>NW_004624745.1:19776073-19923319 GCF_000247695.1 Heterocephalus glaber | reverse complement strand
CTTCTTCTTCTTCTTCTTCTTCTTCTTCTTCTTCTTCTTCTTCTTCTTCTTCTTCTTCTTCTTCTTCTTCTTGTGCTTCTTCTTCTTCTTCTTCTTCTTCTTCTTCTTCTTCTTCTTCTTCTTCTTCTTCTTCTTCTGCTTCTCCTTCTTCCTTCTTCCTCCTCTTCCTCTCCTTCTTCTTGTGCTGCTTCTGCTGCTGCTGCTTCTTCTTTCTTCCCCTTCTTCTTCTTCCTCCTCCTCCTTCTCCTTCTTTCTTCTTCCTCCTCTTCCTCTTCCCCTCCTCCTTCTTCTTCTTGTGCTGCTTCTGCTGCTTCTTCTCCTTCTCCTCCTCCCCCCTCCTCCTTCCCCCTCCCCGTCCCCTCCTCCCTCCTTCCTCCTCCCTTCTCTCTTTCCTCCTCCTTCTTTTTCCCTTGGTTTTAAAATTTTATTTTTTAAAATCACATGGGGAAAGCAGCTTAATCAAATACGCAGCCTTACGATGGTGTATGAGCTCCCTATTGCTGCTGTAACAAGTTACCGTGAACATAGTGGCTTCACGTAGCACGGCCGTGTTCTGTGGGGGTCCTGGAGGTCAGAAGTCACACACGGTGGGCAGGGCTACAGGTGTCCTGGAGGCTTGGGGACAGTTCCCTTCCCAGCCTTCTCAAACTACCGGAGGCCACCCAATTCCTTGGCTTCCTGAGCACCTCCTCCGTCCCCCCTTTTCTTCCTTTCTTCTCCTCACCCTGTTCCTCTTCTTCAGTTTTTCTTCAGTTGAGGCTTGAACCCAGGGCCTTTGCACGAAGCTACATCCCCAGATCTTTTTTATTTTATTTTTAAATTTTGAGGCAAGGTCTTATTAAGTCACGAAGTTGCGCAAGCTGGGCTCAAACTTCAAACTTGAGATCCTCCTTTCTCAGCCTCCCAGAGGGCTGGGATTACAAATGTGCCTCAGTGGACCCGCCCAGTGCTGGGATCCAGACTTGGGTCTCATACACCTTAGGCAAGTGCTGTCCTGCTGAGATACATCCACAGGTCCCTTCTATGCTTTTCTTTCTTTCTTTTTTTTTTTTTTGGTACTGGGGATGTAACTCAGGACCTTGGGCTTGCCAGGCAGGTGCTGTGCCATTGAGCTACCTCCCCAGCCCCCTTCTGTGCTTTTCTTAGTGAACTTTTTTTTGAGGGAAATCAATGAGACTTGAAGATAAAATACTGTGCTTCATTTTCTACTTTCTTCCGGGCAAAGGATAAGGAGCCATTTCTTCAAGGATTTGATGGATTCTCCCATAAGTGGTACTCATGATATGACCATCATGCTGGCTGCTTTTCCCGACTGATGCCTCCTTTGTCCAGGCTGATGGTATTATTAAAAAGCAGGGTCCTGCTATCCCAATTGCAGATGAGAAAAGTGGGGAAGGAGAGCGATTAGGTGGCGTGACCAGGCCCACACCACCTGGATGTCATAAAATCCATGCACACCCCAGATGACAGCTGGTGGGTGGTCATGCGGCTGGGACCAGCTGCCCCATCTCTGTCAAGACCGCCGTACCTCCCTTCAGCCACTCCATCCGGTGCCCCTGCTGCACTGAGCGTCTGTTTATTTTACGCAACCACCCCTTCTCTTTCCCCTCATTTAGTGCAATCCCGTAGCTCAGAGTACTCTGTCAAAGGTGCTTTATTTAACCGAGACCGTTACGAGTGGAAGTGATTTCCTGCCGAGAGACTTTATATATGTGGTGTGTGTGCTCCGGAGGCAAATGGATGTTTAAGTGAGTGCGGGGTGAGGTGTGGCAGACGCCGGAAGTCTGGGGAACGGTTGGGCCAGCAACGTGCGCTCCCTGCCAGCTGCCGGCTCCCAGCCCCCAGGTTCTCGTCCCTGGGCCCCATGCGCTGCCCCAACACCTGTTTAAATCTGCCGTTTCCATCCAGGGAGGCAGAAAGACATGCTCCAAGACAGGCTGCCCCTCCTTCTGCCACTGCTGGTGGAAAATCCATTTTCGCCCTTTTGTGTCAGTGAGAAACACATAGAAATGTTTTCAGAGATCCTTCCCTGTGTTCTGGTGGCTAAAATTTCAGGCTCTGACCATGGGACTGAATCTCTTGAAATCAAGACGGTACTCATTAAAGCACTGTCATATCCACACTTCTTTTGGAGGAAAAAAACCTGAAATTGTGTTAAGTGCACTTTGTTCCGTGAGATTGCACGACATTACACTTGCGGGATGCCAGCATGTTGTGCTGCCACCCTTAGAATGAGAGTCCAGCAGGATGGCGTTGCTGTGGAAAGCAGATATTATCGTCACTGTACAGAAGCTAGTTCTTACTTTAAGTAATGATATTAAATATAACATGAGCACAGAAAATGATCCATTCTTGTAAGTATATCGCTTGAAGGTTTTTTGTTTGTTTTTGTTTTTTGGTGTTGTATAGGGGAACTGAACCAAGGGCCTTTGCACTGAGCTTCATCCCAAACCCGTTTTTATCCATTTTTTTTTTTTTTGACTCAAGGACTCACTGTATAGTTCAGGCTGGCCTTGAACTCACTGTGTAGCTCAGGCTGGACTTGAACTCACAGCAATCCTGCTGCCTCAGCCTCCCAAGTGCTGGGATCACAGGTGTGCGCCACCACACCTGGCATCATCGGCGATTTGGTCATTATATACACATCATAGACCAGTGCTGGTGAACCTATGTCACGCATGGTATTGGTTTTTCTCTTAAGACAAAATATGTTAACGTATGGGTTGTTTTTTCTAAACCAGAACCTCAGTATTCAGGTTGAGTTGCAGTGTTGGGACTTGGCCATAAATAAGTGGGTTTTGGGTTGCGGTTTGGGCACTAGTCTCTGAAAGGTTTGCCATCACTGGCTCAGGCTGTGCTCACACACGCTGAATGGCTGTGATCTTGCTAGGGCATAGGATCTTCTGGGACTACTGTCACACGTAGTGATCTTTTTGTCTGTCATGTTATTATGTAGCACATGCCTGTACTTGTTTGGATTGTATTTTTTTTTTTTTGTACTGGGGATCGAACTCGGGTCCTTGAGCTTGCGAGGCAGGTGGTGAAATCACCGAGCTAAATCCCCGGCCCTGCATTGTATTTTTTTCTTTAATATATTTGTGATATTCATCAACTTGTAATTTTTACCTCCGACACATTGCCTTTTAATTTTCTTTAATCTGTTTGGATCAATAATGCCTTTACATGATTTCAAGATTATTTTTTTGGAGACGGAGTCTTGCTCTGTAGCCCAGGCTGGCCTCGAACTTGTGTTCCTCCTGCTTCAGCCTCCCAAGTGCTGGGATCACAGGTGTGCGCCACCATGCCTGCCTTCCAGATGAAAATGCAGTAATAGTAAAATACACATGAAGAAGTCTCGCTCTCACCCATCCCTGGGCACCCTTTTTGGTCTGGGGTAACTACTTTTCTTGGTTTCTCGCTGGCTCGGGCCTGTGTTTGAGCTTCTGGCCTCTCCCAGAAAGAGTGCATTCTCTTCACCATTGTGTACCTGGCTGGATGTCTGCTCTGGGTCCTCCCCTCCAGACTTAGGATGCATCAGTTCTGAGTCCTTGCAGGTGTCGGTCAGGTGGGGCAGGGCTGGGCTGTGCCGGCCCTGAATCCCGGAACTCAGGCACTGAGAGGGAAGTTGGAGTGGTGACACCCGTGAGAAGCTTCTGAAGGCTGGAGGAGGCAAGGAAGGATTCTCTCCCAGAGCCCGAGTGCCTCTGGGGAAGCGCGTTCCCGCTGACACACCCATTCAGTTCGCCTAGTGTCCAAAACCAAGAGAGAGTCAGTTGCTGTTTTTGTTTTCTTTTTTGGTGGTATTGGGGATTGAGCCCAGGGCCTTTGCACTGAGGTACATCTCCAGACCTTTATTTTTTATTTTGCATCAGGGTCTCACTTACAGTTACCCAAATTTGTGACTCTCCTCCCTCAGCCTCCCCGAGTGCTGGGATTCAGATGTCCACCACCACTTCATGCTATTGCTGTTGTCCTAAGCCACCCATATTGTGGTGCTTTGTTCAAGCAGCCCTTGGAAACTAATGTGCTCCTCTTGCCTCTCTCCTGGTTTAGCCCAGCACCCTCCTTCCTGTCCCCTCATCCTGACTTCTGGTGACTCTTCCCAAGCTGCCTGCTGGCAGTGCTTTGCCTGAAGAGCACTGGACAGAGCTTTGAAGCTCTGTGGGCTGTCTCCTCACCCCGTCCTGTCCGGGAGACTGTCTGCCTTCAGCTTCTTGCATTTACAAGATAAGATCAAAAAATAGTGTGCTCAAATAAAAAACCTGTTACAGTAAAAGTCCCAGTGGCATGAATCCCCTCCAAAATCCTCCCCCTTGTTTCAGACACACCTATCCCATGGTTCTTGCCACTTTCTGAAGCAGTTCTAGAGTCCTCTTTCGTGAGGGTCTTTAGTTGTGCTGTCCTGGCTGCCTTGAGGTCCTGAATCGATTCAAAGCATTTACCTTTCATGGTCATTTTGACCTTGGGGAAGAGCCGGAAGTTGCATGGTGCCAGATCAGGTGAATAATTGCTCTGTTTTATTATTATGACTGCTGTTAATCTCTTACTGTGCCTAATTTATAAATTGGACTTTACCATGGGTCTGCCGGTACAGGAAAAACCATAGTTGTATAGAGTTTGTGCAGTCCGAGGTCTCAGGCAGCCCCTGGGGGTCTTGAATGACATCCCCTGTGGATGAGAAAGAAGAACTTTGAACAGTCTGCTTACTCGCTCAGTGCCTCAGTTTCCTCACCTGTCAAGTGGGACTGATCAGAGCTCTTCCTTCCTAGGGATTGTTGTGAAGAGAAAATGAATTCCTGGGGATGCTCTGTACGGGACCCAGAAGTTCCCAGCCTCCAAACTCTCTCTCTCTGCCTGTTCTGCCCGTTTAGTCTGCTCTTGTTTTCTTTTTAGGGCTCAGCACAGACAACGGAATCTGGAGAAAGCCTTTGGGCTCCTCCCATAATGGCATAACGACAACCCCTTGTCTTCTACTCTTGCGTCTCCGAGGTCCTGAGGTTCCTGAGGGCAACCCATTCTCCACCTGGGTCACCTGCTCCCTCCTGGTTGTGGTCCTCTTCAGGCCTTCAACTGAGCGATCAGAGCAGCAGGAAGGAGAACTATGCCAGTTAGAAGTCCAGCGGGAGGAGCTGGAGCACTTGTTCCCGAGCTCCAGAGGGTGGGCCCTTGCCCATTCACCACCGCACAGGGTTCAGGTGCAGATCTCAGCCAGTGAGGCTCTGTACACTTGGTGTCCCTGCCACCCGTGGGTTTTAAGGAACCAAGGGTTCACTCATGTAGCCTTTGGTTTGTAGATGATATGAGAAAAAACAGGCAGAGTAAGAACTTTCTGGATCAACTGATAGCAGCAAGGACGCTGAGAAAATGTCAGATCTCTGAACACCCCAATAGTGATCATTCCTTTAGGGACTCTTGGGGGGCTCGACTTACAAATGGGCAGCAGGTTCAGCCAGGCAGGAAGAAAGTAAGATTTAAGTGCTGATTTTGGATTCCTCTTTGATTTGTGCTAGAACTCTGAGCAGGACAGGCTCTTAACCCAGGGAGCCTTGTGTCCTGTTAAGTAGGTTGCTTTCTCCGGGAAGGCACTAGATTTAATGTCTTGTTTTTTTTTAATAAGGCATGAAAATCCACCAAGAAAACGTCTCCTGGCCACTGTGTGCCAGGCTCAGGTGCTAATGGCGAGCTTGGTCATGCTTCGTGTCATTTCTTGCCTGGCTTCCTTTACCGGAGTGGCTCTGACTCTTTCTGTATATACATTTTGTTTTCCATTACAGGGAGTGTGTCAGGTTTTTGGATCTGAAACAGAGTCCTGGAGCGGTTTCCCTGATTGCAGACAGCTGCTTCTGACACCAAAGGGCTGCCTGCCCCTTCTAGGGGCTGTGTAAAAGGAGGGCCCAGCACATCCTGTAACTGGGCACTTGGCTGGAATCCCTCATCCTTAGGAAATTCTTTACCTGATGTTCTTCTCTCCAGGCTGTAAATTCCAATCAGAGGGTCTGTAGCTATCCTGCCCACTCATCGGCCAAACCGGATTCATGTGAACAGGGATGTGCTATCAGCGTAAAAGTTTCAAAGACCTAGTAAGACACAGAACAATGTAAAGTGTGTCATTGCTGGCTGTTTATATTGATTTATGTTGAAATGATAACATTTGTGATATACTTGGCTGAATAAAATAGGGTATAAATTCCATTTCATCTTTAAACTTTTTAAAAAGGGTGGCTACCAGAAAATTAAAAAGTATCTGTTTCTTGGCCTAGAGAATGTCTTTCCTGTTAGGAAATGTTAGGATGTTGCTATAGCTTGGGTCTTAAATGTCGTCCCTCAGAGGCGTCTTATGGCTCAGCTATGATCTGTCCTCCAGAAGGCTCATATGTAGGAGGCTTGGTTGCTGACGAGTTCTGAATTTGATGGCATTACTGGGAGGTGATGGCCACAGGAAGTAGAGCCTACTGGAAGGGAGTAAGTAGGTCATGGAACGGTGACCTTGGGCTGTATCAGGTCCTCAGCCCGTTCCTCACTGCATGTCTGTGACCTTTTTCCTCTGCTTCCTGGCTGCCATGAAGAGAGCAGCTTTATTCCACCACACTCTCCCAGTGTGATTGATATTCATCCTCACCTCAGGCTCATAGCAATAGGGCCAGCAGTTAACCATGGAGTGAAACCTCTGGAACCGTGAACTCTTATCCTCTAAGTTGATTTATGTCACATACATTGTCCTAGGCCCGTGTGTTAAAGGCTTGGTCCACAGCATAGCACTTTTGGGAGACAGTGAAGCCTTTCGGAGATGGAGCCAGGAGAGAGGTCTGCGGGTTATTGGGGGCGTGTCTTGGGAGGGGATTGTGAGTCTCTGGTCCACCCTTTGCTATCACTGTCTTTTTAACTTTCTGGCCATGAGTTGAGTTGTTTTGCCCAGCATACCAAGATGTCTGCCTTACCATAGGCCCAAAGTGACAGGGCCATCTGACCATGGGTCCAAACCTTCAGTGACTCTTTTCTCTTTATAAGTTGATTATCTTGATATCTTATTACAGTGAGAGGAAGCTGACTGCCACAGTTGGGTCAGTCTCATGATTCTGATGTCCTTCTCATCCCGAAATGTGCTTGGTGCCTGGGTGTAGGGGAGATCAACTAGAAGGGTGAGCAGCTTCTGCAAAAGCAACCGTTATAACTAGCAGTTTGGAAAGGCAAGAGTTTTCTCTGCAGCAAAATTAATTTAGCAAGTTTAGAAGGTCAGGTGGATATGGTCTCGGTGTCTTACTGTGCATAACAGCAGGACCGTGGATTTAGTTGCCTGACTCCCCTTTAAAACCATAATGATAAAGAAGTGAGAGTAGTCAGAACATGGAGAGGAGATTTCAGGAGTCATGTGGCCAGAGCTGGGCCTTGTTTTGCTTGGTCAGGAAGGCGTTTCTGTGTCACCTCCACTCCTGCTCCAGAGCCAGGGTAGCTCTCCGGCCCGTGCATCCTCAGAGGAGAGGGCTCTGTAGAAGAACGAACTCCGTGCCTGTGTGCGCTGCTTGCTCTTGGTTCATATCTGCCTCCCTTGCTATGGGTTGCTGATTCATTTCTCCTAATAGATGCTCAAATCCTTGCCATGAGAGATTTATATTTTTTAAACTTCTGTATTGTTAACATAAAATACTCATTTACATTTTAAAATTGTTAGTGGCTAATTTTAAAAAAAGCAAATCATTCCCTTTTTATCTCTCACCTTCCTTCCTTCTCTGGTCACTTTTGCTTATTTCTGTCACTATCTTTCCCTCCTCTATCTGATCACTATTATTTCTCCTTCCTCTTTTTCTTTTAAGGTGTGGACTGTGTGGAGAAGTCCCAGGAGATGTGTGCTGCTGCTTTGTCCCCATGTCCTTTCTTTTACCCACAGTGTTGTCTTCCTAGGTTTCATTTGCTCGCCTCTTCGCTTCCTTCTGCACAGTCTTCTCTCACCCAGGCAGCCCCGGGGGTTGAAGCCCTTGGTGTTGCCCAGTGGTGGCTCCCAGTACAGACCTTGCCTGGGTTTCAGGCCAGCCTGGGACCCAAGCTGGGCTAATACCATCTCCACCAGGAGGGAGCTGACTGGATGGGCCCAGGGCGGGGTCCCCATGGACTGTGTGGAGGCCTGGCGTTACTTCCCGTCTTCCCAGCAGCGAAGGGGGCAGTAACATTTGCTAATGAAATCCGTAGGTGGTAGTGAATTGGGAGGTGTTGCAGATCCCTGCATGCACGGAGAGGACATCGAGAAAACATGAGAGCTGTAGGAAGGTGCGCCTTGGCTCAGAGAGATGAGATTCTGCCTGGAAAAGTACAAACTGCCATCTGGAGAGGAATTAGCCACGGTCGCTGCCCTGTGGGGTGTAAGTCAGTGGCGCTGTGATTGACTGGGAGCCAGAACTATGAAGTCCTGTGAGAGGAACTATAAGTCCTTCATGAGAATCAGTAGGAATTGTTTATTTTTTTAAGCCCTGAATTTGTCACATGGGAATAGAGCCAGTCCCACCGCAGCCTGGGTTTGTAAGGCTTGGCTTTGCAGGTGAACAGACAGGAAGTGACCCCGGAAGCACTGACTGCTCTGTGTGCATTTTTAGGCCAGAGGCCCAGGAGCTTGGAGGTTGGTGTGAGAGCCTGGAAATGTGGCTGAGCAGCTGGTGGGGACAGAAGGTGACTGGCTTCCAGGTGCGCGGCCACCAGGATGCTCCTGCAGTTGGTCTGACCCACAGTTCGGCTTTCTAGGTCTTCATGGCCCTGCTTGTTCCAGAAGCTTCAGAGTCACACGAATATGCCTGGGGACCTGGGGCTGGCTTGCCACTCTGTGATGGGAGTTGGGACCACACGGAGGATGGAGTTAGACCTTTGTTCAGGCCACTGTGCCATCTTGGCCAAGCTGCTTAATTTCTGAGCCTCAACTTCTGCATCTAGAAAATGGCATCAATGAGATTGAAGAGATGTTGTGTACAGAGGCTTTGCTTGGCAGTGAACTTCAGCTGGCTCAGGTGTGCTGGCCTTGAACTATTCATAAGTCACAATCAAACCCTTTCCAGTGTGGGTCCTCAGGAGACCCTGTCAGATGAGCTGCCCTGGGAGATGGCATGGACAGTAGACAGGAACTATGGTGACATCAGGCCATAAGAAACCAAGTGCTGGGTGTGGTGGCTCACGCTTATAATTTCAGCACTCGGGAGGCTGAGGCAGGAGGATCACTGCAAGTTTGAGGCCAGTGTGGGCTACATAGCGAGTTCAAACCCAGCCTAAACTACATAGTGAGACCCTGTCTCAACCAACAAACAAATATAAAAAGAAAAACAGGTAAGTTCACGTTTGAGTTTCCTGACGTGGTTGATTGCACTCCAAGCATAATCATCTAGCTTCTAGCATGTTGGTGGAAATGAACACTCACAGGGGGTTTGCAAAAGCAACGAGGGCTTCTTGCTTCAGCAGAGAGGGTGCCGAGTAAATGATGATGTCACCATACAGCCCTGGAGATGAGGGACCTGACGGGCCAGAGAAGCTGGGGTCTCCTCCTTAAGCAAGCACTTCAGGGGGTTCTTGCTGCTGCTCCCCCAGAGGGAAGGGCAGCAGAGGAGTTTCTGCCGAGTCAGAGGAGCAAAGAAGGAGGCTGTGGACTTGAACTTGTGCACACAAGTCAGGAGGCTGCCTTGCCATCACTGTCTCTACCTCAGAGGACGAACTGTTTGGGGAGAGGAGTGATGACCTAATTTGTTTCCTTTGTTTCCTTCTGGCCTGAACTGGGCAGGCAGCCCAGACCCACAAGGTCTTAAGCTCCCTGAAAGGAAGTCCTTGCTGATAAAGAAGATTCACTTGGAGATAGACATAGGAATGCAGCATGCACCTCCTACTCCTGAAATGTTACCCCGAGAACTGACACCGACCACGATTACGCTGACCACCGTCCTCTAATTGTCCTCTAATTGTTTGATCTGCTTCATTTTCTCTCCCTGGCCTAGCAGGAGCGAGGGCTTTTTGAGGACAGGTTTCATAACCGTCTCTCAACTGGTTGGACTCAAACGTCTATTTGAGAAATTAAAATTAATTTCCATGATTTACAAATGTAGAATTGTTAAGTGGAAAAACATACAATATGCTTAAATAAAATAGATTGCAGATTAAAAAAAAAAGGACACAGTGGATGTAACTGAGTTTTTATCTAGAGGGACAGTTTCAGTGGTGGTCAGATGCTTAGACAGAGCACTGGTATCGCTGCTTACCCTCTGGAAGAAATAGCTGTATTTATTTTCCCTCTGTCTCCATTAGAGCTCAGTCTCCTAGTTATACATTTATCTCTGAATCAATGCTGGGTTTTCTTTTATTAGCACACGATGCAGTACAGAATGATTATATTCATTTCAGGGAGTCAGTTCATGTACACAACACATCTTAATTCTTGTTGCTTCCCCCTTTCTTCCCCTCTCTCTGCCCTCCTTCCATCTGTTGGTTCCCTTTCTGTTTATAGAAGATCTTTCTCCCTGTTAGCTATTATCTGTCTTTTATTTACCTTTTGGGTTTCTCATATAAGAGAAACCATGCTTGCCTATCTGATTTATTTCACGTTAACATTATGTCTCAAGATGACCCACTTTCCATAAATGATTCAAACGTATCCTTCTTTATGGCAGAGTGGTACCCCATTGTGTATATGTACATTTTCTTTTTCCATTCCTGTTAACAAGAGTCTGTGGAGTCAATAGACATGATGGCCCCTGCTTTGTTCTGTTTGTTCAACCCAAGGAAACCTCTCCTTGGGAGAGAATTCCCTTTGGGCGGCTCAGGAGGGTGGGAGCCAGGGGAGGGAAGAGGTGGAGATGTCAGTGTTGGGGTGGGCTTGGTGACTTCTAAGATCCTTCTGCTATTAGACTTTTGTGCTAAGTGGCAGGGTGTGACGGAATGGGGGAAGGTGGCTGAAAGATGGTGTTTTAACCCCATCTTTTCCCCCGGGGTCTCCCTTAACACCCATTCTGAAGCAAATGGTTAAAGCCGAGAGTTCACTCTGAACATAGTGATCAGGATACTGGCGCAAATGCTTGTGAGATCTGCAAGCTCTTTGGATGCCTCACTCATCTTTGTTTTGATCTTAGTGGCTACCCAACGAGTGTTATTTTTTATTTAGTTTGCAGTGCTGGGGATTAAACCCAGGGCATCCCACATGCTAGGCAAGAGCTCTACCACTGAGCTACATCCTCAGTCCTTGTTATTTTATCGCGAGGTAGAGTCTTGGTAAATTGCCCAGGCTGGGCTCCAACTTGGGGTTCTCTGACCTCAGCCTCCTTTAGTTGAGATTACAGACAATTGCAACTATGCCCGGGTTGCTATTTAAACAGTAGATTGTGTGGAGTTTAAGTCTCCTCTGCCTGGAGTCAAGACCTTTTACTTTTAGGGTTTTCCAGTAGGTGTTATAAGTGTAGCAAAATCAAGGGGCTCATAGATGTTGGATTTTAATATCTTTGGGCTGCCTTAAAGATGGCAATTAGTTGGTTTTTCTGTACCTTTCCTCTGTCTTCTAAAAATGCCTGTGTGTGAGCAGGAACATACCCACTGGATGTGGTGAGGAGGTCAGTTAGGGTCAGAGCAGGCGGTCGCATTGCTAGGCTAATGGAAGCTATAGTGTGGGGAATTTTGGGAGGGGATGTATGGGTGTGCAGAGCATCTGAGTCCAGCTGCTGCCTGGTGACCAAGTTGAAGCAGGAGTGTGTTAAATTGATTCTCCAAGTAGGAGCCCATCCTCTCAGGTGTCTGCTCCTGAGTAGGTGGCCCTAACATCTTTAGGAGTTCTTGGAAGCTTGACAGAGAATCCAGCAACAGAGACCACAAGCTTTTGAGATTCCCATGGATATGGCATGAAGGTCAAGTACACGATTTCTGTGGACATGGGAAGCCTGTGAAGCTTGGGGAATTGTTAGCATATGCCTTAAAATAAAGGGGAGATTCCTTGGAGACTTCCCTCAAAGTGATTACTCATATTGGCTTAGGAGCTATAGAAGGTCATTAATTTGTCAAATGAACTCATCTTAGAGTCCCTGACTGTAGGTAAAATAGTAACAGAAACCAGAAGTTTCTAGAAGTTTCCAGAAGTTTGTACCATCCACAGATTCGTCAGTCAGCAGACAGATGATTAAGCCTTTGGTCCCTTTTGGTTGTGCTGCTTGCTGTCTGCTGCCTCCATCTTCCCTGATCCCTTGTTTCTCATCTTCCCCTCCTCAGTCTCCTTCTAAGTAAGAGGACCCAGATTTGATCCTGTGTGTTTACTCCTCTGCTGGGCTCAGCGCTGCTCTGGGGGCTGCACGTCTGCTTGCCAGGCCTAAAGCCGGAGCAGGAAAGTGAAGGCCTGGGTGGAGACTGGCAGGGTGGGCACACAAGCTTAGTTCACTTGAGTGAAGAATTTAACATCCTGCTTTATTCTGTATCTTCATTTGGGAAGTGGGAATAACTCCAGTTCGGTGCAGGGGTTAATAGCAGGATCTGGCACCATGCTGTCTGGGTTTGAATTCTTGCCCACTGTTGCTAACTGTGTTATGGTGGACAAGCTATGTGACTCCGTTTCCATTACTCCATCTGTAAAATGAGGATGTAAGTGTGGCCCGAGCATCCCTAATCTGATATGCCTGGGCCCAGAAGTTTCTCAGATGTTGGTGTTTGTAAGGTTTGGGAATATTGCATGTACTTTTCCAGCCAAGGATCCCCAATCTCAAAGTCAGAGATCTGAAATGCTCTGAAATCCAAGCTCAAAAAGTTTTAGGTTTCAGATGTTCAGATTAGGGGCAAGTAGTCTTCAGTACCTCTCTTGCCAAGATGTTGGAGGAGTAAATGGCTCACGTGTGGTGGGAGCTGAGAATAGTGCAGGGCACACAGTACACATGGTTTGAGTGTTTGCTCTAATTATCCAGAGAAGCATTAATGCTACCACGGATATTAAACACTTGGGCATATCACAGGCTCAATTCACTTTAGCTCTTTTGCTTTATAACCTTGGCGGAAAGTAAACTGATTATCCCTCTTGATTTCCCATTAGATTTTTCTATTTTCCTATTTCAGCTCTCAGGATCCAAACCCTCACCTGCAAAGGCTTGCTGCCATCTAGCCAGGAAACAGACGTTTTTTTGAGTTGTGCTTCTGGGATTCACTGAGCCTTGGACTTGGAGCCCGAGTCCTAACTTCTGTTCATGTGAACACCGGGCGTTAGGATGGCCCTGGCTGGCAGAGTATGTGTTTATTGATGAGCAAACTGAGGTTTGTGGGTGAAGAGATTTGCACACAGTGACACAATTAATAGCAGCTGGATCAGAGAAACTGTTCAGACTGGGAGTCCCATGCTGGGGCTCTGAATAATACTCTTTCTTATTCATTTTCAAGAGCCAGATATCTTTCCTACGAGTTTTCTTTCTTTTCTTTTTTTTGGTATGAGGGATCAAACTCAGGTCCTTGCGCTTTCAGGGCAGGCGGCAGAACCACTGAGTTTCTTATGAGTTTTAATTGGGTGCTTCACATGACTTGTCCTCAGCTGGACAAGTTCTGCTCCTTGTGTATGTTCTTTTGGGGCTCTCTTTTTTTTTCTGGCACTGGAGATCGAACTCAGGTCCTTCTGCTTGCACAGCAGGCGGTGAAACCACTGAGCTAAATCCCCGGCCCTTTGGGGCTCTCTTAACTGCCCCGCTTGGGACCTTGTGCAAAAACCTTGAACTACAAGGGATGATGGAAAGATATGGAGAATGTTTAAACAGAAGAACCAAACTTACAGTAAAAAACCACATTGCTAAGAACAATGGAGTAAGTGTGTTTGAACTGAGGAGGGGAATTTTGAGGGGGATTCATGGCAATATGTTTTTTACTGTGATAGATTTTTTATTTTAAACATTCACCATATTTTTAAAAATTTGGTATTGGGGATCGAACTTGGGATCTTGCGCTTTCGAGGCAGGTGGCCGAACCACTGAGCTAAATCCCCGGCCCCATTCACCATATTTTTTGATCACGCCACATCGATTAACAGTTTATGTCAGCTTCTGTCATATGAAAACATTATGATGTGTCCTCACCCATCTTATTCACTGGAGCTGGCACTGTGCAACTTGTGGCTCTTTGTCCAAATCAAAATGACCTTGAAAGACAAATATTTGAGTTGATTCAGGACCGTGAGGCAGGAGCTACAGCGCAACAGAAGACACTCCCAAAAGAGGCCTTCCAGAGCTGCTTCAGAAAGTGACAGGAATGATGGGATAAGTGAGTTTTAAGTGAGGGAGAGTATTTTGAGGAGGATTAATGGCAATGTGTCTTTTACGGTAATAAAATTAAAAAAAAAATTAAACATTCGCTGTATTTTTTGATCACATGTGTATTTAACTAGTCTGTTTATTAAGCTGTATTTAGGGAAAATTGCACCTAGTAACGTTTTAGGGTGATATTTTTTATGTCTTGGTGCTGTAGCTCTGGTTTTTGGTGCCATTTGTAAGGGGGAAAATAAATATAACTTGCACATTTTGTTTAGTTTGCCTCTCTTTGTAGGTACCTTTAGTAGGGTGCGAAGAGTTGCAAAGAGAAATCCAGAATTACAAAGTAGTTACTACTGCTTACAAATGGTACTGGGGGCTGGGGCTGCGGCTCAGTGGCAGAGCACTTACAGGGTCCTGGATTCCATCCCCAGCACTGCCAAAAACCTTACAAACCTCCCCCCCGCCGGGCCAAGAAACTCCAAAAACATGGTGCTGGGTGCTATGACAAAGCTGTTTAAAGCCATGAGTGATGATGGCCCACTGAGAAGGATTGAGAATGTGCTAAAATTCCTTGTATTGCTGGATGGTGAATTGTAGCTATTGCTCCTACGTTTAAATGACAGAATTTGTGGTTGTAGCTTAAAAACTTGTCACCTTGAGATACTGACTGGGTCATGTTACTAGAATGGGAAGGCGGCATTTTAATTTGTTATTTACATTGGTTAAATCCAAAGGAACTTCATAGTCATTGCTTTCAGCTCTTGATAGATCATTGCCAGTGAGCCCATTTGGTTAAAATGAGTCAAAGGATCAGTTCAGTGGGAAAAAGCAACCTTTCAAACGTGGAGCATTCCTGCTAGGGGCATCCCTTCAGAGCTCGTGGTCTGTCCTACTTGCTGCTGAAGGGAAATCTGATTCCCAGTCTGAAAACAAGGGCTTTCCTAGAGCACAAACAAGTACATTTAATAATTTCATGGTGGGGACACGATTAATAATTTCTTAACAATCAGAGTCCTTGCTGTCCTCTACCTTTTTTTTTAGTTTTTATTTTTTTGGTACCGGGGATCGAACTCAGGACCTTGTGCTTTCGAGGCAGGTGACAGCACCACTGAGCTAAATCCCCGGCCCTGTCCTCTACTTCTTAAAGAGGTCCAACTGTGTATAGCTGTTTTGTATCATTTATGATGTCAAAACTAAGTTTCAGGTTAAGTAATTTGCCTGAGGACGCACAGCTAGGGAGCACAGGAGCTCAGGTTTTCTGGATGTCTAGAATATGATCTTTATGAGAAACTCCAGACAGCCTTTTCTAATTTAAATGAAGATTTTCAGCTTGCTGTTTTCCCATTCATTTCCCATTCATTTTCCCATTCATTTTCTATAAAATGGAAAGGCAACCTCAGTAAGAATTTCAGGATGATAGTTTCATGTTAGAAAAGGTGGTGGGGTTGAGGGAGTGAAATCTAGGGCTTGGAGTGCACCATTGCCAGCTCCACAAAAAAGGAAAAAGTGAATGTAGCAACGCTTCCCTTCCTAGGATGCTTAGGAACCTGTAGGTGTCAAGCCACTTGCTGTACCAGCGTGTGCAGAAGTGAGTGGGCAACAGGAAGTCGCGAGGATCACAGGCCTGCACCTGTTGTGTGACCGGCTGGTTCTTTTGCACATGCTGGGTGGAAACCCTGACATTCCAAGCCATGGGTCCTTTTCAGGATTTATTGCTACCTTATGAAGCAAGTGTTTCCTCACTTTCCAGAAAAGGTGGCAGAATCCCGGGGAGTTTTTCATTGGTCCAGTGCTGGGAATTGCAGGGGTGAAGCAAGCCTTGGATTCCGCTTCGATTTCTGAGAGTCCTGGCCCACAGCTTAGGGTTACATAATGCTTCTTTATGTTTATGTGCCATATAAATCTCCAGTTGGACAGCTGCGAAGTGCTTTTGGCTGTCTTTGTTGCTTCAGCTGTTTGAAAGGAATGGCTTTCATAAACACAGAGAGGGAATTGGATTTTCACGTTGTGAAAATTCATATTACAGAAGTGGGAAAGGTCATTACCACGGGAATCCCATTAATTCCCAAAGCAGTGGTTTCTAAATGAATTGGCCTTGTCCTGGGACGATCATGTTTCTTCCTTTTTGGTACTTCGTACCACAATTCCTGCTGGGATGACTGGGAATTAGCAGCCGCCTGTGGGTCACCCATGCACGAAGTCAGTTCTTGTCTGGATTTGAAGTAGCAGGCTCCGGGGTCTATTATAGGCTATAAAGACCCTTGATAGCCAGAGGGTAAGGGATAGGGTAACTGTAACGATATTACCTTGCAACCTCGGCTCTTTAGTGAATGGTTTAATTGCATTGCTTTGATTTCTAAGTGGAAAAACCGTATCGTAAGGTGATTCCCATCTTCTCCTTCGTGAATGATGTTCTAAACTCCCTCATCTTTCTGGAGTCTAGAGCACACTTTTTATACAAACCGTGTTAGCAGGTTGATTGTTGCCCAGCGAAGCCCCGGAAGGATGAGCTGCATGTGGTCCGTCCCTGGCTCTGCCTCTGCCTGTACCTGGGCTGAGCGGGCCGCCTCTCCAAGCGCATGCGCTTCCTCATCTATACAATGGCGCATGGTCATTGTTCCTGAGAAAAACAACGGGAGTGATGAAAGAGGATAGTCATTTCCTAAGCCACAAGTTTGGTGGTTTCAAACAATCTAATCTATTCTTTCCCAGTTCTGGGGCCTGGTGTCCAAAGTCAGCACCACTGGTCCCAGATCGAGGTGTTGCCCAGGGCCGGGCTCTCAAGGCTCGGGGGAAAAGCCGTTCTTTGCTCCTCCTAGCCGAAGAGAGAAAAATCGTTAACGGCTCTCCAGCTTAGTTTTCCTCTGGGGCCTTACAGGGAGACCACCAGAACACAGATAAATAGGAGAGAAGCCAGTCCGTTTAATTTACACATGTGCATAGTCGTCCTCATGAGACCAGTGAAGACCCAAAGAAAACTGAAAGCTTACACAATCTCGCGTTGCTTTATGAAGAGATGCACATTCCCGTGTTAGTTTGTTTCTGGTGCTGGAGATTAAAGCAGCGAGTTACACCCAGAGGAGACGCATCTGAGAAATGCACCTCCAGGTGAGTTCCCGGATGTGCACACCTCCGAGTTACTGAACTTACACCAACTTAGGGCGGAGCCTGTTACACACTCACGTTACACGGTACCACCTCTTGCCCCCAGCCTGCACCCTGCATAGCTGTCCTGCCCTGAATACTGGAGGTACCTGTCACAGTGGCATTTGTGTATCTAAACATACCTGAAAGTAGAAAAGGGATAGTAAAAATGCTAGGTGATAGGAATTTTCAGCTCCATTCTGATCCCATGAGACACAGTCGGTCACCGTCATACCATTATGGGTCACATGATTTTATGTGAGTTTGGACAAAGTGTAGTAAGCTGTGACAATGTGACAAGACAGAGAGTTTGGGCTGAAGGTGCTGTCTGGGGCAGAGATGAGTAAGATACGGGTTAGTTTAGTGAGGTCGGTATGCACGGATTTCTCTGCCTAGACTCCCTCTTTCTGATGAGAATATTTCCTTCTGCCTGTTACAGAGAGGGCCCCTTTTTCAGGAAAGTTTGATTTCCTACCTTTGGGAAGAAAGGGAAAGTCAGAGCACCTTTTTTTTCACCTGCTGTTTAAATGTCCTTTACTCAAAATAGCACTTACACCCCAGTAATCCTTGGTGTGTGGCCGCACAGCTCCACCTCAACCTCTCCTTGCATTGCTTCCTCGTTTCCTCCTTGTACCTTTGCTTCTGTCTTTGTGAAGTCTCCCTTGTTAGGGCCAGGGGATGGTTTTGTTTTGGGAGGAGAGGCATTGTTTAGCCTTTAGTGAGTAGTAAGAGTACACTCACCCCCAGACTCAGGGGATTGGTTCCAGGACGTTCAGGAAGACCAAACTGCAGATGCTCAGGTTTCGTATATGAAATGGTATCGCATTTGCATCTAACCTACAGCTAGCAGTGGCAAACCTACAGCACGCGTGTCGCAGTGGGCTGTTTATATCATTGAAAGCTCCGAAAGGTTTGCCATCACTGACCCACACACATCCTCCCGTATGCTTTAAATCTTCTCTAGATTACTTATCATGCTAATGCTATGCAAGAAGCTGTTATACTGCATTGTCTGATGAATAACCACAAAGAAAAAAGTCTGTATTTGTCCAGTATGGATGCAGTTTTTTTTCCCCAAATACTTTAAATCTGTGTTTGGTTTAATTTGTGGATACAGAGCACAGGGACTCGGAGGGCTATCTGCAGTAGCATCGTCCCTGATCTTTTTATCTGGTGGGACTGTTTAGAGTTCATCTCCCAGGTCTCCTGAGCTCCTGGGGTGGAGCAGGGAGCGATAGTGCCTGGCATTCGGATATGGGGAAGTCCCTGGCATGGAAGCCCAGTATGCACTTATTTAGTACATTTGTAAGCAATTTGTGTTACGTTGTCCTGACTTTCATTCAGTTTTATTTTGATGTCCACTTGTTCGTCTTTTCTTCTTTTTTCCTTCGGTGACTCTAGTTGTACAGGCAGCCATGGCCTGTCGAAGTTCACAGGTTTGGGATTTGAACTTGTGGCTCTGATGAACCCTGAGGACATCACACCAGATGTGGTTAATTACACTTAGAAATTTCCTTCCTTTGGCACTCACGGGAAGGTTAGCTCTGGTGTCCCCATGGAGCCAGCGAAGACCCCTTCTGGAATGCCAAACCCGACACGTCACAGTGTTCCGGAATCTGCCCTTGGATAGTGGCTGTGAACAGGAGCCATGGATTTATTTTTTCCCAGATCACCATTCTGTGGAGATTCTGACAAACATGTTTCATGCTGCAGAATTTCTGGGTGCTTCTGCCCCTGCATGTCTGAGCACGGAGTCGTGTTAGCCTGTAAAGTTGTTGATTTCACACTGCCCTTTCCAGTTCCAGAGGAGATTCAGTCGATTAACCCAGCAAGCATGTGTTTGTCAGGCACCTAGCCTGTGCCAGGCTCTGGGAGGCTTGCAACAGAGCTCCCAAGCTGAGTGTATCGAGGTGAATATCGGCTGTGGCTGTGGCAGTGGGTGTCCAGCTTGAGCAGCATCAGAACCCTGTTTGGGCAGCACGGTGGAGCGCAGGCTGCCGGTCCATTTCCAGTGTCTCATTCAGGAGTGTGAGGGTTTGATGTTGCTGGTGCCGACCCAAAGGACCATGGAGTGATTACCACTTTGCCTCTGGATTGTGGAGAGCAGAGGTTTGGAGGGGGGTTTCCCACGTAGGCTCACAGGACATGCAGGATCTTTTTTCTCCAATTTTTGTTTTTCATTAGTACATGTTTGCAGTACATAGTGATTACATTCCTGGTGTGTGAGCGCAACACATCTTAATTCTTTCTTCATTCCCTTCCCCTCCTCTCCTTCCCCTCTCTCCATCTGTTGGTCCCTTCCCTTTTGCAAAAGATCTATCTCCTTGTTTCCTATCATCTGTATTTTATTTTGCTCTTTATTTATGCTCTGAGTTTCTCAAGCTTGTGTGTCTGATTTATTTCACTTAACATTATGGTCTCAAGGTGCAGCAAATCTCCTACCTGTGACCAAGTGTATTCTTCTTTAAGGCAGAGTAGTACTCCATTGTGTATAAATAACTCCTTTTCTTTACCATTCACTCAGAGTTTTCTAGATAGAGAAAAGAACAGGGGGAGCCAGTCATGGTGGTGCACGCCTGTAATACCAACACTTAGGAGGCTGAGGCAGGAGGATTGCCGAGAGTTTGAGGCCAGCCTGGTCTACATAGTGAGACCCTGTCTCAAAAAAAGAAAAAGAAAAAGAAAGAACAGAGGGGCATTACAAGCAAACTGTGCGCGTGTGTGTGTGTGTGTGTGTGTGTGTGTGAGTGTGTGTGAGATGGGTGCTGTGGACTCAGTACTCAAGAAAGGGAAAAGCTGGGAAATTTGAGACTTGGAGGGCCCAGAACAACCTTGGGCTGTAAAAGTGTAGCGAGTCTATGAAACCTACCAGTAAAAGCCGGGACAGTCACCAAACCAGCTGCCCCTGCTTTTGTGTCCAGACCTAGAAGTGGGCCTGGAAGGTGCATGTATGCGTGTGATGGATATAAATGAGAGGAGCAAGACAACAACGGGCTCCCTCGCGTTTCTGTCTCCCCAGCTGAGGTCTGAGCACCTGCCCGGAGGCCTTGGTCCCGCAGAGAGGGGCTGGGGGTTCCTTGTTGTAGTCCCCGATCTCAAACCGCAGCCCGGGGTTAGAGTCCCGGAGGGCGGGAGGACCGAGGATGAACTCACAGCCAGATGTTTTGCTGCTTTCTTTGACCTAGTAACTTAACACTTTCTGCAGCTGCATTCTTGGCCTGTTCACCTTTAGGAACCTAGAAGCAAAAACCTAGAATCTGCAAATTGTCTTGTTAAACCAGTTTGGTTGGATTATTGCCTCTTCAGTAGAAAGCATTTTTTTTTTTTTTTTTCACTTTCTTCAGTCCTGGATTTGCATTGCATTTTGGGGCAAATATTCTCTGATTGTACAGCAGCGATTCTGGTCACAATTCCAAGTCTTAGGTAACGAGGTGGAAGGAATTGTGGGTGAAGAGAGGAGGAGGCTGGGATCCAAGCAGGTTTTGAAATACAAAGTGATTCTTTTCTCCCCACAAATGTCCCTCTGTTGCAGTCCTTTAGGGGACATGCTAAAACCTTGTTTTTGCAACTAGGACTGGCTCGATTATAAAGAAAGCACCCAACAGGCATGTTTTCAGTTCTATAGAAGAAATTCCTTTAAAACAAATTCAGAAGTTCATTCTTCCAGTACAGGTGTATTCTGGTTGCTAAAAGGCTAATTTGGACAATCTGATTCCACTGCTAAAGAGCACAGAAGGACCTGGGTATGGTGGCACACACCTGTGACCCCAGCATTCTGGGAGGCTGAGGCAGGAGGACTGCAAGTTTGAGCCCAGCCTGGGCGCCTTAGTGAGAACCTATCTCAGAACAAAAGCAAAAATAAGAAAACCACAAAAAAACCAAACCATAAGAATGGCACCTCCCACCACGGGTCACAAGTCATTTGCTGGCTTATTTATTGCCTATTGCAACAATATTAAAAAAAAAATAGTAGTAGAGGAAGTTCGATCTTGTAGCCCACACAGTGAAGGTGAGTGTCTTGTAAAACGTTTTGTTTTGTGACGCTCTGGGTGTTTGCTTGTGGGCACCGCCTGACTGTCACCCACTGTCTTCCATGTCCCCAGGCGGGGACAGAATCTCACCGTCTCTGCCTGTCAATTCCAACTGATTCTTCAACTGGATTTTCAAATTAGATCCTCTTAAAAATCTTTCTCCCTTGCCGTAGTAACCAGGTAGAAGCTTGGGGTTTTAATAATTGAAGACTATTTCCTTAATATTATTACATTTCCTCTTTCTCCTCTCCTCTCCCTGAATCTCTGGTGAATTTTGCCATTGCGTAAAATCCAGCCAGGTTCAGAGAGGCCGAACTCAGGATCTTAGGGATGTCACATGCAACACAGAGGGCAGGCCTGGGTGACATAATATTTGGTTAGGATTGAGGAAACCCTTTTACACCTTGGACGCCTTGCCAGGCAAGTGAATATTACCTCATGCGATTTTCATGATGTTTGAACTACGTGTTATTATTATACCCTTTTTACAGATGAGAAAACAGAGGCCACGATTTGGTCAAGGTGGGTGGCTGATAAATGGCTGAGCAAGGATTTGAGCCCAGGCAGTTGGCTACAGGGTCCATACAGACAATCCTCCTGCTAGGCCGTGTCTCAAGTCAATTTTAGAATTTTATTAGGGGGCAGTAATTTTAATTGAGGCTTTCTATACACTGCAAAGCGGTTTCAAGGGTCTGAAAGTTCAGTGCCCATGAAACTTGCCTAATGAGTTTCTCAGGGCTTAGCGTCCTAGGGCTGCCCTGATCCATTATGATAACCTGGGTGAGCTGGAGCAATGGGCATTTATCCCATCCCTGTTCTAGAGGGTGGAAGCGCAGCATCATGGCACCAGCCCAGTGGGTTCCTGCTGAGATTCTGGGCAGAATCTTCCTGTGCCGCCTCCCAGCTTCTGGTCATCCCAGGCAGCCTCTGGCATCTTTTGACTTTGCAGCTGGATGGTTCCAGTCGCCCTTCTGCTGTCGCCTTGCTTCCCGTGTCTCTGTGTCCCCTCCTTGTGTTAGGATGCCGGGCATAAAGGAGTGAGGGGCCTTCACTTAACTAATATTATACCTGCAAAACCTGCTCATAGAAGGCGAATGATTTCCATTATGGGCCGACACAGGTTCCCCCAGCCCAATTAACGTGTGGACCCCTGAACTCTCGGGAGTGCCTCAGAATGTGGCTGTTTGGAGATACTGCCTTTACAGAGGGGATTGAGTTAGACCCAGGCCCAGAAGGCGTCCCCTAGTCCAGGCTGAGGCTCCTTATGAGAGGACCCCATGGATACCCTGGGGATGGTCACCCCAGAAGGAAAGCTGCGTGAGGACGCAGGGGGAAGGTGGCAAGGGAGTGCTCAGCACGGTCAGCTCTGCTGCCGTCTTCGTCTCCACAACTGGGCCACGGTGAGCTTCTGTCATCAGTGCCACCTGGGCCGGGATACTTGTTAGGTTGTCCCAGCCAGCTGGTCGTCCATTCACTGACATGAGGGGTAATGGCTTCAGTACTCTTTTAATTCAATCCATAGCACCAGGATTGCGTTGCCTTTCACATGAGCAGAGCCTTCGGTGAGCGGGCCTCATAAGGGTGCTGGTTCTGGTCCGAGGTTCCGTGGACAGGGGTCGCTCTTCACCTCTTCTTTTGCTTGGGCACGAAGAGACCTGCTTGAAATAAACAACGCATGGAGGGACGGGGGCGTCGCGCGACAATGGACTGACTCATCCTGCCATTCCGCGGGCTCTGTGGCTGCACCTGGGAACTGGAGCCGGAAGTGGGCTGCGAGGAGAGCCACCTGCAGTGCCGGCTTCTGCAGACGCCACACAGGGCCGGTCCTGTCGCTCTCCTTGCCCCCTCCCTGCCGGGTCCCACGGCGCCGTCTGAGGATGGAGCGGCAGCCCCAGGAGGGCCAAGGCGGAGGCGGAGCACGCTGCGACATGCCTGGTTATTTTTGCTTCCTGCCTGGGTGTGGGCGTTTGTGTTGACAGCGGCAGGGGAGGCGCAGTGATGGGTGCTGGGACACTCGGCTGCCCGAGGAGCGGGTGGGAGGTGGTACCTCTGCCAGGCAGGTGACTCGGCGCTCACGTGGCCCTCGGGCGCGCCCGGGTCTCTGCGGGGGAGATCTGAGTGTGCTCCTCTGTGCCGGGGCTGTCTGCTTCTGCACAGGGCTCTCTATACCCAGGGGTGGCCCCCCGAGAGCATAATTCCTCCTGGGGTGACCTCTGCCGTCTCCGCAGGTGGGGTTTGGGGTGTAGTCCTGACGAGGGCTGCTCTCCTTTTCTCATGATCTCCATCCCAGAGGTGCAGATACACGCCAGGTGTATTCCCATGCACATTGTAAGGAGAGTCGGTGTACACGCTCTGTGACTGGGGCTCATTTCTGCCTGGCTCCCCTAGAAGCATGTGAGGCAGAGCTGGGCATGGTGGTGCATGCTTGTGATTAATCCCAACACCCTGGGAGGCTGAGGCAGGAGGATTGCAGGTTTGAGCCCAGCCTGGGCCACTTAGTGACTTAGCGAGACCTCCATCTCAAAAACAGAACAACAAAACAAAACACAACAGGACACAACAGGACACAACAAAAGAAAGCAAATGACAAGACAGGACAGGGCAAGGCAAGGTGAGATGAAACAGAGCAAAACAAAACGTCTGGGGATGTAGCACAGTGCTATGGCCCTGGGTTCAATTCCCAGCATCGCAAAACCTATGGCAACGCCTGCTTTCTCTGCAGTGCGTGGTGTGCTTGTGAGGGGCAAGAGCAGCCGAGTTTACCATACGTCCGGCACTGTGTCACCCCCAGATGCTGACTGTGCCCTCATTAGTTTCAGAAACACCTCCTGGGGCACTGAGACCCAGGTCCCTTCCAGTTGGGATCACAGCAGTAGCTAAGGGACCAGGCTCAGGTCGAGAGGGCAGGATCATAAGTAACTAGTTGGTTAGAAATGAAAGATGAAAGTCTATTTCTTTAGTGCTCTGTCTCTCTGCTCCCCACTCTGAGGAAAGAGAAAAAGGATCCCAACCCAGACTTGCTGCATTCCACCCTGTGTAGCACGGAAAGTAAGAACTCATGCCCACAGTTCAGAGGCTAGAGTCAGATCAGGGTGTTGGCAGGGCCACTGTCCCTCTGCAGGGTGGCGAGGAAGCTGTTTCCTTGTGTCTTGCTAGCTCTTTCTGACTCTCTGTCTCCATCTTTCCCAACATTCCTTGGTTTTGTAAGGACACTGTGATTCGAATAGAGCCTGTGCTCATTCCCTAAGGTCCCCATTCTGACTTGGTTACTTCTGCTACGACCCTAACCCAGTAAGCGCACATGCGCAAAGTTCCAGGAGTTAGGACTTCAACAGATCTTTCTTTGTTGTTTGTTTTTGTCCTACTGGAGGTTGAACCCAGGGCCTCCTGCATTCCGGGCTGGCTTTCTACCATGCAGCTACATCCCTAGCCCTCAACGTAACATTTTGAGGCACAGAATTCAACCCACAGCACCGTTGAATTTCTGGACTCTCACTTTCAAATGCCTTCCCATAATGGGGCTGGTGTTGGAGCTATTACCTGGACTTTATACTGTTGCCTGCCTGTTTCAGATACTTGCCTGTGAGCTCAGCCCTGTCTGTCGGCCTCACTAGACTATAAGCCCTAAGATGGAGGGCACCGTGCTCTTAGAGCATTCTTGACTGTGTCCCTGATACCTGACCCGGGGTTTAGTACGGTATATAGCTGCTGACTGATAAATAGTACTTGATTAAAATGAAAACTTTTATGAATTGTAGTTATAAAGAAGTGTGATTTTTTTTTTTGGTACCGGGGATCGAACTCGAGTCTTTGCGCTTGCATAGCAGGCGGTGAAACTACTGAGCTAAATCCCCGGCCCAGAAGTGTGATATTTTAAAAATAGGGGGCCCCTAAGCCCCAGGCCACTGACCAGTGCCACTCCGCAGCCTGTTAGGAACCAGCCACGCAGTGAGTGGCGGGCGCGGGAAGCTTCATCAGTATTTATAGCCACTCCCATCTCTTGCCTTACAGCCTGAGCTCCGCCTCCTGTCAGATGAGCCCAGACACTAGATCCGCAAAGAAGCGGAAACCCTTCTGTGAACTGTGCGTGTGAGGTTGTAAGCTCCTTTGAAACATCTTGAAACCATCCACATCCCCTCCTGTGGAAAAATTGTCTTCCAGGAAAGCAGTCTCTGGTACCAAAAAGGTTGGGGACTAGAGTTTTAAAAGATACACATGTACCTTTAAAAACTTAAAAATAGGTTTGCCATATGATCCAGCAATTCCCCTTCTGGGTATATACCTGCTGTTGTTTGGGTCTCACAAGTCCCCCAGAGGCAGCTGCTGGGCTTTCGGGCAGTAACTGGACTGTGATGGTGCTCACTGTTTGTAGCTGAGTGGCCTGTGGGGAGGTGGACCCAGGAGAAGGGAGTAGGTCATGGGGCATGACCTTTGGAACTATATTCTGTCCCAGCCCCTTCCTCTCTGGCTGTTTCCTTCGGTCACCACTCCCATCCCCCATGGGGTGAGCTGCTTTGCTCCATCACATGGTTCCCACCATGATGTTCTGCCTCATCACAGGTCTAGAAATAATGGAACCCAAGGACCATGGACTGAAGCCTCTGAAACCTTGAACTGAAGTACTTCCTGCCTTCTTTAAATTGCCTTCCTCAGGCATTTTGTGACAGGGTTGGTAAGCTTACTAGCACAACACCCAAAGAAGTGAAAGCAGGGACTTGGAGAGAGTATTTGTACAGCCACATTCATAGCAGCATTACTCCCTGTGGCCAAAACGTGGAAATGATCCAAGGGCCTATTAAAGGATGAACGCAAGGTACAGAGCTACAAGGGAGAAAATTTTGACACATACTACAGCATGGATGAACCTGGAAGACATTATGCTAAGTGAAATAAGGCAGTCATGAGAGGAGAAATACTATATGATTTCGCTGATACAAGGCTCCTGTAGTAGTCAGATTCAAGGGAGTTAGGTTGAGTGGGTGCAGGGCTTCAGTTTTGCAAGATAAAAGAGTTTCTGAAGATGAATGACAAAGATAGTTGCACAACAATGTGAATATATGTAACCCTCTGAATTGTGTATTTAAAAAGGGTCAAATGGGCTGGGGATTTAGCTCAGTGGTTCTGGCGCCTGCCTCACAAGTGCAAGTGCAAGTTTGCTTCCCATACCAAAAGAAAGGTCAAATGGTCATTTTATGCTATGTATATTTTATCATAATTTAAAGAAAGATATAGGAAGACGCAAAAAGAAAAAAGATGCACTGGGGTGAGAGGTGTGTGTGTTTGCGACAGAGATAGTTTAGCAAGAGTGGGCAAGAGGAAAGGAAGGGAGATCAGAATGCAGAGGTGGCCCCAGCAGTTGGCTGGTTGATTTCTGCTATGAAGAGAGAGTTGGACAGGGCAAAAAACCATGAGGGCAGCCACCACTGCCTGTGATGTCACCCGAGCACTCTCTGCTATAAGCTGTGGGACCTTGAATGAATCAATCCCAGGTGGAGATCAAACTTGGGCCCATATCCAGTAGACAAGCACTGGAGCACTGGGTCACATTCCTAGCACCGGGCTAGGAAACTGAATGGTTAAGTGGCTTGACCTTGTGGTTACCCAGCTAGTTAGTGGTTGAGTCGGATTGACTGGCTTGTTCTTTGTTCTGCACCATGGAATGTAGCACTGGGTCCAGGAGTTCTTCATTCCTTATATCCCAAGTCTCTTTATGACAAGGATAGTGTCTTTTTATTTTTAGTACTTTTATGTCTCTAGGGCACACATATTTTGTAGAAGGTACTTGCTAATTTCTTTAAAAGGGATCATTCCTGTCACTCTATGTCAAGGGAAGAGTAGCTATCATGCTGGCATCACAGTGGTCAGGTTCTTAGCTGCTGGGGAGAAAGGTCAGGTTCCTCAGGCTCTGGACTGAGAGGGGTTATTAGCAAGTACGGGATCCTGCAGTAACTGATGGCCAGTCTGCCCTACATGGACATCAGAAGAGAAAAGAGCTGACTCAGGATCTGAGCACAGAAAAATCCAATTGGGGTCCTGCATTGTCGCCTCCCCTGTGGAACTCATTGGCCCTGCCCAGCCAGGGACATTCCCATGGGGAATTTGCCTAAGTTCCACCGTTCGAACTGACTGGGAAGTAGGAGGTGTTGTGGCTGTGGAAGTTTTCATGTTGGAGTCTTCTTCAAACTGAATAGAGGAGAACTTCAGTCTCAGCCACCATATTGCTTTTGGTTCCTGCACTGGCAGTTTTGAACTTGGAGGAATGGTGCCTTGTTCTCAGGATGGCTTCTGAAATGGCCAGGTAGAGATCTCACACCCTTCAGAGCCACTTTCTTGAATACTGTAAGAACGGGTTACTCCCAAAGGATTAGGTTCCTTGCTCTTTGGTGGGCACGCCCACTGTGATGCCCTTGAACTTCTGTCTAGATGGGATGAGCCCTCCCTTTGCCTGCAAATGGAGCTCCCCCAGGCTGTTCGCTAGGCTGGCCTAGCCTAGCACATTTGTAGGCAAGCAGGAACCTGTGATTCCCAGCAAGTTAGGACAGCCAACACGCCAGGCATCTGCTTGCTCATTCCTAACTTGGAGAAGGTCATGCATCTTTTGGAAGATTAGGCTGTGCTCACTCGAGGATTGGCAAGGATTGACAGGAGAGAAAATCTTTATTGACCTGCAAGTGATATCTGATAAGCATTAGCGATCTGCTCTGGGAAAGTGCAGAGACTGGTCCCAAGCCTTCCACCGGAATACCTGAATATTTAGCCTATTGAGGCGTTATTAGAATTTTGGAGTTGGAAGGGGCCATCACTGGGCCCCTACATTTGATACTTGAAAAAGTGTAACTGTCTGGCGCCAGGGCTCAGATTAAGTTCCTCCATGGTGTGGGCTGAGGCCGAGCTCTGCCTACGTGTGTCCCTGAGGTAGTGGGTCATCTGCTTACTGGCCTTCTGCTCTGGCAGCATCCTCAGGAGACTGAAGAGATGGAAAGTCAGTCTTTAAGAGACCTGGGACATGGGAAGGGGACTGTCGGGAGCAGAGGCAGGCATAGATTCCAATAATATGTTAAGCGCTGAGCTTGAGGTTCTCACACGCAGGCATCTGGGACACCAGAGAGGCGGCACATTGGCTTCACGTTCAGAGATCTCGGCTTCTCCTGTGAAGAGTCTGGGGTCAATCGGGTGTGTTCACCCTGCCCACACTCACCAGAACAGACACGGGCAGCTTGTCCGGGGAAGGACGTCTGCCCTGCTTGTCTGGACACCAGCGAATGGGGTCATCTCTCTGGGCGAGGCTGGGAATCGGGTAGATCACACCTTTCAAAGCTTAGCCTCAGATCATTTTTCAGCATAATTGGTTTAATTGTCTTTGTGTGTTCAAGACTTGGCTACTGCACTTAAAGTGGACCGTGACCAGCAAGGTCTCTTTGAATGTTCAGTTTTGTCTCCAACGCTCTGGTTGTGCGGGGTTAGTCCTGAGCTGTGAACAGGCTTCCTGTCACACCTGTGTGTTCGTGACGGGCAGGTGGGGGAAGGCAAGGATGGCCAGCTGGGATAGAAAGTAACTGCTTTGTGATTATCCCCAGTGCCCGGTTTTCTTGTCTATTGCACAAGCAGGGGACCAGAATGATCTTCGGCAGTGAAATATTCTGATTCTAAGATTTCTGAGCTCTTCTCTCTTGAGGTCTTTTTTTGTTCCCTTTCAGTTTTGAGTTGGCTCCAATTCAAGGCAAGTTCATCATCCTAACTCAAGGAAAAGACTCGAATGTTTGCCTTTCTTTACATTTCCTTTGCTTTCCCTTAGATGGAGATGCTCTTAAGCAGAGAAGGGGCAGGCAGCCAAAACTGGAGGGTTCCGCCACTTGGATTAGCAACCTTGAATAATTAGGATCTGACTAGAAAGGGAAACTATGCAGTGCATGAAAAGGTGCTCTCCAGGGTGAACCAGGAAAGCGAAGACAGATGATCAGGGCCAAAATGTCTTAAGACTGCTTCCTGAGTGAAGCAGGAACTCCTCTCACCTGACCCATTATCTAGGCACTGTGGTATGTTAGCTGAAATCCTACCCTGAGTTCTGCCTTCCTAGTGCATGATGCTGGTCCAGATTTGAGAAGGGAAGCAGGGGACAGACCAGTGGGTGGGTGAGTCCGTATGTGGGGATGGTGGTAGTTGACGGAGAAATCAGTCCCTTCCTAAAATCGCTTCCTTTCTGGCAGAGATGGTGAGTTCCAGTGTCCTCTCTGAAATTTTTCCCTTCACCATTTTCTAAGGTGTGTCACCTGGCAGACTGGTTTGGTGACCTTATTACAACTGGGGCTTTTGAGTGATTAATTGCACAGCTGAATTCCGTGACACTGGAACTTTCTCCCAAGCTTTCAAATAGCTAAGTGAAACTGGAAATTCTGGTGGAATGGGAGTAGAGAGAATAACAGCCTGCTGAGGCGGTGTCCGCCCAGACAGTCCTACTCCAGTGGAATTCCCAGGTGACCTGTTGGACCCCACCACGTACCCAAGCAAATGGTGTCTTTTTGGCAGGTGAAAATTGCCTCATGAATTGGGTAGATTTCAATGAGAATACCAGTTTTGTGTTGATGGGATACCAGGTTCAGATGGCAGAGTAAAAGGAAGACTCTGGGTTTGGGTGACTTTGCTTGGGTGAGTTAGTCCCAGGAATTACTTCTTTTCTTCCTAGCTACGGAAGCATCTAGAAAAGTGGTTTTCTGGTTTGAATTGACCCATTCCCTGCTCTTCTTGCCATCTGGATTGGCTTGTGGTTTGCTCAAAGCAGATTGTCCAGTCTTCTTCTCTCTCTGCCTTTGGCAACAAGGGGTCGCCACGTGTGTGACTGAGAGGGCAGTGTTTGAGGGCCTGTGGAAAGGGGTGTTTTGTTTTGTTGTTGTGTTTTGTTTTTTTTTTGGTACTGGGGATTGAACTCAGGACCTTGTAGGCCCAGTGCCACTGAGCTAAATCCCCGGCCCAGGAGTGTTGTTATGGTTTGTGTCTAGATGTCCCCCCAAATCCTCATGAGGTCATAGATGGGGCTCCTTCAGAGGTGTGTGTGTAGAGTAGAATGTGTGCTTGATTCATGGTGCAATGCTGGGATTAAGAGTGTATAATTACTACATCGGTCCACTGATTGGTTTGGCACCGCCCTAATCCCCATAGCCTAGATAGAGTATAAAATGGGCAGAAAGATGCTGTTAAGGTCCCTTGTTGGGCACCATAAACTGTTTCTCCTCTGTGACACCCCTCTGTTATGTGCTATTCTACCTTAAAGCCAGCCAGTTATGGACTGAAAACTCTTCAGACTGTGAGCTAAATTAACCTTTTCCCCTTTAACCCCGAGGGTTGGATATTTTGTCTCAGCAATGAGAAAAAGTACTGAACACAGTTGTGAAACAGGCTCTGCAGCAGTGGGGATGTGGTCTTGACCTTCTGGATTGTACCTGAAGGTCATTCTTCAGCTGGTCTTCATGTCCCTCTGGGAAGCATGAGCAGCCCAAAATGGTGGCTGCTTCCAACAAAGCACTCACCTTTGTCTTTTTTCTGCCAAACCATATTACTGAAGATAGCTTTTCCTGGGATGTTATTATTATTATTTTTTAAAATTTTATTTTATTGGTACAATTTAAGTATTTAATATAATGACATTCATCATTGGAAATTTGCACCTTTCCATAATCTCTCTTGGTTCTTCCTTTTTCCCCCTTCCCCTGCCCTCCCTTCAACCCCTCCATCCCTCCCTATTTACAAAGATTTTGTTTCCATTTTTTCATTTTCTCATATTGATTCCATTCCCTTCTTTCCTTTCCCCTACCCCTCCCACTTTCCCTTTGCTCCTTTTCTTCCTATTTCACATTATCTATTATCTATTATACCATTTAGTGGGATGTTATTATTAATGATATTTATAATAGTGTTCTGTTTGCTGAGGCCAGTCAGAAATATTCCTTAAAAGGAATGGGATGGAAAAGGAAGAAATGTTTGTTTCCTTGGGGTCCTAGGACCACATCTGTGAGCCTTAAAACGGAAATTTATTCTCACAGTTCTGGGGGCTGGGATGTCCAAAATCAGTGTTCACAGGATAGGTTCTTTCTGAGGGCCCTGCAGGACAGTGTGTCCCATGTTTTTTCCAGCTTCACTGTTTTCCCTTGAACCTTGGCGTTCCTCAGCTTGTAGATGTGCGTTACTCCAGTGTCTGCCTCCATCATTGAAGAGCTGTCCTTACCCTGTGTACCTGTGTCTCTCCTACTTCTCCTTTAAAGGACACTAACATGTTGGATTAGAGGCCCAGTCTACTCCAGTATGGCCTTAGCTTTAATACATATGTAAAGACCCTATTTCCAAATAAGGTCGTATTCTAAGATGCTGGTAGTTGCAACTGCAGCCTGTCTTTTTTGGGGATATAACTCAACCTGCAACAGATATGTGTACTGAGCCTGCTGTAAGTTGACAAGGGGCGGAGGCGTCCTTCATCAAGAGACTGCTATACACAGGAGCTGTGTTAGGCATTAATAACTTTTTTTTTTGATACCAGGGATTGAACTTGGGACCTTGTGCTTGCAAGGCAGGTGGCAGCACTACTGAGCTAAATCCCCAGCCATAGGCATTATTAACGTTGACTTTCAGAAGGTAGATAGTCTTATTTCCATTTAACAGATGAGAAAACTGAGTCCCAGATGTCAAGTACTGAGCCAGTCACATGGAAAAGCAGGCTGGAAGCGAAGTTTCTGACAGCCAAATGTTTTTTCCCTTCCTTCTTTGCTGCTGCCCATTGCTGACAGGTGCATGGGGCCTCTTGGAGCCCTAGAGTAGTGCCCCATGGGGTGAGTACACCCTCACCTTTTGTTATTCTAGTAATGTTTGTCTCCATCAGCTGGACTTTCCTTACCTTCTGTCCTGCCTTCTCCCTGACCCCCACCCCTTTTGCAAATACCAACATCGATGCCATTTCGGATACAGCGCACATGGCAGCTCTCAGATGTGCCTGACCAAATCCTCCCCCAAACTCTACAGGCTCAGTAATAATAGAGTTGAGCTCATGGCTCTGAGCGTGGCTCTGGGGCTCCTCAAGGGACAGGGCTGTATTTCAGGGTCCCCTGCCTGGTGTCCTGACAACTGGAATACTAGATGACTTGCCACTTTCTCAGTGTGGCTTTCCAGACAGCAGCACCTTGGTCCCCCTGAAGCTGAATAGACAGGGGTTCGAGGCAGGCAAGAAGGTACATTTCTCTATTCTGAACTGGTGGTTGGTGGAATCATCTATGATCATCTTGGAAAACTCATGATAGTATTGCACAGATCTAAGATCCTCTTTCTTGTGGCTTGTGAGCCACTCTCTTCAAGGAGGTGGCTGTCACCATCACAGGAATAGCTGCTTATATTGGGGCCCGTCCTGCTTCGGAATGGGTTCCCACCGGCCCCTGCGCTGTCTCCAGGGCTTCCAGGTGTGGCAGTCAGGTGGAGGACAGATGTAGTGGTGTGACAGTGATTAAATTTTAGAACGAACAATATCTGCTTGGGGACAGGACTGTGGGCAATCGTGTGTTGTAAGTAAATCACATAATTTATTTTGTGAGAAAATTCTACCCAATTCAGGCTGAAGCTTGATAGAACATGCCTTTCCAAGCCCTCAGCTTTTCTTGTCTGGAATGAGCCCTCTCTAAACCGCACTCCAAGCCCAGTGGCCCATGGGGGTCACAGCTGGGCAGTGCCCTGTGGGGAGGTTTAAATCCCATTTCTTATGTTTCTTTGATCTAAACTGCTCCAGCCTGTGTGCTGTGCACTATTCCTTTCCTCTAACCTTTTTTCAAAGTAATTTTATTTTGTTTATTTATACTTTGAATGGGCAATATAGTCACATGACTCAACTGAAAATATACAAAAGTTTGTAAAGTCTTTGTTCCTCCCCTCCCTTTCTTCCAATTACCCTGTTCCCCTGTGGGAAGGCAACTCATGTTGCTAGTTTCTTGTGTGTCATTACAGATACATTATTTACAAATAACTCTGTATCTATGTTCACATGTATCTCCCCCGCCCTTTCCCCTCCTCTTGGTATACAAATGGCAACATTCCAACTATCTCATTATCTTTTTTTTTTACCTAGAATACTTTGAAGATCATATCAATATATAGTTTCTTCACTCTTGTAATTGCTTATAGACTAAGACACATACCCTCTATCCACATCCCCTGGTTTGCATTTTGTGCAATTTGCTGTATGTACAGTTCTCTTGTGTATATAAATACACACCCACACACATTTGCAATGAACACTTTCATCCGCACACCCGCATCTTTTCCGACCTATTTAGGAGTCCATTGGAGACATTATATCCCTTTGCTATTCAGTGTGTCATCTTAAGAACAAGGTGTCCTTACACTTCCATGCACGTCAGTGACACTTTTTTCCAAGCCTTATTTTATGTTTTATGTGGGTATGCATTTTTGTTAATTTTTAGGACTCACCTCAGTGACTTTTCCCTTAGGAGCAGAGGGGGAAGCAGGTTAGTCTGTTCCTATCAAAGTGGAAAGTCATTCCTTCTTGGACCTGCAGCCCTTTGCCACCCACTTCTGTCCTGTCCTCCTTCTTGCACTGGGGGAATCAGGGGCAGGGTTTTCCTCCATCCTAGGTGTCTTATCCCTTTGCTTCATCCAGATCCATCACTTGTGGAGGAAGCGGGAGGCAGGGGAGCCAGCATTGACAGGCCTGACGTTTGTTCAGCACTCACAGCGGCTGCAGAGACGAGTTACATATAATTCCTGCCCACAAGGAGCTTAATTCAGCATAGGAAATACTGGTGGCACTGCCTACGCCATGCCAGTGGTGTGGCAGCTCTGGGCATGTGCCACACTTCTGCCCTGAGTTTGCAGGAGCCTTTGGCTTCGCTGATTCCCAATCACTGCCCTCTCGGTTGCAGGATTCGTTTGTCCCAAGCCCCTCTGCTGTGTCACTGGCAAGCCAGACCTCTCCTAACCCTTCGCGGTGTATTGCACCACGGCAGGGGCCTCAGCCTGGCATCAGACCTGTCAGGCGCCGCTGTCTGTCTGTCTATCTCTCTGGGTGCAGCTGCATTCCACCCAGCTGCTTGCTATGCGTGCGTGCACTCTTTTCAGGATTATTGAAGTTTTTCTCTTCTTTACCTTTTCGGAAGCTGCTGCTCCCCTCTGAAAAATGCCAGTTTACCTGGCTTCTTCCATCTTCAAGTTCGTTTCCAAAGCCCCCTCTCTCGCATAGCCTCTCCTGAAACACAGTTTAAGCAGATCTTGTCCTCACTTAAAGCCCTCTCATTTCATATTTGTTTGATCATTGATTGTCTGTATCCCTTATGTTGTATGTGAGCCCATTTAACCATCTCCTGTCCCTCCCTCCTTAGATTGTACAATCTTAGAAGGTTGAGTTTATCCTCTTTCCTACCTTCCCCCATTTTCTGTGTTTCAGAAAGAGTTCAGTGGAGGCCGCTTGTTTGTATTTGTGGTACGGTAGAAACTGCACCATTCCTGGCATGTAGTTGGTGCTTAGATGTGTGCAAGATTAAGTTCATAAAGGCAAGAAGGCCACCGGGTTCTTTTAGTGTGTCTTAAGGGTTAAGTACTGGCCATGGTGTGGGAATTCATGTGCAACTCGATTTTAGCCAAAAGGCTGAGAAGTGACCAACTTGAACAACTTCATTTAAAAAAATGCGTATTTTGGCTGGATGTTGTGGTGCATACCTGTAGTCCCAGGGCTCTGGGAGGTTAACGCAGGAGGAACACAAGTTTAAGCCCAGTCTGGGCAACTTGGTGAGACACTATCTTAAAAAAAGGGCGGGCCGAGAATATAGCTCAGTACCTTGGGTTCAATCCCCAGTACCACAAAAACAACCAACCAAACAAAAAACCCCCCAAAAAACAAAGACAAAGAAAACCATATTTCAACTGCCAACTAAATTTCATTTCATTTAAAAGGTAGCTTTAGGGCTGGGAATTTAGCTCAGTGGTTCTGCTGCCTGCCTTGCAAGCACAAGGTCTTGAGTTTGATCCCCGGTACCAAAAAATAAAAATAAAAATAAAAATAAATTGGTAGCTTTATTAAAACACACCTTGAGGATCTTTATTTGTCAAAATTCCTTCTGTTCTCTCCACTGGGTGCACATGTACTTTTTGGAGGGAATCAGCACATATTACAGTGTGTTAGGGAAGTTTTAAAATGTAATATTTGCATGTGTATGCGTGTAAGTGTATGTGTAAAGGGAATTATTTTCAACACTTATGAAGTCAGTGTTTGAAAACTAAACTTGCAGCCGCACAGCAGAGCAATTTTCCAGTCAGATGGTGTTATCATTTGTTTTTGTCAGTTTTCTGAGAGTGGAGAGTCCTACGTGAAACTTCTATCTGTGACAAGATGATTTGTGTACCGACTGTTATCTGCTCCTCATGTTCTCCACCAACCTCCATTTCTTGAAAAAACTGCTTTGGAGGCTTTTCTTCTCAAAGCCTTATAGCTCTGTCAGTCAGTTTTTAAAGTCTGAATCTGGGGATCACTTAGCAGGTGGCAGGCTATGAGAGAGTTTTAGAATCTTGGCTTTCACCACTCTTTTCATGTGGCCCCCAAATGTCTTTGACTGCTTGAGTACCCTAAAAGGATACCGATGGCTTAGGCTGCTGGTAGGGTGAGTTCCTGTCAGCCAGTGGAGGAAGAAGTGCTGTCACCTGTTCCCTTCCTGTCTTGCTGGTGATCTGGCCCAGAGCATCTGACGCATTCTCTTTCAGCTTTAAGGTGCCTGTAAGATCCTGGACTGTTAATAGTGAGGGTTGGTGAAGGGCTCTCCTAGTTATGGTGATTTTGGTTGCTGGAAACAAAAGACCCAACTAAGCACACTTTAAACACTGTGGGGTTTAGTATCGCAAAGGATCAGTCCATGGTCAATTAAACAATTAGAGATGGCAGCAGATCCATGAGTTCTTTACATTTTTCTGCTGCACTCTGCCCAGTGAGTGACAAGCTTTGTAGCTTCCCAAAACACAACAAGCATTTTCTTCAATTTGCCTCCCGCTGTCTGCGGAGAAAGTCCTTCCTTTCTTTTGAACTTACTTTCTTTTTTTTTTTTTTGGTACCGGGGATCGAACTCGGGTCCTTGCACTTGCGCAGCAGGCGGCAAAACCACTGAGCTAAATCCCCGGCCCTGGACTTCCTTTCTTGATCCACTGGTTTCAGCCGGGTTACATGGCCAGATCTAACCCGTCACAGGAAGGGGGCAGTGGGGTGCGCTCATCGGTTTATATGGGGACCGGCTGAGGCTGTCGGTAGAGGCTGGTCTCCTCTTGAGCCTGAGAATGTGAGCTGGGGCAATCTCTGCCTTGTGGATAAGGAGAAAGGTGTCCAGGGCTGGACAACTAGGGATTTATTAAGTTTTTTTTAAGTATAGGTCTAGGCTGGCTGAGGGCCTTAAAAAAATCATTTTATTCCTCGCCCTACCTAATGGTGACTTTTAGGTGTTTTGAATCTGTGCATTTTGGGGTATGACATCTTGAATTTTAGAGATTCTTTCTGAAATTTTGGGATATTTGTAAGAATTTTTTTTTATGACGATGAACTCACTCATTTTCCAGGAGGTGGAGTTAAAGCAGGGCCTCTCCATGACCCCGAATCATGGTCATTGGGATTCAACCCGTTTCTCTTATGAACCACAAAAGTGCTAACAGAAAAGACTCACTGCAGTGCAGGACCTCTACCCCGGGCTGGTTGTGTCGGTGGGAGTTGACTCCTCGCAGACAATGTGGACTACTGCAATACACATTTTTGGGGAAAAAACTGGAAAAGCAGACTTTGCAGGGAACTCCAGAATTCTTTTCTCTTTTTTCGTAAAACAAACTTTCACATTAGGCCCAGGATAAAAAATTCTTCTTTTTCCCACTCATTCCTACCAGCTAATAAAACTGATGGAAGAAAATGTTTGCAATCTGGAAACCTTACTGTTTTGGACGCTGCCTTCGAGCACTGAGAGCCTGGGAATCCACTCCAGGCGAGGCTGGGTCTGTGACCTTGCGTCTCCAGGCTCTGTCCCTTCTGCTCCAGTCTCGCTGCTGTAGGTGCTGTAGGTGAGGAGCTGATGGGAGGGCTCAGCTCGGAGCATCGTCTTCGCTCCTTTTCAGATGGCCTGTGAGCTCTTGGGTGACTCCTCACAGCTGGTGGTCACCAAGGCTGGGAAGCCCCGGGACCAGGACGTTCCCCTCATCTGCCAAGGAGAGTCTATGCCTCTTTCCTCAGCACGGTTCTTACTCTTAGCTTACAGTTGCCTGGTGTTGATGACATCTGAGATGTGTGCTTGGTGGGCGTTTTTGCTATCTTGATTTTTCAAAGGGATATGCAATACATTTTCTCTGGAGAGAATGAAGAAGACACAGAAAGGAGCAGAGGTGGTCACAAAAGTTACCCATGGTCTCAGCACTTACACACAGCTGCTGTTAGCATGTTGATTTGTCTTTTTCATCACATATAGCCTATGTCGTTTCTTCTCTCTCCTTCCCTTTCTCCCCCCTTGTTTTCCTCCCTTTTTCTTTTTTTCTTGTCAGTACATAATGAGGATCACACAGAATGCAGATATAATTTGTATTTTCCTTTCAGTGAATACTCTTGGGGTCAGACTTCTCAGATTCAAATCCCAACTCCATTTCTAAGACATAATATGATTTTTTAAACATTTTAAGATATTTTGTTATAGCACAGCAGCCCAAACTAAGGCAGGTCATTTTTATGTTTCTTCACAAAGATGTGTGTGTGTTTGTGTGTGTGTGTGTGTGTGTGTGTGTGTGTGAGATTGTGTGTCTGGGGATTGAACCCAGGGGTGTTCTATATCCCCAGCTCTTTTTAGAAAATTTATTTTTTGGCTTTTTGGGGATAGGATCTTGTTATGTAGTTCATGCTGGCCTTGAATTCACTATGTAGCCTAGGTTAGCCTCAAACTCGCAGAGATTCTCCTGTCTCAGCCTCCTGAGTGCTGGGATTACAGGTGTGTGGTACTGTGCTTGGCCTTTTCTTTTTTTGTTTTTAATTTTGAAACAGGGTCTTGCTAAGTTTCCCAGGCTAACCTGAACTTGTGAGCCTCCCGCTTCAGCCTCCTGAGTAGCTGATACAGGCATAGGCCACCACTTCCAGTTAGTATGTCATCTTTATGCGCCTCGGCTTTCCAATCTGCGAAATGGGCATGAGGATAGTTGTGAGGAGTAATTGTAAAGATCTCTGACAGTTGGTCCCTCACATCTGTGAGTTCCACATCCTTAGATTCACTAAAGCCAACCTTGAATTGCAAATATTTAAAAAACCCCACAAACTCCCATCTATACTGCATCTGTACTGAAAATGTAGACATTTTTCTTTTTATGATTCCCTAAACAATGCAGTATAATGATTTATACATTGTTTACATTGTGTTAGGCATTACAAGCAATCTAGGGATGATTTTCCATGTCTGTGAGGTTGTGTGTAGGTTTCATGCAGACGCCGTGTATTTCACGTGCAACTTGAGCATCTGTGGATTGTGGTTTTGTGGGCGTCCTGGAACCCATCCCCACTGAGACCAGGCAGTGACCCAGCGGCTGGCCAGTGTTAACATTTCCTGCCAGACACTTCTGAATCCCAGGGACCAACTGTGACCCGCCCTGTCTGCTCCATGAAGTGGGGCTGGAACTCTTATTTCTGGCAGAGGGAAACAGGATGTTCTAAGTAGCTTAGTCTGGGATTTGTCAGCCTTGGCAGTGTGGCCCTTTGGGCTGCATGACTCCGTGTGAGGGTTGTGTTGTGCATTGCGTGGCGGGGCCCACTGGCTACCAGTGGCTCCCCTAAAATGTTTCCAGACATCACCAAATGTGGGGGAGCACAATCCGCCTGCATTTTGAGGGTGTCTTAGTCGCTTTCCTTGTCGTTGGGACAAAATATCTGACACCTGCAACTTAAAGGAGGAGAGGTTTATTTTGGCTCACAGTGTGTAGAGGTTCCAGTCACAGTCGCTGGTCCAAGGCAGTAGGGCATGGTGGGAAGGTTCTGACAGAGGACAAGGTGTTCATGGGTTGGCAACCAGGAAGCAGAGTGTGAAGGGAGGAGCGGGGAGGGAGATGCACTCTTCCAAGCCACAGCCCTAGTGATTCTTTCTTCTGTCCAGGCCCCACCTCCTAACAGCAAGTCAGCTGTAAGCCCCCTAATCCAATCACTTTCCAAAAGCCCTGCCTCAGGGCTCTTAAGCCATAAGAAAACCCCTGTACTGGATCTCTCAACTTTATCAACTGGGGCTGTCTGTACATGGCCCTGCTGAACGAGACTGGGGCTGACCAGGTTGGGGGCACCGTGCAGGACAGGCAGAACTCTGTCTGCCTTTGCCAGTCTCTGTGTGTCTGACACGTTTTGCTTGAAGCCTCCGGGCTGCAGCATCCATGTATCCTAGAGTCCAGGGACTGACTCGTCTGTGACCATGATGCTGTGTCTACTGTGGTTTGAATGTTCCCTCCAAACATCATGGTGGGATGCAGCCACCATTATGATATTAAGAGGTGGCAACTTACAGAGGGTAGAGCCTCTGTGGCTGGATTCAGGCAGGGCGGGTTATTATAGAGGGACCTCAGTTCCTTGGTGGGGAGCTTGGTTAAGGGGCCACACAGCAGGAAGATCTTGGCATCACCTCTATGGCACCCATGGGACTCCCATAAGCTCTGAGGCTGTGGGTGAAGAGCTCCTTCCCCTAGGTTTCCCAGTTAAAGACCCCTGGGTTTTCGAGGGCCTTGGGCTTCCCATCAGGGAGGCAGCCCGGTGTGGTCCCTTTTCATCAGGGGAGAGGGAGCAGGAAGCCCTTCCCTAGCCTGAAGCTGAGCTCACTGAGGTAGCTCACTGGGCCTTGGCCACTGAGGAATGGTCAGATGTAACAGCGATGAGTAAAGAACATAGCCGAGCCCAGAGCAGCACTCAGGACCAGGATATTAGCCCAGTGTCATGAAGTGCTTAATAAATCTTGCTGCACAAGGAGGTTCAGTCACCCATTGCTCCCTTGGCTCCTCTTGTTCTGCCCTCCAGGAATGGCCCAGGACAGCGGGACAGTCACTTCTGTTCTTGGTACCGAATGCTACCTTTGGACCAAGAGGCACGGCTGGCTGGGGTGGTGGCAGGCGTCTCTGAGGCCACTGAGCAGCTGTCAGGGTGTGAAGGTTTCCATTCTTTTCCAGAATGATCCAGACCAGGAAGTGCCTGGTATTGCAGTGCTGGGTGCCTGAGGTTCCCTGTCCTCCCAAAGGGACACCAGGTCGACCATGCCCCATGGTGCCTCTCCCCACACGGTTCGCACTTGATGGTGGGCGAGAGTTATTTTGAATCATGAATCATTAGCTGGTGCAGGACTGGAATGAGCTGTTGATTTCTGCTCACTGACATGCAGCTCACTCTTGAACCCATTGAAAACAGACTGTGTGCATGAAGATGGTCCCTGGGAATCAGGGCATCTGAGAATCAGGCTCCAGTAATTTCTCTGAGATCAGGTGGCAATGTAGAGCTAAGAGAACGGGCTCTGGAGCTGGGCTATGACCTTGCATGGGGGCACTTATCCTTTTTGTGCCCCAGTTTTCCCATCTGCAAAGTGGGGAAAATAGTCACACTTAGCCCTCAGCATGTTCTGAGGATTGAATGTGTTGATATGTGTGATGCTTAGACCAGATACTGGCCCAGGGGTAGCACTCAGTGGCTGCCAGTGCTGTTGCCAGTGGAATTGCTGGCAAGGTGCCACCATGCTGGGAATTGCTGCAGCTCCTTGGGGCACAAGCTGTCTGAGCCTCTGCCTCTGGGGATGTGAGTGCTTTATTGAGGTTCCTGATGCAATGGTGGGTACTAAGATTCAGCTAAGTGAATACAGTCACTTGAAGTTTGAGAGTCAGCATCTAAATCTTCACATGTAATCCCAGAGTTAGCTTTTGCCTCCTTTCTGCCTCCATCTCCAGGCAACAGTGACATAAAATGTCCCATTTCTCTGCCTTGTGATCACTAAATGAATTTTATAGGCTCCTAGAAGTTGATTTTCTGTTGCTGTAGCAGAATACCCGAGACCAGGTGATTTAGAAAGAATAGAGATTTTTTTGATTTATAGCTTTGGAGCTGGGAAGTCCAAGAAAATGGCCTCAGCATCTGCTCAGCATCTGGTGAGGGCCTTGTTGCTGAGTCATAACATGGTGGGGACATCACATGGTGAGACAGAGCCAGCATCTAATTTGGATCTCTCTTTTTATAATGCCAGTAATTCTGTCTTGGGGTTTCGGGCTTTCTGACCCCTCTAATCCTAATTATTCCCAAAGCCCCACCTCCATATACCATCAACATAGGAATTTATGGACTAAATTTCAAGTACATGAACTTTTGAGGAACAAGTTCAAACTGTAGCAACACAGTCAGTTAACATATGTCTACCCAACAGTGTAACCTCTTTGTATCTGAATCACTGAGTGTTTTCTTTTCTAAGAGATGTGAAGGGGAGGATGGCCCTGTGTTAGTCAGTGTTCTGTTGCTGTGACAAAAATATCTGAGATAATCAACTTAGAGGGAGGAAAAGTTGATTTTGGCTCACAGTTTCAGGGGTTTTAGTCCATGGTTATTTGGACTCATTGCTTTGGGCCTGTGATGAGGCACAACATCATGGTGGGAGTATGTGGTGGAGGACATTGTTCACTTCCTAGCAGCCAGGAAGCAAAAGAGGGGGAGAGAGGAGGAGGTTGGGATCTCACAATCCCCTTCAGCGCCCCCCCCCCCAATGACCTAAGGGTCTTCCATTAGGCCCCATCTCTCTCTTGAAAGTTCTACCACTTTCCAGTAGCATCACAGGTTGGTGACAGGTTGATGGCCACAGGTTGGTGACCAAGTCTTCACCACATGGCCTTTGGGAGCCACTGTCAATCCTAAAGTATAGCAACTTATATCTGAAAAACACCTGGCCTCCATTTGCGGGACCAGCTGGAAAGTGCATGAGCTATGGAGTGGGGAGCGGTTCAGCTTCTGTGAAGGCAGCTTGCTGCTCCGCGTTTGCTCTTATGTCTCTGCTCCTCTGTGAATATATTATCCCCAAATTGGTGCCCGTCTCCAGGGCAGATCTGTAGTGTGCACCACCCACTTCCTCACCTGTGGTCTCTTTTCCACCTTGCAGAGCGCATTTCCTGGAGGTTCTGCTTCTCAGCCACAGATGGAAAAGATGGAATATCTCTTCCTAGCTCCTAACCTAGCTGTCTCAGTCCATTCAGGCCACTGTAATAAAGTACCAGAAACCAGGTTGCTAGTAAGTAACAGAAATTTATTTTTCACCATTCTGGAGACTGACAAGTCCAAGGGCAAGGTGCTGCCATATGGTACCTGGCCAGAACTTGTTTCCTGGTTTGCAGTAGATGGTGACTTTCCTTTGGGTCCTCACAAGGTAGAAGGGGCAAGCTAGGTCTCTCAGAGCCCTTATGACTCAATCACCTCTGCTGTGGTTTGGGCATTGTCTGAGTTTTCCCCAAGGCCTCATGCACTGTAGTTAACTCCTAAAGTCACGTTAATGGTAGTGAGAGGGTGGAAACTTAATATGCTTGTGGTGTTTGGAGGTGGTGATTGGGAAGTAATTAGGATAAGATGGGGTGGAGGCCCTAGGCTTGAGTCCTGGTGGCTTTATAAACAGATGATAAGACACACATAGATATGTGTGTTGCCTGTCTCTTGTCATGTGATTCTATGCACTGTCTCGGAATTTTGCCAGCTGGAAAAGCCATTGCCAGATGAGGCCTATAGAGCTTGCATTTCCAGAACTGTGGGCTTTTGTCTTTATAAATTAGCCAGCCTCGTGTAGTTTGTTACAGTAATAAAAAGCTGATTAATAAAGCATATCAAAGGTTCCATTCTTAATACTAACCCCTTGGGGTTTAGGATTTCAAGACATAAACTTTGGGCAGTCACCAACATTTAGACTGTAGTGCTGGCCATAATGGATGTCCTTAGATGAAAAGATGGCCATGCTGGGACCTGCGTCCTGGATATCCTGTAGGTTCCTCTTCCTTGGTGAGCAAAAATCCGAGATTTTAGGACACTGTGCTGTGGACTTTGGGGCTGATTTCATAGGTGGATCTTGAGTCAGTTTACCCAGCTAGAAAGTGGTGGGGAGAAGACTTGAAATGGCTTGTATTCTCTTTCAGCCATTCTCAACTTCTTTCATGTGGTTTCTCCCCCTGGTTTCACGCTGGTTAATAAGAGCTATTATTTTACTGAAGTCCCTGCCTGGGATGCGAGCTGGGCTTGGGGGCCACCCACAGTGCCAGCTCTCTGGTGTTCGTGCGGCCACAGGCATGGACCTATTGTGTTTGGCAGGGACCTGTGCACTGGCCCATATGACACCTCTGTGTGGAGTGCGGTGGGGGACACGGAGAGTGACAGGCATTTGGGGCACAGTGTTTTTAGGGGGCCTCATCCTGTTCAGGATGATGTAAGAGAATAGGCCATAGACTGGGTGGCTGATAGACAGCACACTGCTGGGGTCCTGGAAGTACAAGATCAGAGTGCACAGATCTGTGTCTGGTGAGGGCTGCTTCCTGGTCCACAGACAGCCCACATTCACTGTGTCCTCACGTGGTCCAAGGGCAAGGATGTTCTTTGGGATCGCTCTCATAAGGGCTCTGACCCCATATGTAAGGGCTCCTCTTTAGGACCTAATCACCTCCCAAAGGACTCACCTCCTAATACTGCCAACTTATGGGGGAGGATTCAGCATGTAAATTTTGTGGGAACATAAACACTCAGTCTATAGCCGTGAGTATTCCTTTTTCAGCATTGAGCAGGTCTATAAAAGCCTCGTTCTGGTTCTTTTTCCAAGGATGCTGTGGATCCATTTGGGAGTTCAGATGCCAGACTCTGTTTCCCCACTAGATAGCGACAGGATTTTGTCTCTGGTCCTACACGCAGATTTGTCAGCCTGCTGCTTGCCTGGGTGTACAGCCTCCTATCATGAAGTGCCAATTGCAATGTTGGCGAGGTTTACAGCCATCTCTCCTTGCTCCTTGTTTCTGCTTTTGCAATTCTCTTGAGAGCTCGCAGGGGCCCCATTGCTACTGTCCTGGGTATAACAGTGCCTCTCTGCCCCCTGGGATCCTCTGGTTGTCCCAAAATGAATGGGAGAGATTGTCAGTAGCAGCAGCTGTTTCTACTCTTAGAAATCCACATAGCAAGAAATGAGTCTCACCATGTTGAAACTGTGACATGTGTTTGAAAATAAAGTTTTAATTAGAAGGAGCATTTCTCAGCCTCAACCTGGTGCTGGCTGTCTTAACATCAAGACTAAAATAAATTGGCTCTGACTTCTTGGCACAAGACCCATTCTGCCTTTTACACACTGAATCTTGTGGAGCGTGGGGTGCAGTTTGTGTGTGTGTGGTTTCAAGACCTCAGACTTCGTAGAACAAAGGAGAAGGGAGAGAGTTTGATCTCAGGGTGGTGGGGATTCCCGCACCATTTGCTTTGGGACCTGCTGGTTTCAGCTCCTTAGATTCACTTGTGTTTTTAATATGCCTCTTTCTAAACACATATCTGTGGGCCTATGGTGGTAAGGCACAGTGTGGTGTGATGCAGAGCCATGACCTTTAGAGCTATGCATACCTGGGTTCATGTTCTGTGTCATTTACCAGCTGCATGGCCCTGGGCAGGTCTCTTGGTGTCTGAATTTTTGTGCCTTCCCCTATAAAGTAAGTACAGTGCCTTCATTATCACGTCGACAATGGTGATTACAGATGACACATGCACCATGGCTGGCCTAGGCGCTGCTCCATAGATGCTGCTCGTTGTTGTTATTATAATTGAATGGTTGGTGTGGTCCTTGAGTTGCCCCGGGTCATGGCCAAGTTCTCCCACAATGTTTTCAGCTTTGAGTGGCCTTGGTTGGGGATGCTTCTGGTTTGCTTGAGGACTGCCAAGCCTACAGTTTCCTTCACCAGATGCACATGGGTGGCAGGTGGGTGTGTCCCTGGTGTCAGCTTGTGTGTTGTGTCACCCTTCTGTTGTCACTTACGGCTCCCACTCTGCACTCTCTCCTCCCACCTCCCACCAGAAGCTGGCACCACACAGAAACAAAACAAATAGGCAGGGCCTCTGGGGATGAAAATATGAGCTTTCTGTTGATGTCCTCAGGCCATACTCATTACCAGGTGACCAGAAGGTCAGATCTCAGGGTTTGTGTGCAGGGCAGAACATCTCAAACTCTCTGTGATAAGAAATAGAATTTGAGTCTTTGACCTTGTTCATAGCACACAGTTGGCAACACCTTTAGGATCCAAAGTTATAAAAAGTCTTTCTTTTACAATCTAATGAGATGATTGGCTCTGGGGGCCCCTAGGTAGCTTTGGGATGGGGGCTGTTCACCCCAAAGACTCAAACCATGTGATTCGAGGTTGAAACTTCCAGCTCCATCTTCCCTCTGGTAGAGGTGAGAGAGGCTGAAAATAGAGCTAACTCCCATGGCCAGTGACTTACTCACAAGGGGCCTCTGTAAGGGTCCTGAGAGGTCCTGGGTTAGTTCTGGGAGGTGAGACTGGGTGCCCTGTGGCGCTCTGCCATACCCTGCCCTGTACCTGAGTCACATTCATTATGATAATCCCATCACAGGAAGTAATGGTTTTCCTGAGTTCTAGTCATTGTTGAGGAGGACGTCATGGGAACCCTTGAATCTGTGGTTGCGGCAGCAGGAGTATAGGTGCTGCATTTGTGGCTGGCGTCCGAAGTGGGGGCAGCCTTGTGGGACTGAGTCCCTCATCTGGGATGTCTGTGCTGGCCCTGTCATGTGGACCCCACAGGTTGAGCACTTCTGAGCCAGTGTCAGGACTGAATTGGGCCGGGGGACCCCCAGTTGCTATCCACAGTTGGGGAGCTGGTGTGGGAGCTCTCCTTAGCCCCAACACACACATTTCATGCCAGAGTGTCGGGAGTGGGAACAGTTGGTAGCGTGCGATGAGGTCCAGGTTCTCCAAGTTCACCTTGAAGTGTTGGCTGTGCCCTTGGCGCCTGGAGTAGATGTCACTGCGGAGCCCAGAAAGCCATGATGCTCATGCACATCAGTTGCTTCTTATTCTTGAGCTCCTTTGCAATATTCCTGAGCCATGGGTCTCTGTATAGTATTCCTACTTCCTATATATTTGGTCAGCAACACTTTATTACAAAGTAGACTCCTCTAGCATTTTTCTGCACATCTCTAATTTTTTTTTTTTTTTGGTACTGGGGATCAAACTTGGGACCTTGTGCTTGCGATGCAGGCGGTGGAACCACTGAGCTAAATCCCTGGCCCAGCACATCTCTAATTTTAATACTGAATTGAAGTCCCTCTTCCAGTGGCTTCACCAGCTGGGTTAAGAGCCCACAGAGTATCTGAAGATCATTGCCATGCTTTCACTGTATCCCTGTTTCCACATTGCCCTTTATTGTTTTCTCCAACTTTTCAGTCCTTGGCTTTGTTTTTAGACAATACAGGATCCTCGCTGCCTTTTTGGGCAGGCATTGTTCTCCAGGTTGTCGAAGACCTCCTTGAAATGAGTTTGTTTTCCCATAACTGATCCCATTACTCTAGCTGTGTTGGAACTATTAACCTCATCTTTTCTAGTTGCATTCTAAGCATGCATGCTCTCTTCCCCTCCTTCCCTCCCTCTTTCCCTCCCCCCCTTTGCAGCCACATGACACCATTGGCTCCTGTGGTTAGACAGTCAGTCAGTTAACATATAACCACATTTGGACCAGTCTTGCAAACCTGTTCTGGTGGTGTTAGTTTAGCACATAAATTTAAGTATAACTTTGTGTGGATCTGTAATGAATTTTATTGCCTGTAGGTTTAGATAATCTCTTGCCTCTGTCAGGTAAGTTACTACATCAACAATGATGGTCCTTCTCTTCTATTTTTTGGACTTAGGATGGTTTCTTTTTTTGCAGTACTGGGATCGAACTCAGGACCTTGTGCTTGCCAGGCACTCAGGATGCCACTGAGCTATATCCCTGGCCCTTAGGATGGTTTCTTTAGAAGCTGTTCATTTCAAAGTGCCCCCACCTCTTTAATTTGGACATGATGTGATGCTGGATGTTCCTGGCAAGTATAGATTACTTAGGATAAAGCCTGTCTGTCTAGGTAGCTTCTGGCCAGGTAGGACTGCACTTGAAGTAGTCTCATTAATAAGCCTAAAACACTCAGAGTTTCTCCCTAGCATGGTTAGGCTGTTCCTCTTGGCTGTTTTCATAGGTAACTGAGCACTGTTTGGTTTGGAAAGCCCAGGTCTTCTTAATTTTGTTGGTTCTTACTTTATGGATTGAATTATGGCTTTCTCTCCACTTCCTTTAAGATCTTTACCAATGATATGAATCCTCCTCTTCCTCCTCCTGTTGAGTACTAGACTTGCTATCATAAGTCAGCACATTGATAGTATTGGAAAAATGTGGGTGGTGCTTTTGGGCCCTGGTTGGACTCCTGAGTCCTCTGCTTAATGGTCCTGTGATAATGGCCAACTGCCTCAGTATACTTTCTGTTGCTGTAACAAAAGGCCTGAGACCAGGTAGCTTGGAATTTTATTTAGCTCATGGTTCTGGAAGCTGGGAAGTCCAAGAGCATGGTGCTGGCTTTTGGCTGAGGCCTTCCTGTTACATCATAACATGGCAGAGGGTATCACATGTCGAGACAGAGCAAGTATGTGCCAGCTCAGGTTTCTCTTCTTCATAAAAACCATCATCAGATGCATCATGGGGGGTTCGCCCTGATGACTGTATTTAACCCTAATTACTGTACAGAAGGCTCCATTTCCAAGTACCATCAACATATGCTTTTGAGGATTTTATAACCCATGATATGTGGGGGACACACTTGAAGCGTGACATCAGGAGACACGTCCTTTCCTTGTACACGGACATCAGCGGGGCTGCTGTGAGCATGATGTCGGGTGGCGCCAAGTGGATCAAGCCACTGTAGGGGTTGAAACGGTGATAATGAATCGCTTCCTTCTCTTCCGAGTTTAGAGGCAAGTTGATGAATTTAACACAGGATTCAGACAGATGGAGGTCAAAATATCAGCATCATTACAGATCAAGACAGTTGGAGAACAGGCTGAGGAGTGAGGGCCAAATGGGCCTGCTCACCACCCTCGCCACTTGCGGGGCTGCCAATTCCAGGAGCAGGGCAGAGGGGAGAGGGTGAGTCCTAAGGGTGGTCGGCTCCCAGAAGAGCTAGTCCTGGGGGCTCAACATCTGCTCCCAATTTTGGCAACCAAGAAAGTCCTGTTGCTTCCTGGGAAGAATAAGTTAGGAGATATTTCAAGAGAGGTTGTATTAGTACCCTAGGGCTGGAGAAGCAAAGTACCACCAATTGGGAGGATTAAACAACGGGACTCACATTCACAGAATTTAGAAGTCTAAGATCATGGCTCCAGCAGGTCAGGGTTGGTTCCTTCTGTGAGGGAGAATCCGTTCTGTGCTTCTCACCTAGCTGCTGGTACTTTGCTGGCGATCTTTGCTGGTCCTTGGCTTACAGCCCCATTACTTCAGTCTCTGCCTTCACCTTCTTGTGGCGTCCTCCCTGTGTGTCTGTCTGTTGTTGGTATTGGATTTGGGACCCACCCTACGGCAATATGACCTCGTCTTAAATAATGACATCCACAACAACCCCGTGTCCAAGTCAGATCATATTCTGAGGGGTACTGGGCATTAAGTCTTTAACAGGAAACTAGGGAAGACATAATTCAATCCATAAGAGTGGTCTTGCTCCCCGGCCCCCACTATGCATTTCCTTCCAGGACTGTGGGGAAACACCCATTTTCTTCTTAGAACTAGGAATTAGTATGCAGTGGGTGCTCATGAGTTTGCTTCTGTTATGGACTGAACTGCTCATATACTGTGACTTTATTTGGAGACAGGGCCTTTCAATAGGTAATTAACATGTAATGAGATCGTAAAGATGGGGTTCAATCCAATAAGGCTGGTGTCTTTATAAGAAGAGAAGGAGATACCAGAATACCCTGTGCCTCTTCAAGTGTGTGCAGAGGGATTGGCTCTGTATGGGGAGAGGACTAGGTGGAGAAAGCCTTCCTAGGAACCAACCCCGACAGCACCTTGGTCAAGGAGGTCTGGCCCCAAGGACTGTGAGAAAATAATTTCCCTTGTTTAAATGACCAGTTTGCCTGTGGTATTGGGAGATGGCAACCCAAGGAACCTGGGATACCCTCCGTCCTTCTTCAGTGGGCTTGTGGCTCCATCTTCAACGACATTGGCTGTTGCCAGCCAAGGGCTGGTGAGCCTCTGTCCGTGGGGTAGGGAGGTGGCTTCCTGCCTGTGCTGTTCCTGGTCTTGTGTCTTCATTTAGTGGATTTGGTAGTGAAGGATGAGAAAGCTCAAGCAGTTTTCTCAAAGCCACTCTAATGGATTAGGCCGTGGAATCTGGGGGTGAATCCTAATGCTCTCAGAGTGCGCTTGGGTAAATCCAGGGCAAATACATTTAATTTCTTAGTTAAAAATAGTGACATGTGGATGTCATTGACTAGCAGAGGAATGAAACAAAGTGGGTCAGTGACACACTGCACTGTTTTGTGACGAATGTAAGTTAACTGATGTAATGGAAAACTGCAATCTGTGAGTAAGGGACCTTGAAAAGCTTAAGCCTTTGAGCAGTCTCCTCCCATCCGGTGACTGGGACAGAATAAGTGCAGTTCTTGGATTGCCAAATGCTTTTACTCTGTCTTGTACTTAAAAACTGTCTCTTGAACTCAACATGCATTGATGGGATGGCAACTGTATACCTGTTTTTGTGCCAGGCATTGAATACCAAGAGCTGATGTGAAGTTGCGGTCCTGAATTAGCTGGCAGTTTAGTGGAGCTGACTAGATGAACAACGGCCACCCCATATGGTAGGGATTACCCATGAGGGTGCAGGGAGTGTGCAGGTCTCACTCGGTGAGAACATGCGTAGGGGCATCCTGAGGTCATAGGGGGCTTACTTTAAAGATGCCATGGCTTTGGGCCAGGAATCCCAGTATTGAGTGGCATTTCAGTCAGAGAAAATCTATCAGCATGGAGATCTAGGAGGAGGGGGACCCCTTGGAGGATTTTGTATTTGCAGGGATTGTCCGTTTGTCCTCCTTTCTCCTTGTTTTCCATCCTCTTTACTGTCCATCAGTGATGCTTTCCTGGGGTGAATGTGAAGGCTTGATTTGTAGGGTTTGCAAATTTCCATGATATAAATTTCCTATCATGGCCAATCTTAAGGTATCAACACAACGTCAACTGGGCTAAAAAATTCCTAAAACTGTAGCAGTTGATCACAAGCCTGTGTAATCCCATGCTAGCAGACTATTGCTTCTCTCCATCCATGCATCCATCCATCCACCCACCTGTGTATTTTTCTTTCTTCTTTTGTACCAGGGATCAAACTTAGGACCTTGTGCTTTCGAGGCAGGCGGTGGAACCACTGAGCTAAATCCCTGGGCCCATCCATGTAGTTTTAACTAAACAGAATCATAGGAATAATTACGTTACAGATTTTAGAGTTCTTTTAACCAAGGTCCCCCCCAACCAGGGATGGAACTCAGGACCTTGTGCTTGCCAGGCAGGCGTGGCACCACTAAGCTACATTCCCAGCCCCAAGTCTTCTCCTTTTAATAGACAAGAAAACTGAGGGCCGGAGATTTAGCTCATTGGTTCCACCGCCTGCCTTGCAAGCACAAGGACCTGAGTTCGATCCCTGGTACCAAAAAAAAAAAAAAAATAGACAAGAAAACTGTTATCTGCAGAGGGGACAAATGTTTCTTAATGTCTTTCTTTCCTTTTTCTTTTTCTTTTTTCCAGTGCTGGGGACCAAACCCAGGTCAGGGAACTTTCTAGGCAAGTCATCTACCACTAAGCTGCAGCCCAAGTTCTCCTAAAGTCTGTTTGTGGCCTGAGGTTAGGACTGTGATCTCCAGAATTCCAGTCTGTGGCTGCCTCCCTAAAGTAAGGAAAACACTGGCTCTAACATGGCTTAATAATTCCCGAGGTGGAGCAGTGTGGAATCCACTTGCACACACCACAATCCCAGGGCTCAGGAAGGTGCTTTTGTTACTCCTCTTCTCAATAGTTGTAGGTTCCCAGCAGGCTCACAATTTCCTTCGCACGAAGTTCAAATGTCCCTGTTGAAATTACATTCTTCTTCCAGCGTGTAGCAGTGAGCTTCAGAATCTAATTTAGTAGTTGGCTCTTGATATTGATTTAGCCTTTGGTATTTCTTTCTGGATTTTATCTCATTTTTGTGTGTGTGACACAAAGATCTCTCCTTTGTAACTTTCCTTTTGTGGTGGTGGCTTGGACACCCTCCTTGTGTTGGACTGTGCTTCCTTCAACATACCTATGGGGTTGACGTTGCTTCTTTCTTTCTTGGACTTCTAGCACTGTGCCTTAGCACTTTGAGGAGATGAATAATGAATCATGCTTTTGGTGATCTATGAACTGTAAACTCAGAAGGAGGATGGATCTTACTAAAAAGCTTTATTTCAAAAACGTGGACCAGTTGGATGGTGAATATGGAATGCTCCACAAGGCTCCACCTAAAGCCAGCTTCTGTTCTGAATGAGGAGTGGCGTGTGTAGGAGGGCACTGCTTTTGTGGTTTCAAGTATATTGGGAACCACAGTGTACCTTTGGGGAGTAAAAATAAGAGAAGCCACAAGTAGAAGAAAAAAACTCACTTTTCACTTTATATGCTTCTCTATTGTTTGATTTTTTTTTTTTGCTCTTTAATCACACGTATGCAATAAAGCAAATCCAGATTTTAAAAAGCCTGGTTATATTTTAATAGGACCCATCCAGGGATGAATAGACTTTCTATTGCTTTCTTGACAATTTGCCATTTACCAAGTGTAAAGTTTACTTGTGTTTGGTTTATACATTGTTGCTCAGTAATCCTGCATACAATTGATTTTGGTTGCAAGAAAATTATAATTGCATAGGTATTCAGACCTGCTCCAAAAGGCCAGAAATCTAACTGTAAACTTTACCATGAGCGCTCTCTTTCCTGCTAGTTTTTACCAATTCTTTCTTAATGAGGTTAATCATCCATCTGTACATGCTGCCCAAGCTATCATTATTCAGAATTCCAACAGAGACTGTAAAGACCTTCTGGAGATATTCTGTGCACTAACTCAGAACTATTGTTTCTTTAGGTTTCTTTACTGTGCCATTCTTGGCTGTCTTGGACCTGTCCATGGGAAGTCGTTAGATTTCACGTTCTTCCTGGGAATACCGTTGTGGTCCATGATACCAGCCATCCTGTCTTCTCCACTCTTTCCCCGCAAATAAACTTCTCTCATGCACTTGGCACTTCTGCTCACATCTTCAGGATGTTCTGTGGTGTTCCCAATTTTAAATTAGGAACAATAAATTTAGCTTCATTCCCTATGGCCCTGAGCACCCCCGAAGGCTGGGAATGTGAGGATATTGTACAAGCCATAGTCACACTGGTTTGTAATAGGCTAATATGGAAAAATACACACAACTTCTTCTGTAGGCATTTGCAAGCAGGTTGCCTCTCACAACTGTTTCTTATAAAAAGAATTTCAGGAAATGGGTGGACTAAGTAAATGAAATGTTATTGATGCAAAGCACAATGGTGATTATGCTAGTTGAGGAAAATAGTTCCTTTATTAGAGGTCCGTAGAAACCTTCCTCTTTTAAGTTAATAGGTTGAACCAAGTGAATTGCCAAATGGAGCTACCAAAAGGTCAGTTCCATCTAGTTCAGTCTAAAATAGCATATTTGCTCAGTGGTAAGGCAGGGGAAATGCGGGTCTGAATTAGGATAGGACGGGAATGAGTGTGCTGTAAGATGCTAGGCATCCCTTATTTATTTGGACCTGTCTCTCATGGTTACTGTTTACTTAGTTGACACTTGGTTGTTGCCTCACTAGCTTTCTGAAAGTATCTAGAGCAAAATTGGTTACCTAGCAACATGTTACAGCCCAGGAGGGTTGGAGAATGGGTCAGTGATTAACAATTATGTACAATCAAGTTTAAAGATGCATAGCAGCCTGCCATATTTGTGCTCTGACCACTGGCAAGCATCGGCATTCGGCTACCCCAGGTTTATGGCTCTGGTAGGTGAATTGACTGCAGTGTAGTCTTGACCTCGAGGCGACCATGAAAGGAAAACTTTGTTCTGCATTGAAAGAGGCTAATGGTGCTCTGTCTATTGATCCAGTTTGCAGAAGCATTGGATACCCATCATTTGCTCTGGCTGCCTGTCTGGACACTCTGTCCCCTTGGAAAACGGAGAGAGAATGAAGAATCTGGATATTTACCATTGTTGTCATCTCCACAAATTGGCCCCTATTAGGGAATCTGCAATTTTCCCAGAACAAGTGCATGCAAATGAGTGGCAGCATCTCCTTTCCTCAACCCAGACCATTCTTTCAGGAATTACTCTTGCAATGCAGACAGAGCTCACTTTCTCCCTGGAATGGCCCATGCCCCTAATCATTCCTCTTTCTTCCATTCCAGCAAAAAAAAAAAGAAGCCGAACTTTGTATAATCCAGTCCTCACTTAATCTTTCTGTCAGCACAAATTATCAATGGTGTAAATAGCGAAAGTGTCAGTACAGCTAGGAGAAATTTTTATAACTCTGGCAATGCTAATAATGCCCATTTCATTGTTGAGAATCATTGAGTTTAATTGGCCAATCAATTTTTAGCCCCTTTCTGTTTGTATTTTGTTTAATCAACAAAAATAAATTGCCCTGCCAACCTTGAAAGATCCAAGTCGGAGAACAGTGGCAAATATTTCGTTTGTCCTGCCAAAAGAGCTTTCCTGCAGAAACGTCTTAATTGAAGATGATTTATATTCAGAAGTGCTGATGTTTTATCATTTGTCTGAAGAAGGAAAAAGCTGTGTAAGCAAGCACTATTGCAGCCGCTGTAGGCATTGTGTTTGACATTTATCCACACTCTTTTTCCTCCAGCCGTTTATATGAAAACAACCATCCCCAGCTTTCTTACTAATGATGCAGTCACTGCCTCCAGAAGTAGCAGTGCTCCCCTTGTGAGCAGGACCCCAAATTCTACTCTCTCTCTTTTTTTTTTAACCCCTTTTCTGCTGGGTTTTATTGACTGTGGCTCCTGCTTTCTGGGCTTTTGGTGGAAAATGAGTGACATCTCGGTGCTGGAAGTTGTGAGCATGCTCCAGGGATGCAGGCTGCCATCTTTCCTGGTAGGCAGGAAAGCGTCTTTAGTCATGGCATCTCATGGTGTCCAGAGCCTTTGGTGGGGGTGGGGACACTTTCCTGAGAGTTGTGAGAATCCAGTTTTTACCTTTTATGCCATTTTTTTGTACCCCAAGGAAGAGAAAGAGATGTGGAAAGTAGCATTTATTTAATGCCTACATGATGTGTTTTTATTTCTTACAACAATTTTGCGAAATTGCTGGTGAGGAAGATTAGGTTTAGAGAATATTAGAGTACCTCACCATCACACAGTTTGTGTGTGGAGTCGATATGACTTGTTTATTAGTGTGTTTGTGGTACATAATGATTATATTTATTGTGGGGAGTTGGTACATGTATATAACACATATTAATCCTTTTTTTGTCCCCTACCACTCCCATCCCTCCCTGCTTCTTTCAACTCTTGGTCCCTTCCCATTTGAAAAAGATCTCCCTACTTTCTATTCTCTTTTATTTTGTTCTTTATTTATATTTTAGGAAGTGGCTGTGATTTGAATCCTGTTCCGTTGGTCTCCAGTTGCTGTTCTATTTCACTGCTGCTCAACCTGGAAAACACCCCTTTCCTCCCCACAGATATTTTTGCCAAAACCAGTTTTCTCTGTGTGCAGGGCTGAAGAAGATTTGGTTTGTAGGAGCATGTTATGTGCCCAGCACTTTCCCAAAGAGCTTTACATGTATTAATTCACGCGACCTACATTTGCCTACTATCTACTGCTATTCTCATCTTACAGGTGAGGAAGCTGAGGATAGAGTGGTTAGAAGACAGGCCCAACGCCAAATGGTTAACAGTTGAGGGAATCAAGATTTGCATCTAGATGGCCTGACCCAGAGCCCATGTTCTCAGGGATCTACCTTTCACTGAGGGCACCTTTGCTTGTTGGTCAGCTTTCTATTGTTGGACAACCTGCAACTGAAAGGAGAAAAGGTTTATTCTGGCTCAAGGTTTCAGAGGTTTCCGTCCATGGTAGCTACCTCCAAGGTAGAAACAGCATGATGGAAGGGCCTGGTGGACAAAAGCTGCTCAACTCATGGCATCTGGGAAACAGAACAGGGGAAGAGTATGAAAGAAGGGGCCAGGGCTCAGATATAGTACCCAGAGTCACTCTCCTGTGACCCACCAACACACACACAAAAGTGTGCTTCCTTAACCACCTGTCTCTTAATCCTATTATGTTGACAGTCGAGATTAACCATCACACCTTGTTTACTATTCCTCAGGTCTTTAGTGTACAGAGAAGGCAGCTAAGGTGATAAAGGAAAGGAAGATACAGATTGAGCAACCTTAACTTGAAAATCCAAAATCCAAATGCACCAAAATTTGAAACTTTCTGGGCAAGCACATGATGCCACACTGCCAGAGTCCACACTGTGACACTTTGTTTCATGCACAGAATTATTTAACATACTGTATAAATTATCTTCAAACCATATATATATGAAACCTAAATGAATATTTTGTTTAGACTCGGCTCCCCCTCCCAACATGTCTCATTATGTATATGCAAATACTCCAGAATCTGAAAAAAAAGAATCCCAAATCTGAAACACTTTTGATCCCAAGCATTTTGGATAAGGAATACTCAGCCTGTAGTGATTTCATGGAACTTTGGATTTTGTTGTGGACAAAGGAGACTGTTGGTTCACTCATGGCCTCAGGCCTTGGGTCCTCTGTTGTTCTTGGCTGCGCTCAATGCTTTTCTTGTTACCTTTTCTCCATTTCCGGTCGGCTTCCTCATGTGCCTCTTTTAAAGGTTTATCTTCCATGGTCCCTTGGTGTCCTCTCAGACTGATGGGAGACCAACCGTTCTGTAGGGCCCACCAAAAAGCCAACCCAATGACCTGCCAATTATTTCATGAGGAAAACCAAGTCTTAAACAAGCCCAAGATCTAACGTGGATCAGGTAGGATGCAACTCAGCAACTCCTGAATCATGTCATAGAGGTCGCTAGTTCTAGGAAGCCAACAGAATGGTAACATTCCAGTAGATGTCTGATTTTGCACCACCTTTCTGTGGACTGAGGCCTTGGGTATTCACTCATACCTGTAGACCACAGTATCTTTGGTACCAGTGTCCAGGGATGCCTGGGTCAAGGGAGGGCTGAGGAAGAGTTTCTGCATTTGGCTGGTATGGGAAGGCTTGCAGTGGCTGAGATCAATTACTATCATCATGATAAAAATACCCACAGAGAAACAATTTCGGATGTATGCTAAGCCAAGCCTTGTTCGGAGCATTTTGCATATATTTATCCATCATCCTTCACCAATCCCATTAACTCGATGCTGTTATTATCCCCATTTACCAGATGACAAAATCCGTGTGAAGTGTGGTGTCCAGTGTACTTTTAGGAACGTTAAAATACACAGCACATCTCAGGATCAAGGCCATGAGGTAGTTGGCTTGTAGGGTGCCGGTGCCAGCATTTGGCTGTTCTTTGGAACACAGAGGCCTCTTTGTTAATGGCCCTTGGAAACTACCTGAAACGTGCCGGGCAGTGTGACCTCCTGCATTATTGAGCTTTTCCCTGTCCGCTAGACACTATTCTCAGAATTTTGCATTGATTTATTTAATCCTTACAGGAAGATAGGCACTGTGATCATGATTATACCTGATGGGCGGCTGAGGATCCTGAGTTATGGTGGTGATAGAATTTGCCTAAGGGCACCTGCTCAGTCCTCTGCAAGGCTCTTGACCAACAGTGGCCTTCTACTTCTGAGCTGGGAAGAGGACAGAAACATAGAACAGGGACACAGCAGGTGGGTTAGAGGCTCTGTCAATCCCTTGTGGCACCAGTCTCTTGTGGCCTTCTGTTTGTTTGTATCTGGTCACCTCAGTGGTGAAGGCAACCAAGAACAGCTCTGATATGGATCATAAAACAGACTAGCAGGCTTTCACTGGGCCCAGGGGGTGGGCAGGGCACGGTTGTTCATGGAGCCCACAGCAGCCCTATGAGTTTGTACTGAGTAAGCATCTCCATGTTGGCAAAGGAGAAATGGCTGCCCAGAGAGGGTGAGACAGCCTGGGTTACACAGCAGGTGCAGGGCAGATCCAGGTGCCGGGGCCACACGCCTGGAAGGCCTAATGCTGCCCGTGGTGAGGTCAGCCGCCCACAGCTCTTGGTCTTCTTTCTGCCCACTTGGACATTTCCTACATGGTCGGCTATGTTATTTTGCAGTCTCTGAGGTATTTTTCCCCTCCTGGGTGCCCTTCCATGTCTCAGCAGCCTGGAGGTTTTCAGAACAGGGTGTGATTTTTCCCCTAGGCCTGAACTGTTTTGCTATTGCTGGAGCATCTGAACACCTGCTGAGCTGATGAGCTTTCAAATGTCATTTGAGTGTGGGGAGGGAGCTGCAAGTGATTCACAGGAACACCCTCCCAGCTGCCTGCTCTTGGAGGACCGGGACAGGACGGTGGGCGAGGGGGAGGAGGGTGTGGTCCTGCTGGGGGGAGGACATAGGTGCCCACCATCTGCTGCCCACCCTTCTTCCTCTGGGTCACAGTAGTCGTTCTGAGCCTTGCTTTTCTTGCACCATTGCCTGTGAACGTTTTTGGGTGAACTTTTGAGGATCTAGTGCAATTTTTGACCTTTCCCTTTGTGGATTTCTCTTCTCAGAAAAATGCACACATATACACAAATTTTTGTATTTCTGGCCTTTCATGGACACCCTGACTCTCACGGCCTCCTCGGGCCCCCTCCCCTGTTTGCCCCTGCACGCGCACCATAAAATCTACCTTAAAAATTGGGTTTTCTGCTTTTTTCTTCCTCAGTTGAAGGCTGGCATGGGGAAAGTGAATTTCAGATTCTCTGCTTTCTTTCTTCCCTCTGTTGTCAATCACAAGCTGGGGAAGAAGTCGCAGCAGGCTCCAACAGGGGACCAGAGGGCGCCTTGAAGGTGTGTTGCAAGGCTAAGAAAAACAGAAAGGGGGAGTTGAGGTCCCGGGTGGAAGAAGCCCCTCCATCCCACAAAGCTGAAGACAGCAGATGACCCATGAAACCTCACCTGTATGGACAAACCCCAGGTTACCTGAGGGAATGGAGAGGGACCCATGCTCCTGGGTCCTCTGTCCTCTTGCACTCGGCCAGGGAGGGCAGCATCCGTGGACACAGAGCACAGCGGAGGAGCTGGGAGATAATGTGAAGGGCGATGGGGAATGTTGAGCACATGGCCCTTCGAGAGTCTTAAATGATTCCAACCCAGCGAGCACATGGCACACTTAAGGACACACAGAGGGCAGCTTGGCCATCCTTAAATGCTCTCCCTGGGGTGGGGAGATATGCTGGAAATTGCTTAGCTTGTGTGAGGGAAGTTTTGTAGTTCTGTTAGTGATTGAAAACTTCCTGGTTTTTTTTGTCAGCTGCCTTTAAATCCAGTCTTTTAGTGTCCCCCGCCCATGCTTGTCGTTACAAAGCCACTTTGAAAGACTTCATTGTGCCTCGTGATGATGAACTGATCTACGTCAGTATCACAGGGAATTGTATATAAATTGTTTCCATGGCATCGTGTTCAAAGGGAAGTTTTCCTTATCATAGGGTGGCTTGATGTTTAGAAATGGGCGTTTCTGGATTTTGCACAACAGGAAAATTGTATGTGGGGGAGTAAGGGAGAGATTACACAGTGCTATGCAGTGTGAGGTCATGTGAGCCGCAGCGTGTGACTGGGGTGCTGAGCGGGGCCGGGCAGTCTGCATTCTGCCCCTGCTCCTGCTGAGACTGCTCTGGGCCTTGGGCCCCCTTCTAGAAATACAGACCCCCACGTGTACACGGGAGTTACTATTATTGACAAAGACTTTGTCCTTGACCAACCTGGTTCTTCTTGGCTTCCCTCTGTTGAGTGAGAATCCCTGACCCTTGTTGCCTGATCACTTTCAACATCTGATTACGATTCATCCCCTACCTTTGCTAGTTAAGTTCTGGGCCCATCTTTAGCAAGAGTCCCTTTACCTTTGATAGCTCCTCTAACGTTCCGTCCACTGACTCTCACTCTGCTAACTGGCTGTAAAGCTCCAGATGCCTTTACCTTGTTTAGAGCTGAGAGCGATCTTTTCTCTATAGCAGTAGCCTTGACAGCGACCTCTTGCAGTGGTCCTGAATAAAGTCTGCTTTACTTTTTTTTAAAAAATGTTCGAATAACGGTGCAGAGACACGCACCAGGTACTTAGGAGACTGAGAGAGGCAGGAGACTCACAAGTTTGAAGCCAGCCCGGGCGACATAGCATGTCCCTTTATCAAAAATCAAACAAATAAACAAAATAAAGAAAAGAGTTCAAATGATGTTTTTTCCCTTTAACATTCCCGACCAGAAAGCCATGGATTGTTTGGCATCTCCCAGGACCTCTTCTCATCCAGTACTGAGAGGCACTGGTGACTGACTCCCTCTTCACTCCCTTGTGGGCCAGGTCTCATTGTTAAGAAGCCCTGCCTTCACTTGTACTTACTCACCCTAATTCTGCCTTTCTCTAAAACTTGTTCCCTCCTCAATTAAGGGAATAAATTAACTTTAAATTTTAACCATCTTAATAAAGCGTATATGCATGACTCTCTGGGTTGTTGTTTTGAAAGAAATAGTGTCTCGCTACATTGCCCAGCCTGTCCCAAACTCTCCACTCAAGCCAGTCCTCCTGCCCCTGCCACCCAAGTAGCTGGGAGTCGACATGCGTCACTGTACCTGGCTTTTCCTTGCTTTCTTTGTCAGGATTCTAAGCCTGGCTGAACTGTGGTACTGACTTAGGGTTATTGCTGCTATAGAAGGTGACATTGGAGTGATGTCATTAGGTTGGGACTTGACTTTGGAACTATGTGAACTGTGTTTATTCAGAGTCCTGAATTAGTCTGCTCTGCTTCATTCTTTCTTCAGCTTTTAGCTCTGGCTCATACAATACTTCCACTGATCCAGTTTTATAAATGGCATCCTCCCTTTCTTTGCCTATGGAATAAAATGCATGGGCGCTGTGAACATTATTTGTCACTTAGAAGTCTTTTCTTTTACATTTCCAGGTTGATGGCTGCATTCCAGATGTTAACACTGTCAGAAGCTTGACTTCCATGTGGTGAGTAGCCACGTTATCCTGTCTGCCTTATCCTGTGCATTAAATGACTTTCTAGGAACATCAAGGGAGATAAATAAATTTACTTTTCATTTATATATCATATAGTCCTAAATCGGTGCCTGGTGTCTGTTGATTTTCAACTCTTACCCTCTCTGTGTCACATCATTCATGATTACATTGAGAAGCGCTGACTTTTGCAGGATCCAAAAGACACACAGTGATCTGTATGTTTGCCTGACAAATAGGAGAGTGTGCATTTAAGGAGAAAATCTAATTCATTCGTAAATATTTCACTGTGACTCTAAAACGATAAGGATTCTTTTTGTTCAATATCAACACTACTGCCACACATAAAAGCAAACAATAATTCCTTTCTTAATGTCACTGAATATTTATGTTCTGCTTTCCTTGATTGTCTCATTATTGTTTCACAGTTGGTTAAAGATACTTCAGGGTGATCACAGGGTCTAAACAAACATCCACACGTTGCTGTATCGCATCCATATGGCTCTGAGTCGCATTTCATGTGTAGGTTCCCTGCCCTCTCTTGTTCTTGCTTGGAGTACCTGTGGTCAAGCAGCTGATCTTTTGTCCCATAGAGTTCCATACAATGTAGATTTCGCTACTGACATCCTTGGGTTGTCATTTCATAGGTTTCATTGGCCTCCATGATTTTTATCTACTAAAGACCTGGCTACATTCAGGTTTAATTTGGGGGGCAAGAATATTTGATAGATGATGGTGTTACTCCTTATCGGGTTACACATTCCATTGCTTTTAGAAGGTCCACAAAGGATCTAGCCACTGAAAATCCATGTGGGTGTGTAGATCCGATCCAGTCTTTGAGGATTAACAAAAGCCAATATTCTATATTTTTTATTTATTACATGGAAATTTAAAATTTTGTGGAGGGGGATTACCTTGAGGTGCAGTTTGTATATAAAGGCATAATAGTGGCTTCATTCTTTTTAGTTATCAGAATAATGGGATTGTTTCATATCATCCTTCAAAGATGACCAGTGAGTTTTTAATAACACTAAGATTATGAACTTTTAGATTCTTGATGTATTTGACACCAGAGTGAAGATTTGGTAGAAACTTCATAATAAGAATATCCCCTTTAGGGCCAGGGATTTAGCTCAGCGGTTCCAGCGCCTGCCTTGTAAGCACAAGGTTCTGAGTTCGTTCCCTGGTAGCAAAAAAAAAAAGCCCCTTTAAAAATCTGCCTCAGTTCCATCTAATGAATGCTTCTAAATAGTAAGAGAAAGGAGAGAAGAGAAGATGTAGAGTGGAAAAGGAAGACATCAGAACCCATAAGCTTAATTGGATGAGGGTGGAGGTTGGATGAGGTAAATTGTGCTAAAAAAAAAAAAAAAAATCGAGATGGGGAGAGCCGGTCTGAAATACTCCAGGGCACATTACTGAGGTACAGAGAGAGTCCATTTAGTCACTAGGGCCTTCTTTACCGCTGGTCCCAAGTCTGTTTCTTTCTGAGGCATCAAGGACAAAATCCCTGCCCTCTAGACTTTGATTAAAGTGTGTGTAAAGACAGAGAGTACCTGAGCCACTGTGTGAAGTGCATAGTGTGTCAGATGATGAGAAAGCAAAGATAGGGAGGATGAGGGAGAGGCCTGCAGCAGTGTGAGGGGCAGGGATTGACCTCAGGGCCTGTACACTGAGCCACCCCACGCCCCCGTTTTGAGACAGAGTCTCTCATAAGTCACCATGGTACCCTGGTGCAAATTTGCAATCCTCCTGCCTCAGCTTCCCAGAGAACTGGGATTACAGATTACAGGTGTAGCACCCTGCCCTGTGAAGATTGCAGTTTTAAGAGGGGGCTTTAACATCTGAACAAAGGTGAGAGGAGGTGAGGGAAAGCGCCAGGTGGCTTTCTGAGGGAGAGGATTTGCAGGCTGGAGGATGGAATGGGAGAGAAGTGCACAGGCCCTGAGTTTCAGGTGAGAAACAACAGAGCAGTCTCTGGAGAGCTGGAGAAGCTGAAGGAGGGATGATATAGGGGAGTGTCTTGGAATCCACGGGGCTTGAAGGCCATTGTAAGGTTTTGGGGGCCACTGGATGGACGTGATCTTACTGCTTTTTTAACATAATATATTGTGTGGGGCAGGACAACACTGAGGGCAGTGTCTAGGGAGCTGGCGATGGGCTGGTGAAAAGCAGACAGATTCTGGGTTTGTTCTGGAGGTACGGTTGACAGGATTTGCTCTGCATTGGGTGTGCAGGATGAGAGAAAGTGGGGTCCAGGAGAGGGGAGACCACAGGTGTTTGGATGATCGGAGGTGACAGTGGTTGATCTCTGCTGCCCTGGGCCCAGCCCATTCAGTAGGTAGGAGTTCAAGGGTGGGAGTGGGAAAGTTTATCTTCTGAGCCATTTGTTTTTGAATGGTTAGCAAATCACTGGGTAGAGTTTTCCTCTGGTATACCAGTTACCTCCCGCAGCCTCAGTGCTGCCACATTATCAGCTCCCCAAAAGGCTGTGTCCACCTATTTGAAGAGGTCACTATAGAACCTCTCGCAGGCACCGGTTCAGAAGACAAACTCTATTTTATAGCACAAATGTGAAGGAGAAACACTTGCATCTTAAGAACTCTGGGTGTAGAGAAATGATACCTACCTGGTGTGTCTAGATTTGGCTTTGGTCTTAGAAGGATCTTCCTTGGTTTGGGCGGCTAGGCTTAGTGTCTTCATGGATAGATGCAGACCACCTGGATCTCTTTGCTTATTCCTGCTGTTTTCTTATAGGAGGGTCCTCAAGGTGCTTCTCCTTCACTCCTCCTTTGGACCAAAATAGAGGCCACTAAATTACACAGACCTGTTTTATTTTTAGTGGCACCCAGCCACACTCATTTGTTGAAGTATTACCTCTGGCTACTTTCTGGCTATGACATAGTAATTTTGTGGTAGTAATAGACAACATGCTAGTGCACAAAGACTGAAATACTTACTCTTTGGCCCTTTCTAAAACTAAAAATTTTTTGAGCTTCGGGCTTGAGCATTCACTGGGGTTGTAAGACTCACACAAAAATATTTGACGGGCTGAAATACCACTCAGCTTTGGTATGTGCCAATATGAAATTTGTGGCTTACAAATTATGGCTCAAAACTATGAAAATAATTTGATTTTCCTCATTAATTTTTTTCCTACAGGTTAGATAACATTATCCTTATATAGCTGTCCTTTAGTATCTGTGAGGGTGGGTCCTGGGGCCCTCCATGGACACTGAAATCCAAGAATGGGCAAATCTCTTGTAAAATGATGTAGTGTTTACATATAATCTGGTACATCCTCCTTCCTGTACTCTTTCCATCATCTCTAAATTGCTGCTAATACTTGGTACAGTATCAATGGTGTGTACATGGTTGTTACACTGCATTGTTTAGGGAAGAATATCCAGAATAAAAGCAAGGCATGTTTTCAGTACAGATTCAACCACCGAAGGCTAATGATATTTTTAATCCACATATGGTTACCAAACAACCGACATGAAGGGCCAACTGTATCTGGAAAGAATTGTACTTCAGCAAGGCCGGGTTCACATTCATTGTCAGAGTCATTTTAACTTTGTCAGTGGTTGAATGCTAGCAGTCCTGAAATTCAGTATTTTGAGATGTCATTTGTCAAACCCTCTTCCTTAGATGGTATAAGGCTTTCTCTTCCATTTGAATGTGCTAGGATGTGTTTTATTTTGGTTTTGATGAGGAATTTGCTATCCTTTTAATGTCTAATGCTAAGCGTTTTCAAAATAAGTAGACTTCATTTTCCTCCTAAATGGAACTCAGGTAATTTTATGCATCCTTTTGTCTTTTCACTATATTGTGTGATGCATTTTTATGGACGTCTATGGAATTCTTTATGTAAAAAAAATTGAAATAAATTTAAAATATAAAGGACTATTCTTTCTTAATTGCATCTTAATGTAATAAAAACCAGAGTGTAATTATTAAAAATGGTAGAAGAGAGGAATTAAAACAGTAAAATTGCTTAGCAAAGAATCCATTTCATAATGCATTTAGATATAATTGGTATCATAATGTGTAATTAATAATCTTTCTTTGAAGTGTGAAGCTTAAGTTTGGGCAGAGAGGGGACCTCTTAGGTCCTGGGGATGTCTGAATTAGTTCTTACAGTAGCCTAGGTTGTAGGGTCTTGCCACCTGCCTTATTTTTGTTTTCTTGTGGGGGAGAAGGAGGGCGGGGAGAGAGAAAGAAAAAGAGAGAGAGGATGTGTCCTCCAGTGCGTCACCAGCCACCTGTGAATGCCTTAGACTTGTCTGGGGAGAGAAGAGAGGAGGCATCTCGGTTAGCAACGGCGACTGCCCTGCTCTGCAGGGTGCTGTCTGGGGAGTTGGTGCTGACAGGTGAAGGCCCCTTTTGCCCAGGTGTCAGGTTGGCCTGCGGCTTGGAGCCTCCTTAGTGCATTTTTTTAGGCTCACACCCTAACCTGGCTCAATGGATCTAGCTCTAAGGGCCAGGAATGGGTCCAAAGAAAAGCACTATGGGGAGAAAGAATGAACAGAGTGGAGCCCCAGGCCGCCGTTTCCCCACCTCTCATCCTGGCTCCAGTTGACTCCTGAAAGATTGGGAGGCCACGACACTCAAGAACACAAATGTAAATCCTGAGAGAGGACGTGGCAGGCAGGTTATGGCTTACATTCACTAGCTACTGCCTTGGTTTAAGAGCTCCTTGCCCATCTCCCATTCATTACATTCCAGGCCCCCGCTCAGAGAGTTGGGGTTGGAGGTGGTGGGTGCTCTCTATCGCCCTCTGGTGGTCAAGCTCCAGCGCCAGCCCATTGGGGGAAATCAGCTGGACCAGAGGCTGAAGTCAAAGCTGCCACTTGGGAGCCACGTGGAGATTGGGGTGAGCACGTGACAGCAGCACTGCCCAGTATCCATATGGGGAAGAGACAGCCGTTGCTAAAGATTTGGGGCCTCTTTTTTGGAAATAGCTTCTAGAATCTGCAGGTTGTTCTTTAGACTATTTCCATCAATGGCAAATCTTTCTGTTTTTGGGTGGTATTGATTTTCGGTTAAATTCTTAATGAAATTGCCTCTCAGTTGGTTTTTTACCTTTTTCTTGTGTGCAGGATGTCCACTCCCCACAGCGTGGCTACAGGGCTGTAAATGGCAATCAAATTGCGCTACTTTGCTTGGAACTTCCAATGGCTTCCCTTCACTGTTGAGAACCAGACCTGCTGTCTGGACTGCAAGGCCTCAGGCAGCTTGGTCTCACCGCTCTCACCTTTATCCTTCCAAGCTCAGGGCTTCTCAGACACTTTTGTGGGGTCGAATCAGCCTTCTGCTCCCTTCTCGGCCACCTCTGTTGCATGACAGCTTTCCCTGCCAGGCCCCTCCTGGCCAGCCATTCACTTCCTTCAGGTCTCTGCTCGACTATCACCTATGTGATAAGTCTCCTAAGAATGAGACCTGAAGCATAGCCCCTCCTTTTCCGGCCTGTCATCTTCCTGTGTCATCATAGCACTTCCGGCCATTGGAACTCTCTTTCTCATTGGTGTTCATTGCCACTCCCTTTGGAATGAAGGGCTCCCATTCAGCAAGCTCTGTCATTCAGCACTGGAAAGCAGGGTCATTTTTTAAATTGAATATTGATATGTACAGTTTTCCAAGATGGCCGCATCCAGGGACTAGTGCAGATTCAGAAATATGAGGCGTGATCAAACAGTACAGTGAATATTTAAGTTTTGTTAACAAACTCTTTACAGTAAAAGATAGATCACCGAGAATGAGCATGTAATTGTGTCCAAAGCAAGGGAGAGTGTTTTGAGGAAGATTAATGGCATTGTGTTTTTTACTGCAATTAATTGAAACAGATCTCAACATTCACTGTAATTTTTGATGACATCAGTTCAATCAACAATTTATGGCAAATTTTGTCAAATAAAAATATTATGGTGTGTTTTCAACCACCCTATTCACCAAATCTTGCATGATGTGACTTTCTCAAAGTCAAAATGACCGTGAAAGGTAAATGTTTTGAATGAGTTCAGGACATCCAAGCAGCTACAATAGGAAAACTAAAGACGCTTATGAAAGAGGACTTCCAGAACTGCTTCAGAAAGTGGCAGGATGATGGGATACGGGTGTCTGAAGTGAGGGAGAGTGAGGGGATTAATTATGAGGTGTCTTTTATAGTAATAAATATTTAAAAATTTATAAACATTCACTGGATTTTGTGGTCATTAAGCATACATGTGATCTAGCTTGGTGTGTTAGTTTTCTGTCATGGAGAAAAACAAAGGAAGAAAGGTATATTTTGGCTCATGGTTGTAGAAGGTTCAGTTCATGGTTAGGTGGCTATGTTGCATTGAGGCCTGTGGTGAGGCAGAAACAACATAATGGAGTGTATGGTGGAAGAAAGATGCTCACCTCCTGGCAGCTGGGAAGAAGGTGGGGGGAGAGAAAGAGAAGAGAAGATGCTCTTCCAGGGCACGCCTCCAGGGACCTACTTCCTCCAACTGGGCCCCACCTTCTAAAGCCCCCCCCCCCAACACCATTGTTTGGCAGCCAAGCTTTTAGCCCATGACCTTTGGGGGACATTTCAAATCCAAACCATAGCATTTGGTAACAAGACGAAACCAAGATAGTTTTCTTGTCAGACCTCCTATGTTGTAACTTATGACATAAGTCCTCTGCCCTCTTATGGTTTGAGTCTTCAGGAGCCTTCCCAGTGCTCCCAGCACAGTGTGGTTTCATGGCACTGTGGACAAGGGGACTTGCCTATCTCAGAACTACAGATATTCTGGGCTGGGTAATTCTTTGTGGTACAAGCTGTCAGTACTGTAGGATGTCTAACAGCCTCTTTGGCATCTACTTGGTAGAATCCAGGGTGTCCCTCTAGCTATGACAACCAAGCTGTCCCCAGACATTGCCACACGTCCTGGGGGGAGTAAGGGATGTAAAGCTTCTCTGATTGAGAACCACTGGTTTAGTGAAATACGCACATGCCCAAGATTTAGCCATTAACCTTTTCTACCATTCAAAAATTTTTTTCTATGAGTATAGGTAACATTTGCTATTATATAAGAAAGTGCTTTGAAGCACAGAATGTTACTCAAATTTAGACTTGTCTATGACTAAAAGTTTTTTTTTTTTGGTACTGGGGATCAAACTTGGGACCTTGCGCTTGTGAGGCAGGCAGCTGAACCAGTGAGCTGAATCCCCAGCCTCATTTCTGTTTTTGTTTTGAGACAGGGTCTTGCTATGGAGTTCAGGCTGGCCTTGAACTCACTATGTAGTCCAGGCTGACCTAGAGCTTGTGGTGATCCTCCTGCGTAAGCCTCTCGAGTGTTGAGATTACAGGCATGAGCTACCACTTGGCTAAAGTTTTGTTTTGTAATCTGCATTTGTGGGCTCAGCTTTTTTTTTTTTGCCATCATTGTCATATTTTCCCATTGTATTTACAAAACATTTTTCCTCCCCAGGAATCTGGACCAGCTTTAAGCAAATAGTAACTGTCCTCTTGGTGTCATTATCATCATGATCTTGTTCAACGCCTCCGTTTGAAAGATGAAGAAACTAAGGCCCCAAGGACAGCAATTAACCCAAGCCACGATTGTGTGTGTGTTTCTGGAGCGTTTTCTCACACTTCTGCTCTCTGGGAAGGTTGCTGCTGTGATAAGCAGAGCTCTCTACCTCCCTCATCAAGCTCTCTGCTGGAGCCTGGTCAGAAAGGACCACTGTCCTGGGCCACTATTGAGGGTTTGTTAACAGTTTCTTTAAAAGATGGGGAGGGAAAAGACTTGGAGTGTCAGAGAAGAGGAAGAAGAAAGGCTTTAGACTGCACAGACAGTATGTTTAAAAAGGAAAACTATGAAAAGCATTGCTGGGGTGGGGAGGAAGGAAGGAGGGATGTCTGAATAGAGGAAATGAAGAATCAGATCAACCAAGTGCAATATTGGCAAAGAGAGAGGTAGTAAAAAATCAGTGACATTTAGAAACTGGTTAGTTTGTGATAGAGGATTTTGTAGGGGGTGGGTACAGGAGCTATAAAAGAGGATTGTATTTAAGGAAATGTCCTCTTCTAGAAATATTTTTTGACATATTTATGGATGACATGATATGACGCTTGAGATTTTCTTTAAAGAAATAATCCTGTGAAATAGGATAGACCAGTTGAAGCTGTTTGTAGGCACATGGGATTCAGTAGCCATCACACAAGAGTTTTAAAAAAAAATTTTAGGGCTGGGGATTTAGCTCAGAGGTGCCGTGCCTGCCTTGCAAGCACAAGATTCCCGATACTGCAAAAAAAAAAAAAAGTTGAAAGCTGATCACCTGCAATAAATCACAAGTCCTTTGCAATTTATAATAAAGAAACAGTTGAGAAACAAATTTGCCAACTTTTAAATCTGACCCTAAAGACAAGCTTCCCAGAGTCCCTAGGTCCTTTTGCCCCGAGTGACAGGAGGATTGGGAATAGGAGCTCAAGGATGCTCACCCTGGCCAGGGCTGCACGGAGCCTGACCTCTGCCTGTACCTGGCTGTTGGTTTCTGCCAGGTCTGTGCCTCTCCGTGCCGGATGCAGAGCTGCAGTGCCCTGGGAGTGGAACTGTGATGGTCTCCTTCACCCTGCCCACCACCTTCCGGAAATGACCCGGGGATCAACTTATTTTTTTTCTCCCACAAATAATTTATCATTTAAATACTGCGCAGGTAACATACACACTGTCAAAACCACGCAGAGGTTGTCACTTTTTTATCCCTGGGACAAAAGGCCCAACACGTGCCATTGAAAGGAGGAGAGGGGTCTGGGTGTAGCTCAGTGGAGCCGTGGCTGCCTGGCAAGCACAAGGTCCTGAGTTTGATCCCCGGTATCCCCCCAAAAAGAGAAAAACAAAACCCAAGATTGGGGGCCATGGATGTAGCTCAGTGGCACCGTGCCTGCCTGGCAAGTGCAAGGTCCTGAGTTCAATTCCTGGTGCCAAACAACAACAAAAACAAATGAAAGGAGCAGAAGTTCATTTTGGTTCACAGACTCAAGCCAAGGCAGAAAGCACAGGGCAGAACAGCACAGTGGAAGGGTACAGCGGAGGAAAGCTCCTCACATCATAGTGCCAGGAAGGAAAGAGCACAGAGGGTGGGAGGAGCCGGGAAGAACACACCCTTCTGGCCACGACCCTGGTGCCCTGCCTCCTCTGACCAGGCCCCGCCTCTTCCAATCAAGCCCCGCCTCCTCTGACTAGGCCCCACCTCCCAACAGCACATTCAGCTCTGGATTACTCCACTGATGAGTATGGTACCCCATAATCCGGTCACCCTCCCAAAGGCTCCCCAAAATGCTCTGAACACATGAGTCTTTTGCGAAGACATTTGAAATCTAAACCTTAACACAGAGTAAAAATGAAAATCTGTCTTCAACACTTTTCATTAGGTTTTCCAGAAGTACAATAATCATTTACAGTAAATGGCTTCTTTTCAGGTATCACTCTAACTGACACCATACCAAAACTTAAATTTTTTTTGACAGATGAAGCATTTCTTGAACAGTCACAGATAGATGAGAATATAACACAGAGCATTTCTCTTTCCCCACACTTTCCTGAGACCACTCAGGACTAAGCTACCCACTAGTGCTTACTAGCATCCTTAGGGTATGTTTCCTGGAACCGGGAGCATTCTCCCCCATGACGTCAGGAAGTTAACCATGCCACCTTGCCATCTTACCTCAGAGCCCTGTCCAGTTCCTCCTGTTGTTCTCATGCAAAAGGTCCCAGCTGAAACCGTGCATTGCCTGCAAAGGCCCATGTCTCCCTCAGTTGGGAACAGGTCCTCAAGTTTTCCTTGACTCACAACTTCTTTTTAACACACCTGAAGATCACAGGCTATTATTTGCTAGTACCTTCCTCCTTCTAGGTTTTTCCTATGTAGCTCTTATGATCAGATTCTGCACCCTCCAGATCTGCATCTTTGGCAGCAGCACCACTGAACCGAAGCCATGTTAGCACTAGTGCTAGGGTTTGGTCTAGAGTAATGTCCAAGGTCTTTGTGTGGAGAGCCTGTCAAGGACACATGAGAGGCGGGATCTGGTGGGAGGCCCTTAGGCCATTGAGGGCATGCTGCTGAAGGGGACTCTGGGACTCTGGCCTCTTCTTTTTCTACTCTTTGGCCCCTGGGCTGTGACATAAGTGGCTTTGCTTCCCCGTAAGCTCCCACTATGATGTGCTGTCCTGTCACAGGCCCAAAACTGTAGGGCTAATAGATCACAGTCTTGAAACTCCATAACTGTGAACTAAAACGGGCCTTTTCTCTTTATAAGTTACTTATCTCAGGTGTTTTCTTGCACTGATAGAAAGCTTACTAATACAAGTTCCCATCTAAGGGTAGAGATTTTAAAGTGCTCTACAGTTGCCTCATGGTTGGCTGTCTCAGTCAGTGGGCTATATTTCATTACCATCATGATGTTGCTACTCAAATTGGCCAGGAGGAGCCCTTCAACATGGCTTCCCCAGGCCATCATTCTTTGAATGCTTCTTTATATTCTATGTAACAAAACATTGTAGGCCTACCTTATACTTTCCTAGCCCCAGTGGGGGAACTAGCCATTTCTCCAAGAAGTTACGGTACTTTTTAGTAGAGAGTGAGAGACAGAAGCCGAAATATGGGTGGTTGTTGGGTGTGCTCATTGCTTATCTGGGTGTCACCGTCCTGATTCTCACTAGGGAATTATATATTTCCTCGTGTGACCACATCACACCTTCAATTCTGACTCAGCACTGCAGAGTTTATTCATTTCTTTACTTTCCATGTTTAAATACCTCCTTAATATCTTTTACATGTATGTAACCGTTTCTCTTCCCTGGCTCTACCTTCTCCACATGGATGCCCTTCTCGACCTGCTTGGGCTTAGATCTCTGGTCTAGGCTCCGTTCCAGGTGGACCCTCTCCTGTCCCTACTGGGTGGAGGTCTGATGCCCCACACATTCACGCCATGGCCTCGTCTTCCCATGTGGATTCGTACCTTGCCCTACTTCACCTGATGGCTTTAGGGCTGGGTTTCTTGGGGAGGAGGAGCATTTTTGTTTTATACACGTATAACAAAAAAAAATTTTTTTTGACACAGTGTCTTACTATGTTGTCTAGGCTGGTATTGAACTCCTGGGCTCACATGATCCTCCTGCTTCAGCTTCCTGAGTAGCTGAGGCTGTAGGTATACACCACCACATCCAGCTCATGTGTTTGCAAAAAGGAAAAAAGTGACAAAACTTAAGGTTTCATGGACACCTTACTATGGCAGTACCTATAGACCTATCTCATTCCTGAATGACAGCCTTGAATCAGCCAATATATATTTTATTGAGCACCTGTTATATGCTGTGTATTGTTTTCAACCTTTGGAACATAGTAGCAGAAAATGCAGGCCAAAGTCTGCATCTGAAAGCATCCTTCCCAGAATGTCCACGTCCCCTTGCACGTTTCCCCAAAGGCTCCTTCTCACAGAGCCCCGTCCTGACCATCACATGCTAGGTTGTACTCTGGTTACCATGTGCCTGCTGCTTTATGTATAGCATTTATCAGTTTTCTATCGTATTGTAAAATTTACTGTTTATCATGTCTATTGGTTTTCTGTCTCCCCATGCTAGAATGCCAGCTCCACAGACATATTTTTGCTTCTTTGCCTCTGTCTCTGTCTCTCCCTCTCATTCATAGGCACACACGTTCATTCACTCTGCTGTTGAGTTTCCCCTAGAGCCCGATGTCAGGTTAATTGTGCAATCCTTGTCTTCTGGTCCAGTTGCTTTCCTCCCGAATTTCTACCCTGTTGGTGGAGTCTGTGTGCTCCTCGAGGAACGTCCTCAGCAACCTTCCCCCCATCGCTCTCAAACCTCTGTGTCTGTTCCTTTCTCTGAACTCCAGATTCTGGTCACTTAGGCCTGGTGAGCTTGTCTTTGTCTTCCCCTCTCCCCCTCCCCCTCTCCCTGCCCCCCTTCTTCCTTTAATGAAGGAATCCTCAAGGTCACTTGAATTGGATTACTCACTCATGTGTAGACTTGGCTAGCTTCCCTATACCCTAATATATATATGTAATTTTTTGAAAGTGATGTGGGTGAGTTATCTGAATTTAAAAAATTCATGACGAAAGTGATACACTAGATCAAACTTGTGCATTCGGCCATCTGAGTCATCAAGTCCTGCTGTCCCCATGGCTGGCTCTGCCTGTGGCCCGATTGATGGCTTGTGTGGCAGTGCCTTTGGCTTGGTTGGCTCGCTGTCCCTGCTGCCCCCAGCCTGATTTATACTCACCTCACAGCTACAAACCACGCCATGGACCAATGCAGATGATGAGGCTTGTCCTGCCTGTGGGTCTCTGCCTTATCCATCTTGAGCGAACTTTTCCCTCTGAAAGTCTCAGCTTGGCTCCTTAGCTTAGTGGATGACTGGATGGATGAGGTACTCTTTAATGATGTCCAAGGCCCACAAGGACTGTTTTGACAGACTCTGAGGGAGGGAAGAGGCTTTCTGGTCCCTCCTAGGTCCACACTGTTCCTCAGCAGGACTTTTGGATTCTCCGTGTGTGTTCTGCTTTTGCCCAGCCCCGGGCAGCAGCATGCAGAGGGGAAGTGCTCATTGTGTCCTGAAGAAACACAGGTCTGCCTGGGGGACAGGCACCCAGGACGAAGCTTGCAGCTGCACACACTGCATCCTGCAGAAAGCCCTCGGAACATTCCCCAGAAACACTTGAGACCTGCTTCTCTTGGTGCCAGGAGAGAGGCACCACTGCTTATGAGGGAGGGGTTGGGAGGGGAGCCTTTGAAAATGGGGTTTGTGAGGATTCTGGTTATGATAGGATATGGAGGCGTCCTGCGTACTCTGGGAAGAAGGGGTATTGAACTCTGCTTTTGTCTAATAGAGCAGCCAATGAACAGTCAGGCCCTTGGGCCAGGGTGCCCTGTAGCTGCAGCTCCTCCCGTCACCCTTATGTTCCCAGGGGAGGGAAGAGGTGAGGCTGGGCATGTGGCTGCTCCCCGACACCAGGCTGCCTGGCTCAAGGATGTCCAGGGTGTCCACACTGGCCTGCCTGCCTTCCAGCCAGCTGAACTTTTGCTTTTCTGATTAATTTAGTCATGTCTAGGTGAGAACATTTTTGGGATAGTCTGGCTTAGTCTGCAAGAAGCCCACCTGTACTTTACATAGTGCATTCCCTGACTCCTCACTACCCTCAGAAAAAGAAAGGAGAGCTGTGGCAGTTGCTGGGCACACTTCTTTGTGGAAGACGCTGGTATTTTTTTTGAGTGGATACATTGTGGAAATAAGTAGCAGTTAATTTCAAAACAAGATTAAAAACAGCTGTTATTTTTGTGAGTACTTTTTATGTGCTAGGCACTGGGCTAATTCCTTTATATCCATTGTGTCATTTAATCTCCAGAATAATCCTAGTAGGTAGATGCTTTTTCCCATTTGCTATTGCAGATAGGGAAACTGAGGCTGGGAAGAGGGTAGCAACAAGAAGCTTCAGGCAATGGAAGTCAGGGTACTCAGCTTGGTAGAGCTGGACTCTCTGACTCTAAAACCCCTGTCCAGAATTTGGGGGTTTGTTGTGGTTCTGCATGTGGGATCCTGATTGACAGGGAGGCTGGAGCCTGAGGCCTGGGGAGCACACGTTTATAAAGCACATTGGTGGTCAGCACCTTCCTTGGGGTTCTCCAAGTTGCACTTCTAATTTAAGACTCTTCTTGGTCAGTCTAGACGTCTTAGGTGTGACCAGTTTTTCTCATGTGTTTTCATTACGGTTTGCTACTATCATGGTTAATTCATTTATTTATTTTTCCTGGTACTAGAGGCTGAACTCAGGGCTATTGCACTGAGCTATATCCACAGTCCCTCCGGGCTTTTGAATTTTTTTTTTTTTGGTACTGGGGATTGAACTCAGGACCTTGCACTTTCAAGGGAGGTGGCGGCACCACTGAGCTAAATCCCCGGCCCCTGTGCTTTCGAATTTTGAGACAGGGTCTCATGAAATTGCCCAGGCTGGGCTTGAGTTCATGATCTTCCTGTCTCAGCCTCCCATGCTGGGATGACAGAGGCATGGGCCACCAAGGCCAGCTTGTGATGGTTAATTTTATCTATCAACTTGCCTGGCTTTCTGGTGCCCAGATATGGGGTGCTGAGATATTTGGTCAGACATTCTGAGTATACCTGTGAGGTGTTTCTGCATGAGACTGACATTTAAATCCACAGGTTGAGTGAAGCAATGTGCAGGGGGCTCATGCAAGCAGAGAAGGCCTGAACACGATAAATGGTGACCCCCACCCCAAATAAGGGGGAATTTCTCCCTTGGAGCTGGGGCATCACTGTTGACCTGGCCGTTGGCACTGGACTGGAACTGCAGTGTTGCCATCCTGGCCTCCAGCTTGGCAGCTGCACATCTTGAGACATGTCGGCCGCCATAGAAATAATCCCTTGTAGTGCATCTCTACATACTCAGGTGTACTGTGGATGCACTACATCCATGTGCAAGTGTTGGACCTGTTTCTCTTAAGAACCAATTCAACGTTCCTGTGGGTGCTGCAGGGACTCATGAGAGCCACAGGCTCTTCATTTCCATTTGCTTTCTCTGCTCTGTAATCTCTGAACTCATGTATCACCTTTGTTAAAGGCAGCTCATTCTCTTCCTCTTCTTCCTTGTTATGGTTTAGCTCTAGAATGTTCTCCCAGACTCACACGCTCAGCCGAGCTGGGGCTTTTGGAAGGCTATCCGAGTGGATCCTGGGGCCCTACAGCTGACTTGCTGTTAGGGGGTGGGGCCTGCTCAGAGGCAGGTCACTGGGGCCTGGCCTGGAAGGTTATAACTCCCTCCCTGGGGCCTCCCTTTCTCTCAGCTTCCTGGACACCCCACCTCGAGCAGCTGTCCAGTGCCATGCTGTTTCTGCCTAGGAGCCAGCTGACCATGGACTGGCAAAATAAACTTCTCCTCCTTCAAGTTGTGAGTGTTGGGTATTTTGTTCCAGTGATGAGAAAGTGATTTAAGACATTCCTCTTCTGATTTTTATTCAGAGACATAAAGAAAATCTCCTCTTCTTACTCTACGTTTTCCAGCTTTTCTGCCTTTTTCAATAGTTTTCTCTTCCTTTTTCCCCTTCCCTTCACTTTTCCTTCTTATTATTCTACTTAGAATCCACAATGGCCCTAGTAATTATGGTCTTTACAGGTAAGTGCAATTTTGATATTCCTGTTCTTTGCATGAACTTCTTCATAATAAACAAGGACACTGCTCTCTCAAGCCTTCAGAATTTTCAAGAACATCTCCAAGCACCTTGTTTTCTTGCAATTAAATCTTTTAAGCACAAGTGTTTAAGATAAATACAAAATTCTTTTTGAACATTACTATTTTGTTTTAATTTTACTGCCAGTTTGCAACTTTTTTTGTGTTTAGCAAACACAAAACGTGCAGTGCAGGTATTACATTCTGTATTAAAAAAGCTTTTCTGGCCCAGTTTCTATGGTGGGGCCTGTCACTGGAGCAAAAGGCCTTGTCCTACTTTGCATTTGCAGTAAGTGAATATCTCCCATTGGTGTGTTGGGGACACTCTGTACAGTATAGTTCTCCCTTATCCACAGAGGATACATTTCAAGACTCCCCGGTGAATGTCTGAAACCACAGATTGTACGGAGCACTAGCTATACTATGTTTTCTCCTATATGTGTCTGCCTAAGTTTAATCTGTAAATTAGGCAAAGTAAGGGATTAATAATAAGAACTTACCTTAGATCGTAGGAATCTCAGCTTATGATATTTTTTCCTTTCTTTAGTCAAGAACTTTCACCTTTTCTTTTTTTGGTACCAGGGATCCAACTCGGGTCCTTGCGCTTGCACAGCAGGCGGCGAAATCACTGAGCTAAATCCCCAGGCTTGCCTTTTCTTTTATGTGGCTTTTCTTTGGTATCTCTGAATGGTCAGTATTACTACTTTGGATCCATTAATGAGTAAAACAAAAGCCACTATAATATAAGCACTGTGATGATGCAACAGTGAATCTGATGACCAAGAGAGCTAGTAAGTGACTAAAGAGTGGGTAGCATATACAGTGTGGATACATTGGACAAAGGAATGGTCCATGTTCTGGGCAGGACAAAGCAGAATGGAATGAGATAACATGAGATTTCATTACACTGCTCAGAACAAAGCACAATTTAAAACTTAGGGACTATTTCTAGAGATATTCTATTTAATATTTTTAGGCTGCAGTTGACCACAGGTAAATATAACTGTAAAAAGTGAAATGATGGATAATGGAGGATCACTATATGTCTTTTCTGTTTCTTTTGCCTTCTCTGCACCTTTCTTGTTCACACTGCATCATTCTCAGGTCTTCTCAGTCATACACATAGAAATTGATCCTTCAGGAGTGGTGCATCATGAAAGTGAGCCTGGACGGTCTCATGGGAGGCTCAGGGACCTCTCTGAAAGGAATCCCTACTAGTGCCTATTTTACCTCGAGACACCTGAAATTACACTGGGTGCTGTAGAGTGGGCCAGGCAGCATAGAATAACCAGAACTTCCAGATCTGGGTTTAGTAAAAAGTAGCCAGAGGCTGCTCATATTTTTCAGCTGCAAAAATTTTAGCTAATGGTGGGGTTAGAAAGAACAAAACTGGATAGTATAACAAACCACCAACAACCAAAGAACAAAACCATGAAACCAACCTCCCGGAAACCCAAACCAAAAATACAAGCAATAAAACGCCAGCCTCCTTTTAACTCCTTTCCTCCCCCGCCTATGTTCATTTTCCTTGGTCAGAAAGGGCAAACTATTAACATTTAAAGTACATAGTATTCCAATGCAGGAAGGAATGGATGGTAGTCTTAAATCATAACTTGGGGTTCAGGAGGAATTGGGGTATCCTGTGAGTCCTTGTGAGGAGAAAGCAGGCCTCTAGGTGTTCTAGGAGTTGGAGTGCCTGAGACGTAGCCATGTGGGCCCTGACACGGTGGCATTTATGGTGATAGAATTTATGCATTTGCTAACGGTTTATATCTTCTTTTTGTTGGAATCAGTAGAGACAACATTTGGAATGGCTAGGGGAAGTTTATAATCTCTTGAGTTTACCAGATTATTTCCCACAGAGTTTTTACCTTATATAAAGAAGTCTTCTGGAGTCAACCTTGCTCTCTTCAGCAAAACCAGGGGAAATGTGCTATAAAATCACTGTGGTGAAAGAACATCCTAGAAGATTTGTTTTACACAGAGAAAGGCTTGTCACTACAGAATGTTAAACCCAATAATAATAAAATGAGTCCAGATCCCTCATTTTATAGATCATCAAACTGCAGTTTTGGAGTTTAAGTGTCTTGGTCAAATTCACTTATCACCATGGACTGTTTCTCACATTAGCTTGTGACATTTGATGTTGCCTCCCTCTGGTAGGTGACATTTCCCACAGAAACATTACCTACTCATTACTGCTCATAAAATTGCCTATAGCAAGAGCAGTAGTTATCTTTGCATTCTCTTACTTCTTAGAAAGGTTACTGATTTTTTTTTTTTTGGTACTGGGGATCGAACTTGGGACCTTGCACTTGTGGGGCAGGTGGTGGCACCACTGAGCTAAATCCCCTGCCCTGATTTTTATTTTTTATTATTAAATATTTAACTGTAGATCTGTTGATTTTGATGTTGTATTATTATTTGCTGGTATCTTGATAAAGAATCTAGTCTCATTTCCTTCAAGCTGACAAATTTTGCTTCTGTGCTTTATGGGGAATATAAGCATGAAATTAATATTCTAGGAATTAGTCATCTATCCCCATTTTTTTTCCATGTAAGTTACTAGAGCATCAGCCTGAAGTTCATCAGATCAGGTCTCTAATATTTCAAAATCACCGTAACAGACTAAATATTTCACTCTTTCATTGCTATATAATGCAATAAGGAATGTGTAGAAATTTTCAATAGAAATGTACTGATTTATTTTTAAGGCAAGAAACTATATTCCTCAGTTGCTGTTTCCTCATGTGGACGAAGGCTGACCCAGTGCTACCCTGTCAATGACAGAAAAGCCAGTGCTTTTAAACTTTAGTGCCTCCACTTAAGAGCGTATTGAAAGTTTTTGGATAACTGCTGGTGTAATTTCCGGGAGGCAGCTTATCTTTAACACTGTTCATATAAACACAGGTCTGCTGCTGGGAGCTATGGAGGTTAGAATTGATTATCATGAAATTTTTCACTTAATGAAATCTCATCAATTTCCATCCTCCTGGCTATTTTAATTAGAGATTGAGGAGGGTCTGAGGATGAACAGTTTAGAGGGACTACTGTGGTTTGGCTTCAGCTTCTCTTCAGCTTGTGGGAGGCTGGATCCCAGGAGGTCTGGCTTATATGAAATATGTTCTAAATGACTTGAATGGGAGCCAGCTCTGTCTGGTGTTTTGCATTATGTAACCAGTCAGATTTATGTTGCATACAATGAATTTCAAATCCCAGTTTTTAAGGGGATTTGCAAGAGGCATAGGGATGCTCTTAGCCCGCTTGAGAATGAAAACTTGGAAAACCACAAGAGTTCAGGGCTCATTATTGAAACTACTATGGCTATAAAATATGAAAATATGATTCTTTTGGTCCCTAATGAACATCAGAAGTGATATTTCAGGAGTTGAAAGAGGTTAGACCTTGGTGGACCACAGGAGTCTGGTGTTTGGGGATTCTATTTCCAGCAGAGCATGATGGTGGGTCAGATGAGTTTTCTTACATGACGGCATTTAAGCAGGTCCTGTGGTCAGGTGTGGCCTCACCAGGCAGATTTGCGAGGAAGGCTGGAGAAGCAGAGAGAGAGAGAGAGGGAGAGGGGAATACACTGAACGAGAGAATACACTGAGTGAATTCTAACACTTAGCTCAGTGTGATTACAGTTGTCTCTCAGGATCCACATAGCACAGGTTCAAGGACCATCTTGGTTACCAAAGTCTGCGGAAGCTCAAGCCCCTGATATAGGCACAGAACTTGCATAGACACCGCTCACATCTTCCAGGGTACTGTAAATCATCTCCAGGTTCCTTGTGATTCCTAATAGAGTGTCAGTGCTATGGAAATAGTTGCTATGGTGCATTGTTCAGGGAAACGTGACAAGAAAAAGCCTGTACATGTCACGACAGCACAATCATTTATTTTATTTTATTTTATTTTATTTTTGGTACTGGGGATGAACTCAGGTCCTTGTGCTTGCGGGGCAGGCCGTGGAACCACTGAGCTAAATCCCCGGCCCTTCAATCATTTATTTTTTAATATTTTCAACATGCAATTGGTTGAATCTGTGGATGCAGAACCCATGGTTACAGAAAACCAAAGGTACTTTAAAAAAATTATTGAAAATGTCAGACCCTTCCGCCAGGGACAAGGAATTACATGGTAAGGATGGATAGCAGAATGGCCATAGATTCTGCCCCTGGCTCAAAAGAGCATTTGGGCTGTGAAGTGTCTGTGGACCTCTAAGGTTCTGTGGGCTGAGGTTGCCTCCCCCATTTCTCGTGATTTCATGATATCTGGGGAGCTGGCCTTGAAATGTCTGTTCATTATTTCTTGTCTGTTATGGGAGGGCGGAATTATTCCCAATGACCAAAAGCAGTTGGGGAATAAAACAGGCCTGGCCATGTCCCACACAGGGCCCTTCGTAACCCATTCCTCTCCAGCCTTTCTTCCCTTTGTTTTGCAGAGTTAAAGCTGTGAAACAAAAAAGGGAGGGGGTGCAATTACTACTTTGCAGGCAAGTATATTTTCTGCTCAGCGCTGCTCTGTGCTGGTTAAAAGTTGCTGTTAATCCTGGGTAGCAGATATGCACGGGATACATTTGAATTTGGGATTTAAGATATCAGTTCATTAAAACACTGGATAAAACCCGATCAGTCCTTGGTGACTTCACTGGCACTTTCAGCATTCACCTGTGTGGCCACTGGTGTAGGGTTCCTCACCTCCTTCAGCTTATTTTCCTTCCTAAGTCTTAATGAGCTTGTGAAAATGCAGAATTCCAGGACTTTCCGTTTGAGCAAACTTTAGCAGGCTCCTCTGAGCCCCCTTTTAAACTATGCTTTCAACTTGGCCCTAACCTCTCTTTGGCCTGACTGGTCCAATCTTAGCAAAGAATCCCGCTACATCCCCACCCTTGCTATCCAATCAAAGTTCATCATCCCCTGTGTTTATGCATAAGTTGTCCTGCCTGTAGCAAGAATCTTATTAGGCTCATTTAAGCAAGAATCCTCCTACCTTTGGTGTTTCCTCTTAGTGATTTTCTATCCACTAAACCCTTCACTCTGGTCCTTGGCTATAAATCCCCACTTATGCTTGCTGTATTTAGTTATGCTTGAACTCTTTGTCCTGTTGTAATATCTCTATTTCAGGAGTCTTAGATTTTCTGAAACAATACCTACACATTAGGTAGGGAACATTAACTCCCAAAAGAGTCAAATTAAGGTGCAAAATGTTGTTTTAACCAAGCAAAAATTTATTTCTTGTCTACATATATTCCCTTCCAATGCTGATTGTAGAACCCAAGCTCTTTCCATATTGTGGCTCAGCAGTCTCCACCATGTGCCTTCCAAGGTCACCATATACATTTCTTCTATTCACATTTCATTGGCTGGAGTCAAGTCACAGGGCCAAATTCCTCTTCACAGGAGGCTGGGAAGTATAAGCCAGAGTAGTCATGAATCTGCATTTTAAACAAATGTCATGTATGGTTCTGATGCAGAGAATCCTTGGGCCATGCCTTGGTTGTCACTGCTTGCTCAATGTCCTCCAGTTCTGATGTCCCATGAATCTATCATGTTGGGACCTTTCACGGAGGAAAAAGCAAACAACTCCTACCAATGTGAAAAGAGAAATTGAACAAACAAAATCATAATTGATTTTCTACCTTTATGCTGAGTTTGGAAAAGCATATTGACTTGTGAAGATCAGCTAATTAGATAGCCTTTGGTACTGTCGTCATCTTTCTGCAACATTTCTGCTTTAGGAACACAGGTCTCAACAGGACGCCAGCCCCTTGGTTACTTCATGATGCTTCATTCATGATGCTAGGATGCAGAGCACAAGAAATGTAAATGCTTGTTTCCTTTAGCAGTTAACGATTGTGGATGGTTTGCTATTTTGTTTGTCTGTTTCAACTCATTGAAAACAGGATTTTCTTAAATTCTTTTGCTTAGAATCACTGATCTGGGACCAGGGCAATTCTGATAGCATCTGGTATAACTTGACAATTTTAGTGTGTTTTTTTTAAAGCTGGGGTTTATTTTTTGTTACAAATTAAGCCATAAGCAGATGGGTAGGGTGGTGTGGGGTGGAGGAGGGAGATAGCGAAGTGGTGATCAGTGTTCTTTAATTCCATCAAGGACAAGGAAGAAGTATTCGGATCTGCAGGAGACTTGGTTTGAGTAAATTTGATCGTAAGAGAAAAAATTAGTTGTGAATACAGAGCCTTTGAATGACACTTTTTTTGAGTTTCTAATTTCTTAGTAGCATCTGTTGCTAAGCTACAGGCAAATATGATACAGGCTGCCACATGCTTTCTAGATTGAATATAGTTCTGATGTCAAACAATATCAGCTCACGTTTACAGAATACTTACTGTATCCAGCTTCTGTTTTACCTGATTTCTTCATCCTAACAACATCAGGAGTTGTGAGTACTCTTTTATCTGTGTTTTGTCCAATAAGCAAGACTGAGGCACAGAGTGGCCTTATGACTACAAGCTGACACTGTAGGTGACCAAGACGCTGCTGAGAATCAGAAGCACAAATAATCCGGGGCTTGATTCCATCTCAGTCTGATTTGTTCTGCTTTAACCATTACATCCTTAGTCAGTGGTTCTTGGAGAGAGCTTCCCTTCCTCTTTTTTTTTTTTTTTTAACATATAGATTACATGGTTCAGAAGAAAGTGGTTCCATTTTCTTTCTGGATAATTCTGGTTTCTTTGCTAGGATTGAATGCTGCCAGCTTTTTGAGGGTGGGGGTGAAGTGACGTCTATTTTCTCTTGCCTTTGATGGTATACTGCATGTTCAGATACAACAGGGAACTTGTATGTGTTAATGACTGGCTATTTCTTTTAGGGATTTCTTTTTTTTTTCTGGTACTGGGGATCGAACTCAGGACCTTAGGCTTGCAAGGCAGGTGCAGTGCCACTGGGCTAAATCCCCCGCCCTAGGGATTTCTTTTCATAGGATATTCCTAGTCATATGGATGTTAAATAATGGAAGGCTTGTAAGGTTTCTGTTACTCTTCTGTGGGGTCAAGAGCAGATGGTATTCGGTGTCTTTGGGGCCAAGCCCAGTTTTAATCATTGTGCCCACCCCTTTTTCCTATCAACCTGCTTCTTGTGAGGTAATGCAGAGAGCAAGCTACCTGCTGTGGTAAGTAGGAAGTGGTTATGAGTCTCTACAGAAGCGTGTGGTGGGGCTTGATCTCCAGGGCAGTGGTACTGGGAAGTGATGTGAAGCCTTAATGCGCTGGAGCCTTGTGTCGGAGAAACAGATTTAATATGAGATACATATACATGTGGAGATACAAGGGAGGCTTACAGGGGCTGCTTGTAGAGTCAGGTGTGGAAGAGTATGAAAGGACTGTCTGCACACTGGAGAGCCAAAGCACCAGTCGTTATCAGAGGCCTGGAGCTCACTGCAGGTTCCCGTGCAAGTGTGTATCAGGAGGCCAAAGTGTTTGCACTGGGAGGCTGGAGTCTGTGCCAGGAGCCAGGGGATGATGTCCAAGGCGAAGGAGGAGACTGCAGCTGCTCAGAAGAAACAGAAGCAAGGCTTCCTTCTTTGTTCCCTTTTATTCCATTCAGGCTATGAGCCTATGGGTTGGTGCCACTCACACCCAGGGTGGGTCTTGTCTTCAGTAAATCCATGCAGCCACACTCAGAACTATACTAAGGCAATCAGTTGGGTGTTTCTCACTCAAGTCAACATAAAAGTTAGCCATCACGGGCTTTGTGCAAGGTCTTAGGTCAACTGGGGTGATGTCCTTGAAAAGGATTAAAGTGTTTTTACTGGGACTGTGGTAGGTTCTTACAAGAAGATTGCTATGAAACCTGGAGCCTGCCCCACCCAGCTCTCTGACTTCCTGTTTTGAGATGTGGTTGGTTCCCCATGAACCCTTCTGCCATGATGTGCTGCTGCCATCCTCTACAAGGAAGGCCAAACCAATGGGGCTATTCAGCTTTGCACCTTGAACCACTAAGGTTGTGAACTAAATAAACCTTCCTCCCTTTTTTCTTCCTGTCTCTCCCTCCTCTTCCTCCTCCTCCTTTTTCTCCCTCCCTCCTCCTCTTCTTGCCCTTCCCTTCTCTTCTCTGTGGTAGTGAATGAACCCAGTGTTCTACCACCGGGGCTATACCTTACCCCTATACTTCTGTTATTTATAAAGCTAATCTGACTCAGATATTTCATTGTACAGAAAACTGATACACTACTCTTCTCCAACTCAGCCACCAATCAACATAGTACTTTTCCCCGACATGACAGCGGGTGGACACTGCCGATCGATTATATTTAGCATCTTAGTTGAAACTTAATTCTCACCTCTGGTGGACCATATCCTTGTCTTTATTATCAAGTAAATAAATGATCAATTTAGATCAGTTTTTCTCAACTGGGGATGACGTTTTCCTCCTGGAGACTCATTTGGCAATGCCTGGAGTTAGGATGGGGAGGGGCTGCTATTGGGCTGTAGTGGGTAGAAGCCAGGGATGCTGGTAAACATCCTGAAAGGCACAGGATATCCTTCCTTTCCCCATGACAATAAATGATTCAGTTCCACACGGTGCCGAGGCTGAGAAACCCTGATTTGACCTGTGGAGAGCTGATTCACAGTTTTTGGGAGCAAGAAGAAAGATGCAGAGGAAGATTTGGGGGAAGGAGTATGATACCCAGAAGACAGAAAGAGGTCACAGTTTAACAGTTGAGCTATCTAGTAAGTCTCTCCAGCGCCCTGTTTGACGAACAATGTAGAGTGTCAGGCTTGGAGAGGACAAATGCACGACTCCATATATGTGGTGTGGTCATGTGGTCTCTTCTTGGGCCCTCTTATTGACTAGTTCTTAAGGGACCTAAGGAAGAGGAACTGGTAAGGGCAGCCGCTCCATTACTAAATCTTCACCTCCAAAAAGTTATAATTTTGGGCCAGGCATTTAGCTCAGTGGTTCTGGCGCCTGCCTCACAAGCGCAAGGTCCCGAGTTCGATCCCCAGTACCAAAAAAACAACAACCCCAAAAGTTATCATTTTATTAAGGAAGCAAGCTGAGATTTCAACAAAGATCTCTCCATGTGAAGTCCACTCTGAGCCATTGGAAGAAATCAAATTATCTAAAAATAATGAAATAGTTAAATAAATTATGGAATTATCTATATAATTTAGTTTTGTAGTGACATGGTAGCATGTTTAAGATACAGTGAAATAAATAAAATACAAATGATTTTTTTTTTGGTACCAGGGATCGAACTCGGGACCTTGCACTTGCAGAGCAGGCAGCAGAAGAAATAAATAAAATAAATTAGATTAATATCTGTATGTATAATATGATCTCAACTTTGCCATATTTATATAAAAAAAAAAACGAAAAGACTTATAAGTTTCAACAATGGAGGACTAAGGACTGTTTTCTCTATATTTTCCAAATTTTTGTTATCAGAGACAGGTTACTTTTGTGGCAGGCAACGGAACCACTGAGCTAAATCCCCAGCTCTGAGACAGGTTACTTTTGCTGTGAGAAAAGTGTAGACCTTTTAGGCTATCTTGGGAATAAGGGTCATTTGCTTATCGAGTGACTGCAATATGTCAGTGACAGTGGTAGGACATTGATGATTCAAGGACATTTGTGTATTCTGCGAGCCTTGGCTTTGGGGTGCCCGATCAGTGGATGCGTGGATTTCACCTTAGGGCAGTTGATGTTGCTGTATGGAAATAAGAGTTCTGCGGGATAACAGAGTTAGCTGAGTTTCTTTATAGATATGAAGAGCAGCTTCACCAAGCAGGTGGCATGTGAAAAGGCTCTTGATGTTAGAGTAGGAGTTTGTGAAGTAAAAGGCCTAGAAACATCCATAGTAGGCACTGGCTGTCCGTCTCACCAGGCAATCTGTAAAAGACTTAGTGAAAGTTGTTGTTCTTAACTCACACAGGGCAGAAATGTGAGTGACCCAGGGCTCATATTCCATTGGCTCTTTTTATGTGATAATTACATTGATCAGTTTCTCTCAAGATCTTGCTTACATAAATGGACAAAGCATTTTGTGACCCTATTGGCACTAATCTTAGAGGGAATTTATATTTCTGCATGCATAAAAGAGACTCTTTTTACTTTTTGCTTAACTTCATTTGTATTTTGTATTTTCTTGGGGTGCTGGGGATTAACTCTAAGGGTTTGCACTGGCTAGGCAAGTGCCCTGCCACTGAGCAACGAGCCCTAGCCTTCACCTTCGGGTGCTCTGCTACTGAACCAAGTTCCCAGCACCTCTTTAACTTTTTAAAAAATATTAGACAGGGTCTCACTAAACTCGAAGGTGAAGAGCCTGTTAAACACTAATCCAAATGGAATTGTATGCTGGTTTTAAAGACATGAGGGCTGTTTGAAGTCTGAAATTGCTTCTGCAGAATATGGAAGGAATCCTTTGTTCCTCTACAAACAGGTACAACAGGGGGAAGGGGTGCTGTAGTGTGAACCTTGGGGATTGCTCAGTGCAGGAAGCTAAGAATCTACTTTTTACTTAAGGGCATCTGTCTTAGTCACTACCCAACACCCACAAAGGAGGAGAGGTTTATTTTGGTTCACAGTTTGTAGAGGTTTCAGTCCATAGTCAGCTGGCTGCAAGGCAGGGTGGCATGGCAGAGGGGTATCACAGAGGACAAACAGCTCCTAGCATGGTGGTGGGGAGCAGAAAGTGATCAAGGGAGGAGAGGGAGATAGACCCTCCCAGGCTATGCCCCCAGTGACCCAATTCCTCCAACCAGGCTTCACCTTCAAGCATCACATTTAGCTATAAACTTCTCAGTGGATGATGAATATCATGCCCTATGATCCAGTCACCTTCCCAAAACCCTACCTATGAGCACCTGAGGCTTAGGGGGTACATTCAGATATAAATTGTGTTATAGCTTGTATATAGATGTCCCCCCAAAGCCTCATGAAGTCATGGGGGGGTGCTTTTTAGAGGTGGTTGGATCTAGAATGTGTGGCATTGGGATCAAGCGTGTGATTACTAAATCAGTCCACTGATTGGTTTGGTATAGTTCTGGCTAGGATTAAGGGTGTGAATTGCCACACCTGCCCAACAGCTAATAGCCTGCATAAAATATACAGGACAGAATGAGGGTGAATGTACTCTCACCTGCCTGCTTGCTATGGACTGTTTCTCCTCTGCTCTCACCTGCCTGCTTGCTGTGGACTGTTTCTTCTCTGCAATGCTCCTCTGCTATGCCACCCTAACTTGGAGCCAGCCGACTATGGACTGAAACCTCTGTAAATTTTGAGCCAGATAAACCTTTCCTCCTTTAACTTTGAGTGTTGGGTATTTTGTCTCAGCAATGAGAAAAATAATTAAGACATACTGTAACAACATCTCTCTGGTCTGTTGAGGTTGCTCCAGACATGGCCAGCTTATACATTTATAAGAGAAGATGAATGCTGTCTGAGACTTTTTTTCCTGATATGGAGGACTGAACCTAAGGCCTTGTACATGCTAAGCAGTGACTGAGAATGCTTTATTCATTTGCCAAGTAATTACAGATGGTCCCGACTTATGTGATAGTTTGACATTAATGATTTTGGGACTTTACCATGGTGCAAAACAATGCAAACTTAGTAGAAATCCTATTTTGAATTTGAGTCTTTTCTTGAGCTAGCAGTATGCAGGCCCATCCTCTCTCTCGATGCTGAGCAGCAGCAGTGAGCTGTGGCTCCCTGTGAGCCACCCCATCCTGAGAGAAAACACCTGGCACTTAATACCGGGCTGGGTTGCTAAGTAGGATGTTCAGTAGCTAAGTGTATTAAGGGACTTTTTGACTTAGGATATTTTCAACTTATGATGGTTTTATTAGGATGTAACCTAAATTGTTGTAATTTGAGGAGCACTTGTATCAATCCAGTGGTTATTCATTGCATGGTCACTTGTCTGGGAAGCTGCTCCTGGACTACGGCAGAGTCAGGAAGGCCAGGCTACTGACGTGGATGTCGCAGCAGTCCTTGCTGTGGGGTCTTGGCACTGTGGCTCTCCCCCAGGCCAGGCCACACACAGCAATGCTGCGTTTGGGACTGAGGGGACAGACTGTGCCATGAGCTGTCACTATGGGGACAGCACTCCTGGAGCCCGGAGCTCACAGCCTTGGGAAGTGAGGAAACGAGACTTCATCGTAAGGGTGTGCCTGATGATGTCTCCTAGTGGTGGAGAGACACTTTCCCAGCTCCTCTCACCCGGGTCCTCACAGCACTGGAGCATGACGTAGTAACATGTGACCACTGTCATCAAGAAACAAGCAATCGTGTTTAGTAAACTCTGCACTGTGCTCATGCCAGATGTCGAGGGCTGTGTCATCTACTTTAGCTCTCACTGCTCAATGGGATTCAGCCTGGGTTCCCTCTCCCGAGACTGGTGGTGAGGACCCTGGAGCAACTGAGGGGCTCCTCTCATTTTTTTCCACCACTGTCCTGCGTTGCCTGTTGTCCAAGGTTTGAATACCATCATTTTGCATATTTTTTCAGTCCTTTGTTTCCAGTGGGAGTATGATCTAGCTGTTGTTATTTTATCTTGGCTGGATGTGGAAGATCTGTAATATATCTTCAGTGCTTTGCTAACCTTTAAAAAGCTGCAAGACAGAGCAAGCACATGCCTGCAATCCCAGCACTTGTGAGGATGAGTCAGGAAGATCATTGTGAGCTTGAGGCCAGCCTGGGCTACACAGTGAGTTCAAGGTCAGCCTGAACTACATAGAGAGACCCTGTGTCAAAAACAAAACAAAACAAAACAAAACAAGATTTTAAGAAAACAAAGGATAGCAAGACTCTGTCTCAAAAAACCACTACTACCACCAAAAAGCTTTTAAGAAAGCAGAAAGTTTGGAGATCTAGAATTAATGAAGCTTCAGTTACCTGGTAAAGTCACATATGCGTAATAGTGTATTCCTTGGCGATCTTTGATCAGTAAATTGTGTCTGTGTGTGCAGTCTGAGTGAAGATGTTTGAGAATATAAGCCAATTATCACCTTCATCCGAAAGCATAATTAAAATCTCTCTTCTCAGCCATCAGGGGATCATTTCTTTTTTTATTTGCTGCCTCTTCTTCATATGTTCTGAGAAATTGTTCTAAAAGAAAGGCTTGGTTTCCAGAGTTTGGTATGCATTACCCTGCCTTCTGACTACAAGAATGGACTGTAGAACATAACTGACCTGAAGCATAAGTCAGATTACTCAATCTACTTTCAGAGGTTGTATTGCAAGTGGTGAAACTGACATATTTGTTTTCATTCTCCTTAATACCCAGTTTGCTGGATCTAATCACTTGAATGTTGTTAATTTGGGATAAAGGCACATTTCAGAAGATTTGGGCTTTAAAGAGCAAGGTAAATTTAGTTCTTACGCAAAGCCCCTAATAAGACCAATCACTATAAATAGGATTGTTCATCCTGGTGAAGCTTTTTTTATTTTCCAAAGGCTAAGATCAAATCTAGGAGGACTTGCTGGACTGCGTCCGTCTGCAGAGATCTGGCTGTCAAATACTCCAGCACTTACTGCTTCAATCGCTTATTTACCTACCCTATGTTGATTTGTGATCTAGGTGTGACAGAATGAAAAGGGAAAACAAACGGTCTTCACTTCATTGTTGGCTAAAGACACACTGTAAAAATGTTAGTTCTGGGCTTCCCTTGGGTTCTTAGTGGCATTTGCATCAGTGAAGCACATAAAGTCTCCTCGGAGTGTCTTTATCGTTCATTCAGCCAACAGAGTTGTTTTTCCAACATGTAGATCTGATCATTCACCCCCCTGAGGAGTTACTGAATACAGATTAAAATTTGATCTTTCAGATAAGGCATTTAAGACCTTCCACAGTTAAATAAGCCCCAAACTTCTTCCCAATCCTGTCTTCCAGTGAACATTATTGCACAGATATCTTGGTGTCAGGGGTATGTGCCACTTCTGTTAACATCTCTGCATGTTTCTGCTCTTTCCCTGGGAAATCTTTCTCCCTGTATCCTCCCCTCCCCAATCATGCATGCCGGGACATCTTTCCATCCTTTATAAGTGGAACTGCTTGCTTTCCTGCCTGGATTCCTAGGCTTTCTCACAGATGGGCTGGAGTTATGTCCATGAAGGCATTGGTCACTGGTCCCAGGAAGGTAGTTTACAAACCTGAAAGTCAGGCGGCCTAGGTCTTGCTCCTGGGGTTCATTGCTGTTACCACAGTAATTGTGGAGGGAGAAGAGACAGAATAAGGGTATTGAAGGGGAATTGGGAAAATGACCTGGCCTTTCCCCATGCAGAAGTTGAGAGTCACAGAACAGTCATGTCCACATCCTCCTCCTACGTCAGCCTGGAGCAACAGAGAAAGAACAATTGTTCTGTATACTGTGAAGACCGCTTCACAAAGAGTAAAAAAAGGAGGATCTTAGATATTTGACATTTCCCCCAAATTTATTAAGGTTTCCGTGTTCACAGAGGCACGACCAAGGAAAGAGTTGGAAGAAAACTGCTCGTAGCTCTCCATACCACCTTCTATTGCATTCTAGTGATGTTAGCCAAATGCATAGGGAAGGATTTTCTTTATTTAAATAAGTAAAATATATTTGCCAAGAAATCAGTGATCTCTAACATTAGTCTTGAGCACTTGCTAGGTGTCAGGGACTGTCCTTAGGCCACAACGATGAAAGCCCCACCTTCAGGAATCTCAGTCTAGCTCGGAGATTCTTTCTCTGCTGTGTCTAGACCAAGAACATCCACATCAGCTGAGACGTTGTCAGCAAAGTGCATTCCGGGCCTGCATCCCGGAACTGACTCACAAACTCCAGAGGAGGCCCAGCAACCCGAGTCTTTTCTTCTTTTTCTTCCGACTCAGTGAGCAACCTGAGTTTTAAGAAGCACTCCAACTGGAGACAGAAACACATTCGGTGTAGCCCGGAAAGAGCAGGCGTTATGTGTGTGGGGTGGGTCTTGGGGTGGTTGAGGAGGAGGCGATGAAGGGGTTGCAGGGTCAGGTAGGACTTCAGGCCAAGTGAAATGAAGCTGTGGCAGCGGGTGGTTGTTCTCCGATGGAGAAGGAGGTGAAGAGAGGATTTCAGGCCAAGAGAACCACACGTGCAGAAGAAGAGGGCAGTCAGAGGCTTGGCCCCCTCCGGGCATCACAGAGGTTATTGCTGTCATTGTGTCCTAGTGATTGCTGTGATTCTGCCTCAGGGCCGTCAGATGGCTGAGGCTGGAGGAGCACTGGCCACATCGTGCTGAGATGTTGGGCTTCTCTTCTGGAGTAATAGCAGAGATTCTGTTGAATGGACAGAAAATACACGGCCATTTTTAAATTAGAAAAATAGTTATGATATATTGGAAATCTAAGCCGAGAGTAAATGAGAAAAAATAATATAGCATAAATTCTGTACAAAAATTTACAGAAAAATTTAAAACTGCAATTTGTTTTTGATGTTTTGAGATGGGGTCTTGCTATACCTAGGTAGTTCAGCCTGGTCTTGAATTCACTATGTAGCCCAGGCTGGCCTTGAATTTGAAACAATCCTCCTGTCTCAGCCTCCCAAGTGCTGGGATTACAGGTGTGCGCCATCATGCCCAGCAGTGAAAAAAAATTTTAAGAAACAAAAGCAAACACAGTTCAACATAGATTGAGCTATTGTTACTCCTTCAGGTATACTTTTTTATTTTCTTTTCAGTGCTGGGAATCGAACTCAGGACCTTGAATTTGCAAGGTAGGTGTGCCGCCACTGAGCTAAATCCCTGGGCTCTTCAGGTATACTTTGATGTCACCTTTTCTTTCTTTGACTGGATTTTGTTATTAGATAGTATACGTAATACATACATTTAAATTATAGCCTGGCTTTGGCCCCATATGATGGGAAAAAAAAATTGCTTTGCAAATATCCTTTAATAGTTTGTATAGTTTGTAAACATCCAATTTAACAAGTGCTTCCTATTCTGCAGAGTGCTATACAGAGCTTTGTTTAATTCTCATTCATGTGCATTATTATGCATTAGTTCAGGGTTCCTAAGGGAGGACGAAGAGGGATTCAGCCTGGCAATGGGTTGGGCCCTGTGCAACTACAGAGCCTGGAGAGATCTGGAAGGCTGTTGCCTGTGCCTCTTACTGGGCCAGGACTCTCCCACTTCCTCCCTGATGACCCAGGGTGACAGGTCAAAGACCCCATCCTCACCCTTGCTGGTGGGCTACACAGGCGCCTGGCTAGTGTCCACTAGCACCAGGTGCCCTCTGCACCCTGACTCCACCTGACCTGCTTCTCCTCTTCCACTTTCAAATCCCAGGCAATTCGTCAAGTTCCACCTTTGCCCCCAGCCTTTTTTGGAGAGGAAATTCTGGACAATGTTGGTTCCTGCTCAGCTGCAGTGACTTGACATGCCCTCAGGCCCACAGCATTTCTAATTTGTATTTTCTTGTTAGAAAGCACTGCAGTGGATATCTTCATTTCCCTGAGAATCATTTTCTAAATTTTGAGTCATTTTGTTAAGATAGATTTTCAGAACAGGAATTACAAGATGTGTGAGGTAAGTAAAAAAATGCATTTAATACTCTGACAAACCCATGGTAAAGTTGAACCATTGTAAATCCATATGATCCTCAGTGTATGTTAGGGTTGAGTTTGGATAAATTCATTGTAAGATGGAAAAACTATTTCTGGGGCCGTTTGTTTTGGGCCAAAGGGTCTGAATATTTTGGGGTCTTTACAGGTCTTTACTTTCCATAAGAATAGTTTATATCAGTAGAGTCCCCAAAGCACCACAGCTTGAAAAGTCTTATCTCACTGCACTGTGGCCGGTACTGGGCAGTGTGTTCTTTCTCCTTTAGCATCTTGAAGTTGCCCTTTGAATTATTTCCAACCTTTAAGGTGAAGGAGGTGTGTGTGTGTGTGTGTGTGTGTGTGTGTATTTAATTGACATTGCAAAAAGTAAAGAGTAATGGAAAGCATGTACTTTGAGCCTAGGGAGAATCACTTATTAGATTTCTTGAGTAACAGGTAATTTACTCTCTTATTGTAGGGACTTACTAATCAGAATAGCAATAAAATAAGAGGGCCAATTAGTTGACGTATGTACAGGACAGGTATTAGCAAGTGCTGTGAAAGTTAAAAGTTTATTTGGTACAAATCCTTCAATTTCTATAGAGGAATTGGGCATAGTTTTTGATCAGAAGGAGCCAATTATTTGCTTTCTTTTTTTAAGAAAAGGGGGTAAGGTTTGGCAAGAAAAATGCTTTAAATTTTAATTGATAGTCTCTAATAATCTTAAAAACATGGTGTGTATTTCAGTTTCTTTTAGGTGTTTATTTTGTCCTCTGTTGATTGGAGGCTTTGGACCTTATACATTTTTTTTCTTTTGGTTCTGATGACTTTGTTCTTGTTAATTTTTGCTAGAAACTGGCTTGAAAACTAAAACTTCATGAAAACGAATGCTAAGAAACCATGTTGTCACGACTTCGGAGCAGTGCGGTTGGGCACTATCTGGTGGGTTCGGACAGTACGGTTTTATAAGGACAGTAGGGACTTGCACGGTCGTGAATCAGGTATTAGACCCAACTGCCCCGACTTCTGAGTCTTAAATCATATTCAGTATTCCCTTTAGAAACTGACCACAATTGGTTCTCTCCCTCTCCCCATAATCAGGCATCCAACTCACTGACCCACTATTAACATAAATCAAGCTTACATTTTATTTTCATAAAACCACAAAATCCCAAGATGTATGTTTTCTAACTCAGCCTAAAATGAGCTGAAAATTATTGGCTTGTGATTGTGTGCTTAGTTCACATGGAAAAAGAGAATGATTCCGCGGCACCCCGGGCCCAAGAGGACCCAGTCCTTTGGGATGATGGCATGGTGTTTAGTCTCCCTCCTGGCTGCTCAGAATGGCATAGGATGGTTTCTGTACCAGCATCACACAGAAACTTGTTGGAAATGTGGCATCCATCTCAGGCCTTCCCAGACCAAACTAAACCCGGATCTGTACTTCCACAGGATGCCTGATTTTTCTGCTCCCATGGTCTTCGAGGCGGTGGGGCCCACTCTGCATGCAGCAGCAGGTATCTTCTGCAGCCCCTCTTACTTCCTGGTGTGGCTTTGTTTTTGGAAGACCCGGGTCTATGGAGCGGCCTCCACTTAATTGATCTGCATACTCTCTGGTCCTCTGAGGTTTGTTAAAATTCTCCAAATTCTTTAGCTGCACTGGCTTGAGCCCCTCAGACTTCTCTGTGGTACCGTTGGACTGGGCAAAGCCTCCGTTCCTCCCTGCATTCCGCCGGGTGTGGGCAGCCACAGTGGGAGGGTATACTGGATGGGGGTCAAGGGACTTGGGCCTGGATCTTACAAAAAAATGGAAAAAACATACGTCACATGAAAGTCACCTCTTACCCGTCTTTCAGTGTGTAGTTTAGTAGTGCTAAGTGGCATAGCCCATCTCCACAGTGCTTGCCATCTTGCAAAACTGAAACTCTGTTAAATAATGACCCCTCTCCCCCAGCCTTTGACCACCCCACTGCCACTTTCTGTCCCCATGAATCTGACTACTCTGGAGACCTCACAAGTGGACTCTCACAGGATTTCTTTTTATGTGACTGGCTCATTTCACTTAGTGCAGTGTTTTCAAGTTCATCCATGCGCCATGATTTCCTTCCTTTTTAAGGTTGAATAACATTCTAATGAATGTGTATACCACATTTTGTTTATTGAGGGCCCTTGGTGCCCTTTATAAATCTATCCTCTGGTGATTGAAGATAATGCTGTTGAGACTGGGTTTGTTTCCTAAGCTGCCACAAACTGGCTGTGAGATTTTAGACAAGTCACTGAATTTTTGTGTCTTTGTTTCTATTTCTTTAAAAATAGTATGTAAAATAAGAAGTTTAGGATTTTGGCAGTGGTTCTGGTGCCTGCCTCGTAAGCCCAAGGTCCCTAGTTCGGTACCAAAAAAAAAAAAAAAAAGCTTGGAAGTCCAGATACTCTGAAACATTTTACCTCTACGTATAGGATTCTAAACAAAACCAAATCTGCATCTGTTGAAAAATCAACGAAGCTGGGCGTGATGCCTCCTGTAATCACAGCCCTCTGGGAGGCTGAGGCAGGAGGATTGTAAGTTTAGTAAGTCTGAGCCCAGCTTAGGCAGTTTAGTGACTTAGACCCTGTCTTGCAGTAAAAAAGTAAAAAAACAGGGCTGTGGATGCAGCTTAGTCAAAGGCACTGGGTTTGATCTCTGCTAGCCCCCACTCCCTACCCCCAAATTCATGCATCTTCTATAAGTTTTCTGGTTTCCCCCAATTTCCCTTCCTTCCCTTCCCCTCCCCCTTCCCTTGCATCTCTCCATGCCCCCATCAAACCCAGTGCCTCCCACATGCTAGACAAGGGCTCTGCCACTGAGCCACACCCTTGGATCCTATTTACCTTTCTTGAGCACATTTAATTTTTGAATCTCTGTAGCAGCAGAACATTTATAATGTTAACAGCTTTTTTTTTTGGGGTATATAATTCACATGCCAGGCGATTCACACATTTAAAGTGGTTTTTAATATATTTTCAGGGTTATACCACCATCACTTGTAGTAATTAGCTTTCCATGACTCACTACAAGAAAATGCACAAGAGCCAAGGATTTAGCTCAGTGGTTCCACTGCCTGCCTCGCAAGCGCAAGGACCCGAGTTCGATCCTTGGTACCAAAAAAAAAAAGAAAAAGAAAAGAAAATGCACAAGAAAGCCAACTTGTACAGAGAAAACGTTTATTTTACTTACAGGTTTGAGGGTTTCAGTCCATGGGTTGATTGCTTTGGGCCTGAGAAGGCGGAGTACATCATGGTGGGGAGCACATGGTGGGGGTGGCCTGTTCACCTCATGGCAGCAGGAAGCAGAAAGTGACCGGAAGGGACTGGGTCCTTCAGTCTACTTCACAGCTGGCCCCCAATGACCTAAAGACGTAAGACCTCCCAAGAGGCCCTGTCTTTTACAAGTTCTCCCCTATCCCAGTGGTACCAAGCTTTTAATATATGGGCAACTGGGAACATTCAAGATCCAAGGCACAGCATGACTCTGATTCATTTCAGAACATTTTCATTATCCCAGAGAACCCATATCCATCAGTAATCACCCCCATTTCCTTCAAACTCCCCTTTTTACCCTCAAAGTCTAAATGATTACTAATCTACTTTTTGTCTCTGTGGACTTGCCTGTTCTGGATGTTTCATATACCTGGGATCATAAAATATATGGGTGCTGTGACTGGCTTCTTTCCCTTAGTGTCCTGTTTTGATTTTTTACAACTTTCCCAGTTGCGAACTGATTTCACTTGTGAGAGATTTGTTTATGACCAGGAGCCAGTTATAGGGTGGGGCTAGAGGTATAGGGCTCAATATCACACACGTGCTGGCTGCAAAGAGCTCACGGTATGGTGGGAAAGATGGGAATTAGGTGGATTATTACACCAATATTCAACACAGTCGTGCTGATTTCTATAAAGGAGAAATCCTGGATACTCTGGGAATGCATCATAGGAAGAAGAGAAGGGAAGCTGTTCTTCCTTTGAATTTATATCTTCGAGACCATGCTGTCCCCAGATCTCGGAAGGCCTCTTAGTTGGTGTTTGTTAAATAACTGTCAGATGACATTGATGCAGGAGAGAGAGACTGTCCCCAAGGAACTCAGCCTGCTGTGGGTCTGACAGTCACCGTGGCTGAGCTGGTCCTGTGTGGTGCAGGGGCATGGGTGATTCTTCCTGAAGCACACAGTGTCAGTGTCAGGGAGAGATGAGGCCTGATTTCAATTTTGAAAGATGAGAGATTTCTTTAGGAAGCCAACATGTGCATGGGGGGAAAAGATCTTCTGAGTTGAGGTTATGAGCAAAGGTTTGAGCTCATGGGAAGGCAAATAGCAACAGGAGGGAGGCTGAAAGGGTGGGCAGCTTCTCATTCCTCGTCCTTTTTTTTTGTACCAGGGCTCGAACTTGGGACCTTGTGCTTGCAAAGCAGGTGGCAGAACCACTGAGCTAAATCCCTGGCCCTCAAGTGTCTTAAAGTATGGGTTAGAAACTTTACCTGTAGGCTTCAGATTTTCAGCCTTTCATTCTGAGTATCCCTACTCTCGTAAGAAGAAGTTGGTGAGACTCCCCTCCTAATCTTGATTCATTATGAGTAGGAGTGTAGGTGGCTTGCACCTCTAGACACCCTTCTGGCTGGAAGGTACTAGAATGTTTTGGAAGGGGCCATCTCCAAGTATCAGTGCTGAAGGAATCAGAGCCTGTTTTTTTTTGGTACCGGGGATTGAACTTGGGTCCTTGCGCTTGTGCAGCAGGTGGTGAAACCACTGAGCTAAATCCCTGGCCCAATCAGAGCCTTTTAAAACAGGAGGGTGATATAGTCATACATGTTAGGCAGTTCTTTTAGATTCACTGCAACTTAGGAAAACATGAAGTTGGGAGATGGGCAGGAAGAAATTGAACGGAAATCATAGCTCCAGGAATAAAGCTTTATTAGGCTCATGGATATTATCTGTCATTCTATTTTGCCTGGTAGGTAGATGTGAGACTGTCAGACCACAGAGCTTCAGGGCCGATTTCATCATGTATTAAACACCTTGATTTTACAATTTGGCCAAAAATGTGGCAGGGAAGAACCAGCCATTACCATTTCCTGGCAATCTGATTATAATATGTATTTTATTATATATATGTGTGGCAAATGATGTTTTGATATTCACAGACCTAGTAAAATGATTACTATTGTTATTTCAAACAAATTAGCATAGCATTGACATTGTTACCTTTTTTGTGTGTATGTGGGAAGAAAATTGTGTTTTGATGGATCCTACCCTGGAGGATCTGTAGATTCGATTCTTTTATCCACCTAACCATGTGCATTGTGTGCCTTTAGCTCTAGCCCTTGGGCATTTAAAGGTTGATGTGTTCCCACCCTCAAAGAGCTGACAGTGTCATCACATTGATGGCCCAGGGTTGCGCCTCAAATGCTCACAGTGGTGTTGATAATTAAAGATGGTTTCCTTGCTCCTATATGAGAGTCACTGAAGAGAATGTCGACTCCTTCAAGATTTCTTCAGATCCCTAAAGGCTTATCTCAGTTACAGCTAAATTTGATTGCACTCACAACCACAGGGAGCACCTGCCTTATCCTCCCTCTGTGGTCATGGGACCCTGACATGAGCTCGAATGCTCTAAGGAGCCTGCTCCAAGAGCTTTCTTTAAGTTTATGAAGAGAATACCCAAGTCCTGACCAGGGGGCATACCACGTGGGGGAGGGCTGGAGAGTGCCTCTGTACTTGAGATATGGTCACCTGGAGCTGAACTGGAACTGAACTTGGACCCTTTGTTTTTACCAAGGCTCCTAAATAAACTTCCCCACCACATTATTCTAGCATGGTGCCATGTTGTCCTTTCTAGAACTTTATGATATGCTGTTGGGATTTGATGCCAGCCTGACTATAGAATCTAGCTCCTAACTGTTATGCGGTTGTGTCTTTATCCCTTTTCCACTGGTGTATTCCTAATGCCATCAGTCCTTCCTCGGCTCCCAGGAGATGGTCAGTGAATGGCAAGTGGGAGATTTCCTTGAGATGATATGGCCTGGGCTGTGCAGTACAGAAGTAGCCAGGCTGAGGTGGAGTGCAGCGGGTTCAAGGGCAGGGCATTCCTGACAGCAGTCATGGATGGTGAGTTCAAGCACAAAGGGATCATGTGCTTTGGGATCATTGGACAGGGAGATAGATGAGCGTCACTAAAGAGGATGTTTCAGTGATGTGCGCGTTGAACACCAGCAAAGTTCTTGGAGGTTTGAGCAGGAGGCCAGCACCACCAGAATCTGGGGGGTACTTGTTCAAATTACCACCTATTGCATCAGGGTCTGCAACACGGGACCTAGGAATCTGCATTCTGTTGCTCTTGCCAGATACTGCTGATCCACAGGCCATAGGTGTTTTCTTGCTTTGAAGGCTTGTTTTGTCTTCTGTGACCAAGTGAGGAACTCACTTCTAATCTGACATTGCTCAGGTTTGCCAGATCCTCAGGTGGCCCAGACTGTCCTGAGAGGTAGATTTCCTAATGTCACCTTTTGTTTTTTAATCGTATGATAGTCTCTTATAATGATATAAAATACTTCACTGAATTGTCTCTTCATTTTTGTTTTGCTACTTGCAGGGCCTATGACTTCTTGGCATATAAATCTTTGCTCTTTCATTGTATCCGTAGGCTAAAATTTTTAGGTACAGATTTACTGGGTTAAGGATATAAATTTTTAGATGCTTCTAGTGCACATTATTGCTGAATTAGTGTCCAGAAGGAGTGTTTCAATGGTGTCCTGCCAGTGTTTGTGTGTGCAGGTCCTAATAGTTTGCTTCCAAGTAGTGCAGAGGATTTTATGTTTGGCAAGGATCACGATCTTGAGGAGGTGACATGTAAGCCAAGATGAGTCTTCTGTTCTTTAAATGCAAGCTTAAAACAATCCATCAGTTTACAGGATGTGTCACCATCCTGTTCTTATCACTCTGTTGTTTAACAGTGATGTACTTGTTGCTTATGCTACCGGTGAGTTTTTTTATTATTTTACTTTAAATGAATTTCTCATGCATTGATAAGCAGGTTAAGAGAATTAGCAATCATGATCCCAAGAATAACTTTCCTTTTTGAGTGCTGCCCTTGTAGTAGGTGGTCTGTGGGGCCCCCATTTTGGAGGAGGTCAGAGGAGGCTGGAGGGGTTTGGTTTCAAGGTCTCAGACATGGTCGAGGCTCAGCTGATTCCAGAGCTGATGCTCCTCCAGGACGCTGAGGGGCACTGAGCAGCCCTTGTGTCCCCAGCCACATGTAGGAGAGACTGAGCGAAGTGGAGAGAGTGATTTGCGCACAGGTTCAGCCTGGGATTACTGGGACAGGCCACTTGGTGGGGGGCTGGGCTTCAAAGCCTCTGAATGCGTGACCTTGACTCTGCTTTCTTCCCTCCAGCTGCAATAAAAGGAGGGATAGTTCTAAGAGGCCTCGTCACCTGCCAACTCCAAAGCACCACTCTCGGGGCCAGGCTCTGCAGTTGGAGCTGTGGGTGTTGCAGGGCACCTCTCTTCTCGGCAGTGTGTGTTTGTCCCTGTGTTTCCAGGGGAGCTCCCCACAGAAGGCTGTGTCTCAGGTTCCTTTTCATCTAGGGTGACCCTCTCTCTGTGTTTAAAGCAGTGCCGTGCTTAGTGTAGCATTCTTGATAATAGCTTCCGTGGAGCTGGCCCAAAAAGCTGCAGAGAGCTCCCTTTTCATCTCGGGTCATGTGCTGTCCTTTGCCAGGGTGGCTGCTCTGCTTGTGCCCGCAGCTGCTGGGCTGGAGGAGGATGGACATTCCTGGGTCACTTCCCAAATCCATATCAGGAGCTGGTCATATGCCATAGCTGAGGACAGCTCTGATTGTCCCCGTTTGGATATCATGGCACCACCTTCCCTGGGTTATTGTCTCACCTCCAAATCCATCCTTTTGCTTTCATTGCTCCTTCCCCCTATCCTGTCCTCAAATGATAGCCAGATGGTATCCCTCTGCTCGGTACTGCACTGTGCTTTTCAGACCCTCAGCACTCCCACTCCCAGTGGTCTGGGGCCCTTCCTTCTCCTGCGTGCCTCTTGCTTACTCCACTTGGGCTGGGGCTCAGACACTCCAGTCCAAGGCCACCTCAGAGCCCTCTCCTGGTGCCCCTGTCCATGTTAAAGCCCATGCTTTCCATTGCTGTGACCTGGGTAACTCAACTGCAGACCAGGATCTTCGCTTGGATCGCATTACGTATTCACTGGTTTCACCTTGGAGGTCACCACAAGAGGTCCTGCAATAGTTTAAGGACTCACCCACTTTGCAGTAGTATCAGGAGGTCCTCACAGGTCTAGCCATGAGGCCTCTAAGGATGTGAACCCCGATTGTAGAATTTAAGCCTGTAATTAGCAATGACTGTGGTGAGATATGTCTATCAGACAGTTCCTAGGTTTATCTTAGTTTTATGGAAAATATTTAGACCTTACACACAGTATTAAGAGAAGCTTAATACTCCTCAGTTCATGGGCTTCGTTTTCAGATATAATATGAACATCTCCCTGAGAATCCCAGGAACAGGTAGACAGTTACGATACTGACCTTCATTTGCTACAAGCACCTGTTTCACCCAGGGTCCGAGCAGGTTCCAAGGTGGAGTTGCGGGTCCATTTTGATGCCCTCTTCTCTTAGTGCTCGACTTGCATTTCCTCCTCTCCAACTTGCATATGAAGCCACTGGTTACTAAAGCGTGGGGAGCAGCTGGGCTGGGGTGTCATGATAATCACTGCCTCCGAGGGGCTCAGAATTTGCTGCAGAAGGTAGATATGATCACTAACAACTAAAATTTCCTGTGTGTCACAGTGTAAACAAAGTGAATGACAGCCCTGGGCAAGGTGATGACTTTTGTCCAAGGATTACCTTTCGCTTTGAGAAATGTACAACACTCAAAATGGCCCCTCTAGGGGAGGAGGAATTGAACAATAGCTAAGGGCTTGGGGTGGGGAAGGCCTGCAGGGAGTTGGCAGAGTGCAAAGCTGCAGTGTGCGGATCGAGGAAGAGTTGTTCAATGGGGCTGGAGCGTGTGATCTGTGATGACTTCTGGGGGAGAGCAAAAGGGAAAACCTGGTTGCGATCCACACCAAGGTGCTTGAATTTCACTAGTAGAAAATGCAAACTCACGGGAAGTTTTTGATTCGGGAAGAATGACAACTGCCAGCTGTCATTTATAGAAATCTCTTGGAAACCTTTGGGAGGGCCGGTTGGTTGGATGAGGTCTGGAAGATAGGAAGGGCTGGGAAGAGCCTGTGGCCATAGATAGGTTAGCGATTGGCTTGACCTGGCTGGTATCGAAACCTGGAAGAGATAGTAGGGAGAAGATATTCTGCTGGGTCATGGCCAAAGATGAGCGACAGACTCACTTTTCTCCCAAATTTCTCAAGGGCTCAAAAGCTCAAGTTCCCTTCTTAAGCCAATAGAATGGAATCATGGTCCCTCAAGAAGAAAGCCAAGTGAGAGAAGGGGCGTAGAAGGTGAGAACGTTAAAACTAGATAGGAAAGAGCAGTCTTGTCATTTTACCATGTTAATGTGGGAGTAGAGGAAAATCTTGGTGATAGAGTAGAGCAACCTGATAGAAACAGTGCATTGCATTTCAGTTGCATTGAGGGTCATCGCTTTCTTGCATCAGTAACTGATCATGCGTGTCCCTGCTTCCTGGGTTGGAAATGGGAGGGAAGAGCGGCATATACCACTGGTTTTTACACATGGCTACATCTTAGTTTGCAAATCTTTTGCATAGCTTTGATTTTCCCAAATGATTTGTTATAACTCAGTGGGTTTGCTTGGATGATAGTTTTAATCTCTGGAAGAAACTCGTGCTTCATTGGCAGTCCTCATATTGTTAAGATAATCAGTAATCTTGTAAATTCTGGCTACCCCTACTAAGAATTCCCGGCTGTGTGCTGAGTACTTTATAAAGATGTCTGGTGCAGGATGAGATTTTTCTCTCATTCTTTGAGAATGAAGGATAAGAAGAGCCTTTTAGAACAGAGCCTCTCCCATTTGTTTGGAATGGGCTGCTCCTTTTGCATGAGCTATGGCTTTGCAGGTGGAAGGCGGCTTGCAGTGGTAGGAGAGTCACAGAACATTTTCACTTCTGCCAGGTGTACACACTTTCTGGTGCCTCCCTGCCTTCATGTGGCCATCTGACCACTCAGGACTTTCTCAGAGGCTGTTTGCAGAAATGTTCCACAAAGCTATTGCAAATTGCTGGTGGCGTCCTCCTCCTCCTCCTTGGATGGTGTGTCCGCTTACACATTCTGGGACTATCTTACTTTGGTTGATGTATTTGTTTGGACGTGACCTTTCCCGGTTCCTCTTCCCTGGGTTTTTGCCTGCTGAGGAAATGATCCTCAGATCCCCTCCATCTGCACTGGTGGCAACAGAAGAGAGGTTTTCTCTTTTCTGTGGTCCAGGTCCAACTGCCCAGACACCTGTCCTGTAGAGGCTCATATTGTTCTGGTTGGTGTCATTTCCTGATGGAGATGGAGAGACTTTGTAATATTCTCATTCTGGAAGTCATCAGGTTGGATGTGAGACAAGGAGGAGGCGGTAGAGGGTCCTCAGCTGACCTGGGATTCTTTCATTGACTGTTCACTGGGCACATAGGAAGGGCCATTTCTCCCACTTCCATCCACCCCTGGCCCTAGCACTGGCCCTGTTAGTAAGCTTTTCTTGTTTGCGGTTGATTCATTCTGAGAGCTTTGCATATCCTTTGGGATTCTTTGCTGTTAGGCTGAGAAGAAAAAGGATAGCTTCTCTTTTAAGTCTGATGAAAACCATCTGCAGAAGATGTGCATGCATGTGCTGTATATTTGGGTTTTTCTCATGGACACTTGACTACTCCCCGATGGTTAAGGAAATCCATGTGAAGATGGGAATCTTTACTCTGGGATCCTTGTGCTATGTGTCTTCATGTTACAAAGAAAATGAATTTTGACCATCTTGGGGGCTTGTCAAAGTTTTTTCTCTGCAGCTCTGGAAGTTTGCTCTCTTGTGCTTTCAGAATGGGAGAATCCATAGGCTCTGCAGAGGCCCCTGGATGTCGGGTGAGGCACAGAGTCGAGGAGCCAGATCATAACTTTTCTTTTAGGCCTTTGCCATCTGTCGGTTGTGCTGTCTGCAGTCACCATGAACTTGGAAGAATGCTCCCTGAGCAGCTCCCATCCACCAGTGCTGGCCCGCACTTTTCCAGATGCTGGACTTGGGCAGGTGACATAGCCTTGCATGGGACTGGAGGGGAGCCCCGCTGGGCCACATTCACAAGTACAGAGCCGCATTTCCCGCTCATTTCCAGGCAGGGTGCCCATGGGTGGAGACAGCACCTGGTTGTCTACTTGCTTATTCTTTGCCTGGAGCTTTGTCTGCATTGGGCCTGAGCTGGGATCAAGTCAGTAGAGTGGCCTGGCAAGCTCCAGGAAGATTTTATCCAGTTTTTGATCAAGTAGCATGATAATAGGTTTTATACTGGGGAGACATTACCACCCAGAAACACACGCATCTGGGAAAGGAATATTGCTGCTTCCTTCAAAGAGGAGGTGAAGCACTTTCTAGTGCTGCCCGACCCCTCATTACATACAGAGTGGCCTTGCCTATCTACCAAACACAGAGGAAAACCAACTGATCCAAGTGACTGTGTATTTAAAAAAAGACAATTGAGCTGGGCCTGGTGGCACCCACCTGTAAGCCTAGCACTCCCTACCCCACACACATTGGGATGTTATCTTTGGCATTTGTCTTTCTGACAATTCTTGTTTTCATTCAAAAACCTTTTTACCGGGGATTTAGCTCAGTGGTTTCACCTCCTGCCTCTCAGGCTCAAGGTCCTGAGTTCGATCCCCAGTACCAAACAAACAAACTAAAAACCTTTTTACTTTTATTAGGACATCATTGGAGTACATAATGATTGCATTCATTGCGGACAGTTGGTACAGGTACATAACACCTCTTAATTCTTTTTACGGCCCCTTCCGCTCACTACTCTCTCTTCTCCCTCCATCACTTCTAATCCTCTTGGATCCTAATGCAATCTTCCCTGGTGTTTACATCCATCTTAACTTCACATTACCCACAGATATGACAAGCTGAATCCAAGGTCTTCCTTCTTTGTTGATTTATGTGTTAATGTGGTCTGAAGCCAAGTCCTGTTTTCCCAACACTATAGATTGGATCCCTGTCCCTCACCACCACTTAAGAAATATTTAACTTCAGCCTGGCATGGTGATTCTCACCTATAATTCCCATACTCTGGGAGGCTGAGGCAGGAGGATTGCAAGTTTGAACCCAGTGTGGGCAACATAGCAACTTGGGGAGACCCTATCTCAAAACTAAAAACTAATAAAAAAGGCTGAGGATATAGCTCCATGTTCAGTCCCCACTACTGCTCCCCCAGTTACTGCAGATGTAGAGTTCATTTCCTTGTCAATATTTTGTGGAAATGACAGCTACTTTCATAGCATTCACATTGTGTTAGGTATTATATGTAATCTAGAGGTTATTAAAGCATACAGGAGGATGTGTAGGTTACATGTAAGTTCTACCCCATTTATAAAAGGGAGCTGTGCATTTATGGGCCATCTGAGAAGAGACAGATACTGAGGCAAGACCGTGGCCATGCTTGGTGCCGAGTGGCTGGCTGGCAGTGTCCTATAGCCCAAGCCTGGCCTGTCACCTGTTCGTGTATATGACGTTCACTGCACCATGGCCGCATCTGTTCATTTATTTTCCAAGTTGTGTTTGCTCATCAGTGAAAGGTCCTCAAAGTTTGAAAGATTTTCTCTCTGGCTTCTTACAGAAGTTGCCTTTCTAGCAACGTTTATTCTGACATTGAAGCCTAGGAGATCCGCTTTATTTAAAATCTCTAGTTTCTAGTATTTATTGCTTGTTAGTATTATTAAAAATTCAACCCACAGTCCCTGCTGTGACTCTCCTCTCGGTCCTTGGGTTCTCAGTGGGGCCCGACTTTCCTTTGAGGACATGTGGGGTGATGAGGCAGGCGCGACATGATAGGAGAGTTGCCACGGGTGCGGGAGTGGGGGGCAGAGAGAAGTTCTGTGGGACAGCCCTACCCTCCTGAAGTGCCCCTCCGCCATGCTCCTTCTGAGAACCACTTAGCCTTGTTTTTGTCTTTGCTCATAATTTAAAGTTTCCAGGGCTTCTTTGCAGCATCTCCCAGAAGTGGGATGGCACCTGATGCTACACGCTCCAGTTAGTTTCATGCTTTTGGGGACTTTCTTTTAGCTGCCGTCAGACACAGGAAGCCATCAAGCCATTTATTTATTTGCCCGCTAGTGGCTCAGAGAACACACTTTGCCCTTTCTCCCTTCCCCTTGTTCTCTCTCACACACACAGCCATGCACACACTCCCTCCTGCACCCTCTGTGCTGTCCTCTCCCATCCCTCTAACGTCTCCACTTTAGTGGATTCCCCAGGGCAGGATGTTCTTTCATTTCTCTGGCTGCCTAGCGTAGCACTGAAGAAGACTTGAGTCCTCTTGTCCCTCTCGTAGGAGTCACCAGCCTTTGTAAATCCCGCTTAAAACAAAACACAAAAAACAAAAGTCTCCTTAAGCCCTTGCACCTTCACCAGGTGCCCACAGCCTCTGGGACCAGGCTTGGAGCTTTTAGCCCAAGGAAGCCAGCTGGGCCCTCCCACCAAAGACGATGGCCTAGGGGGAGGGGCAGAGTTGCAGGCCCCGGTGGTAGATGGGCAGGGCTGTGGCTGAGGGAAGGTGGATGACTAGCACAGGTCCCCAGGGAAGTGGGGCTCAGGTAGGGGTGACAAGGACCTGTGGGTGGAGCAGAGTGGAAAACCAATGTGTGGGCCACCCAAGTAGGAAGCAATCAGCAATCAGGTTCAGAGCCACATGGATCCTGACACAGGAACTTAGAGAGATATGGGGAGCAGCAGCTGGTGTATGGGGCAAACCACAAGACAATTATGTTGTGAGACTTTCAGAGATGCAAGAAAGAAGGAAGTGTCATCCATGTGGTTACAGAGGTGATGGGTGGAGGAGCAGTATGTTTAGGAGACATCCTTAGAGGCAGAGTGTGGTGGCGCATGCTGTAATCCTAGCTCTCTGGGATGCTGAGCCAGGTGGGCTGGGGCTATTGCTCAGTGTAGAGGTCCTGGGTTCAATCCCTTGTGGGGACAGGGGAACATTCTTAGGACCTGCTACCCTGGGGGACATTTGAGTGGTTCAGAGGATGGTTCTAGAAGCTGGGAAGTCCAACAGAATGGTGCAGGCATCTGTTGAGGGCCATCTTGTTGTAACATAACATGGCGGAGGGCATCACATGGTGATACAGAGTAAGTGTGCTAGCTTGGGGCTCTTCTTCTTCTTACAGAGCCACTGATAGCACCAAGAGCACTCTACTCTCATAGCTTCCTCTAACCCTAATCACCTTCCAAAAGATCCACTTCCAAATGCCATGAATATACACATTGGGGGATTAAGTGTCCCACACATGAACTTTTGGGGACACATTCAAGCCATAGTATCCACTTCGGAAAACGGTTGATGCATTGCCTGCAAAATAGAACTGAAGTAAGATATGATAAGAAGGTGAAAAATAAAACAGATTGTATGTGAAGAAAAAGAATGTGGTCTCCATCAGACTGGCAACTAGCTGGGTCTGAGTTTTCTAGGATCTACAAAGGGTTGAGCTAGTTTAGCCAAAATGCTGTTGAGCAATACCATAATAGCAGGAACCTTCATTAAAATCTAATTCCTCTGCGTTTTGGGAATTGATTCACTATAAACAGGAAGAGTGTTTCAAAACTGAGTTTTGGCTCTTTGTAATTTTGCATCCTTTCAGCTGACTCAGTAAATAGAGTCCCTTTACTTGAACTTTAACTTATAAAAGATGATAATTCAAGAGTCTGAGTGGCTCCCTGCTTTCACCATCCAGGTCCTTCTTCTCAGTATCAAAGTGGCCACCTGATGTCAGTGACCTAAGTTTGCAGTTGGTGAACTCTCCTTTCTTCCCCTTTCTGCTTGCAGCTGATACTTGATAAAAGATTTTGGCCACAGATCTGAAAATAAGCAATAAACAAAAGAACCCTAGACAGCGAGGCATATGCTAAAATGTCTGTATGATTCTAGAATATCCTGAGTGACTGCTATTGATCTGAACATAAGCCCTAGCTTTTTAGCAGAATTGATATCTTTGCCCTAATTCATGATTTGCTTTCCATATGGAAGAGATACATCAGAACCTCAAAGCCTGTGCACATGTAAAGGTGTACATTTCCCACGAGCTCTTAATTACTTCTGGGTTCACGTTAGGCAGGTCCTTCATGCACTGATTTCTTAAAAGTCCTAATGTGGGTTAACTTAAGAGCAAGTGACTCATTTGAAAAGGAGAGGATTGGAAACCTTGACCGTGGAATTGGAGTCTACTCCTCATGACTTCAGCCATTGACTTCCCCTTGGTTTAACCAGGGTGTTCACCCCCTCCTACCTCGGCACCAGTGCTAACAGTGATGCTGGGGATAGAAGGTTAAGATTCTGGATCCTTTAGCGTCACGCTTATTACAAGTCGCTGGGATGTTGGCCAAGGCTCTCAGACTTCTTCTCTCTGTTTGGGTCTCGCCATCTGTGAACCCCACTGATGGTGTGTAAATTAATAAAATGCTCTGTAAGCCCAAGGTGAGAGACTTTTGGGGGTGCCAAGAAAAATCATAATAAATAATATTAAACAACTCCAGAGATGTTAGCAGTTTTTACAATTTTGGCTTCACACACTTTGAGGTTTGGAATTATTTTATAAAACTGGCTAGAAAATCATCCACCAGGCTTTCTTTGTGTGGTTGGCAAGAGTTCAGAGACCACAAGGATCCCTGCTCCCAGAGATCCTTCACATGAACAAACCAGTCTGTGTGGGGTGGACCTCTCCCTCCGCAGAGGAGCTGTTACCATCCTAGCAATCCTGCTCTTGCTCACAGAGGAAGAGGGGCAGGGAGGGGGAAGCATTGTGGCCAGTAGTTGTGGGGTGAGTAGAGTGGCTGGTGTTTTAATAGAATTATCTGTCGAACTGGAAAAACTCGTCTGACAGCTCAGCCTTTGTGGGAGCCGACTGTATTTGGGAATTTGTTGATTTTTAAGGTGAAAGGGAAATGAAGGTGGGGCAGGGTGTTACATACCAATGACATTTTGCATGCCTGCCTTGTTGAGGGTTTGTCCAAAACTGTAGATCTTAATCTTTGTTAATCTTTGGGGTTCACGGTCTGCGACTGAAATTCTACCCTGAAATTCTACCCGTAGCACTCAGGCTCTGAAATTCCACCTATGACACTCACTCCTTTGGGTGACACCAAAAACAGGTGACACCCTGTCCTTTTGGACAGGGATACCAGCATGGTCTAATCCTTCCCTGTCCTTAATAATAACATGTACTTTCTTCTAGAATAACAGCTGGATTATAGTTTGGAGCTTGATAAAAGTTTACTGCATTATTAATAAAAGACAACATGTTTATGCTTTCACGATAACAACAGACAGCACCTTAAGGGTGCCTTCTATAGGGCAGACATTGTTTGGAACCTTTACGTACTTTAACTTATTTAATTCTTATGAGAATCCTATGAGGCAGAATTCTAAGCCTATTATTATCTCCGTTTTTCAGATGGAAACTGTGGCACAGAAAGTTTAAGTAAAACTAGCTGGGTGTGCTGGTATATATCTGCAATATCAGCTCTCTGGGAGGCTGATGCAGGAGGATTGCAAGTTGGAGCCCAGTTTGGGCAACTTAACAATTTAGGGAGACGCTGTCTCAAAAAAATGAGGGCTGAGCTTAGGGATGTAATTTAGTACGAAGGCCTTGGGTTCAATCTCCAGTCCTATGAAAAAAAAAAAGTTTAAGTAACTTGCCCAAGCTGATTTGGGTGATAAATGGTGGGATACACATGCAAGATTTGACCCTTCTAGCAATGAATTCTTTATTCTTAATTATTGCCCTGTAGACCTGGTACTAAAGTTGTCAAAAGTTTAGCAAATTATAGCAATGGTTGGATTTTGCTTTGGGAACCTGCTCAAGAGTGACACTATCAGAGGTGATAAAGTTTTTCATGAAGAAGTTGTTAGTTACTTGTCTGTTACTGGGACAAAATACTTTTTAAAAATTAATTAATTAATTAATTAATTGGTACCAGGGATGGAACTCAGGTCCTTAACGCTTGCAAGGCAGGTGGCTGAACCACTGAGCTAAATCCCCGGCCCTTGGGACAAAATACTTTAAAGGAGAAAAGATGTATTTTGGCTTAGTGCTTTAGAGGGTTCTGTCCATGGTCAGTATCTATGGTCAGCTGGCTCCATTGCTTGTAGGTCTGTGGAGAGGCAGGAACATCATGGGGGAAGGATATGGCGGAGGAAAGTTGATTATCTCATGGCGGCCAGGAAGCCAGAGGCGGGGCAAAGTATATCTTTCAAAGCCATGCCCCAGTGAGTGACCTGCTTCATCGAATTAGGCCCCACTTCCTAAGAACTCATCCACTAATTCATCCACCTGCCGGAGATAGGGTTTTCTGGATCTAATGACTTCACAAAAACCCATCCGCTGACAATTGAGCCTCAACACAGTGAGCCTTTCAGGGGATATTTTGGATTCCAATGCTAGCAGATGTTAGCTCCTAGGCCATGGAACTTGGTTTGTGTGTTGTGGCACTGGAGGTGTTGTAGGGAATGGGGAATGAGTTCTATAGATAATTGCTCAGGAGTTGATCTCCTGCGGGACTTGCATGTTTGTGTGTCTCTGAGCAGAGTTTAATATGACAGCAATCTTTGACTATGTCCTGTGCTTTGAATTCCACAGGAGCCCAGTTATGTGGGCTTCTATAGCAAACATAGTAGTGGCTCATTGGAACCAAGTCTTGGAAAGGCGGAGGTAAGTTTTGTGGGTGAGGGATCCTGCTGACTTGGTTTTGTCTGTCTTCTCGATATGTTCAGATGTTTCCCATCCTTGTTGTGTATGTTGGGAGGAGTGGATTGGGAGGATACTGTGACAGCAAAAGCGAGGCGTTCTATCAGAAACTGGTCCAGGCTGGGGTTAGGATGAGGACATTGACTTTCTTGGATTCCTTGAAGTGCTAGGGCCCCTTTCTGGCTGTTCCGCCCAGGACTGAGGCCATGTGGTCACTGAGTTATAGCTGCAAGTTTTGAGGTGCAATATCAACATATTAGAATCTAGAAGGAAAAGGGACCATTGGCAAAGCCCTCCCTGCAAAGTGACAAATATTAGGAGCATTATTTAACTTTTGACTTTTTAATTTTGAAATAATTATAGGAAGTTGAGAAATAGTACAAACAAGCCCTGTGTACCCATCACCCAGGTCCCTGTTCCCGCCAGTTTTGACACCTTATTTAAAAGTAGTGCATTATCAAAACCGGGAAGCTGATATTGGCACAATACAATTAATAAAACTTTAGACCCTGCTGTAGTTTCACCAGGTTTTGCATGCACTGTTTTAATAGGACTCAGTGTAAAATGTGAGCAGTGTTTTTTGATGGGCAAGAAAACCTCTTTGAGTAAGGCTGCAATAAATATTTTACAGACAGATGGTTTTTAACATAGTACTGTTTGCCCATGTGTCTCTAACACAGCCGACGGTTGAGTGGAATGTAAAGACCAGCAGCTGAGACATGGAACAGAAACCCAGCCGTTTGGTTATTTTCATTTATGGACTTGAACTCCGTGTGGATGTTATCTTCATTTTTTTGCTGTTGTTGCCTTTTCAGAAGGAGGATATTTTCTGGAGATAAAGGATAATTCAAGGTCATCGTGTCACACCAGGAGCTCGGAGAGGATGATAAACAGATGTTTTCCTGGGAAAAGGCAGGGATTCTGATGAATCAGATAAAAGGTGTGGATGATGGGACTCAGAGATCACGGGTGCAATTTCATGATGGCTTCAGGAGTGGATTTACTTCTAAAATGACAGCGCTGTGTGGGTTGGTGCTCAGTGTTGCCTGCCTGGCTCGCTCGTGATTAATTGCTTCTGCCTTGGCGATGCTATCACGCTTTGCTAAGGCTTCCAATTAGCCCCTGCCACTATCTGCCCTGGGTTTGAGCTGTTCGTGGGAGTGCCTGTCCTCTTGGCTAGACTAGGAATTCTTTGAGGTCAGGGACTAATTCATTTTTTGACTTTTCCTGCCTTCCTTTGTCCCAGTATCAAACAAGATGATTTGAGCAGAAGGGACCTCCATCCCTCCACCTCCAGCGATTTCCAGCCTTATTCCAGCCTCACTGCTTTACGAATTTGCCGGACATCTGTTTATATGTTATATGTATGTGAAACCAGTAAGCCTTAATTCACGATAGATTATTTTGTCATTTTGACCTGCCACAAATCACGCTGCCTTTTTCTGCAGTTCTGTCTGACTAGCAGTAAAACAGACCGAGAATTTGGTAGATTTTCTTCTCCTTTTTTTAATTTTAAAGCAGTGGGGAGTCTTTGTTTACTTGGTTTCCCTGTAGTATAGGATTTTTTTTAAAAAAACAGATCATCTTTTATACTTAACTGTTAACACCTAGGATAATTACTTAAAATTCTTCTGACTCGGGGCTGCCTTTGGGAATTTGGCTCTTTGAGAATGTTGGCACTGGTCTGTGAATGTGACCTCTTCAAATTATCATTGGTGCTGTAGAGCGTTGTGTTCTTTTGGAGACTTGCAGGAAGATGTGTTTTTCAGTCCTCTTTTCTAATAGGGGAGAAACAGAGAGGAGACACAGTGTCTATAGGGTTATCTTCACACAAGGCAATGGGGAGGAGTCTTCCCAAATAACTGCTGTACAAGTGGTGCTGCTGATAGGATGTGCTGAAGGATGACAAGGACTGGAAGATCAGGAAGCGATGCTTTCCTCCTGGCCCAGGGGCCCAGGTCATCTGTAATTTTTGTTCCTCTTTGCCATTCTCTTGCCCCTGCTTGCTTTTTCCCTTGATCTCTTGCTTCTTAGATTAGCAGACTTATTCCCTGCCAGAAGCCTATGACCTGGCACATGTATTCGGGTACAGTACTGCATGACCTTCCCTTTAGTGACTGGCTTGCACTCAAGCCCAGATTTTAAAGTGAGAGTCTGTCTGGCCACAGTGAGTCATGGGTCCAGCTAGCTGTTGGTGGGAGACAGGGGCCCCTGTCCCCTGGGTGGTCCCCGACCTGTGGAGGCAGGCTCTCAGGAGGCAGGTGATGGCAGCAGTGATTGGCATTCCACCCTATCCCAATAAAGGAACAATGCTCTATTGTGTTTAATTTGGCTCTGTGTTGCATTAGAAAGGTAGGGTCCATTTCTATTTGGCCTTGTCTTGGTTTCCAACTTTTCCCAGTTTTAATTTTTCTTCTAGGCAGTAGAATAATGAAGAGGTGTTGAATTGGTGTCGTCTAGTAGTAAGCAATGAAGACGTAATTATTGCCACTGATCAAGGACAGAAGTTATTGGATACATGACATCAGCAATGTATATTTAACTTAGGACATACTTCATGTTTTAAATTAAATTGATACAACTGAATTTATCTTTTCATATGTACTTTTTTATTGCTTGAGTTCCTAACTTTGACTTAAAAAAATACATACTCATTAGCTGGGCATGGTAGTGCACACTTATCATTCCTAGTGCTCTAGGAGGCTGAGGCAGGAACGTCTCAAGTCCAAGTCCAGCCTGGGGAATTTAACAAGACCTGTCTTAAAACAATAATAACAGCAATAAAACCCCAACATACTCATTGTCGAGTGAGTCCAATTTTATATTTAAGTACTTGTATTGTGTTCACAAGTCAACTAGAGAGACAAGCTGGTAGAGGAAATGAGCCAGTGACCTACAGGGCTCGTTTCCCCACTAACCAGCTGTGTTATCTTGGTAGCTGAGTTCTCTGAATCCCAGTTTCTCCTCTGTAGTTGGGGAAAGGACATTATCCATCTAGGGTGTTGTTAAGAGGATTCGATGAGCTAAAATGTTAAAGATCCAATTCTAGGGCAGTTGGAACCCAGGAGTGCCCAAGATACATAAAGATCTTGCTCTACTGGAGCGTGTTTTCTAGCATGTCTGTCACCCTCTAATTTAAAAATCAGAGAGCTATCTTTACATTTCCTTCCGCTGCTATAGCGATTTAGTTCAGTATTTGGTCAATGGGGCCACGTAGCAGACAGGTAGGCTTTCCCGCCTTACAAAAGTCAGGGTCTGTGAGTGTGTTTGTGTGTGCACATACAGTAACAAGAGCCTTTCCAAATCAATAAAAATGTCAACATTCTTTGAAAAAGGTCTGTTTTCCAAGGCAAAGTTAACTTTATTTGTGTTAAGGGAATAAATAAAACTCAAGAGATGATATCTTGGCTTTGATGACCCAGGGAAAGACATTCCTATTTGTGCACCAGGTCACTCATTTTGCTATTGTGAACTCAAAGTCAGGAATCTTAATGGGTTTTAATAACCCTGAATGTCATATTGAATTTCAGCGTGGACAATTTCATATAGCACCTCCCTGAAATTGCTGTGGTTTTATCCATCTCTTGGGTGGTAATGTGTACCTCAAGACACAAAATTCTCCTTGTTTTTAAAGCGTTCACATTTTGTAACCTTTTCTCTGAGAAACAGAAACTTTTGGGGGCAGGCTCCTTTTGATGAAGGAAATGTTTTATCCCCTGGTGGCCCCAACAATTCATTCATCAGCCAGAGGAAGCAATTTCCCTTCTTTGCTTTGGAATTTGAAGCAATAATGTATATAATTATTTAATTTAGTTGACCTAAACCTTAGTTTCTTCTATTTTTTTAAGCATTAATAGAGATTGGTATGTACCTTAAATCAAAATCATTATGGTTTGAAATAGTACACATAATTTAAAGATACTGTGGTTGAAATTTAAAAAAGAACAACCTTTCTTTGAAGACAAATTGTATGTGTATCCCTGTGGGCATTTATGTTGGGTCTAAAATGTTAAAGTAAGATCTAGAATAATGGAAATGTATTGCTCTCTTATACATAGCATCACCAAGTAAAGCAAGCAATTCCATCTTGTGGAATTAACTGTGGCTTTGCTATTTCTTTAGTGTCTGGCAAAAAGTAACTTTACTTGTTTGAGAAAAGACAGGGCCTGTGGGAGAAGAGATGTTATATTTGCACTTTTCTTTCTCCTTCATCAACTGCACAAGATAAGTGATCAGCGCCACACATTCTTGTTATGTTAATTGATCATGACTTTGGGCCTTTACTGAGGGAACAGTTATTTTGAGGCCTAGGAACTGTGAACTTTGATGCGGGGATGGTCAAGTCCTGCCAGTAGCAAGAATTTAGGAATTTGGGGGATCCTGGCAGCTCTGCCCTTGATTGGTCAGTGTGCTTATTGAAGTATAAGGAGAAAAGAAAAGATGTGGGCTGTTTCCCATCACTGTATCATGTTTCATGTTTAGTACGTTAAAATTCTGCAGTGATTTACTTAAAAATATCTCCATATTTCCATCGGTAACACAATCCGTTAATCATTGTGTGGGAAAACTGACCAGGTCTCCCTTCGGCCCATCTTATCCACAGTTATTTATTCAGAAAGACAGCCTAAAAAGTAAGATTGTTTAAAAATTTTCCACGCTGTTCTGAAAATAGGTGCTGCCTTTGTGAATTCAAGTGGGTGAATTGATGTGGTCATTTCAGCCCACTTTCAGCGCTGGTTCTAAAGAACAAAGGCATTTTCTTGGCCCTAAGATTGACATTTGCTTGCAGAGATTAGGCACTTCCTGTGACCCTGGGTCCCGGTTCTGCCGTGTGGTGGGGGAGGCAGAGGGATGCCTGCCCTGTGGTGTGCGTTCTTCCTTGGCAAGGAGAGGTGCTGAAATGTGCAAACCCTTCTGCACAGAGGCAGGCTGAGGCTTGCTGAGGTATTTATCAGGTGTTCTGCGTCCTTCCTTAGCTCTCTGTCAGCAGTCAGTGTCCAGACCTGTTGCCTCTCTCTGTCCTTTTCCTCCTGCCCCTCCACTAACCCTGGCAGAGGCATCTCGGCACCCTCAAATTCCGACTTCTGGAGAGGAATGAAAGAGGTTCTTTCTGTATAGAGAGGTTTGTTTCACACAGAGCTGTCTTTGACTGGAGGTCTCCCCAGCAGATTTAGAACATGACTGGGCTGGCCCGGAGCCAGGACGGACAGCCATAAATTAGAACTAGAGTGAGGTTTCCTCACGTCTTCTTCCTGCCTGCTCTTTTTTGGCAGGGAACATTGGGAGAGTTAAAGCAAGACCTGCTTTGGTCATTGTGGTTGTGATACCTTCAGTTAGAGACACCACATGGAGACCACAGTCTGAAGGTATTCAGGCAGTTAACAAAATGTTTAAGGGATGGGAAGAATGACTCCAAATGACTCCAAGGAATGCTTTTAAAATACACCTAACTATAGTTGCACAAGTGGCAAAATGTCTTGCCAACATTTTCTTTGTCTAAACGTTGGGGGAAAGAGAATAGATGACACGATTTCTGGTTTATTTTAGAAAACACGAGATTGAGCTTTCTTGGCAGTTTTAAAATTTCTGTTTGAAGGAAAAAGGGGCTCTGAAGCAATCTAACAAAATGTGATGTTTGTATTTTGATCTCTTCTGATTTCTTGATTTCTACTTTTTTTTCAAAAGAAGGTAAGAAAGGGAAAGGAGAGAAAAGAATAAAGAAAGCAATTGGAAGCATTGATGCATAGGGATTCTTGATGTGTAAAGGGCTATGTGAGCACATGGCACTTGCTGTGTGTGTGACTTTGGCCAAGGCAGCTTCTCTGTCACAGCTTAGGTTATTTATAAAAGTGACACAAACTGTCATGCTAGTCCTTTGTTAAGAAATAATGTTTCTTCATAGCCAAACGTAGCTCCTACTATATGAAAGGTACCTTAAAAGTTTTAGTTTTCTTTCAGCACCTTTTTTATGTTGTAGCACAGATCTGTCAGTGAGTGACCCTTGTCCCTTCCCAGGGCCCGTAACATGTTCACAAAGGGGCTGTGATTCGTGTGTCTTGCTGCTGGACGGCTTGAACCCTCAGTGGTACAAGTATGACTGTCCCCATTGGACGGCACGGCACAAGACAGTCCAGTCCCATCAGGTGGTACAAGCCACCCAATGGGACAGCCGTGCATTTACCAGGTTCAAGCCAGTGGGAACTGGTTAATGTAGGTCTTGCTACAATGTACAAGTGCTGTTCACTTACGTAGGGCAATATCACTGTGATCAAAGATCCCTTTGCTTTTGTTTCTTTCCACCCTAAAAGGTGGCAGGACATAATCATTGCAACGTTTTCTCTTTGAGTTCACCATATTTATTGATGACAACTCTGAGCTAGGTAGTGTTTAGGGATGATGTCGTGGGAATATGATTGACTAATGTCACCTCTCATGCAACTGATATTCCAGGGACAGCAGACTGTAAGAAACCGTGTGTCAGGTGACAACAGGGGGCTAAGAGGACAGCCAGTGAGGGAATGCTGGGGTGACTATTTAGAGGGTGGTCTAGGAATACCTGTCCTGGGGGGATGATCTTGAGGTCTGCATGGAGAAAGGAAGCAGGCTTCATGGAAATCTGGAGAAAGAACATTCCAGGTGGACAGAACAGCAACTGTGTGGCAAAAGGAGGAAGGGGCAGGGTATGGGGTCTCAGGCCAAATCACCTGCAGGAGGCAGGTTCTTGTCAAAAGTTGAACCACAGAACGAGCCACTCGAATACTCTTAAGAGATGTGTTTTGCAGCGTTGATGGAAAATAATAGTGTATCTGTTACTTTGATTACAATCCCCATCATATTATAATTAACTGCTAGCTGTAATGATAGGACTTCCTCTAATTTAGTTTAGTGCTCTGGGGACCTCTTATTAGCCTATATCCCAATCAGTTTCACAGTCCTTAAGGGGAGAGGGCCCTATTCCTGTGGAACTGTAAATCCAGCCGGAGCGTGACTCACCTATTACCTACCACACCGCCTTCTTTCCTTTCAGTCCCTAAGTTGCCCCTACTTGGACCAGGGACTCAGCCCGGGGTGCTGTTTCAGGCCTGTAGCACTTTGGTTCCTAACAGGGATGGATTCTCACAGATAGTTGTTAATGAATTCTAAGTGTCTCATGTCCTTTTTAGTCACCTCCCACTCCTATATAACAGACATTTTCACCTGACAGCCAAGGGAGTCCGCGTGTCCCCTCCCCAAGGCAGATGTTCTAGTCAGCATTACTCTCTTTCTGGCACCTTTCACTACCCTCTTGCCCCTGTGTCAGTTCCTTTATACAGAGAAAGACGAACCGATCTGTTTTCTCAGTTGGACCCAACAGTAAGCTCTCCGGTTCCTGAAAACCCAGTCTGGCCCTCCTTTTCACCCTTTTGGCAGATCTAGTGGTTTGCCGTACTTAGACAACCTCGGCCACCGAGGGCTCCTTTTGTCCAATTTTCTCTGCCAAGCTGCTCTGCCTGTCTCACGATGCCACTGTGGCATGAGCCGCCTCTCTGTCCCCTGGGTGGCTGCTCTGTGGGGCTGATTATTACCTTGCTAGAAGTTTTCCCCTGAGAAGCAGGGCCATGCCCAGAGAGTGCCATCTTGTTTATTTACTTATAGACAGGGTGTCCCTATGTCATTCAGGCCAGCCTTGAACTCATAGTGATCCTCCTGCCTCAGCCTCCCCCGTGCTGGAATTACAGGCATGCACCACCATGCCTGTCTACTGTATTTTACTCATTTTAAAATAATGTCGGTAGCATGGGTGGTAGCAGCTAGAATTGCCCTGTCCCGTAGAAGAAGCCAGGGCTTGCAGGTGACGAAGAGGAGGGGATGGCTTCCCAGCGCTGGCTGCTAAGTTGCTGCCACCCAGGGCCCTGTGCCTGCTTGTGCTTGACCTCGTTTGCCTGTGTGTTAAAGACTTTCACTTCTACAGGAGTTGGGGGTCTCCCGATACCACCGCCTCCTGCCAGCAGCACCCAGCAGCCGAGCGGCCCCTTGTTACAGTCAGTCGGCAGCCGTGCGTGGTCACTGCCCTCCGGAGTCCACAGGTGGTGCGGTGTTACTCTTGGCAGTGGACTTCCTGTGGGGTTGGACGGATCTGCAGTGACAGCACCTGCCATTCCACAGGTGCTGTGGTGGTTCAACTTAGGATTTTTCACCTCTGCTATGGCGTGGAAGTGATTTGCATTCAGAAGAAACTGTATTTCCAGTTTTGCATTTGGCTCTTTTGCTGGACCACTGATTTACTGTGCAGTGTTCTCACGTGGTGTGGGGCAGTGGCAGAGAGCTGGAGGTCACTGTCGGCCATGTGATCACTAGGGGACATGACCGATACTGCATTTAACAAATTCCGTGAAATACTCAATACTTTGTTATTGTAAAAGACACCCTGTTAGATGCTTTGCCCAACTGTAGGCTAATGTAACTCTTACGAGTTTGTTGAAGGCAGACTGGGCTAAAAGTATGGCTTTTGGTAGGTTAGGTGCATTGTAAACTTAGGATGTTTTCAACTTATGGTGGTTTTAGCTAGATGTAATTCTGCCTAAATTCGTGGGGCATCTGTAATGTACTGAATTAGCTTCAGTACCCTAAAATTCATCTGTGCTCTGTTTATTCATTGCATCCCTACCAGCAACCACTAATATTTTCAGTCTCCATAGAGTCGCGTTTTCTAGAATGTTGCGTTGTTGCAATTTTACACTATGCAGTCTTTTCAGATTGGGTTTCCTCCACATTTTTCTGTAGCTTGATGGATCATTTCTTTGGGTTTGAATGATGTTCTATTGTATGATGTATGACAGTTCATCTATTTACTTACACGTGCAAGTTTTTGAGTGGACATAATAGAAATATATCGATATATTCTGTGTATTTACTGAGGCTTATTTCTTTCTGATTATGAAAAGACATGCTCCATTGTGTAACATTTGGGAAATATAAAAAGAAAAATTGTAAAAATCAGTATAAGTGTACTTATTAATTTGATGTAACAAAATACATGAAATTGGAGCTCTCTTGGAAATGTGGGACATATGGTTATTATATATTATAACAGTCAGTGGTAAAGACAAGAAAGATGTAGGCCATTCCAATGTTGGTTCTGTTTCCAGTAAAGATGCTTAAGTAGCTTTTTTGTTGGAATGATCCTCAACATGCCAACAAACACTGTCAGCTTTACAAAATACCTAGTGTGGCTATTGAACAACTACACTCCAAGGAGGTACTGAAATTCTTATGTAAAAAAATCCAGATGTACTTTCACAGTGGTCCTCAGTGCTGGCGGAAAGGAATCGAGGCTGATCGTATGGAGCTCAGCAGTTGGGATGTACGCCGATTTTCTAACACCTGATGGCTGGGGTGTTTTGTGTCATGGGAGTCACTTCCAGGCATCTTCCGGGTGGAAAGGAGGGAGTGTTGCTGAGGATGTCAGAGATGCTAGGCTGATTCAGTCGCCAGGCCTCAAACACAACCCCAGAAGTTGACCCAGGTATCCTGACCCAGGTATCCTGAAATGCCTCAGGGACGCGACACCCTGCCCAAGCCCTCTTCTTCCTCAGACAACCACAAAAGGCCGCCACAGGCCCCTGAGCAGTTTCAGCCATCTTGGAGAAGTTAGCCATCATTTTCGTTTTCTTTTTTTAATTTATATTTTATTTTTTTTAGCCATCAATTTTTACGTGAAAAAAATGGAAAGAAAACCTTCACTTGCAAATGTGTGGGAATTCAGCACCATATGGTTAGAATTGTTTTTAATGAGTGAATATGAGTATGTTTTGGCATAGGTTCATTTAAAAAGTGCTGGGCTGAGTCAGGTAGTAAAATATACAGTACATTTATACAGGTTGGTAGTTGTTTTCAGTCTTTTCACTTTTCAAGAACCATAGTGAAATTTTGTGTAAAAACTGTAAGTCACTGGGTCCAGGCCTGGCCATTCCTTGCTGAGTTACTGTAATGATTCACTTTCTAGAATCTTCTCCGATGGAATTCTTAGTGATCGCATTCGTAATCGTGTAGATGCCCCCGTGTTCTTAATTCTTGCTTTGAATGTGATACTGGTAGGAAGGGCTCAGTATATAGATTCAAAACGAAGGCCAAATTTCAGTTGGAAAGGGTTTTCTTAAAGGTTGGGATAGTGAAGCTGACCTACAGGCTGAAGAATCACCTGTCACTTTTGGTGACAGTAATATAGGTGAGCCTCTCATCTGAAATGTTTCAGACCAGAAGTGTTACAGTTCGGGCTTTTTTTCTTCAGATTTTGTAATATTTACATTGATTTGACTCTGAGTGTAGTGCCTCAGATTTTAGAGCTTTCTGGATTTTAGATTTATAGATTAGGGAGCCTCAATCTATAGAAAAGTTTTAACAAAATGTTTATTAGTGAGGATCTTAGTGCCTTAGAGAGGTGTAGAAAACCAAGAAAGCTGGAGTCCTGAGATTTTCTTCCCCTGGTGATTCAAGAGAATTAAAATAATGCCTCATTTTTATATCCTTAATCCTTTAATCACAACTGAAAACACTAAGATCCTAATACTGTAGCCAGAGAGTTGGACTGCTAGGAAAGGAAGTGTAGTTTCTCCATATCACTCACACATTCTCTCACTTGCTTTGGAAGTTTTTGTGCTTTCTAAAAAAATCCTGTAACAATTTTCAAAGGTTTTGCTTGAAGTGAGGAAGTTGTATAGAAAACAGCGTGTTCTAGGACCTTTCCCCGTTGCTGGAAATATTCCTGATTACTGAATGGGAAGAAATAAATTTGTCATGTTGAACAGAACATGTGATAGAACACAGAATTAGAAGCCCCAAAACTTGGAGCAGAGGCTTGACATTTATAGTTATAAATATGTACTCTAGGAATTGATTTATATAGAAGAATACCAGTGCTAAAATAGATAAATTGAAGCTTGTTCTTACTAAGGACGTTGGACAGTTCATCAAATATTGGTTAAAACCTCTCTCTCTCCCTCTCTCTCTCAATTGAAAATAAGAGATTAAATGGTGTTGTCCAAGGCAGGGAATGACAACTGACCAGTCAGTTCCTGTGAATACAAAAAGCAGCTAGGCAGCCCACACATGCCTAGTGTTTAGTCCATGGCTTAGCAACTCCCCGATAGCCCCCGAGGGCTATTGCCTTTGTTGTTTGTCCTTTAAGCTAAATGGATTTTATAGTTTTAAATGGCTTTAAAGAAAATATGCCAGACATGGTGGTGCATGCCAGTAATCCCAGCACTTGGGAGGCTGAGGCAGGAGACAGGAAGATCGGGAGTTTGGGGCTAGCCTGGGCTACATAGCAAGACCTTGTCTCAAAAAACTAAGAAAAACCGGGCCTGGGATTTAGCTCAGTGGTTCTGGTGCCTGCCTCACAAATGCAAGGTCCGGAGTTCAATCCTCAGTACAAAAAAAAAAAACAACCCTCTAATGAAAAAAACTGAAAAAACCAAAACCAAACCCCAAACAAACATAATTCTTAAAAGACACACATGGTGGTGCAGGCCTATAATCTCAGCATTTGGGGAGGCTGAGACAGGAGGATCTCAGGGTGAAGCCCAACATGAGCAACTCAGGAACTTAGTAAGACCCTGTCTCAAAATAAAAAATAACAAAGGGCTTAGACATGTAGCTTAGTGCTAAGGGCCTGGGTTCAATTCCCAGTACTTGTCCCCTCCAAAAAAAATTATGAGAAGAATAATCCTCTAGGTTGTGGGAAAATTATGGGAAATTCAGATTTCAATGTCCATGAGTAAAGCTTTATTGGAAAACAGCCATGGCAATTCATGTATGTACTGCGCCTGGCAGATCGTGGGCTATGGTGACACAGTTGAGTAGATGTGACACAAACCATATGGCCTGAAAAGTCTGAAACATTTGCTCTATCGTCCTTTGAGGAAAAGTTGGCTTTTGTAAAGTTAAACTTATTTTTAATTTTTACATAAACTTTGCTTTTAGATACATAAAAATTGTACATATTAATGGGGGAACATATGATCCAGAGAAATGTCCTGAACCTCGGTTTAGCAGAAGGAGAGCTGACTGCTGGGGGTGGCCTGTCTCTTAGTCTCTGTCACCTTCCATTTGTGTTTGATTGCCATGATAGGTAATGCTTATCTAATGCATTCTGATTTCCAACTTTTTAATTTGTTTAATCCTCAGATTAACTCTATGATACAGATGTAATTATTATTACCGTTTTAGAAGACATTGAAGCATAACAATATGGACAACTATAAAACATCAGCCTTTGAGATGGCCGATGTCAGACTGCCTGGCTCCCTGTGTTTTCTCTGGACCACTCTGTCCTTTGCTTCTTCGAGACAAATTTCATTTATTTGTGTACCTGTTCATCAGATTTGCTATGTTTGGATGATGTGTGTGTGTGTGTGTGTGTGTGTGTGTGTGTTTGTAGTCACCTTGTCCTGAAGACATGGGCTTGGTGTACGACCTTTTCAACACACAGTGAAAGAGTCCTAATGATAAACTGGGCATGTCTTCCACATACACTAGCAGGTTCCCTCTTCCTGTGCTGGTATGTGGAACACATCTGTGTTCCCCCTTTGGAGTCACTCACAGTTCTCGGACCATTCCTGGGACTTAAGAGTAAGATGTTTGTTGACTCTGATTTTGAAACTGAAAACAAACTCAAACTGCACAGTCCTGAAGTACAAAAAGATGGTAAAACATTTTTAACTTAGGTACCTTTTTCCTAGATCTTTGCCTTTGTATTTCATTTAGATGTTATGCATTCCCTTGTGTATGCTAATTATTTTCTCACTCATTCAACTTGAGCTTACTGTGTGCCTGGCACTGTGCTAGGGGCTGGGAAAGCATCTGTAAAGACCAGAATGTATGTGGCCCAGAGTGAGGGACAAGGATGCAGCCACTGGCCAGAGAATGTCCTCACTTGTTCCACTTAGATCTTAGCATTGCTCCTTGGTGTTAGGTTGCTTATGATAATTTTGCAACAGCAGGTGCCAGTGACAGAGAAGCAGTTGTCAGTCAGGAAGCCTGTCCATCGGCCCAGATTCTGCTGATGATTCGCAGCATAACCTTGGAAACGTTGCTTCATTTTCTATTCAGGTTTTCTTTGTGGAAAGTGGAAAATCACGGCAAGTGAATCAGGTGCCCCGAATCCTGAATTGAGCTCTGCTTTGCATTTCCGTATGTACCCTTGCTTACGCGGACACGTCCACTGGTGTGTAACCTTATGATGAAGATGTGGTTTGTGAGGAGCCTTGTGGACCACACGATATGTGCAATCTGATGTAGATTTGGGGCTTTCCTTTCCCGAGGCATATGGGAACTGTCCCTGGAAGTGACAGGCAGAATGAGATAGCACGTAGTGCAGCAGGACAAGGCCAGTGTGTGTCAGTTTGGGGAATCTGAAAAATCTCACTTGCAACTTGCTTGTAAGATGGAGTGAGAGAACGTGGACATGTGAGGAGGTGCTCGGGGCAGGATCTGTCCTACTGACGTGTAGGTTCCTGGTAAGTGACATGCCGCCCAGGCTTGGGCACATAATAGGTGTTCACTGAACATCATTTTGTACAGTCCTTGTACTGCGTAGTATCCCGTGATGCTTAGAGAATCAGTGTATGCTCAGACTGTGAGAAGGCTCTGAGCAAAACTTTATTCTCCTAAGTATTTGTAAAAATAGTGGTTATGCTTAACACTTTAAAAAGATGTTTATAATACTGAGAAACATGGTTTAAACATATAGTACATCATGATAGGTCACCACGGTGAAAATGATTAACTTTCCACGTGGAAGACGTAGTAGCATAATTTATGCACCAATATTATGTGTGCAGCTATTTGATATTATTTACTATGATATGGTTTTCTTTTCTTTTTTTCTTTTTTTTGGTACCGGGAATCAAACTCGGGTCCTTGCGTTTGCGCAGCAGGTGGTGAAACCACTGAGCTAAATCCCCGGCCCTGATGTGGTTTTCTTAATTTTAAAAATCCATTTACCATGGACTTTTTCTTTGACTTTTGTTTACTCATTTAAAATATTCCCAGTTGACTGACAGTCTTTTTATTTTTTCTTTTAAATTCGTCCTTTAAACTGCAAAAAGAACAAACTACATTCTTCTCATCAGACTGTCCTTTAAAGAACAGTATCACTGGAGGTGTGCTATCATCAGAGAGAAACACACCAGAGAGCTGTCAGGAGCTTGTCTGGCTTGGAAATAATTTGTTCCTTGCTTTCTTTGATGAAAATACAGGGCCGCCTGGTAGCCTGTGGTCAGAAATGATGAGATTTGGGGAATTCACGTATTTGACTTTTCTTTGTAACTTGGTTAAAATAGGCAATGCTGTTCACTTCCCCGACCTTCTGTTGGTGTGACAGTTTGTCATTATTGAGGTCGTGCTCGTTGTCCTCCAGGATTCGGCACTGTGGTTTTTGGGTGGCCTTGTGGCTTTTATGCAGGGACACTGTACACTGGGGAGGCCAAGACCTCCACCCACGGAGGCTTCTGTGGGTTGCATAAGAGTTAGTGAAAGTGTTTCTTGGGATGTGAGCTTCTCATTTTGTTCCTTGTCTTCCTCCTTTTAGTCTCCGGTTCAAGAATTTCTGCTTGGCCTAGTTGAAATATCTCTGCATGCATCTCTTTGCACAGCTTATTGGTGTTTGTCTTAGTAATTCAGGCCGACATAATGAAATATCGCAGGCTGGCTTAAACAACAAACAATTCTGTAGGCTGGGAATTCTGAGACCAGGGCACCTGCTGATCAGGTTCCTGGTGAGGGCTCCCTTCCTGATTTGAAGATGGTTGTCTTCTCTCTGTTTCCTCACATGGTGGGGAGAGATCATCTCTCTGGTCTCTTGTAAGGGCACTAATCCCATTTACAAGGGCCCCGTCTTCACAACCTTGTTATCTCTCAAGGGCCCCACCTCAAATAGAACCACATTAGGGTTTAGGGTTTCAACTTATAAATTTTGGATTGCACCACAGAACGGTCTGCTTGTTACCCCAAGTGATGGGGGAGACTGCATTGACTGTGCCTTCTCACAGGCTTGGCATATTCCACATAAGCACTTTGGTTTTGCTGGTGGATTTATTATTTGTTTATGTGGCTTGAATGCTGGGCTGTGCCAGGTACTGTAGTTGCTTATCAGTTTATGTGACTTAGCTCATTTACTTTCTCCAACAACCCAGTGTGAGGGGTGTTATTTTCTTCATTTTGCATAGAGGGAAACTGAGGCTTGTTGAATTTCAGTATGGTCTGAAGTCATTCAGCTTGTAAGCTATGAGGCTTAGACTCAAACCTTGTTCTGATTTCAAAGCCCCTGCCCCTAACCAGCCTGGTGTAATGTAAGTTGGATTGAATTAACTGTACCAGACCACTTTATGAACATTGTGTGTGTGTTAAATTTAGGATTTTGACCCACATTTTAATGAACTAGAAAAACTAAGACATTAAGTACATTCTCTTTTTTTATATTCTGATTAGTAGTAGGTTAATTACCCTCAAAAGGATTGTTTAAAACAGCTTCATTGAGCTATTATTTATATACCCTGTATTTCAAGTGTACAATTCAATGGTTTTAGTACATTTCAGAGTTCCCCCACCATCCCCAAGTCATTTTCAGAACAGAAGAAACTCTTTGTCCACTACCATCCATTCTGCATTTCCCTCCAACTCTGTGCCACCCTCAGCTCCAGGTAACTGTTCATCTAACTTGTGTCTGTAGATTTGCCCGTTCTGGACATTTCATCTAGAAGAAACCATGCAATGTGTGGTCTCTTATTGCTGTTTTGATTTAGCATGATGTAGCCAAGTTCATCCTGTTGTAGCCTGTATCAGAACTTCATTTATTTTTATTGCCATATAATACTCCATTGTATGGATATTCCACATCTTTGTCCACTCATCAATTGGTGGACAGTTTGGTTACTCTTCATTTTGGCTATTACAGTTAGCACTGATATGAACCATATGCACACGATTTTGTGTAGACATATGTTATAGTTCCTCCTGGGTCTATACCTAGGAGTGGAATTATTGGATCATGTGGTAACTTTAGTCTTAATTTTTTGGATAACAGCCAGAGTGTTTGCCAAAGCAGCTGGACTCTTTTACAGTTCCACCAGAAACATGACGGGTACAGTTTCTCTCCATCTTCATCAGTACTTGCTATTGTCTGTCTTTTATTATAACCATTTCTGTGTGTGTGGAGTTGTATTTTAATTTGGTTTTGATTTTCATTTCGTAAGGGGAACTGATTTCTAAATACAGATAAGTGTCTGTGTTTTCTTTTTGAAATAAGTTGTACCAGTGCTAGTGTTGGTATTTTCTGAAGTCTCCTTTATTATCAGTTGCATAAAACTCACCTGAAGTCCAGCCTTGGGTGTTTTTGGGCTGAGGTGTGGTGCCGTGTATTGGAAGCAGGAATAACCCATTGATTGACCTCACTTTATTCCACGGCTCACTTGTGTGGCAGAAGCACGAGTAGGAAAAGATGGGCTTCAGGGAACTGGAGACAAGTAGAGGTGAGAGCAAAACAGTGGGAAGGTCTGGAGGATTAAGAAAATCAGGTGTCCCGGGGGGAGCCAGGGACACATGTGGGCTGGGTTGAAGCTGGCTGGAGCATACTGAAGAGTGTTAATGAATCCACATCAACCGAGCAGAAGAAACTGCTCCATACTGCAAGCATCGCTGGTGCATTCGCCTGGCCAAAACACTCACTTTTTGTATCAGAATGTTGTTTCTATGTTAGGTAGGACTCCCATTTGCAAATAATGTCAATGAAACTCAAGATCAGGTAGTTTTTTTTAATAGGTTGTGTTAAGTTTTTATAAAGATTCAGGGCACCTCTTACACAGCATGGATAGTTGTATATCTGTTCAGATTGTTCTAGATGGCAAGATCATCAGGGTTTAGGATTCTTTGGCCCTGTTGGCTCAACTTGTTTCTAGAGATCCATGCCATTCTCTTTCCTTCCATGGTGATTCCTTTCTTCCTTGTTCCTGAACCAGCCTGGTCAGAACTGTGGCTGCTGCCCCTCTCCCGACTGGAGTGTCACATCTGGATGGGAAACCTGTAGGGTCTTCAGTACTAGCTCTAAATAACCTTAGCAGCCAGGATGGTAGGCAGAAACCTGCTAAGTAACACTGAAACATCAGGAATGTAATGGCCTACGGAGTTTGGGGGAAATGAGCAAAAGAGACTGTTGTCCACACACTGAACAGGCAAGGTGTGACGAGTGTGTGTCAGAGGGCAGCTCGGTTACCGCCAATGCAGGAGACCATCTGTGGGCTAAGGGTGCGTGGAGTCCCATCCACTGGACATTCAGGGTGATGACTGGGCGGGCCTTAGGGATTGTGTCCAGGTCCACCGCCAGGATTTCAGGGAGGACTTTGAGAAAGTGGAGAAGTCAGAGAGGGAGAGCCAACGTGGTGATAGGATGCCCTGCCAAGAGGAAATGGCAAAGGGAAGACAAGATCTTGTCCAGTGACGTGAACGGTTGGCATACAGAAATCACAGTGAATCAGCCTGGGTTTTCCCTACCAAATGCCAGTTACAGAGAAGCATCTTATAAATCCACCTAAGAAAGCATTTCTCTCCGTAGTTTTAAAGAAAAGAGGTTTATTGCTGTTACGGTTCTGGAGGCTCAAGGTCCAGGGATTGCATCTGGTGATGCCTTCTTGCTGACATGGGACATCCCCAGGAGAGATGGGGAGAGTATGTGCCTCTCCTCTTATCTCTTCCTGAAGTTGCCAGGATTTAATCATAGGAAGCTGCACTTGGATGACTTTGTCTAGTCCTAATCACTGCCCCAAGGCCCCGGCTCTAAACACCTTGGTGAAATAGGGCTCCATCCTCTTAGTGTCTCACCCTGGGGATTGAACTCCACCCTGAGCCCCAGGGGGACAAACTGTTCACAGCACAGCACTCAGAAGGGGTGAGGAAGAGCTGCCTAAAATTTTGTGCTTCCTGGATTGGAGCCACGTTTCTTACGATTCACCCTGGATAGTAGAGACAGTATTCTGGATTTCCTCTCTACTTTTAAGACCATTGAACCTAAGGCTAGTCAGCGTGTTGGAGTCCCGGCTGGATCACACCCATCCACTCGCATATGGTACTGCGAGGGAAGTGTGTGCAAGGCCTTCGGACATCCGTTGTGTTCATGTGAATACTCTCAGGATTCCGAGCATAGAACATGTTCTTCAGCATCTTTGAGGCCTAGTGTGCATTTCAGCCAATTCTCCATCTCCCAGAAGCCCTTTCGGTTGAAGTCTCCTCCCTCTGCTGTGTGTGTATTTGGGAGAACACTAATTTTAATGGTAGCCTAAGTAAAACGCAATTAGGGAAATCTCATGCGGAACACGCATCTGCGCAGTGTTTGCCTTCATTAGTGTGCATAATCAGGAGTTTGCTCTAAACATGGTACAACCTTCCCCGTGGAGACGCAGAGGGTGCCCAGAGAGGCTTGTGCCCTGTGTACAGTGGGGCGGGAGAAAAGAAGTCGGGAGAATCATTTTCTGCTTGCTGCCATGGTCAGAGACTGAGGTGCATGTCAGGGAAGGTGTGCAAGCGTGCATGTGTGTGTACTTGAGCATGTGAGTGTGTCTGTTCTTGCTGTGTACTGCAGCTCTATGGGGAGGTGTGATTAAGGAAATAGAGAACAATCATTCTGGGAAAAAAAATGGAGGAGGATGTGGCATTTCTATCCATGAGCATTTGAAGAGTGTAGATAGTAATAATGATACAAAAGGGCCTCACTTTTTATTTTTCTTACTTTTAGTAAACAGATTTAAAAGGCAAGCTGAGTTTTGTATGTCTTTTTTTTTCTATATGGGTTACTTTGGTGGCATAGGGAATTTATTGGACTTTTTTATAAGGAGATCTGTACGTCTTACAAAAACATAAATCTTCAAATATGTGATGAAAATAAGATTGTGTATTTATCCTTGTTTATATATAAATGATCCTACCAGGTGTGGTGGCGCACACCTGCAATCTCAGCTCGAAGGAGGCTGAAGCAGGAGGAAGGTCACGAATTTGAGGCCAGCCTGGGTTACACAGTGAGTTCAAGGCCAGCCTGAGCTACATAGTGAGACCCTGTCTCCGAAAACCAAAATAAATAAAGATAAAATATATATAAATGATTCTGGAGGAAAGATTGGGAAAACCCCCCAATAATAAAAGGGAGAAAATAATTGCTATTTGCCTGCTATTGAAATTCATGTTGAAATTTTGATATTTTTTCCTTTCTTTTTTTATTACTTGAGCATAAACACACATATATACTACATGAAGATATATACATATGCTTACACAAATGCTTTACATTTTTGTACACAAATACCACAATTACCCTATTATTGACATTCATGCTGTGTTACTGTTTGTTAGAATGTTCATTTGAAGTCACATTTTTTTCGGTTAAACAGTAACTTTCTGATATTTATCTGAAATGTTATTCAGGCTAACCCCAAGCTGGCGGTTTCTTATAATATTATTTAGAAATAAAGAACATAAAGAATAAAGAACCAAAACCAAGACTTCAAAAGTGGGCTTATTTTATTGCTTTGTGTAGAAAACATCAGGAGAATTTTAGTTCAAAGTGAAAAACTAAAGAATCTAAAGTATTGGTTATAAAATAAAAGCCAGAAATTTCATCCTTTCTCTGGCGTTTGCTAAATTTATCTGTTCCCTCGTACCCTTTAAACCTAGGCCAAACTGAAAATGAAGCTTTATTCTTTTGCTTTTTTTTTTTTTAGGAGAGTGTAAATATTTTTAAAATGATTTCAGGATCAAAGGAATCATTTGTATTTATTTTTCTTTTATGAACACATTTCAGAATTATCGATTGACTGGTTGTAGCTTTAGTCCTAGAAGTTGAGTAAATAATTTCTGGGAACCAAATCTCATCTCATATTGTTTTGGGAAAATTCATCTCCCTGCTGCAAACCTGATGTTTCCTTCCAGGTTCTTAGCAGGGAGACAAATGTGGCCTGTGGCATGCAGAGTGATGAGTGGGAACAGGTAGACTCCATATGAGCACGTCCTAGGGCAGCTTGGGTTTCACAGTCCTGTTCCTGACCATCCCTTTTCCCCTGAGATGCTCGGCAGTATGGGGGGAGGCACAGTAATCAGACCCTTTGGTTTTCAGATTTACAGTAGAATGTGTGTGTGGGATTACTAATGTTCCCCAGATACTACCAGTGTTGTAAAAGCAGAGTGCTCTGTAGACGTGTAGATGGGTGTGTTCAGAATGCTCTGTGTACGTAGCTATGAGGTAGGATGGAGGATAGGAGTCTATGGAGTTTGAGAAGAGATGCTCAGAACTGTAGAAGGAAAATGTGGATGCTGTAGTAGACATTTTTTTTTTTTGGTACGGGGGATCGAACTCAGGACCTTCTGCTTGCGAGGCAGGTGACGGAACCACTGAGCTAAATCTCTGGCCCTGTAGTAGACATTTTTTGATCTACTACTGTGCTAGTCATTATTTGGGCATTATGACAAAATACCTGACATAAACAGCTTCTAAGGAGGAAAAGTTTATTTAGGCTCATGGTTTTGGGGGTTTCAGTCTGTAGTTGTGTGGCCTCATTGCCCTGGATCTTTAGTGAGGCAGCTTGTCATAGTGGAAGCATGCAATGAAGGAAGCTCTCACATCATGGCAGTGGGGAGACAAAGAGAGACCGGAAGTGGCCAGTGTCCCAAAAATCCCTTCAAAGAACGTGTCTTCAGTGACCTAAGTTCCTCCTACCAGGCTTCACTTCTCAACCCCTCCAACCAGCACCCTGAGCTGGAGAGCTAGTCTTTAATACATGCACCTCTGGGAACAGTTGTCAAATCACAGGATCTACCCAGTATCCATTTCCTGGTTTCTTCTTTTACCAGCACCCACTATGTGATGTGTGGGAGCTAACCCTGCCCGTTGTATACTGGCCATACAATTGGGAGAAATTGCTTTATACCCTGTATTGACAATCCTTATAGTGCTAAGCACTGGTCAAATTGGGCTTGAAAAATCACATAAAACTTCCTATAATTTCCTGTAACTCACATGGAACTTCCCGTAGCATAGAACTCCCTGTAACTGGCACAGCATTCAAGCAAAGAGGTTTTCCCCAAACAGGGCACTGCTAATCCTTTGGGGTATTGTTTAGATATCAAGGAGGGGGGGACAAAGACCATCGGACCATGGTTGGGGTAGGGTTTGGTGGTCCTGGTCAAGGTTAAGCACAGGGAGAAGAGAGGAGGCTGTTGCTTCCTGAAGAAGTTGGTCTTCATGATGGTGGCTTTGCAGGGGAGGAAAGGGGTAAGGAAGAGGGCACTAACTAGACGGGATCACAGGGCCAGACAAGGGACTTCTGATTGAAATATGGGGGAGAATAATTGTATTTATGTAGACAAATGGCTAAATTTGATTCTTTTCTTAAATGATTTCTAATTCCTTTTGCCCATTAGACTTCACTTCAAAGTCAGCATCTTTACAAATCATCTTGTTACTACTTTTCTCATCTCTAGTACTCTCTTTCACAAAAAGAAATGGCTGAAAACATTCTGTCTGTCTATCTGTCTGTCATCTGCAGTTCTCAGGATGGAAGCCAGGGCCTCGCACAAACTAGGCAAGCACTCTACCACTGAGCTACATCCCTGGCCCTCTTTATTTTGATACAGGGTCTTGCTACCATAGGCTGCCCAGGCTGCCCTTGAGCTTGGAATCCTCCTACTTCAGCTTCTGAAGTAGCTAGGATTATAGGTGAGCACCACAATGCTTAGTTTCTCTCTTTTCTCTTATTCTCTTCTGTCCCCTTACCCTATCCTTGGTGCTTTGCATAATACTCACTACATGTTAGGTGCTCAAGAAATATTTGTGATAAGAATAAAATACAGTAGTTTGGTAGCTCTTACATCATCTTGGTTCCTAGCCTGTCCTGTGCCTACTTCCTCTGTCCCATCCTCCTTTCCCTTCACCTCTGTCCCTTCCTGTGGCCACAGTCTCATTCAGGTTTCTGTCCTGTCTCAACACACTGACTTGCATGGCTCTTCTCCCACTACTCTCAGTGGTCCCCCTGTTCTCACTAAGCCATAGCTGCCCCCCTCAAGCCCTCAGATCTTCCCTTTTCTTTCTGGGGCTTCAGTTCGAACCTGGCAGCTCACAGCTGTGGGGAGCAATTGTGAGTCACCGCCCATGCACTTCTCAGACTGCTGTCACAGGGTGGCCTGAAAGGAGTTCCCTAGGCCAGTTTTTGATGGTGAGAAAGCTGGGGAAGCTCAGCCAGGGCATCGCTGTGGTGCCTGTCGGGTGGGATGGCAAAGTGTGATGCAAAGGTGTCTCCCTGCAGGCCCTGTGGAAGTGAGGCGCAGGACCATGAGAGCTCTCCGGTGGGGAACTTGCTGCTCCGCAGACAGATGTCGTGTTGGCTTAGGATTGCCTTTTCTTTTTTCACCTAGTCTGTAGTTGAATGAGTTGAATATCAAGGACCGTTCTGCTAACCAAGTAAACGTGCTTTGGGAAGAACACCAGGTCAGAGAGACGTGGAGGATTCTGCAGATACGGTGGTCACTGTATGACCCTGAGAGAACGAGTCTGAGTTCTCTCAGTTATGGAGAGGACCTGAGGGGACGGAAGGTCTCACCTGTCCTTCTTCTTGTTTGTCCCCTTGCTGACAAGAAGCAGTGTACCAATGAGGAGCGTTGGTCAGTTGGCAGGAGAGCTTGCGAACCATCATTCCAAGTCAAGTGGCCAGTTAAACAGGAACACCAGGACCCAAGTGGCTCAGCCCTTGGTTCTCTTCCAGGTCAAAGCTCGTCTTTTTCTGGAAAAATGTTGCTTTTGTCCCATTGTCACATGGGAAGAGTATTTTGAAGGAACTAAACAGAGAGGAACAAACTATCATCTAGTAATTCTGGGAGGTTTGTGGGAGTTGCCCAAACTGTCTCACACTGCATGTTTGTCCCTGTCCCTTCTTCCAGGGACCCCTTGAAGACGGCTGAGTGAATAACTCAACCTCCCTTGGGGGTAACTCTTGTAAAGTGATGAGAAAGATAGCAGATGGGAGCTCAGCCCCCTTCCTAACTTTGCATTCTGAGAGTCCATGGAACCCGACAGGAGCCAGTCCTGCTGCCGGAATGATAAGGGAAGTCTGCAGAACCATCCAAAGGTCCTCAAGCCAAACTACAGAAACTCCGGGATCATCTTTTGCAAAGCGTTGACCACGCATATGTTTTCAATCACAGCTTTGTGTAATGTAAACTAAAAGCAAGCACTTGTATTGAAATTGTGGTCGGGAACTTCTGGTTGCTGGTCAAAAAACAAAGCTCTGACAGTTTAGGCTGACAGGGACACATTAATTCCAGAGAGGTTGGCCCTGCTGTTGGCTCTGAGTTACTGCTCAGAAGACCCTGGGGGTGGGTGCCAAACCCAAATGGCCACAAACCGGAGGCCTCACAGGTCGCTGTGTGCAGGGGCTGGATGGGGCGGCCCCGGGGCCGGTTGCTAGGGCCCAGCATTGTCAGATCTTTCTCTTTTCATTCAGGAGAAGTCAGAAATCTTAATTTTTATGTGGAGTTTTATTTTTAAATGTTGGACCCAAAAGGAAATAACATTAAAAAAAAAAAGTAGTCCACAGTCCAAACAAAATATGTCTACAGGCCACACACACCCTGAGGCCACCCGGAGGCGTTTTGTGGGTGTCCAGACCGCAGTATTTCTTGTACATACTGGTGTTTTGAAAAGTTTGATATTATGGACAGTTTCATACATGAGGGAATAGTGTAATATATTCCATACTAACTCTGATGTTCTCATCCAGCTTCAGGGATTAGTAACTTACGGTGTGTCTGCTTTCAACCACAATCAACACACACACACACACACACACACACACACACACAGAGGCACCCGCGCTCTGGATTGTTTTGATGCAAATCAGATACTGCATCATCTCACCTGTAGATGTATCGGTGTATGTTACTAAATGACAACATGAAAAAGTCACATAGACTCCAATGTCCGAGCAGCCCACCAGGATCATAACGCAGCCCACCGGGATCATATCTCAGCCCCAATAATAAGTTAGAGGGACAAAGTTCAGTGAAAGGAAGACACTTTATTTGTCAAGAGGAATAGGAAGGAGAAAGGAGACGATAGATAGCTACCCTGAAAAGAAAGTGTCAGGATAGGGGGTCCTGAAAGATGAAGGATTGGGGGCCCTTTGTTCTCAGCTGTTTTTACAGGGGGTGAGTGGCCCTTTCCCCTCCATGCGGAACTTGCCATGACTGGATTAGCTCTAGGCACCTCTGCCTAGTGTCTTTTTTTCCGGTGGTCTGTGTGAACCTTTTTCCTGTTTGTTTACTTGTTCTTGACCTACGTTTTAAGGCCTTCTCTTTGGGGTGGGTGGCTAGTTGGCAGGGGGTGCCTTATTTTTACTTCGCTTACAGTTAGTAAGGGGGCGTGTGAATATCTGTTGTATTCTATGTTGAGCCTAGAGTGAATAATACACTGACTCTAGTGTGAATGCACACATATATCCTTGTCTATATTACTGCATAGATGTGAGTACACTGCCTTAAAATTAGTTAACCCCCTTCCCTGTTTATTAGAGAAGAGGGTGGCTAATTGTTTGTGTACCTGACGTTTTCTTGTGTCCTGCCTGTCATTTCTTTTTCTGGTCTCTTGCTGTAAGTCCCAAGGCCATTTGGTACCTTTTAAAAAAAAATCTGTTTTTAACCCCTGTCTTTGACTGGCTCCCCAGGGGAATCTCTCTAGTGAAGTTTATTTTTAACTCCTTCTAGTCAAAATTAGCTAAAAGAGCTAAGGAGGTCCCTATTTTATTTTTTTGTCTAAGGTCTCCTGTCCCTACAGCTCCTTGATATCAAATATCCAGTCAGTGTTCAAATTTTTTGAACACTCATAATTTTTTAACAGCTTATCTTTCTGGCTCATGCATTGGTAACACCCATGCATTGGTTCTTAGTCCATTTGGCTCCTATAACTAAATCCTATAAACCCGGTTGCTTAGAAACAAGAACTTGTGTCTCACATTTCTGAGGGGTGGGAAGTCAGATTCGCTGTCTGCCGGGACTGCTTCCTAGGTGGCTGCTTGGAGGCGGAAAGGGTAAGTGTGTGCCCTTGGGACTCTTGTAAGGACATTCATCACCTCCCAAAGGCCCTACTTCCTAATGTTCCTGCTCTGGGGGTTAGGACTTTAACGTGTCAATCTGGGTCCCTGGAGGGGACTCCTGCTGCTGTGTGGTTTCAGTGTGTCCCAGAGTCCACTTGTGGTAAAAAAATAGACTTAACCCCCAGGGCAACAGTGCTGAAAGGTGACTATATCTTGAGATCTGTGGCCAGGAACGGGTAACGGAGTAGGAGTAACGCCACTGTCTTGGGGGTGAGCTATTGATGAAGGAGTTGTGTCTCTTCCCTCCCTCAGCCTCCCACCGGCTCTGGTGGATTTTCGGCAATAAGGCCCTAGACAGTTGCAGGCCCCGACTTGCACTTCCCAGCCTCCATACTGTAGGAAATAAATTTGTTTTCTTTCTAAATGACCCAGTGTGTGGTATTATTCTGATAGAGCAACACAAAAGAGACTGAGCCATTCATGATCCTTTCTCTTTCTTTATTTTTCTTCTTACTTCTAACAGTTCAAGTCCCTTGCTTTGTAAAATTTCTGGATTTTGCTGATTGCGTCCCTATGGATTTGCTGAAAATTTACATGATTATATAATAGCCTTAGTTTTTCAGCGTAAGAGAGTCCTGACACTTTTATTTTATCAGTTTTCCTTATTTTCTCTCTGCTACCACCCTGTGTAGTGTATCATTATGATACCTGTCTTACCAGGTTTTTTTTTTTCTTGGTAAAATGACACTAACATCCTTTTTCCTTTTCAAGTAAAAATATACTAGGAGTGATCAAATCTAAGATGTTGTCAGCCTGTGCCTGACTTTTGGGATCTGTTCATGAATCTATTGGAAGCTCAGAAGCTTTTTTGCAGCTTTCTCTGCCTTGTGATATGAAATTTTGGTTGCTATTTTTAGCTTTTCAGACTCCTGGCAGCACGTATAAAACCTTTGGATTTGAAATCAAGGCACACTGTGGTTCTCTAACTAAAAATGTTATGTGTGTGACTCTGCCAGCTCAGTTGAATAGTTTGTTGAGCTACAAACAGTAGCAAATTGCAGGAGTGATTCACCTGGATTTTTGGAAAAGATTATTGGGAAAGCTTAAAATAAATTATTTTGAAATATTAAACCCCTTTTAAGAATGGGGACCAAGAAACAAAACAGGAAGTTATTAATATGACTTAAGTATTTTCCCTTAAAATCTTTTATGAAGTTAAAATAATTGATGAGCTTCTGTAGTTGTCTTTCAGGTTGGCTACAATCTTTTTAACATATTGTAAGTAACTAAGTTTGCATTCTTATACGGAAGGTGTTTCAAAATTAATTTTGGGAAATATGGAGCTTTGAGTGAAGTTTTCAACAATGCTGACAAGCTTCCTGTGAAAATTTATAGACTGGTTATTTTTGAGTTTCAGAGAATCGACTCACTGAAGCTGAGGGTCCGACTTTGCTCTTTAGTTCTTCATTTGTGGAAATGATTTAGAGAAGATGAACCACCAGGAAAGTAGTATTGATGACAAGATTCCAAATATGATGTCATTTGGTGTTAAAAATATTTTGATACAGTGGCGCATGAGGATGTGGAAAATACTAACACACAAGGACAGATGTGCAGATAATGTGAACGGTTAGCTGGTCTAGAGCTGAATGAAGCAAATGATGAAGAAATGGGGTGCTGCTGCCTTAGTTGATAAACAAGTGGGCATCTCTTATTCGTCTTCTTCTCAGTCCTAGCCAGAATGCACAAGGCCCTTCAGATGTTCTGGTTCCTCCAATCCATGGCTTTGAGTAAGGAAAAACATATTTGTCCCCCAAACTTATTAGATGGGTGAGCTTCAGTTGAATACTAAGGTAGTCTGGTTTAGTTGCTATGGAGATTTCTACATACACACATACACACACACAATACCAATATTGTGACAGGTGGATAGCCAATGAATTACAAAATGCATCATGTTATTTTGGTCTATCTGCCTGGATTGTTCTAATCCCATTTTTTTAACTAGGAAACTAAGTCTTTGTGCAACTCAATTTCAGATTAAGCTCAGACTCTCAGACAGGTCTAGGTGTAGAAAGGCAGTCTGTGATACCCTTAAGCTCTGTGCTCCTTTTGCTTTGGAACACAAACATACTACTGAGCTGTTTGCAGGCTGGCTGGGGTGGGGGGAACCAGCTGAGTTGCCCCATGGGTTTCTTCCTTCCCTCCCTCTCCCTTTTCCTGTCTTCTCTCTTGCCTGCTTCCCTGCTCCGCTGCCTACCTGTCTTCCTGTGCCAGATGACAGTGACACTTCCAGAGCCCTGTGCCAGGATCTGTGTAAACGTCAACAGTCGTGACTCACTTCCTTGCAGATTCTCCTGTGCAGATTCACATGATGTGTGTTCCCTTTGTGTACAAATTTGATCTCTGACACACTTTTATGATTTCCAGTCAAGTATTTAGAAAGAGTCCCTATGCATCTTATTTTCGAGGATCCTGTGTCTTCCAGGGAAATGTGTATGTATCTGGTAGAGGAAGACCAGATGGCTACAAAATGCTCACCGGGAAGATGATATGCAGGTTTTACCTGATGGATAACCTGGCTCGATGGCTGGATGGGACAGCAAGGGGACAGGCTTGTCTGACTCTCTTTCATGTTGCTGTAACAAAATAGCCGAGGCTGCTTGATTTATAAAGAGAGGGTATTTTTTTTTTTCCTGTTGTTGTTTTGTTTTTAATGGTACTGGGGATTTTATGGTACTGTTTTTAATGGGCTTGTGCAAATGCTGTTACTGAGCTACAACCTCAGCCCAGAAAAGAGCTTTATTTAGCTCACAGTTCTAGAAGTCCAAGAGCACAGAGCTGGCATTTTATCTACTTCTAGGGAGGGCCTCAGACTGTGTCAATGCATGGTGGGTGGCATCACAGGTTGTGTGAGACAGTGGCAAGTGTGTGTGTGTGTGTGTGTGTGTGTAAGAAAACAAGACAGCAGGGGTAACTTTGCTTTGTAAGAACCCGATCTTCTAAGTCCTGCAAGACCTAACTCACTCCCGAGAGACCTCATCCAGTCTCTGACAGACATTCATCCATTCAGGGGGTCCATCAGGTGTGACTTTAGTGTCTTACAAATATCCCACCACCTTGCAAGACCATTACATTGGGAATCAAATTTCAACATGAGTTTTGGTAGAAACAAACCATACCAAGCCTCTAAAGCCCATTGCACATTGATTGCCAAACTCAGGAGCCTAAGGGTGACACGTTCTCCATTTTCTACTTATGAGAGGGTAGGCTCCCTTTCATTTGGGACACATGTAAGCTAAGTAACACCTGTGAAGCCATGGGAGTAATATGGTAAATACTTTTCTGGTATCTTATAGTGGGTCAAACTCAGAGTCATTTTTGTGTGATGTATAGAGTTTACTTTCTGTGACTGTCAGCCACTCTAAGGAAATGATGCTCTTGGCTGTGATAGCAGATGGTGGGATGCCTGGTTGCATGAGTGATTACTCCTGAATTGTCCCTCATGTCACACTTTTATAGTGGAATCTTATAGTTGTTGAAGAGTATGATTTGATTTAGCAAATATGTATCAAACACTTGTTTTGTTCCAGGTATTATGACAAGTACTGGAGAAGGCTTATGATCGCCCAGTGGATGAGACATGTATCCGTGCATACATGGATCTGTGCATACATGAAGACAGGACTGTAAGGCAGAAGGAGAAGTATGCAAAACTTAGAAGAGAAATGCCTGTTGTGTTAGGATCTGCAGAGGAGATCTTTTCTCCTGATCACTGCCATAAATATTTGAAGATGAGATCGGGGGGTCCTCAAATTATTGTCTGCGGACCAAATCCTGCAGGCTTTCTGGTTTTGTGCAATCATTGAAATACAAATACTTTTTATATTTTTAAATGGCTGAGAATTAAAAAAACCCCACAAGGGCAATATAGTCATGTGCCACAAACCATGTTTCAGTCAGTAATGGGTCATACATTGTTCAGTGGCCCCATATAAGATTTCGTTGTCTGCGATGTTGTAGCTGGTTTAGTTTGTATACATACATTCTATGATGTTTGTACAACGATGAAGTAGCCTAACGATGAGTTTCTCAAAATGTATCCCCCTCATTAAGTGATACACAGCTGTAATAATTTGTGCCCTGTGAAAATAATATGAATTTCAAATTTCAGTGTTCACAATAAAGTTTTATTGGAACAAAGCCATACTTGCTCATATTGCCTGTGGTTGCTTTTACATTCCAATAACAGAAGCGAATCATCACGACAGAGAGAGTATGGCCTTCAAAGCCTAAAATATTTATTACCTGACCCTTTATAGAAAGAGTTTGCCCATGCTGGACTTTGAGTTATCCAACACTTACAGTATCGTTGTCCTGTCTGATGTCCTTTTTCCTCTATCACCACATACCCACTATTCCCTTCTCATTCCATCCATCCATCCATCCATCCATCCACCCATCCTTGGTTCCTGGCCATCCTGGCATCAGCAGTTCTTGGATTTGTTTGTGGGATGGTTAGTAATGATTGCTGTAGGTAGAGCTGCGCTCTCCTCTGCATCCAAGCCTGGTGCCTCAGGGTTTCCTCAGTGCAACTGTCCCTTGCTCAAACACACCCCGACACCCACTTCAGTTGCTGATTGCATGTCATCCATTGGCTCCCAGCAGAGGCCTTTGAAGGACTTCTCCTTGCTCACAATTTTAGCTTGTGAAATGGAGTCCCATTCATTAAACTGTAAGACACCACTTGACAAGGGATTTTATTTTTAAATGGCCCCTTGCTTAGCAAATTTATTCCTCCTGAGCTACTTTCATTTTTGGTAATCTATAGAAAAGTAAAACAATGCAGTAAAATAATGCATTAATGGAATCTGTAATCTTTCTCTAGGCACTGGGAACACTGCAAAGCTTGCCATGGAATTATTTAGAAAGCTATTGGCCAGTGCATGCATTTTTACTCTCCTGAAAAAGGCTGAAATTACATACTTTCTTCCCGATGTAATAGAGAGGTGTATACAGTCAATGCGAATGACCCGAGTTCTTGTGTGTGTTCGGTAGTCACCATGGGGCCTTTTCTCTCTACCCTTTGCTCATGGTGTTTCTTTCTTCAAACAGAAGACCACTGATCTCTCTTCAAGCAGAATGTTTCAGCAAATCCACAGAAATTGGCTTTTTTCTTTTTCCCTGTGGTTCCTTGCATGTTGTGTGGTTTCAGAAGTACTTCCTTTGGTTGCAAAGTTTCCTCAAAACTGGAGAGAGCTTTCTTTGGGAGAATTCTAAGATTGTCATCAGATGCTGGCAAGGGAATCTTCAGCCACAGCTCCATTTTCAGTTGTTAATTCTGGGATGGTCAGCATCCTCCCAAAAGAAAGAAAAACTAAGACTGTAATTGGATGATCACTCAGTGTATGGAAAAGGGAAAACAAAGATCAGTTAAAAAAATAAATAAGGGTATTAATCCAGAAGAAGGTACAGAAGGTGCAGTTTTAAAAGCTGTAATCAGAGAAAGCTTAGGAACTGACAAAATATTTGTGGACAAGTATGTGGGTAGAGGAGGGCTGTCAATCACAGGGCAGAGCTGTGCTTCTTATTCCTGCAAAAACAATAACAGCAACAGCGAAACCCCTTAAAAATATCCCTAGGTTTGGTGTGGTGGTGGACATCTATAATTCTAGCTTGCCACTCAGGAGGCTGAGGTAGGAGGGTCACAAGTTCAAGGGCAGCCTGGGGCCACTATCTTGGAATGGAATGGAATGGTATAGAATCAAATCCCTGGAAAACATTCTGGAAAAACCAAAACATCCCCAGATAAGCAGAATTGCAATGCCAAGACATCCATTGGAGAACTTGATGCATAGTCATTCTATAGGGTAGATCCTAACAAAATACAGCAATGAGCTGCCTCACCCTCAGGTAAGAAAGATACAGTAATGAGTGCCTGGTGCTCCAAGAGGTGACAGACTGGCATTCTTTTGAAAATAGTTGTTGGCGTATTCATGATTCATGGTGAGGAGAAAGATGAGTATTGGGTGGATGGTCTGAATGTTTGGGCTCAGTGTGGGTTGTGACAGCTATACCCTTCCCACTTCTTCTCTGCTGCCCCTGGGGTGGAAGAATAAGGTCCATGGCTTATCCGGTCCACTGACACCGGAGAGAATGGAAGGATGATGGTGGAAAATGTGAACCCACTCCTAATGCTTCTTGTGTGTTTAAATCAAAGCACAGAAAGGACTATAGGGTGTGTGTGTGTGTGAGAGAGAGAGAGATAGGTGTCTACATGCATGTGTAAATGTGTGTATGAATACAGCTAAATTCATAGATGGACACTTGTCACCCATTCATCGATGTACTCATTTATCCATCTTCTTCTTTTTTTTTGCGGTACCGGGGATCAAACTCAGGACATTGCACTTGTGAGGCAGGCCCGGTGCTGCTGAGCTAAATCCCCAGCCCGAGGTTTCAAGATGTTTACCAAAACATCAATATTTAGATAGGATCTCAAAAGGCTTTCTTGTTTGTGGAGGGAGTTAACATTTAGTGGAAAATAATTTTCTTCAAGATAGTTTAATTTTCATGTGGATTTCATGAATTCTTTTTTTTTTTTTTTTTTTTTTTTTTACAAAAAATGCTTTATATTTTATTTTGAAAGAGGATCTCACTAAGTTGCTAAGCTGCACAGCCTGGGCTTGAACTTGTGATTCTCCTGCCTCAGCCTTCCAGAGTGCTGGGATTACAGGCGTGCACCATTGTGTCCAACTTTCGTGAACTCTTCTAAAATCGGGAAATGTGCCACAGCTCCAGGCAGCAGTACCCAATACATGAACATATAGCCTTACAGATAATTCACTGCAAGGGTGGGACACTTCTGCTCCTCAAGGCTGTCTGTTCTCATACTCTCAGGCACACCTCAAATAGTTGGGCCTGACTTTTGTGGATCACATTTTTGCTTTCTTCACACATTTACTACTTGAGTGCACATGCCTTGCACTGGAGTCTACTTTCGCTTGTTCCTGAACTGTGTATGAATGGAATTATGCTTTATTAAGTATGCTGGATCTGGATTTATTTTGTCAGTTGCCAGGAGTGGTGGTGAGATCATTTCTCTAGTTTGTACACTTTTCATTATTGCATCGTTTCATTGTATAAATAGACTATAGCTTTGTAATCTGTTCCATTGCTAATGAACATTTGGGTTCATTCCAGTGCTTGGCTATGGAGAATAATGCTGCAGTGATCTTTTCTGGACATATTCCCTGCACTTGGTGCATGCATTTTTGAGGCATGTCTCTGGGAGTGGAATTGCTGACTCTTCATCCTGAATAGATAAAGTGGGGGCTGGGGATTTAGCTCAGTGGCGCTGCGCCTGCCTCGCAAGTGCAAGATCCTGAGTTCGATCCCCAGAACCAAAAAAAAAAAAAGTGTTAGGTAAAGCGGTTTACCCAGTTATAGACTCTTCTGTCTTGTAAGGGAATTCCTATATGCTTCAAGTCCTCAGGGAAGCCACAGTATTGTTAGTCATTTTGATTGTAGCTGTTCTGCTAACAGGGGGATTTGCTGGTTTGAATTTATATTTCCTTGAGAACCAGTAAGGTTAGGTTCCATTTGTAGTTTTATTGGCCATTTGAACTATCTATTCAATCACTTTTCATTTTTTTATTTGAAATTGATCTTTTTCTTATTGGTTTTATACTACATGTATGTATGTATTTTTTTACTGGCTAATATGCCTTTGCTGGTTCATGAGTTGTAAAATTTTCCCTTATTTTGCCTTCCATATCTGTCTTATTTTTTAAAACTCCCTGATTTCAGATTACCCATCTTAGGTTACAAAATCATATATAGATGTGTGTTTAGAAAACCATGTATACATGTGTGTAGAAAACCGTACATATGTGTATACAAAATACACACACATACACATGTGGAAAATCACACACATGTGTGCAAATTATGTGTGCAAAACACATTGTGTGCACATGCAAATCCATATATGCATGTGTGTGTGCAAAGCCACACATGGATGTGGGCATCTACAAAATCATACATTGGTGTGTGCATATATAAAATCACATATATGTGTGTGCATATAAAATCACAAATATATATATATGAATAATTTTATCCCTTCAAACATCATATAAGTACATTAGAGTATTTTAACTTTTTCTCCTGGTTTTTATGATATTGTTAGGGCAAATATTTTTCTTCTGAATTATTTTAAATCTCTTACCTCTATTATTCATATTTATATCTCTCTCTGTCTCAAATGATCTTTCATGTTTGCTGAAATAGAATTCTAGGCCAGCAGTGGTTTTCCTGTAATACTCAGGGACAACAGTTCACCGTCCTCCTGCCGAGAACTTGGCTCTCAGCCTAATTGCTGCCTCTTTGTAGATCATCAGTCTTCCTCTTGAGCTCGGTGGTTTGTCTCTCTGTCTTGGGCTTTTCCAGTTCTACTGTGATGTGTAGAACCTTTTTATTTATTCCGTTTGGGGTTTGTAGCACTTCTTGAATCTGTGGATTGGTGTCTTTTGTGCATTGAGGTTATTTGCAGCCTGCATTTCTTCCACCGGTCCCCTCCCCCCATATTAGACCTTTTCTCAGTATTTGCTATGGTCTTAGCTTCTCTTTCTTTTTACTTGTTATATTTCTTGTCCATCTAAGCCTCATTTGCCAAACTAGTGTCAGGAACAGAAAATACTATTTACTCACTCAGCAGATGTTTCTATTTTACGCTCTACCTTGTGCTCAGCACTGAATTAGGTACTTAGAATTCTTCACAGAGAATAGAGCCCATTGTTTTTGTGAGTTTCCATGAAAAATAAACGATTGCTTGTTAACGATAATTATTCACTATTCTTTCTTTCTTTCTTTCTTTCTTTCTTTTGATACCGGAGTTTGAACTCGAGTCCTTGCACTTCCAAGGCAGGCGGTGGAACCACTGAGCTAAATTCCTGGCCCAATTTCTTCTTTCTATATTAACTGATCGTATTTAACTTTATGATATAGTGTATAAGAGGGTGTGAAGTGCTGTTGGAGTGGCTTTGGGTGAATAGGAAAATGGCACGAGTTCAGGGACAGTCAGGAGGACATATCATTCAAACAAAGAATCAAAGTGTGTAGCAATGTTCCAGAAAGAGGGAGTGTGTCTGAAAGTTCCGGCAGCATCAGGAAGGACAAGTGTGGGCCTGGTGGCCTGCCTGAGGGGTGAAGGAGCAGGAGACAAAGCAGGGAAGGAACGATGAGCCAGGAGGGGGCGCAGGCTGTGTGGGTCCCTCTAAGGATTTCGGCTGTTCCCCCGAGCAGAGGAGGGTGGGACCTGCTTGACTCTCTAGGGGCAGAATGGGCTGCAGAGTGGCCAGAGAAGAAACAGGGACACTTTTTAGGAAATTTTGCTGTGATCCGGGGGAGAGAGAATCACGGGCAGAACAAGGTGGCAGCAGCGGTGGTAGTGAGAAGAGACTTAGGTTCGGACAGTTTTGGAAAGAGGATGCAGCCAAATTTGATGTGGATTGTGAAAGAAAGAGAAATCAGGTCAGCTCCTGTCTTCCGGCCTGGGCGACTGGGAGGTTTTGTCCTCAGCTGAGCTGGAATGGTGCCTGGAGGACACCCAGCGGGAAGTCCTATCCAGGAAGTGTGGCGTCTGCAGGGACAGGCCCTGGCCCGAGGCACAGATGGAAAGCTGGCCACACGTGGATGATGCTCAGAGTCAGGCTGGGATCTCCCAGGGCTGCGGTCACCTTCTCCAGAAGCAGGGCAGGGGATGGGATTTAGCTGGTGCATATGGGCCTGGGGTTACCTTCTCCAAAGGAAGGGGAGGGAAGCAAGCCTGGATAGAGGACAAACAGCAATACAAGGTAGTGCATCAGGTAGCTCTGGTACCAAGAGTGCCCATCATAGTTGTCCTATGGAGCTGATACAGCCGATCTTCTGGCTCTGCCTCACTTTACCACCTTATGGGGCCTCCCTGGGTTGCTGTTCTCTGTAGCTGAGACAGATCTCGAGCAGCTGACAGCTGCAGGCTTCCTGTTAACCTCAGTCCTCACAATGCACAGCCAGTCCTTCCTCAAAATAGAATCTGGGCAGCAGATCTGTGTCTCCCTCACTGACCCACTGAGTACAGATAGAAAAGGGAAACTCTGTCTCTTTCAGACCCTGGTGCTTTCCAACAGCTTCTCCTTGAGGTTAGGGAAAAGAAAAAGAACCAGGGAAAGCAGCCAGCGAGGCAGAAGAAATGTCAGAAGGATCATGGTGTCCTGGAAGCCAAGCGGAATGAATAACCTGTGGCATGGACACTGCTGGTGTGATGGGTTTAGTAAGATGAAGAATGAGACAGCAGTGGATTTACCAATTAGGAGGTCATGAGCTCCCTTGAGAACTTGTGAATGGATAGAATCCTCACTGGAGCAGGCTCCAGAGAGAATGGGAAAAGAACAGGATGCCACAAATAGAGGTTTGCATATTTTTCTGCAGAAGAAAACCAGCATATTTTTATACATATAATTCAGTGATAGGGGGAGAGAAACATGGCTAGAATGCTGTCTTTGCATGAGTGGGGTGGGTGGGGATAGGTTCAAGTCACAGTGGATGCTTTGGTTTTCAGTGGGAGCATGGATTGTTAACCCTGTCCACAGGCAGGGAGGTACAGTATAGGGTTCAGCCAGAGCCTGTCAGGGGATATGTAAAGTCTTGAAAATTTGTGATAGTCCTCCCCAGTTGCTTCATTTTCCCCAGAGAAGTAGGAAAAATGGTCATCAGTGGAGAAGACAGGGAGAAATTATTGGGCTTTTGGGAAAAAGAAGATGCATTATGTAGGCTCTCAAGAGGAACAGAGTCAGTAGAAAATATTTGTATAGTGATGCAACTTGATTAGGTTGGCTTAGAAGATTAGAGGTGAACTAAAAAGCTCAGAGGTGGCAGAATTCACAGTAGTCATCTGTGCAGTGTACAGACGGAGAGTCTTGTAGCTGCTCAGCCTCAGACAATGGGAGCTGCAGAACAAAAGTGAGCAAGGAAGCACCAGTCCAAGGTCAAAGGCCCAGGAGAGTCAGTGGCGCAAGTCTGTATTAGGGGCTGAAGAAAGTTGAGATCAACGTCCACACACAACAGCAGCAAAGGATATAACTGCTCAAGAAGACGGAGCTCCGCAAAACAGAAACACTTCCTTCGTCTTTCCCCTTTCATTCCATCCAGGCCACAAGCTTATTGGCCGCTGCCACCCACAACCGGGCTGGGTCTTCCCCCCTCAATTTGCTGGTTTGTGTGTCAGTCATCCACAGACATGTGCAGAAATGTGCTTAATTCATTCTAGTTGACATATCATGATTGACTGTCACGAAAGACAAGATGCAAACTCCATGTGTAGGTGAGTGAATGAGCTGGAAGTTTTGGTGTGATTGCTAATGTTAGTGGTCCTGAATTTAAAGTGAGACCAGTCAGCACACTTGGTATTAATTTTGGTTTTATTTTGTTTTCTTAGCTCTCATCAACTATCTGTGTTCAGGCATGAACTAAGCAGTTTGTTGAATTTAACCATATTGGTGTTTTTGTCAAAAGGATGTAACCAAATAAGAAGAACAAGAACTTGGAGGGAGGGAATCAACCTGGGCAGCTTATTAATGGCAAAAACATTATTTCTCACAGTTCTTGAAACTGGGAAGTCCAAGATCAAGGTGCTGGTGGATTCAGAGACTAACAAGGACCTGCTTCTTCCTTTGACTTCTGTTTCTTCATGTGGTGGGAGGGGCAGATGAGCTCTCTGGGATCTCTTTCATAAGAGCGTTCATCCAGTCCTAACAGCT
>NW_004624745.1:19697254-19775973 GCF_000247695.1 Heterocephalus glaber | reverse complement strand
CCCCCCCCGCCCCCAAGTACCATCACCGCAGGGGTCTGGATCTCAGCGTTTTCAGGGGGACACAAACACTTGGACCATAGCAGACAGGAAAGGAGTGGGCTGGTTGGATGGGAGGTGGTGAGCTGCGTGGCGTTGACAGCACACAGGACTTACTGGTGTACCTTTCCTCCTTTTGGCTAAGACCCATGTGCCTTGAAAATTCTTAGTAACTGTTATGGTATGAGTGAGAAATATCAAATATTTGGGTATTATTGGGATAAATGCGTATTTCTCCCCATTCCCCATTTCTTTCCTTGCTGCTTACAGGTGCAGAGAACTTTCCTTTTGTGGTTAAAGAAGAGACTTCCGATTTGGGGGTTTGGATCTGGCTTCTTTCTGGTCTAGAAGTACCATCACAGGGTAGCAGGTCACTGTTACTAAAGTCACTAACCAGTTGCTGAGGATCTGCAATGTGCTAAGCACTCTGCTAGGCCCTTGAGACAGAGTTGTAAACAAGCAAAGGAGATCAGAGTGCCTGAATGGAGTTTATATTCTAATGTGGGAGAAGAAAAATAAATAAGAAATATAGTAAAAGAAAATAGCAAGGAGAAAGGCATAAAGGAAGAAAGTAAGAAAGGGACTGTGCCAGGGAAGAGGAGTAGAGGTGGGGGCTAGGGGATTGGCTGGGAGACCACACTGAGAAGGTGACATTGAAAAAGACCTCAAGTCCAAGATCTCATGTATAGGTAGGAGAAAAGCAAGTCTGTGTGGGAGCAAATAAAATGAGCTGGCAGCATGTCCTTAGGAAAATAAAAACCCACATTAATGCTAAAAGCCAAGAATATTGTTTTTGGTTATTGCAACTGAGTCAAAAGTACCTATGTGCCACTGTGTGTCTACCAGACTGCAAATAGCAATTTATTAAAAAAGCTACATAGGAGCTTTTAGGGAGTTGGGGAACCATGTCTGGTGTTTCCTACCTGACTCACTTTTGCCAATGTAAAGTCATACGCATGGGGATTACAGCTGGTCTTTAATGGGCTGAGTTCATCTGTGGCCAGAAAAAGAACAAAGGCTCCCAGGGTGCACAGCTTTGGGAGGGGTGAGAAGTCAGAATCAAGCCCAACCTTAACAAGGTATGTGAATTTGTTGATGCTGAGAACGTAAAAGTCAGAGATGGTTTATCTGGGTCTCAGCCAGTGTGCAATGAAGACTCTCAGCCTAACAGATTGGTGGCGTCCTGGTCCAGTGCTGAGAAACTCTTCTCGGAAAACAGACCTCGGGGAGCCGGTGGTGCAGTGAAGTGTTTGTCAACCTGCTGGCTGAGTACCCCGCATCGGTAGGCATGTGTCACTCATGGTCCCTGTGCCAGCAATGGTGTGTCACTCCCTGAGTCACCCACCTTGTTTCATAGGGAAGTCTGGGAGAGCTTTCGGTGGATGAGCTACTAACAAGATTCTGTTCATTATGTGTTTCTTTTGACTGGCAACGAACATTAGCACTTGTGGGAGGAATTGTAAATCGGCCCGTATAAAATATCCTCCTAATACTTCGTTATTTCAGTCTAGACCTTGACCTTGCCTCTTGCAGGACACCTTGGTTCTGTGAAGGGGCCCAGGAAATACATTTGGAGACTTCCTCCACATGTGTTATGCGTAGTCTTTGCCCATTGCCCAATTAAATATGCTCAGGTTAGACACCTTGTACACTCATCTTTCTCAGATGCGATGACGATGAACTCCAGTAACTTCATGACAAATCCTAAAAGATGTTGCCTGCCTGCTGCATTTGGTTTTGAGGCAGGGATGATGTCCCTGTGAATCCATGCAGGCTTTGGGATTCACATTAGGTGCTCTGACTTTGCGAACCCAGAACCCAAGAATAATGGTACAAAAGATGATGATAGTAAGAATAAAACAAATGCAGCACACGTGAGGATGGCGAGATTGGTGAAGGAGACAGGTGGCAGTCCACGTGAGGCAGGGAGGTGTGGGAGAGCTGTGGCCCTAGCTCCAGAGAGGCTAGAAGTTTGGACACATCTCTTGCTTTTGAGTGGCTTTGGGCAGTTTCCTTAACCTCTGTGCACCTCACTCTTTATCTGTGAAAGCCACAAGCGGTACTTTCTTGAGTTGTCATGAGGGTCATGTACATGAGTGGATGACCAGTCCTTGTGTCTTGGTTTTCACAGAGACAGTGATTGGGAAGTGCCAGTGACTCATTGTCATTGAAGTTGTCCTCACGAGGTCTTCTGTAAAATGGCGCCCCATTTAGCTTTTTTGATTGATAATTTGGGGTTGATTCAGTCCCCCACACTTATGCTCCTGAACTTCAACCTTTTCTGGTTTCTGCCTGGGCTGTGGAATTGGGGACTGGGATATGTTGGTGGGAATGGATCCATGGGAGAGATACTCCGTACAAGCTGTGGCACCTGGTGTTCCTTCAAAAGGTGTGCCCCATTTATCTCTGTAATATGGAAAGATTTAATTTGACAGTTGAGACAATCCCATTCCATCTCTTATAATCAGAGAGAATTGCTCTTCTGGGTATGAAGTAAGGCTCATAGTCAGGGAGAGGAGGCACATTTTAAAGGTTGGTTAATGTGCGCAGATGAAGGTGTTGATTCCTTTTGCTTTTAGCAGCAGTCTTGTTCAGAGCTATGTATACCTGAGCCAAGTGAATCACTTTTTGAATCTTTAGAAAACTATTGCAGTAAAACCTAGAGAGCATAAAGTTTGCCACTTAGACTATTTTTAAGTATATAAGTCAGTGGCATCAATTACATTTAAAAATGTTCTATAACCACCATATGTTGGGCACAACAAACATGCTCCATGTTCAAAACTTTTTCATGTAGGGCTGGCAATTTAGCTCAGTAGTTTCGCTGCCTGCTGCAAAGTGCAAAGACTGGAGTTCGATCCTTGGTACAAAAAAACAAAACAACTACAACAAAAAACTTTTTCATGTAGCTGGAACCACGCAGTATTTGTTCTTTTGCATGTCTGACTTATTTTGGTTAGGATAAGATGCCGATATATATATGTACTAGTTCCCCAAGATGTATGTAATTATCGTGTATCACAAACATATAGTAATAAAATAAAATGCAGATTTAACCAGGTTATATGTAGATGTAGTAACATGAATTAGAACTGCATCCCTTTTAATGACTTGTTATATTTCGCTGTGGGAATATACCACGGTACATTTTGCTTGTGTGTTGATCTGTGGATGGGCACCGGGATTGTTTCCACCTTTTGGCTTTGTGAATAATGCTACAGTGAGAGTTCGTGTTTAAGTGAAAATGACAGTGTTTGGCAGCATTAGTGGAGACACATTTTAATTTGTTGGGGTTCCAAGGGCAAGACTTAGGGAGTCTTTGTCCCTGACTATGCTGCTGCCATGATGCCCTGGGTGCATATGAATCTGCCCAGTGTCCCTGCCAGGCTTCCCATGGTTGCGGAGGGGCCACTGCAGTCTTTCCAGGAGGATGCCGGCTGCTGGGGCTCACTCTGCCTTCAGCTCTCCGGTTTGACTGTGCCCATCCTCCCTGGGTCTCTGAGCCTGTGGTTTGCTTGTGTGGGGCTGACCCAAGACATTTCTCTTGCACCCCTTACTACTGTTTGTGCTTTAGTTTTATGTAGGATATTTTGTATGTGTTCTCTGACCTATGTCGGGGCCCCAAATATATACACAGGTACTGCACTTAAAGTCAACTTTATGGAAAAAGTGTTGAGGGGTAACTGAGTGGTGGAGCACAGAGCAGATTTATTTCAGTAGCTCTAGGTCAAGGTGGCATGGTTTTATTTACTCTGTGAGCCTGAGCAGTGACTTCATCTGTCTGACCTCAGGTGAGTAATTAATATATGAGACTCCCTTTCTGCTCTTACTTTCATGGGGCTGTGGCCCTTCTTGTGGCTCTTAGATCAGAAGTCCCTAAGCCCTGGACCATGGATGGGTACCAGTGTCCGTGGCTTGTTAGGAACCGGGCCACACTGCAGGAGGTGATGGGGTGAGGATAGCTTTATCTGTACTTACAGCTGCTCTGTATGGCTCGCTTTACCGCCCGAGCTCCATTTCCTGTCCGTTCAGCAGCGTTAGATTCTCATAGGAGTGTGAGCCCTGCTACGAACTGTCCATTCCAGGGGTCTAGGTTTTATGAGGGATTTAGATTTCCTGCTCCTTTGCATCATCCCGACCCCCCCACCCCCCATTTTTGGAAAAATTCCCTTCCATGAAACCAGTCCCTGGTGCCACAGTGGTTGGACCGCTGTCTTATACTACCTCAGGTCCTTTGATATTCTGAGATATTTCTGATGGAAAATAAATAACCTTTACGTTAGGGAAAATGCTTCCAAGTGCTCCTAGTGACCATAAAAAGCTAACGTCTACATTCTTAGATGGGAATGCAAGTCAAGTAATTCTCCTTAGCATGTTTCCCAACCATTATTTATAAGAAGTCACCTAATTTTGATTGATGGTATGCCTGTCACAATCTGAGAACACTGTACGGTGTCAGGTATTCCCGACAGGTCTATAGGTGTGGTCCTTTTCATCGCCATTAAACCCAAGTGCTCGGTGTCTCCCTCCTATCCAACTTCTCATTCATTCTTTACCTTCTTTCCTTTCAATATTCTGCAATATGTTTTGGCCTGGAAAATATGAAATGACAGTTACTACTATATTGTAATGTAAAGTGAAAGTCAAAACTATTCCAGCCCATGATTAGCAAAAGCAAATCTGCTAAATTGGTTAGCCTTGGTCGGTGCCAGCGGCCTGTGTGGCTGTCACTGCAGGTTGCTTGCTATTGCCCTACAGTAGGGGCTTTGTGGAAGAATTAAGGATCAAGTCTCTCCATGGTGCCGGGGACTCTGTCTGTCTGTGGCCCTGAGGGTTTGGAGGGGCTCCTACTGTCCCATACAGCATAGACCTTGCTCCTGAACTGCACTGTACCCATGATCACAACAGCAAGATTAGCATAAAAGCATCATGAATGCTGAGCTAGTCTGAGATACCGGCTTGGCTGATTTCCTGATTGAAAAGAGTCTGGGCATGTTGAGCATTCCTTCTCCTTTGGAGGAAGCCTTGGGCATGTGCCCAGGACAACAGGCTTCCCACTGCAGTAGTCATCTCTTTCCACTTCCCGTGTACGAAAGGCTCGCTTAAGTCATCCAGTGGTTGGTGCAGGCCACACCTGAACCAGGTCCTCTCATTGCGTGGCCTTGCCTCTCCTGTGACCAGATGAGGCTGCCCCATATGGGAGTGCTCCCTAGCCCAGCTCTTTCAAGGATCATAAGCTTCTGCTGCCCGTACATTTCTGGGAGAGAAGGCAGGGCTGAAGTTAGAAACTGACCTCCTCTCTTCTTATTTTAGTTACTCTGCATTCTTACATTCAGTGGCAGGAACAATTAGTATTGCTTATTGTTGCCAAGCAGCGAGGTGCCTGAAAGATCAGGGAGCCCCAGATGGTCTCCCCCCATGAGCACATGGACTCTTCTTGTGCAAAGCATGCTGGAATCGGTGTGTGCGGGTGGGGTAGCACCTGGCCCTGTATGGTTTATGGATTATTGCTTGTCGGCACTACCTTTATGGTTCTTCCCTTGCCCTCTTTGTTATCTTCATCCTGTGGTTGTATTTCCTCCTTCTCCCTTTGCCCTCCCGGTTACAGATCGCTTGAGCAATAGGTACGTGGTCACCCACCAGAGTCCTGAAACTCTTGACTTTGGTGTGTTAAAGTCTTTCTTCTGCAAGGAAATCAAAGTGGGGCAGTGACAGAGATGGGAGTTTTCAAATCATGGAAAATTAAAATTGGAAGATTGAACTAGGAAGCCAGAGAAAATTAAATTGAACATCATGCTTTGATTATTGAGAAAATTGAACCCTGTGGGTTTTAAGGAACTGGCCACACAGTCACTGCTGTGCCTTCTGGGGATGGCATTAAAAGGCCATTAGGGTTTTCTTGACCCCTTTTTGACAGATCTTATTGTTTGAGGAATATCTCTGCATAGTTGTCAGTTTTGTGTAGAGTCTCTACGTCTGCTTGGCAGAGATGTAATTTGAAGTTTGTGAATATTCTTGTATCAAATCAAATTTAATGAGGGCTACCCTTCAAGACATCACCTGGCAGAGAGACACTTGTTTGTGTCCCGTCTCGGAGAGAAGGGAAGCCTTAGCCAGGGCTAAATCAAAGACTTTCAAACATGGCCTTCTTCCTGAGCAGACCCTCAAATTCTCAAGCATGGGAGTGGGTGGAATTAGTCCAAACTGAATCCTCCAGTCAGTTTCAGATATTTAAAAAATTTGATTTTGACAGTCAGCCTGTAGCTAACTGCAAAATGTATTCCTGAGAAACCACCGGAGTTTGCACTGTGACTCCATAGGATTAATGGGGCCTGTGTTTGAAATTGCAGTTTTGCATGGGAGATGGTGTTTTCCTTTGGATTTGGAAAGGTTGGCTGTCAGTGGTCCCCTCGCATGCCCCCAGGGCTTCACCTAGGAGGAGGAGGGTTCGTCTCCCCAGCCTGGAAGCTGATTGGCTGTTGCTAGGAGATGCAGATGATGGCGTGTTGGTGCCCATGTTTCTTACCTTGTTCTGGGGAGGTCTCTCAGTTCCCTCTGCCAGCTGGACAGAGTGGGCTAAGCTCCACTCTGGGTAGTGGGATCAGATTTGCAGACTTAGGTTTGGTTAATTGTCATGTTGGGGTGAAACTGCCCAAATTCCCAAGGGGTTGGTTCTGAAGGCCTTTGGGCAGAAATCCGTAGGACATTTGCTTAAGGTTGACATTGGTGTCATTCAGAACACACTTTGAAAGGAATTTTAAAAGTCAGCTTTTACACACACACACAAGCAAGCTAAAGACTGAGTTAAAAAAAAAAATCTTTAGGGAAAATAAGCAAACTCTCCTTAGTTTTTCATTTGTGGGTATAAATTCAACTGACAGAGGGGATAGAAAAGTTGAAAAGTTTAATTTTTTTCTCCACATCTCACATGTTTTTCGTTGTGCTTATTTATTATAGTCTCCTCTGTCTGCTTAGCTAGCCCTTGTATTAGTATCCATTGATGAGTGGGGTGCAGTGATGTATGCCTGTAATATCTGGGAGGCTGAGGCAGAAGGATCACAGGTTAGCATGAGCAATTTAGCAAGACTCTGCCCTTTTCTTTTTCTTTTTTTTTTTTTTTTTTATTTTGTTTTTTTGAGACAGGATCTTGCTATGTGGTTCAGACTATCCTTGAACTCACTATGTAGTTCAGGCTGGCCTCAAACTTGTGTTGAGCTTTCTGCCTCAGCTTCCTGAGTGCTGGGATTACAGACCTGCACCACCACGCAGCACTAAGACTCTGTGTTTAAAAACATCAACAACAACAACAACAACAACAAAAAACTAGAGATGTGACACAGTGCAAAGGCTCTGAGTTTAAACCCCAGGGGCACAAAAGAAAAAACATTCATTGACGATACAAATACCTTTCAAGGGTGTCAAGGTTTCAAAAGTGTTTTTACACGTGTCCTTTCACTTTCGGTGATGTGCGATTGTTTTTGTGACTTGGGTCATTTAGTGTGGTCACCATGATTATCCCCATTTTGAGCAACTGCTGGGGACAAGTCAGTTGTGCGCCCCCTGCTGGTTGCATTTCCTCTGCGCAGGAACTCGGTTGCATGTGTAAATTCATTGCTTTGGATTGAGATCCTGTGATCCTATTTTCTTTTCTTGAATTCATACGGCTTTTTATTTTATTATTATTTTTTTTAAATAAGCAAAACCAATGGCGTTCTATACATCGGGCTAAGAAGCTGACGACTTGAAGAAGGACAGCGTGCCACCATTTGGCGAGCAGTGTGTGGAGGTCCCCAGCCAGGCTGGTCAGTTCTGTCTAGGTTTTTGAAACCTGACAGTCACCGGTGTAATCGGCAGGTGTTGTTGCGAATCCTGTCCCCACAGGTTCTGCTCTCTTGACCTCTGTGAGTCATGGGAATTCTCTGGAAGCAGCACAGGGGACTCTATTCTTAGGCCCAAGAAATGATGGGGACTGACTCAGTTCCATCCAACAGGCATTTATCCGGCACCTACCATATGTGTGCCTCAAGAGGATTCAGGATGAGCCAACAGCTGGGCACGGTGTACTCCTATCAGTCTGGGAGGCTGAAGCGGGAGGACCACAAGTTGGAGCCCAGCCTGGGGAATTAGCAAGACTACCTTGAAAAAAAAAAGGTAGGGTGGGAATGTAGCCTAGTGAAAATTCCCTGGGTTCATTCAGAAAGATGAACCAAACCACGATCTTCTGACTTCCTTCTGAGCAACACTGGGCACTAGCAGTAAGAAACCTCTTCTCTGATATGAAATAATAGCAGAAAGAAGTCAAGAAAGTACAGACAGCACAGCAGAGTTTGCAGAAACACTTTTTAGGATAGATAGCAGAATAATGGTCACCAGAGGCTAGAAAGCCATGAGGGTCGGGAGAAACTGGGCTAAATAGGAGGGTAAGTTCTGAAGCCGTATTGCACAGCAAGGTGACTGCAGTCAACAGTGATTTATCCTATGCTTCAGAAGAGCTAGAAGAGCAAGTTTGGAATATTTCACTATACAGAGAGGATCACCATAGCGATGGATATGATATGCTAATCACCCTGATTTGATCATCACACAATATGCATTTGTGGGAACATCACATTGAACCCCATACTTTATACAATTACAGTGTATGATCTAACAAAATAAAACCTAACCTTCTGGACTTCTTGGGTCACTGGGAGACCAGAAACCCTTTGGTGCCTCTACCACTCTGATGGGCCAGTTGGTTCCATGGCACTCACATTCTCTTCCTGTAAGCGAGGCCAAGGCGTGACATTCTTTTGGATCAGCTATAATGAGGTTAAACATCCTTCCTGTTCTGAGTGGAGTGTTTCCAGGGTAGACTTGAGATTGTGGGGAGAAATGACTGGCAGGGCCTCTGCTGAGCTCCCTTTGTCTTTGTATTGTTTGCATCTCTTACTGCTCTCTGGTGTCTCCTCCTCCCAACCATACCATCTCTGATTCCAAAACTGATACCTGGGCATTATGTCACCTTCCTCTACCCCTCCCTGATTATTTCCATCCAAATTCAGCATCAGTCATTAGCCTAGTGAGTGCCCCAAAGCACCAAATGCTGTAGAGTATGTGACCTCATTATCCTCTTTCTTCTGGGTCCCACAGCTGGATCTCAGCCATCAAATGCTGCTCAGTGGAAAAGAAGGAGCAGTTTTATTCCATGTTTTTATAAGTCCCTGGAGAGCCCTTTCATTATGCTGATGACACTATTGGGAATAAATGGATGAAGAAAGAGATGGTTGATAGTGACACCTCCACCTCAGGGTTCTCACCGGCAGCACTGTTGGCATCGGGAGCTGCACAGTTCTTGGTTGAGGGAGAGCAACCTAAGCACTATGGGATGTTTAGCAGCTGCCCTGACTTCTGCCCGAAGTGTGTGACCGCCAAGGAGTCTCCCAATATTGCCAGATGTTCTCTGAGGCCAAGTCACCTCTGGTTAAGGACCACTGCGGGCACTCTTCATTCTGCTCCTTCAGGAGTTTTCACGGCTACATTCTGTTTGTTTGCTTAATTCATTTATTAAATGGTTATTAAATTTCTGCATATACCAACCTCTGCAAATTAGCAAGCATATAAACTTGAGCCAGGCATCTCTTTCTTCATGTTGAAGAAGTGTCCATTTGGGTCAAGTGAGTCATCCTTGTCTCCACCACGTTGATTCTGAAGTTATTTTCCTGGAAATTCCTTCTTGGAGTGAACTCTGACTGGCTGGAGTCACTGTGCCTTCTTTATTGAGTGTTGTGCTTCTATTTTCAAAGCTTCTGTCTCTGAGGAAAGCCCCTTGCAGTCAGTGTGGGTCAGTCTTCTTGGCTTTTGGCACAGTTATTAACCTTATAAAATGATAATGTGCTATTAATTTATCAATCTCACCCATGAATGCTTTAGCCATCTCACATTCGGCTTCTCACTTGTCTCTTCAGATTTGCTATTTTCTTATATTGTGATTTCTTTCATTCTCTTGGGCCAGCCACCTGAGGCTTCATTTAACCAGTGGTCATTTAAAGTTTTATTTCACAAAACTTCTTCTTGGAAACCAAGGTCAGTTCCAGCAGAGGGATAGTCATTAGATTGTTTTCTGGTGAACTTGAAGTTAGTATGTTTCCTTTTAAAAACTGCTCACAGGAAATCAAATATATGGCAGCCACAGCTGGGGATGTAGCTCAGTGGCACCGTACCTACCTGGCAAACTCAAGGTCCTGAGTTTGATTCCCAGTATCAAAAACAACAACAAAAAACTCCCCAAAGAACCCAAATATATGGCAGCTTTCTTTTTAGGGAGGTGGCTTCAGGGAGGAGTTTCCAGTTAGCTTGAACTAAATTGGTAATTTTAATTTTTTAATGCAGCATGGTGGGCACTTGAGATTTTCTTCTATTATTTTGTCTGTTATATTTTTGTTTATCTGAAATACTTTGGAACAGGTTTTAAGGAGAAGGCAGCCAGTTGAAAATTTTATTTATTTCTTTCCTGTCCTCTACTTTTTTTTTTTTCGTTACCAGGGATCGAACTCGGGACCTTGCACTTGCGAGGCAATGGAACCACTGAGCTAAATCCCCGGCCCTCCTGTCCTCTTCTCTTTTAAAGGAATCAGATCACCTCTTCATAGACCACCCTCCATTCTGACTGTGATGGTGACTGCTGAGCGTTAGCTACTTAGGATTTCTAGCCTTTAAAATCCTTTTAACAGGGCCGGGGATTTAGCTCAGTGGTTTCGTCGCCTGCTGCGCAAGCTCAAGGACCCGAGTTCGATCCCCCCTACCAAAAAAAAAAAAGTCCTTTTAACAGGCCTTGTCGTCCCCCCTCCCGCCCCCCCCCCCTTACAGTTTGTGCAGGGCGACCAGGTTCATCTATAAAACGGCTGTGACCTGGGAGAAATAATGTCTCCTAAGGATGCGGTGAGCAGGTCTGGGAGTCCGACTGAAGCCCCGAGTTACTGAGCTATTGGCACTGAAGCCCAGGGCGAGAACTGAACTGGAGGAGGAGGCGGAGAGCAGGGAGGAGAGAGGGAGGCGGTGGGGAGGAGCGAGGGCCCTGGCTACGCACCCAGACGGCCAGATTCATCAGATTCTTCGCAGCTCGAAACTTCCCAAGTGACACCCACCCACTCCCTCGCCTGCAGCCCCGCCGGCGGCGGCTGCTGCTTCCTCTTCTGCTCGGGAAGTTTGGGAGATGTGAAGCCAGCCGGGCGAGCCATGTGCGCCTCGCGGAGCAGGGGTGAGCTTTCATTTCACAGCCCATTCCTCCCGCTCAAGAATCTCTTGCAGTTGGGGGGCCGGGGGGTGGGTGTGGCTCGGGATGAGGACAGATAAGACCCGGAGTTGCGTCCTGAGGCTGGGTAGCTGCGCCCCCAGACGGGCCCGGGGTGGCGGGCGGCGTCTCCATCGGCGGTGAGGGCTCAGGCTCCGCGGAGGGAGAGATTTGGGCTCTGAAAGCGTCCATCCTGCCCCTGCTGTCCCCTGCTTTCCCCTGCTTTCCGTCTGTCAGCGAGGATCGCAGTGCTGGGATACCGGGTGGGTAGGCGCTAGGGGATCGAGGCACCCCTGGAGGATGCGTCCTGCCCGAGGCTGTCCCGCCGCGCCGGGGGCAATTGCAGGTCAGAGTCCTTGCAGTGGACCCGCGGGAGAGGCCTGGGGCTCAGGTGAGAGAAAGTTCCCAGGGAATCCGGGGCAGCGTCTGGAGGGACGCCCTGAAGTCTCGGTTTAATTTTGCATTTGAATGAGCTAGTCCATCTGCGGGCCTTCCGCCCTGGGAGGTGTTATTTGTGTATCTGGAACTTTCTTTTGAAGTTGTCAGTCTTTGCAGCCACTGGTGCATCTCAGAGTTGATTGCCTAAGTCGATTTAGGTAGGGTGGGGTGTGGAGAGGAAGTTTGGAGGGTGATGGGGGTTGGGGTCCTAGCAATGGAATTACTCGGTCCAGGTCCAAACCGAGTTTCTCACAAACACCCTTTCAGCACGGTTCCAGCTGGCCTGGGGCTTCCTGTGGCATGTGTGGTCTTTGCTCGTGGCGTGGGGGTCAGATGGTGGCTTTCGGGATAACTGTCCCTGGGTTCACTTATTTCCTATCTGGTCAGTAGCAGCAGGAGTTGGGGCCAGGATTTTGTTTTTTGTCAGCTAATCCTTCATAAACATTTTTAGAGATTCACCTTACTTTTAGGGCAAGAAACGAAGGTTTGTGGGAAATTAGATATTCATTTAACAAGTGTTTCTCTCCCAGTTCTGGGGCAAGTGGGAGTAGGAGGCATTAGCCGGTTTTGTCCTTCTCTGGATGTCAGGGTGGGGCCGCCTGGCTCTCCCTGAACCTTCACACACTCCAACCTGGTAAGGAGACCCATTGCTGGGCCACAGTTAGCTTGCTGTGACCCCCTCCCCCCCACCCCTTCCTTGAAGTGAAAGATACATATGTAAATTGTTCTTAAACCAAACCAGATGTGTCCCAGGAGAGAGCAGGTTGCAGGATCCGGGCCTGCCACACCTGCCAGAACCCCAGAAAGCACCTGGCAGGTCAGGTGGATGTGAACTTGAGGCTACTTTCCCCACCCCCACTCACTCAACAGGAAAGACAGCCGGACTGGATCTCATGACAGTGCTGGCAAATCTCGCTGGTAGATGGGTTTTACTGAACAGTAACCCTTAGCTAGAGAAAGGGGAATATGTGGCTCACAGACAAAAGCTTTTTAGATATTGTCACTTGGGGCCATTGGGAGATACCACACAGACATCTGAACTTGGGGTTAGTTCTACCACAGGACCACCATGTGGGCAGAAGAGACCATTTGGCTCCCCTTCTCCTCCTAGTAGATAATCTGGTTTAGTTTCAGCTGTATTCTTTTTTTTTTTTTTTTTTTTAAAAAACCTTGTGCATTCAGTTGTTTAATAGACACAGGGTGACTAAAGTTATTGGTAGTACTATATCCGTGTTATTATTTGTGGTTCACAGGGTTGAACCCCAGGCCTTGCTCAATCGTGCCAGACAGTAATGTACTCCTGAGCCATACCTCCAGTCCTTTTTACATTTTTATGTTGAGGCAGGGTCTCCTTCAGTTGTCCAGAGTGGCCTTGAACTTGCAATCCTACTACCTTAGCCTCAAGTGGCTGGGATTACAGTTAAGAGCCACAGAGCCCAGCTACATTGTTTTGTGGTAGTCACTGATTCATGTAGGGCTTTTCCCATTTTGTATGAAGCTTTGCATTTGTTGAGATAAAGTTGTGCATAATATCCTCTTACAGTATTTTAAAGGGCCACAGCACCTGTAGAAATGTTCTCTTTTTCATTCTTGGGATGGACTAATCTTGCTTCTATTCTTTGCTTCTCTGTTTCCTTCCTTCCTCTTTCTTTTCATTTCCAGTACTGGGTGTGGAACCCAGGTCTCACATTGCCAGGCAAGTGCTTTACCCCAGGCATGTGTCTTATGCTTCTTCTTTTCCTCCCTCCCTTCCTTCCATCTTTTTTTCTTTCTTTTTTTTTTTTTGTGGTACTGAGAATTGAACCCAGAGCCTTCCCGCTGAAGATGAGCTACATCTTCAACCCTTTTAAAATTTTTAATTGTGAGATAACTGTCTCTTGCATTTGTCAAGGATGGGTTCAAATTGCAATCCTCCTGCCTTAGCCTGCTGAGTAACTGGGACTACAGACATGCACCATCATCCCTTGGTCCTGTGTCTTGATCACTCTGGCTGATATATTATCAATTTTATTGACTTCTGGAAGAACTAACTTTGGTTTTTGTGTGTATTTTAGTTGAAGCACAAAGCCCCTCCCCTTCCTTGAGTTTGTGTGCGTTAAAAAAATTTCTACCTTGTGGAACAAATAATAAGCAAGCGAGTCTTTAGTTGGGAGGAGAAAGACATTATGTGTTGTCTTTTGTGTTTTTGATGTAGATTATGTTTTTCCCATTCATTCTGTTCATCAGCATCACGCACATTGGGCAGAATTGCTCAAGGTAGGTTTGTGTGTTCTCTGGGGCACATCCTGGGAAGCTGTCTTAGAAACATCTAACTGGAATATGCATACGACTCACTGGTAATTTAATGTGAATGGTAGGTGCACTCAACCCACTCGACAGTACACATTTACCTCGTGCAAGGGAAGAGCAAATTTGCCATAATGACTGGGGAAGAACATTTCGCTTTGGTTCATATTTAATGCATGAGCCTGAGCATTTTAAAGTCTTAGAAGAACAACTGCTTTCAGAGGATGTGGCAGGATCACACCAAGAGTGCTGCAATCAGAACGCTCTGACTGAGTTCTTCCTCTGCTGCTGTTAGCTGTGTGGCCTCAGGAAGGTCGCCTGATCACTCTGAAGGTAACATTTCCCAAGCTGTGAGGCGGAGGTACTGAAAACTGCTCTCTGGGGCTGTGGTGAGGTGGTGCTGTGAATTCAGGTAGGGTCCCATGGTGAAGTACGACATGGAGCAGGAGCTGAATACCTTGTAGTATGGAGTATGTTCTGCCTCTTACTTCCCCGTTTGTGCCCTCTTCATTGCGGTTCCAGGTTACTGTCTGTATTTTCATCTCCTTTTCCTGGTTGATGGATGGTAACCTGGCTATGTATTTTTAGCCTTCTGATTTTTATCTCCCTTTTCTAGGATTTTTTTTCCCCAGCTCATCTTATCTCCTTGAGACTCTCATTGCACTGTTCTTTTATTTCTTTTCCTTCTTTCCTCTCCTTCCTTTTCTTGTTTCCTTTTTTCTTCTTCCCCTTCCTCCCTCCTTTTTTAAATCTCTTCCCCTCCCCTTCCTTCTGTTCATCCCTCCTCCTCTTCCCCCTGCTTTCCCCCTCCCGTCTCTCCCCTCCTCCTCTCCTTGGCCCTTTTCCTTCCCTCCCCTCTCTCCCCTTCCTCCCTCCCATCCTTCCCATTCTTCCCTTGAATACAAAGTTCAAGACTTTCCCAAAGTCTGGGGAAGCGTCAATCCCTTGGTGCTATGTGCACTGTTGAAGCTGACAAGGAATAATAAAAGCACAGGGCAGAGGACATTGCCTGGCTAATATTCCTTCCCGGAGGAATATAGCAGTGTGCAGGTCACCCATCCCTAAGCCATTTGGTCTTTCTTGGGTTTGTTGAGTGAAAAGGCCCTGAGGAATGTATGCATAATTTGTTCATATTTCTGTATGCATAACTCATTTATATGCATTTCTTTATGCGAAGAGGTGTCTTCTGCTTTATGGCATGATGTTGGAGTTGCTCACTGCTTTGCTCGGGGAAGCGAGCCTCAGTTTACATTTTGTGTAGCCAACGGGCCTCAAGTGTGACGTTATTTTCCTGAAGACAGATTGATGAACTGTCCTTGGTCTGGCCTGGCCGCTATGTTCTGCTTTGTTCTAGATGCTTTTATGACAGTGAAGAACAAAGAAGTGTAGTTTTCGTAAGTATTCTGCAATGCTGCCTCTCCAAGGGCTTGTAAACAAGTATTACATAGCTTGCAAATGGCTCACATTTGGCACAAGTTTGGGGAAGAGGTTACCACTCTTGGAAAGTTGTATTTGCTGAATGATTTGGTGTGGATTTATGAGATTTTGTTCTGAGTACCTTGGAATCATATGCACCAGTGTTTCCATAAATGAGGGGATTTGTGTGGGCCAGAGTGATCAGCAAAGCTGCTTCCTACAGAGCCCTGGTGGAGCGAGGGCTGGTAAATGCCTCTTTGAGTTTTAAAGTACAAATTGCTTATTCAAATACCAATACAATCCTAACTACTAAAGTATGGAGCATCTACAACATCTGCAGCACTTTTCCTGTGTTATCTCATTGCTGTTTCTAGAAGTATATAAAAAAATGAGCACAAAACCTACCATTTTCCTATGTCTGCTCTTCTAGGTAGAATCACTGTGGACTGCAACCCACCTTTCTAGACCCCAGAACAAGGAGGAGGAAGGTTATCCCATGGGGTGTGACCCTCTGACACCCAGCCCCTCTCCCACGATATGAGTGTCTCCGGCAGATGGCATCTTTGGACATCTTGACAAAGCCACTTCTGTTTGGAATGGGGTAAGTGTGGGATTAGCAGAAGCCTGGGGAAGGAGGAATTATGCTTTTAAAGTCTTTATTGTATGGATAAAAGTCTTGCCTAAATGAACCTCCCTTTTGGGGCAGGAAGATCATTAGCAGTGACTGTGGTCTTGGTGGGATGAGAGTTGCTGGTTCTCTCCAGTTCAGCCTGAGGTTTTCAAATTGGTTCCCTGGGAACCTTCTGATGCTTTCAGGCCCCATTCTTTGGGTAGTTGCTATGGTTTTACTGTTTTAGAGACTTGAGAGGAAAATTCCCTACCTTTGTCTCCTTAACTTTGCCTGCCTCTGAGATTCTAGGAAAGGGGAAAAGGGAATGGATTTGGGCTGCAGAGGGAGAAACTTGGTATGAGAATCTGCTTATTTGGGGAATTTCCATGTGGGATGGTGCATGAGGCTCTCCCCAGGGAGGACCAAGGAGTAACGTGTGCCCTGTACTCTCTCATCTTCTAGTGGGGACAAGTCAGGTTGCCTATGTGGTCCTCATCTGCTTCACAGGGAAGAATGACTTAGACTAAAGAAGTTTTCTCACTATAGGGAGTTGCTGTTGTTCCTTCCCACTTTGCCTTTCTGCCGGGAACCTACCCACCGAACCTTGTCAATCAGTGGTGCATTCGGGAGGCATTACTTACTTCACGCTGACCAGGTTTTGGTAGAATTCTGGTTGGTCTGGACTTTGAACAAAACAGGAGGTAGGGCTGGGGATTTAGCTCAGTGGTTCTGCTGCCTGCCTCACAAGCGCAAGGTCCTGAGTTCGATCCCCGGTACCAAAAAAAAAAAAAAATAGTTTGGGCTGGGGATTTAGCTCAGTAGTTTCGCCGCCTGCTGCGCAAGCGCAAGGACCCGAGTTCAATCCCCGGTACCAAACAAAACAAAACAGGAGGCAGCAGAAACAGACATTTCTGAGGCTTCCAGATTTCCCACCCAGCATTCCAGGCCCTGCTCTTGTTCCTCCGTCTTGCTCTTGTCTCTGCTGCTACTTGTTCCTCCAGTCTTTCCTGTAGCTCCTCCCTGCCAGAATCCTGAGCGCAGCCCTCCCCAATTGTTCCCAGAGGCTGCTAGACAGCTCTCTTCCGTCACACTGCGATCATAACTGGGTTATGTGCTCTTTTCCAGAGTGGAATAAGGAGAACGCCGATTAACCCTTTACTGCACTTGCTGCCTGCGTTCTGCCCAGTGCTCTAGGATCCCTTCCTTTCTCGAAAATTCACTCTCCCCGGGGGGCTGTCACCCTACTTCCTTGTTGGAGAGCTGCCCTGAGGTGAGGGGTTGGGTCCTCTTTGACCAAGTGTTGGGGAGTCCCTGTGCTCTAGGTCATCTTATTCCAGGACAGCTCTCAGGATTCCCCCTCTTGCCTCCAGAAGGCCCCGTGTGGCTTCTGTCCCTCCCTGTTCCAGATGGTTTTCTCTGGAAATCCTAATGCATAAAATAATGTAACTTCTCCACTCTGCCTTAAATATCTTGTCTACTCAGCAAGCTGAGTGTAGTAGCCACAGCTGTAATCCAGCAGTTTGGAAGGTGAAGTCAGGAGGATCACAAATTTGAGTCATGCTTTGGTGAGACCTTGTCTTAAAACAAAAGGTAAAAAGGATGTAGCTCAACGTGAAGGCTCCCAGTTTGATCCCCACCACCACCACCACCACCACCAACACAAAATAAGACAAAATGAAACAAAACAAAACATCCAAACAAAACACAGAAAAACCAAAGTACCAACTTGTCCAGAGTAACTGAGTTGGGGAGTGGGGGAAGCTAGGAAGATTTGAACCCAGGTAACCTGGCGCCAGAGCCCATCCCTTAACCAGTGTTCTCTGGGGTCCCTCCACGGTGGGACCGCATGTCCTTGGCTGTCAGTGTGCTTCCGCATGCTGTGTGGTGCTCGTAAACCTTTGCGTAATGGGTGGAGGGACTGCCTTGCGGAATCAGCCTTCCTGGGTCCTGTCTCAGAGCATGCATCCTTGGTGCGTTCTCCCCCAGAGCCTTCCACCAGCTCTGTGCTGATTCAGGCTTGTCCCCTCTCGAAGTTCAGCTCAAGTCCACCTCTGCCTCACTGCCACTCTAGTCCATCCCAGCCCACCTTCCCTCTACCTGCAGAACCCACCTTACCTGTCAGGTGCTGTCTTGTATATGTCCCCTCCCCCAGCAGCATTGTCAATCCTCGGGAACCATGATTGTGCCCTGTCTCACAAGGCAAGTGTTTAGGGATTCTTTGGAGATCATGTAAAACCTGGTCGGAGCCAGCCACAGAAATGTCAAGGTTGTTCCACAGCTCTCTGAATGAAGGGAACTAATTGTGGTTTAGGAGCCGGATTGAAAAAAGAGAGCAAGGACCAGCTCTGAGAGTTGGGTGCCCATCCTGATGTGCACCTGTGTGTCCTTTCTCCCTGCAGCTGTTCGAGCTGAATCATAACATGGGTGTATCATCCCTTGGCTTTGAGCGCTGTGGCTAGCCATCTCTCCCTGGGGTACTGGAGCAGATTTATTGGGATGAGCAATGAGGATACTCTTCCAATGCTTGTGACTGTGTTTGGACAGGTTCCATGAACATGGAAGGAGAAACTTGTGGAGTAACCCCCACCCCACTCCTTGAGAGATAAGGGACATCCCCTCAGCAGAGTACTGGGCTTGAAGTTTTAGCTGGTGATGGGCCACAGTCCACAGCAATCTCTCATTGCTTTTGTCCCCTGGGATGTACTTTGCCTGCCATTCTGGTGTCATGGGAAGAAGGCTAGCCTGGGACTAAGAATGCAAAGAGAAGAAGCTACATACATTGAGCACCTGCTGTATATCCAGGATTCTTCTAAGTGCTCTCTAAAAGAATACAGTACTAAGTACTCTCCCTTGGTACTTGGGAGAGTGGGTTCCAAGACTTCCTCAACATCTCCAGATGTTGAAGTTCCTTATATCAAATGGTGTAGTCTTTCTATACAACCTACACACATCCTCCTTAGACTTTAAATCACCTCTAGGTTACTTAGAGTGCCTAATACAGTGTAAAGATGATGTAAGTAGTTGTGTGCTGTATAGTTTATTTTTTTGTTTGTTTGTCTTTTTGGTATCGGGGATCGAACTCGGGACCTTCCACTTGCGAGGCAGGCGGTGGAACCACTGAGCTAAATCCCCAGCCATGTGCTGTATAGTTTAGAGGATAACGATAAGAATGAATCTATTCAGTGCTGATGTAATGGATGTGCAGTTGGTTGAATCAGTGGTTGCAGAGCTGTGGAGGTGGAGGGCTGGCTGCACATGACTGAACCTTCCACTCCTCTGCCATGTGTGGTTCCCCTTCCTTATGTCCAGTTGATGGAACCCAAGTGGCTTGACTGGAATCCCACCATAGTGGCATTGCCTTTGGCTTTGATATGCATTTTATCTGACTTCTGAGCCCATGGTGTCATCCATGGTGACCTTCAATTCTGGATATAAACAGAGGAGTTTAGATGAAGACATCTAATGGTTGTATTCACTCTAGAATTCAGAGACTATTGAGTTCATTTCTAATCTACCTTTCCTTTGTTGGGCAATTCCTCTTCATGTTTCATGAATTCGTTAGTCATTACTGCCTGAAATACCATGGTTAGATGTTGCTGTTTTGGAGGGTGGGTAATGTTTGAAAAGTTACAAAATTAGGGCTCTCACTTTGGTCTCAGATGCTCATCCATGAGTGAAATGTGTCAGGTGTTCTCTGCGCACCCTCAAGAAAGTTAAATCGTGTTTCTTCTCCGTAAGAAGCAGGAGACCCTCTGGCTAGAGCAGTGGCTTTCTCTGACTGTCCTGCTCCCTGGCGCATACAGCCTGACGCTGCAGGACACCCTGCCCGGGCCTGTCTGTCTCCTGCCCACACTGCATAAACATTGGTGTGGCAGGGACAGATGGCCATCCCAGGGCCCTTTGATGTCACATTTGGTTGCCTGGGTAGGGGTAGGGTGTTGGCAGCCAGTCTCCACAGGAGGAGGACAAGACTGCCTGGGAAATACCGACTTGATAGTGGGTAAACAAAAGCTTAACCCCGGAAAAGCTGGGTGCCCTGGTACATGTGCAGCCTGGGCAGTTATGGAGTCAAATTTACATAAGTGTGTTTAGCTTGGGAAGAAGCCATTCTGCCCAAAGCATGGCCTTTTCTCTCTGCTTCTTCTAATTGATGCTCCTCAGAGGCTGGTTTTCTTATGGGAAATGTGAATGAACTGCGTGGGGATGGTGAAAGGGGGTGTAGATCATTACTTTCAGAGCTGGGAAAGAATTGCACGCCAGACGTCTGGCTTAGCTATGCTGGAGGCTCAGGTGAAGGTGCCTGAAATCCCAGAGAGGAAGCCTGTGGCGTCCCTATCAGTAGGATTCTCTGCTGTTCAAACAGGGTCAGTCTGTGTAATGAGGGGGGAAGGCTTTGATAGCAAGAAGGAAGCAAGCTAATGAAGCACAGCACCCAGACAGGGAGCGCAGAAGGGCACCAGAACCCCTGAAGGAAACCGCAAGAGCTAACCACGCGTTAGCATCAGGTGGGACTTCCGGTGCTGCTCTCCAGCGCCCGCTGGAGGAGGGAGCTTCGACCAAGCGCGGAGTCCAACCAGAGCCGGAAACTGGGAGCCACAAAACTCCGAGAAAAGCTTTCCTGATCCTAGCCTTGGGATAATAACCGTAGCTCTTTCTTTTTTAATATACTTATTGCAGTACCAACAGGCCAAATTAAGGTAATATATTCAGCTTAACAGAGGGACGTTTAGTCACTGTGCTTCATATTAATTTTTTTCGGGGAATGGGGGGAGTTGGCCAGTTTGTTGTTTAATTTTTTCAGCAGCTCATTCATTTTGCTGAGATGTGTCCTTCAGCTCACCCTTGTTCCAGGAGCTGACAGAGCGGGAGGGAAGAAATGACAGGCCGTCCAGAGTCACGAGGGAAGCAAGTCAGGGCAGAAAGGGAAGCAAGCGAGGGCGGAAACCAAGATTCTGTTAACTTTGAAAAGCCAAGGCTCTGGCCATTGAGCTGTGCGGGCTAATGGTGGGAAATTCTCAACACTGACATTCTTACTAATTTTTCTGCTGGTCATCGAGAGCTTACTGCGTGCCAGGCACAGTGCTAAGTACTTGGAGTGAACTCACACGCTGAAGCTTCAAGATGATTAGTGAGTTATAATGATGCCAGCTTGACATCTGAGGAAATGGTACAGAGAGGCATCAGGGTGGCCACCTGGCTTACATGCATTTTTGATTTACCGTATTTGCAACACTCAATGGGTTTATCAGAAAGTAATGCCGTGGTAAGTCGAGGAACACCTCTATTCCTTTCATTTTAAGAGCAGGGGACAGAAAACCAGTGTTGCCTCGAAGCATGGTATTTCTGCTGAGTTTTCTCAGCTTTAGAGGAAGGTACTTTGTGCGGATAACCGAATGGGCCATTTAGTCCTGAAAAGATCCAACCAACTGACTGTTTTGTAAGTCACTGGAGATGATTTTTATGACCAGATAAACAGCATGAATGTGAGCATGGGAGTTTTCTTCCTCAGCTCCTTATTGGTGGCTTGGACATTTGCTTCTGGGTGATTCCAGTGTTTGTGTTACTTCTGCTAGAAATCGCGCCTATTCAGGGCAGAATGGGTTTTTCTTTTTAGTTAAAAAAGAATTAATGAGATGAGTAAAAGTATCTATAATCTCACTCGTTTATGTTTAAATAAAATGATTATCGTTATTGCTAGTTGGTTTTCCATGAAATCTGAAAGCATACAGGGGCAAGAAGGATGTCAAGAGTCGGGTGTGGTGGTGTACACTTGTAATCCTAGCACTCTGGGAGGCTGAGGGAGGAGGAGTGAGTGGAGCTCAATCCGGGCAACTTAGTGACTTTGTAAGATCCTGTCTCAAAATAAAACATGAAAAAAGGGCCGAGGAGGGAGCTCAGTGTGAAAACCCTGGGTTCAATCCCCAGCAACTCCTCTCACCCCCCCAAAAAGAGACCCAGATTTTTGTCCTGGGATTTTCCCAACTCTGACTTTAGGTGCATCAATTGCTCAGGACAGAATCACGTCCTCAGGGGCCTTGTGACACCTACACATTTCTCTCCATCTTGTATAGGTCTTGGTATGCAGACCTGTAATATAGCTACTATGTATCAAGACCCGACTTTTAGCTTGGTGTTCATTTGCACATTACTTATTTCTGTCTTTGCCTGGATCTTACATTTTTCCTGGTGTCTTTATAATCCTTTGTTATTGTCCAATTTTGCTCTGTTATCTTTCTTTTTACTCTAGGAGTAGGTTTCATGTAGGGTAAAAATGGAAACTAAAGAAAACATAGGATCTGGAAATAATTTTCAGCAGTTGAGAAATTAAACAAAATAGGAAAATACACCACTTTTGTTGCTGACCCGATGAGGAGGGGGCGCAGGAGTGCAGGCCTGCTTTTCTGCAGTAATTAGATGGAATGCATTGTACGTGGCTGTTTGAGTTTGGGTTCACAGAAAGCCAGAGAGCCAGCTTGAGTGTGTCCGGGTGACATTGGAGCTCGGATGTCTGCCTCTCACACCTACTAGTTGTAAGCAGACCAAAAACTCATGGGGCTTCCTCTTCAGCCTTCTTTTTCACTCACAAATCAGGGAGGTTGGGGGCCTTGGACCCTGAGACTCTGGTAAAGGTTGGAGCAGCCTTGAGGAAGGGAGGAGCATTGCAAAGGCCTTCTAAAGGCCTTTAGATTTCTTCATTTTTCATACCCAGAGATTGAACCCAGGACCTTTGCGGTGAGCTATATCCCCAGCCCTTTTTTATTTGGAGACAGGGTTTCTCTAAGTTGCTCAATTGGCTGGGCTAGGCTGGGCTTGAACTTGCAGTCTTCCTGCTTCAGCCTTCAGAGTGTAGGGATTATAGGCGTGAGCCACCACACCGAGTTTAGGTTTGGTTTTTAAAGCTGGTTTGCATACAGTACTTGGGGACTCTCAGTCCTGAGCACTTGGTAGTTTAGGGTCTTTCAAACCAGAAATGCTTTTTGATTTTGGAAAGTCCTAAGAAATGGATTCTTTTGGAGAATCATTTCTTAAAGGCAACTGGGCTCTTGGACGTGGTTTTGATTATCTTTCCCCGTGTTTCCCTGGGAATTGTGGCTGGAGGTCTTTGGAGCAGTGTGGGCGAAGGCCTGCAGCCTGGCTTGCGTTGACACAGTCCCCTATTCTGAGAGATGCGCCTGTCTCACTCAAGATGCCTGCATTGAAAAAAACTAAAACAACTTTATTGAACTGAAAATTTACATGCCACACAATTTACAACTTAAATGGAAGATTCAGTAGATTTTAGCACATTGACAGAGTTGCACAACTATAACCACAGTCACACTTAGGTCACTTTTGTTATCCCAAATCAAAGACTCTACCTACTGTCATCACTCAATCCTTCCCCCTAAATCTAGGGAACCACTGAGCTACTCTCTCTTCATAGATTTTCCTATTCCGGAATTTATTTATTTTCAAAATAGACTGTGGTCATAACAACAATACAGATCTTAACATATCCTAGGAAATGTAAGTCCTCCTCCCAAACCAGATTAGTGAAACCAGAGACCGACAACAGAAATATGCTTGGAATATAATTACTTTTTTCCTTCCCTTTAGTCTCTTCTCTTATCTTATTAAAATTTTCTTATAAGGGAAACCATACTGCGTACAAGCTTGTGTGTCTGATTTACTTCACATAACATTAAGGTTTCAAGGTGCATCCATTTTTCTACAGATGCTTCAAGTTCATTTTTCTTAACAGCAAAGTAGTGCTCCATTGTGTGTAAATACCACATTTTCTTTATCTGTTCATCTGTTGATGGACAGATAGGCTGATTGCAAGATTTAGCTTTATGAACTGTACTGCTATAAAGATAGGTGTACATACATCACTGTTGTGTGATGGTTTTAACTCTTTTGGGAAGATACCCAAAAGGCTAATAGCTGGGTCAATGGAATTTCTGTTTTTTTTGGTGGAATCTCCATACTGATTTGCATAGTGATTTTACTGATTTAACACTTCTACTAACAATGAAGAAGGGTTCCTTTCCGCCACACCCTCACCAGCATTTATTATTGGTTGATTTCGTGATGGTAGCTGTTCTTTCTGGGGTAAGATAGAATCTTAATGTTGTTTTAATTTGCATTCCTTGAATGACCAGTGATGCTGAACATTTTTTTATGTATTTACTGGAGATACCGACATTTTTCATTTTTGTAGCCTTTTTGGGGGCCTTTTTAATTGTTTTGACCGTGGTATTGATAAAATCCAGGGTCTTGCACCTGCTACGTAAGCAGTCTACCACTGACTACACCCCAACCCTATTTTTGTGACTTTTGTTTTCTCATTAGTATGTGGATTTTGAGATATACAGTAAATGGTAGAATGAATGCTTACGCTCCTAATTCATTTGTACACTTGTGTCCGGAGCCTTGTAGGAATCTTCATTTTAAAATGTGTCATGCTTTTTGTTGGATGCTCTGTTGCATGTCTGAAGTGCTTTCAGCACTGGGCAGTGTTTTCAGCACCTGCTGTATATGGCAGCCACGGGTAAGGGATCCCCTCGTGCTGCTTATGAATTAGTGGGATCCGTGGGGAAGCACAGGAGAAGTGTGGAACAGAAGGGGCAGTGAAGTCCTGCAGACATATTTTATTTGATGGAGACAAAAGAAAATATTCCAATCGCATTTTACCTGTCAGAATTTATAAATCTTTTTGAAGTGCTTGAAAAAAAATTATGGTATTAGAGATGAATTTGCTTCCATATACAACTAAAAGCAGACTTTGCCAAATTTAATTTGTCAAAGGGGTTCCTAGAAACAGATACTTTTCTGGACAGTATGGAGCCTATTTTTGTTTTTTTTTTAAACTCAACTATGGTCATTCTTTACATTTCTGTCTCATATAAATCACCCCACAAAATCCTGTATAAGGGTGTTTATAGCAACCATGTTCATAATTGCAAAATCTTGGAAACAATCAAGATAGCCTTCGGTAAATGAGGGGACACCCAGATCCATGCAATGGAATATTATTCAGCACTGAATAGAACTGAGCTATGGAGCTGTAAGAAGACACAGAGGAACCTTGAACATGATTGTCTGGGGGACACAGGGGATTTTTAGGGCAGTGAAACATCTATTGTTTATGGTATTCTAATGGTGGACACATGCCACTGTACATGTCATTGTTCCAACCCAGAGAACATACAAGTTTAAGTCAAACCCTAATGTAAACCATAGATGTTGGGTGCTAATCAAGTGCTGGCCTAGGTTTATCATTTGTGATTGATGTCACACTCAAGTGGGGGAGGCTGTGCACGTGGAATGGGGGTCTATAAGAAATCTTTGGTTTCTGCCCAGCTTTGCTATCAACCTTAAACTGTTCCATAAAATAGAGTCTGTTATAAGACAGCACCACAAAGTGGAGGAGACAGAACACAGAATTTGCTTCATAATGTCCAATAACGTGCCTCTTGGTCTGTATTACTTCTCAAAGTCTCTGTCTGTCCAACTGGAGCAGCACTTGGTAGGTGGTATGAGTGAGTCCCTCATCAAGAAGAGGCTGTGATGAAAACCGGGCTTTACTCTGGTGGCTTCATGACCAAGAAAGCACAATGTTCAGTCCCCGTTTTCTTCCTTCTGATCGTGTATGGTGGCAGTGTTGGTAGTACTAAGGGGTTAGTACTACCAACACTTGGGGTTACACAAGCCGATTCTTTTGGTAGGTTCCATGTTAGCCAAACCTTCTGGCTTTGGGGATAGTTAGGGGGAGTAGGGCTTCAATATATTTGAAAGAACTGTGGTCCGGGGACCAGAAGGGTCACGTCTTGCGTGGATCTTATCACTTGTCCCATTATCCAGGAGCTTTGTGCACAGGGCACAAGAGCACGGAACTGAAAAATCTCCTAGAAGTTTATATTTGTGTTTTTTTCTTGGGGGCTGTCTTTTACTTTTTGAAGTCATCATCCATCTCTTCTACAAATATTTACCAAGTGCTTCACTTGCACCCCACTCAGTTCTGGGTAGCAGGGATACCGCTGTCAATGGGATGGGGAAGAACCTGTTCCCAGTACGACATTCTGCAGGCAGAAGAGGGTGAGCAGGCTATTCCGGCCCACACACACCCTGTGGGAGGCGATCGAGACCATGCAGAACAGTGAAGGAGGAAAGGGCTGGGTGTTGAGCTTTTGAATAGAGGGCTTACGAAGCCATCAAGCATGGGTGATGTAGCAAGGATGGCCCAGCTCTTTCAGTAACAGAGGGCAGAGGGCTGGCCCTGCATAGTGGGAGGATCACCATGGAGACCACAGCACTTAGCTCTACATTGCCAGTGGAAGAGCAGGGGTGAGGGAGTCAAGATGCGGGTACAGGGAGATTGTCAGAGACAAATTTGGTGTGATGGAAGCCTGGGAGAGTCATGGGTAGAATGGGGACCTGGTTAGGTTCAGGTCTTCATAGGTTCCCTCGCAGGTCCTGTGGTGAGGATAGGCCCAGCAGCTTCCTCAGTTGGACCACCGCTCCTCAGAGTCCTTGTGTCTGAACACTGATTGAATTCTGTTATTGAACACACAGCTTGATCCCACTGGTGCTCTTGGGTCTTCATTCATCAGTTTATTTCAGCTTCTCTAGGCATAAATCTCTATAGTTGGTGAGAAAAAGGACTTTCACAATTGGAGGGTAGTTAGCTGATGAATTCTATAACAAGATCAAAGGTGGCTGGAAAACACCTGAAGATAATTTAGGCTTCTCTGCAACTCAGTGTTTCTTTTACCTTCCAAGTGGGAAAACCCTCATCTTAGTTAATTTCTCATCCCTGGGACACAATACCCAACAGGCACAATGTAAAGGAGGAGAGGTTTATTTTGGGTCACGGTTTGTAGGGGTTTCAGTCCATAGTCAGCTGGCTCCAAGGTGGGGTGGGGTGGCATAGAGGTGTGGGAGAGCTTGCTTATGGCCTGGCAGTCAGGAAGGAGAGGGAGAGATCAAGGGAGGAGGGAGAGACTCGGGCCCCACCTACAACGACCACCTTGTATGGACCAGGCTTCTCCTCCCAATATCACATGGAGTTATAAAGGCATCAGTGGCCAAATCCGCTAATGAGTATCACATCCCCACGATCCAGTCACCGCCCCAAAGCCCCACTTGTGACCTGTGAGGCTTTGGGGGTACATCTAGATGTACACCTAACACCCCTCCTCCCTGTACATAGCTCCGCACTGACAGTGATCAGATCCCTTCTCCTCCCCACCCCACACTTCCCTTTCCTGTTCAGGCTGCTCCTTGGGAGTCCTAGTTCCGAAAGACTATTTGTTTTGTGCGTTACCTTCTCTCTGGAACCACCTATTTAATCATGGCCCTAACACATAGGTTGGATCTCTGAGACTGAAAAATTCAAACCTGAATGTTTTGGCATTTGGCCCTGTTTGCTTGTTGTAAGTGGCATGTGGTACATGTGTCCACAGATGTTGGAAGGCCGGTGCACTTTGAACAAAATAATAATAACTTTCAGATCTGGCCCCCTTTTCATCTAGGGATCTTAAAACCCCAAGTGCACATTAATTAAACCTCACATCCCTGGCAGGTCGAGAAGGGATGGTGGGCAGTGTGGCTTTGATCACCACTGCGGAGAACGTGGAGGGACAGCCTCTGGGCTGGACGCGGTGGCACGTTTGCCTTTCATCCTGCATCTGAAATACTTTGCCAGTAGGACCTGGTGGGAGGTATGGTCTGCACTTCTGGGGACCCCAAGGACTTGCCTTAGCTTTTTAGCATTGGTGACACAGGGAGCTTCTTTCTGCCCAGTTCCTTGGGTCATTTGCCTTATTGTGGATTATCTAGCAGGATGGTACAGTTGATTGGTAAGGTGGTGGTTTGGTTCTCTTTCTATCTTTTGGATTTGCTAGGCAGAGAGGTAGGAAGTTCCTTTAAAAGTGTCAGCTGCCTTCTGAACTGGTAATGGGTAATTCTTTGCTCACAGCCTGGGGCATCCCCTTTATCTTAATGCTGTCTTTCCCAGGTAGGTTGGGACAATAGAAAGGCAGGGAGAGCCAGGTCTATCTGGCAGATGAGGCATTGATTGTAGCCTCAGGAAGAGTGGAATAAATCACAAAAACTAGGAAATGGTGCAGGTGTACCATGGGTGGGTGAGGAATTCAGCTGCTAACCCATGTGAGGGGCATTTAGGGGTCTGCCATCACTGAGATCAAGAGTTTTCTGTATACTGCACAGCTGTTCTTTGGGGGATACTGTGTGATAAGTGGAGAAAGTCATCTGGCAGGTGTGAAGTGTGTGAAATACCTAGATAGTTTGCAAAGGACCGACTTTGATTTTAAACAGGAAATCTTCAGGCCCATTGCCAATCTAAAGTACATTCTTTTTTTTCTTTTTGGCACCGGGAATCGAACTTGTGACCTTCCACTTGGGAGGTAGGCAGCCACACTTCTGAGCTAAATCCCCAGCCCTAAAGTACATTCTTGATTTTACATTATAACATTGCCTTCATCCACAGTTGCATGTGGAAATAAGCAGTGTTGCCGAGAAGCATTGAAAAGTATGGTTTCCTCAGTACCTCCTCTGCGTGATGCCTCCAACCTACCGATACCTGGTTTCTTTCCATCTTTGTGACCTAAAGTGGAGAAGCATATCTGTACTTCTGCAGATGCAGGATGAATGTTTATATTCTTGAGCAAATTCTAAAACCATACTCTGTGAAAGCGTTTCCTGAGAGTCTTCTCTAATAGTGTTGAACTTTAAGAAATAATTCTTTCATTTAATTATTTCAGCATTGCATTGGTGTGTTCTTTTTTTTTGGTACTGAGGATTGAACTCAGGACCTTGCGCTTTCGAGGCAGGCGGTGAAACCACTGAGCTAAATCCCCGGCCCAGGTGCGTTCTTTCTTTACCCTGATGCAGCTACTGAGATGTGTGGCTGTAGGTTGGGTTTTCCCCATTTCCTTTGTACGGTGAGGGCCCTGGTTAGGGAGGCTGTTACTGGAATGTTCCTGCATACATATGAAATCGGAGCAGAGAGTGGCTTTGTTTTTTGGAAGCCAGGATAAGGATTTCTTTTGGGCTCCAGCCTGGATGTCACTTTTTCTAGTTGGGCAGTTAGTCCTTTTGCTCATGGCCATGTCAGGGCCCCTATAGATGCAATCCTAGATTTCCCAGTTAGGCCTGAAATGTAGCATCAGAAAAGTTGGCCGAGAACAGCATACTGAAAATAAAAATCTGGGCTGCGCTGTTTACTCACCATGTGGCTTTCGGCAAATCACTTAAATTCTCTGTACTTTGCCTTCTACATTTTTTAAATGGGGACAAGTACTTTCCTTATGAAATTCTTAAGATTAAAATACTTCTCAAGTGCCCGACTTATCATAGGTCCCTCAAAAGTATCATCTACTGTTGTCATTATTGGTATCTCAGTTGTCATCTCTTTGTCCCTAGGTAGGAAACAAATTAACTATTATTGAAGATTTAAAGAGATTTCTACTGCCTCTCCTACTAAGTCATTGTAGGATTTAACCATTTGTGAAGCCAGCTTCCTTGATTTCTTGCATTTGGAGCGGGGAGTCTTGCCTTCATTATCTTCAGGAGATAGATACCATGAGATTTGAAATCCATGTCTGGGTCTTTATTTTCCACTTCCTCTGTTAGTGTGTGTTATGGCTTGTATCTAGATGTCCCTCAAAGCCTCATCCCATCATAAGTGGGGCTTTTCAGAGGTGGCTGGATCTAGAGTGTGAAGCTCGTATTGATTCATGGTGCAATGCTAGGGTTAAGGGCACTAAGATTAAGGGTGTGAGTGCTACCTGCCTTAAGGGCAGGTAGCCTGAAAAAGATACAAGAGACAGAGAGAGGCTTGTCGCTTGCTTGCTTTTGCTGCCTTCTGCCTGCCATGAACTGTTTCTCCTCTGCCATGCCACCCTGCCTTGGAGCTAGCCAGCTATGAACGGAAGCCTCTACAAACTGTGAGCTAAATAAACCTTTCCTCCTTTAACTTTGGGTATCAGGTATTTTGTCTCAGCAACAAGAAAAGTAACTAAGAGAATGTGTCTGTGGCACTACTTTAAAAAAGAACTACATTTTCTTAGGATGGTTTTAGGTTCACAGGAAGCCGTGAGTTCCCATATAGCCCTCCTCCCCCTTCATCTTCTGCTTCCCACAATGTCATCATCCCAACCAGAATGGAACGTATGTTAGACCTGATGGACCTACATTCACATGCCATTAACCTGGAGGCCACAGGTCACATTAAGATTTACTTGTGGTGTCTGACAAATGCATAATGATGCGTATCCACCATTAACTATCATACAGAACTGTGTACTGCCCTAGAATTCCTCTAAGATCTACCTATTCACCCATTGCCCCCACTGACGCCTGCCAATCACTGGCCTTTTAATGGTCTCCATATTTTACATTTTGTAGGAAGTCATGTAGTTGAAATCCTGCAGTACATAATTTAGATACTACATTCAAGTCATATCACCTGTTTATGGCTTCTTCATAACATTCATATCTTGGCTGTGAAGCCCAGAGATGCATCTTGTTCCACTGTCCCATGAACTTCACTGGAAATCCAAGTTCCCTGAGGCGAAATTTCACCAACTGCTTGATTGTTGAGGGACTCATGCCTGAGCTGTGTGAGAGAACCATGAAATGGGCTGTGTTTTGCTCAAGTTATCAGTGGCTGCTTGCCACCATTATGGAAATAAAAATAGAACCCACATAATTTTAAACATTCATTTGGCCCAGGGCCTAACATTCCACAGCAACTCAGTTCAGTGGACTTGCTAGGAAACTAGCTATGGTTTGGAGGTGGCCATATGTATGTGTGTGTGTGTGTGTGTGTGTGTGTTTGTGTGTGTGTGTGTGTGTCCATAGCCCTGACTCACAAGAGGTGACAGGAGAGTCAGTGTTTCATGACAGAGAGAACAGTGGTGACAACTGTAGAAATAGTGCAGGAAGGGGTGGAGTGTGATAGCCAGCAGTGTGGGTTCAGGACGAAATGTGGATTTGCAGCCACCTCTGTCTTAGATGTCCAGGGGGCCCAGAGGGAGCTGCTATCCCTGCTGGGATTTCAGTTCCTTTTTTGTTGTCTTAGTTTGTTTTGTGTTGCCATAACAGAATACCACAGATTGGGTAATTTATAAAGAGGAAAAATGTATTCGGTTTCAGTTCTGGAGTCTAGATGTCCAAGAGTGTGGCCCGGCACATGGTGCTGTGTGGGCTTTCTGGCTTCATAGGGGGTGAGGGAGCTGGAGCAAGGAAAGCTGAGGATGTTAGACCCGCCTTTGTGACACCATCTCCTGCAAGAATGAACTCACTTCCACCGAAGTCACTCACTACAGTGACAGCAGCATCATCCATTTATGATGGTGGCGCCCTTGGGAACCGAACACTTCCCATTGGCCCCAGCCCCAACACGGCTGCATCTGGATGTAAGGACCCAATGCAGGGACTTTGGGGGACACGAGCCACGGGCCCCTGTAAGGTGGGGGACGATGGTGGTCACCGCACAGCGCTGTTGTGATGAGCAAGTGAACACTCGTGTTGCCTTAGAGCAGCCAAGCCAGTGGCGAAACAAGAAGATGGCAGCAAAGCGTTTGCTTGCTTCTGGGGGATGCTCTGCTGGCATCCAGCTGATTTCTTTCCAGACATCTTTGTTCCTCCTCTACAGAGCTGGTTTCAGAAGGGTGTCAGGAAGGTTAAAGTTTTCCTACAGTTCCTACTGTCAGTCCCTGCCGGGGCAATTCACCCAGTGTGAGTTCCTGACTCCCTGCAACAACCCTCAGGGGTCACTTCCTCCTTGCTTTGGTACTGAGGATTGAACTCAGGACCTTCACCTTGAGCTACATTCTCAGCCTTCCTTTTTTTTGGTACCGGGGATTGAACTCGGGTCCTTGAGCTTGCAAGGCAGACGGTGGAACCACTGAGCTAAATGCCCAGCCCCTCTTAGCCTTCTTTATCTGTTTGTTTATTTCTTTCTTTATAGTCAGGGTCTCACTAAGTTGCCTGGGTTGGGCCCGAATTTGAACCTTTCTGCCTCAGCTGCCCAGAATTGTGGGGTTACAGTGTGTTCTACCACATTCGGCTTCACTACCTCTTCAGTTCCGCATCTAGTGAGGCTCTGAGTGTCACAGGGAAGCTCTTGCCATGGTCCTGCGTCAGTGCATAGCTGGGATTGCTCTGAGGTTCCCTGCCACCTGTCCCGAGTGTAAGCTCCTGGCTCGTACCTGTCTCAGAAATCCCTCACTTATCCCTCGTGGACCAGAGGCCCTCGTTTTTTGTTTTTTTTCTCATTTCAAGTTTATTAAAACTTTAGCAGTACAAATTATCCAGGTTGCAGATTATCAAAAGATCAACTCATTTAAAAAAATTATAGATATTTTTCTTAACTGTATTTATGAGTAAAAAGCAAACAAAATTGAGCTGTCTTTTTTGCGTGTAGTAAAATATAATGTTCTGACCATTGTTAAGTGAACAGTTGAGCAGCCGTAGCGCAATTTATTCATCTCATACAGAAAGTGTACTCATTCAGCAATCAGCCCGCATCTCTCCTCCTCTACCACTCCTTCCGCCAGCCCTTTGTAACCTCTGTTCTGTATTTCACCTAGGAGTTGGCTTATTCCAGATGCCTTGTATAACTGGAATCAATGTTTGTCCCTTTTTGGTTTGCTTTATTTACTTATTTTTTAAGACAGGGTCTCACTATGTAGTTCAGGCTGACCTTGAACTCACTGTGTAGTCCAGGCTGGCCTCAAAGTTGCAGCGATTGTCCTAACTCGGCCTCCTGAGTGCTGAAATTATAGGCAAATCAGAAGCCACCCTGAGATACCACTTCTTACCCACTAGAATGGTGATAATTAGTTTTTTTAAAAGTAGAAAATCACAAGTGTTGGCTACAACCTGGAGAAACTGGAACCCTTGTGCATTGCTAGTGGGGATGTAAAACAGTGCAGTCGCTGTGGAAAACAATTTGGTGGTTCCTCAGAATGTTACAGATGGAATTGCCTTATGACCCAGCAACTCTGCTCTCACACATACGTCCCGAAGAATTGAGAACAAGGACTTAAATACATACTTACACAACAGTTGGGCACTTTTTATTCCCATTGGTGGACGACCCAGGGCCTTTGCACTGAGCTACACCTCCAGCTCCCTTTTAAAAATTTTTTATTTTGAGGCACGGTCTTGTTGGGTCCCTAAGTTGTCCAGGCTGGGCTTGAACTTGAGATCCTCCTCCTTGGCCTCCCAGAGTGCTGGGATTCCAGGTGTGCACCACCACACCCAGCCCAGTTGAGTAGCTCCTGAACATGTGTTATCACTGCTTATCAAAACTTCCTGCCTATGGATGATTTACTTATGTTGCCACCCAAGCGTTCACCATATTGCATGTCAGAAATCCGAGCTCCGGAAATAAAGGGCTCGGCCACCTTTATGCTGTATGTGATGGTGCAGGCCCTTTTGTGATGCCCTGGGGACAGCAGATGTCGAGCTTCAGTCTGGGAGACCATCTTTGCGTGCAGGAACACAAAGGAAAAGGGCTGAACGAGAACCAGGCCAGATAAGATTTTATCCTTCTAGTAACATTGTTGAAATAAATGTTGAGAAGATTGATATACAGAGCTTTTATTTTTTATTCTCCCAGCCTCAGAGCCCGAAAGATTTATTCCCAAGTATTAAATCTGGTTGGATGTTCTGTGATAAAATTCCAGGTTTTGCAGATCACACCTTCAAATAGAAAATGTTAAGTAGGAAGCAGAACGTTGCTTTTGGGGTCTTGGAAACTTATGTTATCTCTTGGGTGAATACTAGTTGGTAAATTCTCTCAAACTCTATTAACAGGTCTGAATAACCATACTTGAGTATTTGTTATTTTGGAAATTCACTATGAATCATGCCATACAATATTCTTTTTGTGAAGACAGGAGAGCTATAGCCAAGTTCCTGTTTAATTTTACCCTGCAGCTTGCCCTTAGCCTGCATTTGGGCCGTTAGCCTACAGAAAAATAGCTGCTTCCTGAAATCCTCTGTTGAGCTGGGCCATTGGTTTCCAGGAACTTCCAGGCTTTGGTTTCCAGGAACTTCTTTGCTGGGTGGGGGCTGGCTGAGAAGATGAATATGTGGTAGAGTTGTTTGATCAAGTAGGCACATGTAGTGTGCCCTAAAATTAGCAAGGAACAGATGAGTTAAGCACAATATTTTAAGTGTTGTCAACCCACTTGAAATTGAGACTATGGAGAGAATGGAGCTTGTTGGAATCTGAGAAACTCTTTCCTGCTCAAGTTCTGGACCAGCTGAGAGAGATAAAGAAGGAAGCAGATGGAGGCCAAAAGATCAGCGTTATTACAGTGACTGTCAGAGTGGAGCTTGTGCCTCGGGGGCACAGCAGCAGGTTTCCTGGCCTCCCCGACTTGTAGAGGTGGAAGAACCTCCCAGTGCACCAGTGGACAGTGGACAGTGGAAGGCTTCCCCTACCAGAGCAGGATCTGAAACTCCCTCTTGCACAACCTAGAGCAGGCCAGACCTTGGGCTGCCTGGGGGTCTAGGTCTCCTGTGGCAGGTACAGGACCGGTGGGTCTCCCAACCCTCCTTCATCCAGGTCTCCTTTGTCCCTCTCCCCAGTGTCATCTAGGAGAGCCAGAGAGGTCAGGGAATTGTCTATGGCTGAGCAGCCTTCATGTAAGGGGCTCAGGAGACCTGGGGAACATGGCGCCCACATGCCACTGAGTTTAGTGGCCTCTTAGTTCACAGTCATAATTAATTTCAACATCTTTGATCTGCTAAAGATCAAACTACTCGATTTGTTTTCAGTGAGAGAGCTAGTCGGGTCAGGACGCAGGATGGGGAGAGAATGCCACATTTGTGTTCCTAGGGGACGTTCACATGGCATTGCCTGCCATTCTTGGTTTTGCCGTCATGGAATAGTCTCCTTTATGAAAAATGCTTGTGCCTTTTCACCTGAGGGCAGCTAGAGTTCGTAACTGTCTAAATCAATGTGAACCTTTCCTTGAAATATTTTCTCTATTAATTGGCATCCTGGAAGGATAAAGCAGTGTGATTTTTGTTTTGAAGTAGTCATCTTTCTAAGCATTTTGTCAGGTTTTTTTCTGTAGGAGGCAGGAAACAGGTAATAATCTTCAATTTTGTGGACTTCAGAACCATAGCACAATACTAGAATACTGAAAATATCAAAGGCCTTCTTGTTGAAATCCTGTCCTTTCCTTTCCAATTTAATACTGAGAATCTTAGTATAGTTCAAACAGGCACTCACTGTGTAGAAGAAGTGAATGAAGGTTATTTATGGTCTGCCATATCACCACTCTATTTGTTATACAATTTCATGGCCATACTAGTTGGGATGATCTCCTTTCGTGGCATGATAGTTTTATTTTCATGAAAGAGGAGCTTGGTTTTATTTTTTTTCCTGACTTTTTCAAACTTTTTGATTATTGGTACATTCTAGATATACATAATAATCACATTCATCATAGGGAATTTGTACCTGTACATGGTATATCTTGCTTCTTTTTTTCCCATTCCCCTTCCCTCTGTTCAACCCCTCTTCCCCTCCTTATTTACAAAAGCTTTGTTTCCATTTTTTTTGTTTTTATTTTTCCTCTTCTATTCTCATTTTTTCTTGTCCTTTCCTTCCTTTCCCCTCCCCTCTCCCTTGTTCCCCTTCTCATTCAAACATTTTCTCCCTGCTTCCCAATATGTATTATACGTTTTGGTCCTTATTTATACTTTCAGTTTCTCACACCGGAGAAACAATGCGATATTTAAATGTGTGTCCCGTTTATTTTGCTTAAGAGTATTGTCTCAAGATGCATCCATTTACCTAAAAATGTCTCAAGTTTATCTTTCTTCATGACAGAATAGTAATCCATTGTATAAAAGAACCACATCTTTTTATCCATTTGTTGGCTGATGGGCACTTGGGCTGTTTCCAAGAAGCTATTACAATCTGTGCTGCTATAAACATGGGTGTGCATATATCACTGTGGTAGGATGCTTTTAATTCTTTCAAGAAGTACCAAGAAGGGGAAGAGCTGTGTAAAATGGAACCTCTAGTTTTAGTTTTTTGAGGAATCTCCACAGTTGCACCAGTCTACACTCCCACCAGCAGTGAACAGGGGTTCCTTTTTTCCTACAGCCCTGCCAGGATTTGGTATTGATTGATTTCTTGATAATCACTATTCTTTCTGGAGTGAGATGGAATCTCAGCATTGTTTTAATTTGCATCTCTTAAATGATCAGTGATGTTAAACATTTTTTCATATGTTTATTTGCCATTTCTACTTCTTCATCTGAGAAGTGTCTATTCATTTCAGAAGCCCATTTTTGTGTTGGGTCTTTAAATTTGGGGGGGGTCTGAATTTTTTGAGTTCTTTATGTATTCTAGATATTAGTCCTTTGTCTGAGGAACAGCCATCCAAATTTTTTCCCCAAAATGTAGGTTGTATCTACACTCTGTTGGTGATTTCCTGTGCTGTGCAAAAGCTTTTTAATACATTGAGATCCCAGTTGTTGATTCTTTGTGATATTTTCTGTACAATCAGGGTTTTGTTTATAAAGTCCTTGCCTACACCAATGTCTTCAAGAGTTCTACCTAACCTATCTTCCATCAGATTTAGTGTTTCTGTTTTAATATTTAAATCTTTGATCCATTTCAATTTTAGTTTAGTACATGGTAAAAGATACAGGTCTAGGTTTAGTTTTTGGCATGTGGAAACGCAGTTTTTCCGGCATCATTTATTAAAGAGGCTATCTTTCTTCCAGTGAAAGCGTTTGGCTTCTTTATCAAAGATAAGGTGGCCTAGTGTGTTTGGAGTTGTTTCTGAATCTTCTAATCTGTTCCATGATCTGCGGTCTGTTTTTTTGCTAGTACCATGCTGTTTTTATCACTGTAGGTTTGTAGCAAGTTAAGAATTGGGATGCTCTCTGCCTTGTCTTTGTTGCCCAGAAATTCTTTTGCTATTCAAGGTCTCTACTAGTTCCAAATGAATTTTAGAATTGTTTTCTCTAATTCCATGAGATATGCTATTAGTATTTTGATCACGATTGCATTAAATCTGTATAACAATTTTGGAACTAAGACCATTTTCACTGTATCAGTTCTTCCTACCCAAGAACAAGGGATATTTTTCCATTTTCTGACATCCTCATAGATATCCTTTTTCAGAGTATTATAGTTTTCAATGTGAGGGTCTTTTACTTCCTTCATTAGATTCATTCCTGCTTGGTCATGGTGTATAATCTTTTTGATGATTTGCTGCATTCTGTTTACCAATATCTTATTGAGGATTTTTGCATCTATATTCATTACGGAGATTGGCCTGTATTTCCTTTTTTTTTTTTTAATTGGATTGCTCTCTGATTTTGGATCAGGGTAATGCTTGTTTCCAGGAATAAATTTGGGAGTATTACTTCCCTTTCAATTTCATTAAAGAATTTGAGGAGTTAGCAGCATTAGGTCTTTTCTAGATTTCTTATAGAATTTAGCAGTGAATTCATCAGGCAGAGCTTGGGTTTTTCTTTGTTGGTAGGTTTTTAATTATATCTTCAATTTCATTGACTGATATGGATTTATTTAGAGTTTTTATATCTTCTTGATTCAGCTTTGGTAATTCATATATATCTGGGAATCTGTCCATTTCTTCTGTGTTTTCCATCTTATTAGAATACAAGTTCTTGAAGTAGATATTAATGATCTTCTGGATTTCTGCAGGATCTGTTATGATTTTACCCTTTTCATTCCTAGTTGCATGGATTTGAATCTTTTTTTTCTTTCTTTGATAAGGTTGGCTAAGGTTTTGTCAATTTTATGTAATCTTTCAAAATATTTACTCTTTGATTCATTGATTCCTTGTATTATTTTTTGGTCTCCATTGCATTAATTTCTGACCTTATTTTTATTATTTCCTCCCTCATACAAGGCTTGGGCTTGACTTGTTCTTTTTCAAGAAGCTTGAAGTTCAACATTAGGTTGTTTATTTGAGCCTACTCTGTTTTCTCTGATATAGGAATTCACTGCTGTAAATTTCCCTCATTGGACTGCTTTCATTGCATCCCATAAGTTCTGGTATGTTGTATTGTCATTTTTGTGTAAATGTAGAAACTGTCTAATTTCTTCTTTAATTTCCTTTGTGACCCATTGATTGTTCAGGAAGTTGTTATTTAATTTCCATGTGTTTATGAACTTATTGTGATATCTTTTGCCGTTGATTTCCCATTTCATTGCACTGTGGTCTGATATGCATAGGATAATTTCAATTCCTTTGCATTTACTTAGGCATGTTCTGTGAGCTAGCATGTGGTCTGTTTTGGAGAATGACCCATGTGTAGCAGAGAAGAATGTATGTTCTGATGTTTTGGGGTAGAACACTTCGTAGACATCTACTAAGTCCATTTCTTCAAAAGTTTGGTTCAGTTCTGATATTTCTTTGTTGATTTTTTGGTCTAAGTTGATCTGTCTATTTGTGACAGTGGGTTATTGAGATCTCCCTTACAATTGTATTAGTACTTATTTGATTTTTATGTCTATTAATATTTATTTAATATAATTGGGTGCGCTGGTATTTGGTGCAGGCATATATTTATGATTGTCATCTCTTCCTCTTAGATTGTTCCCTTTATAAGTATTTAGTGACCTTCTTTGTCTCTCTTAATCAGTCTTGGCTTTAAATCCACTTTGTCTGCAAGTAGAATAGTGACCCCTGCTTTTTTCTTCCTATTGCATGGTGTATTGTTTTTCATCCTTTGACTTTCAGTTTATGAATTTTAAAAAATTAAATATGTTCCTTATATGTACCATTTTGTTGGCTCCTGCTTTTGATCTATTCTGCCACTCTGTTTCTTTTGATTGGTGAATTGAGACCATGAACATTGATGGTTATAACTGATATGTATTGCCTTATCCTTGTCATGTTATTTTCATGTTGTTGGCTCCCTTTTTTTCCTTCTCTGTGTAATTTCTTGCTTTGCCTGGTGGATTCATTCTGTTGGGGTTCATGAGGTTTTAATCTTTGTTATCTCTTTCTAGAATATCCTTCAGAACACTTTGGAGTGCTTGCTTGATGGTCATGAATTTCTTCAGGTATTCTTTTTCTTATTTAAAAAGTATCTTATTTCTCCATCAATTTTCAAAGATAATTTTGTGGGATGCATCAATCTGGGCTGGAGGTTGTTTTCTTGTAGGGCTTGAAATATTTTAGTCCAAGCTGTCCTTGACTTGGAGGTTTGTGTTGACAAGTCTGCTGTGATTCTGGTGGGCTTTCCTTTTTAGGTAATTTGTTTCTTTTCTCTAACAGCTTTTAATATTCTGTTTTTGTGTTAAATTTCTCTAATTTTGACTATTATATGATTTGGTGTAGGTTTTTTTTGGATCATGGCTGACTGGCAAACTGTTTTTTCCTGCTTTGGAAGTTTTCTGCCATTACTTCTATGAACAGGTTTTTTAATGCTGTTTGCACTGTCTCCTGCTTTTTCATTGGCTCTGATTTTATATTATTCTTTGCATCCTCTAGCAACTGTTGAATTGATTTTTCCTGGTCCCTTGCTATTTTAAAGAAATCTTTCTTTTCATGATTGCTAACTACAGTCATGCCTTCTATATATGATATTCTGTCCTCACATTGGCTCATTCTGTTATGTATAATTTCAATGGAATTTTTAGTCTGCTGGATATCTGCTTGAATTTGTTTCATAGATTACATTTCTTTCCTATGTTGGACGTTTATGGTTTCCATCATTTTCCTAAGCTCCTCTATTTTTTAAAATCTGTGTCTGCTGTAGAGTCACTAAGCATGTCTTTTATTCAGGTCACCATCTCTGTAGTTAATCTGAGAAATTATTTGATTTGATTTTATTTCTAGAATCTCATTCAGCTGTTACTTCTTCACAGAGTCCAGTTGGGTGGCTTTTGAATTGTTCCACCTTATTGCCCCTAGTGTTTGCTTTTTGTGAGCTGAGCTGGAAGTCTGGCATTACATCTTGTTTAAGTGTCTTCTCATTTTTCTTTTTTTTTAGTTTAATTGCTGGGTTGATGCTTGTAAATGGCATATGGCAGGTGGCTTTATTGCTAATATTGAGAACTCATAAGAAATGACTACTTCTCAGAAATGTCTTCCAAGTGTAGCCGGCTTTTGGGTTTTGAGTCTGTTGCAAGATCCTACCTCTTCAATTTATTGGAGATGAGAGGTTGATGCCTATTTGGTCTAGCTCCCAGTTCTTTGGCATTGGATTATAGTATTATTTATGACCATTATGTAATCTCAGTCTTGACATATCAGAAAAAACAACTTATTAGAACAATTATGTCACCTTGGGTAATATAGTAAAATTAGCAATAACAATAGCATCAAACACAGACTAGAATATGACAAACTGTGTTAACTATTGATTTGCCACCTTTAACTGTATGAACTCTATTTGTGATGATATAACAAAGCACAAAATGAATCAGAAAATTTTATACAGTAAATATGCCCTCAATATGATGATTTTACTCATAGCAGAGAAAATTTAAAAGGGATTGGGGGAGAAATAGAAAAATAGAAGAAGATATTAGGAGCAAGGCTAGAGGACAGAGGAAGATTACATGAAGTTTGAGAAGCTGGTGAAGAAGACAGGAGGGAAAGAGAAGAGGAAGAAAGAAAAAGAAGAACAGAACCACCACCACTACCACTACAACAACAAAACTAAAAACAATGTTCACACTCATATAAAAACAAAAATAAACAATCAAGAACAAAATGAAACGAAACAAAAGAAACAAGAAGAAAAAAAGTGTCCACTTCAGGGTGTGTCTGCTGTCACTGGTAGACAGTGTGGGCAGACAGAGCCAAGATCCATGTTGATTAATCCCAGCAAGACAGCTGTAGATTTATGGCAGGGTAGTGGATAATGCTAGCAAGCCTGTACCTTTAGTTCCACTGAAGTTCAGGTTGGTTTCTGCCTATGAGGCTGGAACTCGATTTGATTAGCCTACAACACTTCGTGTGCATCCTGCCAGTTTGAACTGGGCTCCCTGCTAACTAGAAATCAGTTCTGCCTCACCCTGACACTGGGAACCACTAGATGGAGCCAGCCCACAGCTGCTCTGAGTTCTGAGCTCAGTTGGCCCCTCTCCAAAATGGCTACTGGCCAATTGCCCTCTCCTCAGGCTGGGGGGTGGGTGGTAGTGTCTGAAACTGAATAACTCACCAGCCATTGCAGTCCACTTCATCCTTTGCTATGTTCCACTGGTCGTTTTTCCATGGAGGCCTCTGGGGTCACCAGTTGTGGAGTACCACTTCTGATTAGGCTCAAAGCCCCGGAAATATAGGAACACTTGAGTACACTTAAGGACACAACTCCAGTATCAGGGCCATGTGTATAATGGGCCACAGTTATATAAGAATGACAACATACTCGACCACACATATGCCACATGGCCCTGCAAGGTCACCCAGGTGTTTTGTCTCACCATGTCCCAGTAAGCTGATAACAAGTACTATAACTGCTGTAAACTAAAGAACTATTTTAGCTGTTTTTGCTAAAGGAATAAAGACAAGCAGCTCTGGCTCTCCTGCTTTGATGCTGCTCTTTGCTGATGATTGGCTCTGTGTTTTATTCTTTATTGGGAAATTAACTCACTCATGATGGACTAATGTTTGAACCCCTTTCCGGGTGCCACCAGGGAGGCTTGGCCTTGACACCAGTAGTCATCATGCCTCTGTGGGTTTGAGCCGCCCTTCCCATGCAGGGAGTCAGGGCTCATGGAGAAGGCACTGCTTGCCACCTCCTTCTTCTGCATTGAGGTCTCTCTCTTTGCTTTCCCTGTGGGCTTCACTTCTTGCTTCAGATCCTTGCTTGGTCCTGGGGACCCTCTTTCCTACTTCTTCTCTTCTTCACATTGGAAAACAAATCTCAGACAGGCTGTTTTTTTGCTGTTCACTCCGCCATCTTCCCAGAAGTCCTCAGGAACTTGATATTATAGCAAGGTTTGTTGTCTTGATGAGCTGCTGTACATAAAACACATAGCATAACTTGTCAATAAACATTAACCATCTTTCCTGGTAGTAATTGTTTACCATGCATGAATCGTGTTTTAGGTTCTTTCTAGAAATTCTCAGAATCTGTGAAGCTGTCCATTCTGGCTGAGGATAATCGCTCTAGAGCAGAACCTTATTTTAAAAACATCTTCTTCCTTTTTTTTAAAAAAAATAAAGTCCATTTAAGTCCTGAGTTTTTGTATAAATTATTTTGTCCCCACACATAAATGGCAGGAAAAGAACAATCTGTATTTCCTTTCTCTAGATTACGAAGCAACATTTTGTTCACCTCCGAATGTTGCAAATGGTGATTATTTAGAACCCAGATGGGAGTCTTCCCATAGATTCTGAATACCATTCAAACTCAGTTGCAAGGATCTGTAATTAAAGTAAATGTAGTGGGAAACAAAAACCATGCACACAAAGAGAGCTAATTTTCCTGGCATACCTTTCCTCTTAGAAGTACTTTCTGTAAGTATTGTGTGAACTTTAAGGAAAGGAACTGTTGATTTTCCAGGATTATCAAATATACTCAAAGCAAATGTCTACACCCAATAAATGTATTCAAATTCTTAGAAGAATTTAAGTTAGAGATTGCTCATTAAATACTACATGGGGCAAAACATTCCTTCTTGCACTGGGCAGGTGAGCAGCTGCTATAACTAAAGTGTCATGTATGCGTGGGATTGAGAAGATGCTGAATTGTGTTGCACAGGGCTGCCTAACCTCTGTTAAAAACTGTGCCTCTTGACAGTACTTCCTGTATCATGCCTGATCTCTTTCATTTCACTCTCTCTTTTTTTTTTGCAGTACCGGGGATCAAACTCAGGACCTTGCACTTGTGGGGCAGGCACACACTGCCACTGAGCTAAATCCCCAGCTCCTTGTTTCTCTTTTATAAAATAGCCTCGTATCCTTTTTTCCATTTCTTTCCCTTACCTTTTCTAGCTATGTAAACTTTCCCCTACGGAGGAATTGAAGTTGCTACTATCAGTCAGAATCCCTAAGGAAAGGATGAACTTGGGGGCAAGGGGACCTGTACTGGGCTTTCTACTCAGCTACTGCCAGGAAGTTGGCCCTGGCCTTCAGCTCTTTGAGCTTCGGTTTGCTCATTTGCAAAACAGTCGCATTATGACCCATGGATTCTGGGGACACTGTCCTATGATCTGTAGATTCAGTAAACACTTGCATACTTATAAAGCTCAAAGTTACTTTTCTTTAGAGTATATGTTTTCTAAGTACAGAATGAATTTATATTTTAAAAATTAACTATTTTTTTTTTTTTTGTTGTTGTTAGAGAAAGTATTTTGTGAACAAGGAGGATCTTTTTTGGGACTCCTGAAATCTCATTATTTCTGCCTTCCTATGATTTGCAAGGGCTCTGAGACTCCATGCTGTATAATACATGCTAATGATAGCAATTGTCCTTTATTATCATTTACATTGCAGGATGTTGTGCAACGATTACATTGCATTATTACATTATGTGCATAATTCTCACAGCTCACCCAGGAGGGGTGCAGGTATTATTAAAAAGCTCATTTACGGATGAAAAACTGAAGTTCAGAGAGATTAAGGAACTCGTTTAATTGTCTTTCTGGCCTCGGAGCTTAAACCCTCAGCTCTTGCCTGGTCCCTGTGCATCACAGGAAGATATAGAGACCGGAAACATCATGCCACAGGGCGGAGCTGGTTGTCCTTCACGTCCCCACCCCCTACCCCATCATGCACTGGGATAGATTCCAGTGTGGCAGAAGATGGAGATGTTTCACAGTTTTTGCTTAGACCCAGGTGCAAGATGGTCTTTAGGAATGTATTTGGCCAAGGGTGATGGTAAACTACCCCCTATTGCTATTTGAGCTGTATTCCCTGGAAGCCTTGCTGGCCACATTTGTAATGAGTTGATTCAAAGGTTTAAAGCTGATCTTTCACTGCATGAAAACTTAAATAGAAAGCAAGTTCTCAATCATGCAAATTGCTCCCAAAACACAGTTCCTTCCTCTTTTAGGTCTAACCCAGGGCCTCCTCCTCTCCTTTGGAGGATATAAATTTCCTTGAGTTAGCAGTTTTGGACAGTTTTCCTCTCGCTTTGTTGAGACAGAAAGTATTTCCCCCACAGTGGGGACATTGGATCAGGCAAGAGAATCTCCAGCTTTTCCTCCTTTGCGCTCGACCAGGCTCCGTGGTGGTTCGTTATTCACCTACTGTGAGAGAGTCCTGCCAGACCAAGGCAGGTGTTGCTGACTTGTGAAGACAAGTTGGCCCTGTGTTTCCTCTTCCAAAGAGTTGGACTGCAGCCCTTCGTCGGAGGATTGCATGCACTTGTCACGAGCACAACGTAAATACAGGAAAATGCACGTTATCCTTGGCTGTGGAAATAAACATTTGACATTGTGCCCTAAACTGCTCTTCGGTGATATTGTCAGTGCCATTCTCCTCTGAACATTCAGCGTCCTGTCATCTTTCCTTTATGGTCGGCAGCCACAGGAACAAGAATTCCTTTCTACTTTGTCTGCCCCGTCACTTTGTTGTCATGAAATTGGTGGCAGAAAGTGCAGCCACTAGGGGCTTCCGTGAGGGAGGAGTACCTTCTGATTGTGAAATGCAGCCGGCACTCTGGGTTTGCAAGAACTCAGTGTGTCCAGGGTTTAAATCTGTGAAATTAATTTAGCCTCCATGAGGGTAAATTTCCCCGACTTTGAAGCCTTTAGGGTACCTTTGTCACCATCTGGCAGATTCTCGAAGAATTTCATTAATCCAAGGCAGGATTTTGTCCAGGTGGGCTGGCTCCTTGTAACATCTAACCCGGATTTCAGTGACCTTGTGTTCTCAGAGGCCCTAATACTGCTCGGTCCTGGGCCAGGGCTGATTGGCAGTGGAAGGGGCCGGCGGGTTTTCTGTGCCTCTCCAGGGCCATGCAGGGACTCATGCTTCCTCCATTTCGTTGGCCTGAGCTCTCAGAATGCTCCCCTGGCTCTTCTGACGCTGGGATTGCAGGGAGTGGCTGGGTCTAGAAGGGGCCAGCATTCCCGGGGGCTACAGCCATTGGCTGGAACTCTGGCACCTGGCTCCCGTCACTGTTACTGGGTTGGCAACCACACACTTCCTCACTCCCATGTCAAGAAGGGATCAATCGACCGATTTTCTCTGTCACTGTCACAAAGATGGAAATTTTGGTTTTTTGATTTTCTAAAGAGCTGGGGACTTTTTTCTTTGCTCATTGATGTGTTAAAAACCCCCTCAGAGCCGCCGTATGAATGTCTGGCCATGAATGGTGGATTCTGGTTGCGATCGTGTTTCGTTTTTTTCACATGGTTCCTTGGAGAGATCTGTGCCAACCTCAGAGATCACCTGAAGTGTGCCTTTGTCCCTCACTTCGCTTGTGCTCTGCTGCTTCCCAGGGCGAGGCCACTCTTCATTAGCGGTTGTTTGAGAAGAAGCAGCCTGTGAGTTTTCAGCAGGTCAGTGGCCACAGTTCCTCCTTCCCACATGAAATTCCAACTGTGTGATTTTTTTTTTCTTGCTGAAACATTTTTTTCCCCCTATAAATTCAAAAGCTTTTCACCTTTGGAAGAATTTAAAACCTTTCCTATAGTACTGGTCATCTCCTATTGAATGTACGGAACATAAGTTGTTCTTTGTTGGGATTTTGTTTGCTTTCCACAGAATCAGCCATGGTGTTGGGTTGAGATTTGGTAGCATGGGGCCCTTTGAGGCTTAGGGCTGGGCTAGGGAGGCTCTGAGCTCACTGCATTTTTATTTCCTCTCCTCTCCCCGCCTCTCTCTTTTGGCTCTTCCCCTCCCTTCCCCTTCCTCATCCTCCTCTTCCTCCTCATCTCCCCCCAACCCCAGTAGGGGATGGAGCCAAGGCCTTCCTAAGACAGAATCTTGCCAAGTTGCCCAGGCGGGTCTCAGACTTGAGATCCCCCTGCCTCAGCCTCCAGGAGTGCTGGGATTGCTGGTATGTGCCACCACACCTGGCTTGCATTTGTTTTCTTACAGTTGCTTTGTTCTCTCCTGCCACTTTTTTTTTTTTTTTTTTTGAGACAGAGTCTCCCTATGTAGTTCAGATTGGCCTTAAGCTCACTATGTAACCCAGGCTGGCTTCGAACTTGTGGCAGTCTTCCTGCCTCTGCCTCCCGAGTGTCGGGCTTATAGGTACGTGTCAGCAAGCCCAGCTTCTCCTGCCACTGCGGCTGGGGCTTTTCATCCCTTAGTCTTCCTCCCATGGCACTGGCCCCTCCAACTCCTGGGTGAGCTGTCAAGCAGATCACCGACTTTGTTAAACTGAGAATCACTGGGCTGTCAGGGAGGCCACACAAGTGATTCTTCTCACTGATGAGATCCACTTCGCCTGGCATCTGTTGGCCCCTGGGGGTCAGCTCACCTGGCCCAGCTGCCTGCAGTTGTGGCGATCTCACCCTCAGTACACACTGCACCCTCTTCAAAGATCAGCCAAGCAAGATTAGTATAACCGGGGTCACCACACTGAGTAACCGCACACGCGCACTGAGCTCCTGCTGTGATCCTGGCTCTCCCTGGATATACCAGAGCCCTGAGCACTACTCCTGGAGCCTGAAGCACTTAGGATATAGTAAATAGAAACTAGTAAATATCTAAGGTAATCAATAATTCATTATATATAATTAAGATATAATATGTACCATAAATCAATAATTTAATGATGACATGTAGGTTAAATATTAAATACATGAAAAATGTAGGCACAGGGAGCATAGTAAAGCATTTAACCCTCTCAGGGATGAGGTGGGTGGTATTGTTTTCTGCCTTGTGCAAATAGGGAAACAGAGGCAGAAGTTGGATCAATGGCTGGCAGTTGTGCAGCCAGGGGGTGCCAGAGCATCCACTGTGTACCGTTGACTCTGAAGTGACTGGTGCTGAGTTCCCTGGCGTCCTTTTCTCCTGTTGGGCGCCCCCTAACATTGATCCCCTGCATTTTCCCAGAACACTGCATCTTCCTCCTACCCTCCTTCATCTTGCCTGGGCACCTCCCACACTGCCCTCCGCAGGGGCTTGTCCTGGAGGCACCTGTCCATGCCTCCCTTTGCTGGACCCCAGCCCTGAGGACAGTGCCAGGGCCTGGCACGGGACTTTGTTAAATGCTGGCGGAATTGGTCAGTCAGTATCAGATGGTCATGTCCATCCCCCACTTTCCAGATCTGAATCAATTCAGAACCTTTACTTTTCGCGGTCATTTTGACTTTGAGGAAGAGTCAGAAGTTTCACAGATCTGGTGAATAAGGTGGATGAGGACACACTATAATTTTTTTTTTTTTTGAGGTCTTTCCATGTAGCTCAGGTTGTCCTTGAACCCACTATGGAGCCCAGGCTGGCCTCTAACTCGTGGTGATCCTCCTGCCTCAGCCTCCCAAGTGCTGGCATTACAGGTGTGTACCACAGTGCCTAGCACACCATGACTTTTTCTTTTTTGGGTACCAGGGATGGAACTCAAGACCTTGTGCTTGCGAGGCAGGTGGCGGAACCACTGAGCTAAATCCCTGGTCTCCACACCATGATTTTTTAATGAGCCTACTTTTCTTTTTATCTAGTTTTTTTTTTTTTTTTTGGTACCAGGGATCGAACTCAGGTCCTTGTACTTGCACAGCAGGCAATGAAACCACTGAGCTAAATCCCCAGCCCTGAGCCTGCTTTTCTGAGGGATAGTACTTGGAAGCAGCATTCATCATATTTTTAATGACACCTTATACAGACACTCACAAAATAGGACTTCAGAACTGTGTCAGAAGGTTACAAGAGGAGTGAGATAAGTATGTTCGAAGAAGGAGGTACCTAGGGGAGGATTCATGGCAATGTATCTTCTACTGTACTCTTAAAAAAAAAATACACACCAAATTTTTGAATCAGCCCTTCAGTATTTTGTTCTATGGGGGTAAATAAGTCATAGACATTTTAAAGGAAGGCTTTAAAGAGAATTGATCTGTTTCTAAGTTGAAAAACAGCAAGACTAGTTGAGAATTTGTTTCCTGGTGTGGAAGGAGAACTCCAGGCCTCCAGGTGAATTCTTCTACAAATTATTAAAAGACTCGGGAGCAGTTCAGTCATGTTAAAACTCAAGTGTGGAAATGTCATGATCACATTTGATATGATTTGCAAGGAGGTAGAAGGGAGCTTTTTCAAGGACAGGTCTGGGTGAGAAAATGGATGAGCCCCAAACCCTTGCTAAAGGGCAGCTGTCAGGGGAGTCTGCAGGGATTATTTTTGATCATGATCTTGGAAAGAAGGAAGAGAACTGGGCACTGGATTTTCTTTTCATTGTTATGCTCATCTCTCCTTCTCTCCCTTTTTTCTTCTTTACCTGTCCCTGTCCAACCTGCTACCCCAGTGCTGAGAACCTCCTCTTTGACCAGCGGTGTGTAGAACCAAACGCTTGTCCACTGTCACTGAACATGGTACATAGTTTCTTCTACTTTACCACACTAAGAACAATCCACTAAAACTCTGTACTCTAAATTAATTTAAAAACTTTCTTATAGATAGGTTTTCTTTTAAATCAACACTTTAGTGATAATCCTAGTGCACATTTCCAGGGTACATCTTTGCTGAGAAAAATATTTGAAATTTTTACCATTTATTTTATAAGTCCCTCACACACATGCACGTGAACAGTTACCACAGGCCAGAGTGTTGGAAGATACTTATCTGAGATAGGCTTTAGGTAAATTTAGAAATGCAAAACATGTCAATGATGTAATATTCCAAACTGCTATCTGGACGTACTAGGACTGAAAACATTCTTTTTGTCCTCTTGAATTATAAGTCACCACATTCTAAAAATCACATCCAGCCTCTTATTTCAGTGTGTCATTCTTACATTTGGCACGTGGTATTTGCTTTTGCTGAATGGAATTGAACTAGACCCCCGGTTTTGGGGCTTGCGGGACTGATTTTTTCATGCACAACTTCTCCTGATGGCGTCCTAGAAATGCAAAAGTATTTGAAAACCTAGGCATGGAATCTAATCAGAGTGTCCTGATTTCTCTCTTCTCCCATCCCTTCCCCTCTGCTCTTCTTCCTTCCCCACCTCTCTCCTTTCCTGCTCTTCCCGTAGTGTTGGGGATTGAAACCTGGACATTGCACATACACTAAGCAAGTTGTCTACCTATGAGCTAAATCTCCACCCCAATCCTGATTCTTTTGATTTAAGCTTCCAAAATTAGATCACATTTTATTTCTATTTTATTATATTATTTCCTCCCCTTTTTTTCCTTTCTTCCAACTGTTTTTTTTTTTTTTTTTACATAGCTGGTATTTACCACTTCTTAAACCTCTGGTACTAAATAATACAAAGAACCATTATGTTATCTTGGTGTTTCTGAGAAAAGTGAGAAAAGGACTTTGTGTTGCTGTAGGAGTAAGTATATATCCGTGTGTGTATCTTCCTCGGCAAACTGGAAACTGCAGCTCTTGGTACCCTCGCCCCATGTTGGGCACCCTCTTGATTTGGGAAGGTGGGACCTGCAGAGTTATGTGCAGACTCACTGTCTCATTTGCTTTCTGCTTTTTTCCCTATAAGTCCTTTTTTAAGGACTAATTGCCTTTGTTTTTTTCTTTAACAACTATTAATCATTTTGATATTGAGCATTGTGAAAATAGTGCTGCTTTGTAATCCTGGAGGTTTAACTCTATAGAGTTATTTGAAATTGACTACTTGGTTTTTTTGTTGTTGTTGTTGGTACCGGGAATTGAACTCGGGATGTTGTGCTTGCAAGGCAGGCACCGGAACCACTGAGCTAAATCCCCGACCCTAAAATTGACTATTGATAGGATTGCAGAACAGGTTTTTCAGGAGACTTGATAATCTCAGGTAGATGTTGGATGGTGATGTTTGTATTAGCCTAATATTCCACCTCAGTAGCAGGGATAGGCAGCTGGCTATTTATTCTGTTTTGATTGACTTGCCCAGAATAGACTTCCTATCTGGGCTCCATTTTTACGCTTCATAGTTTCAACAATGTCCATGTTTAAATTATTCATCCATGTTCCACAGTTATGGGCTACCTAAGACATTTTTAAAAAGAACGAGAATTTGAAATCAGACTCTTTCTTATTGTACATATTTCAATTCTTCTCTGTTAATCTTTCCCCTATAAATTGAGTCCTACAGATGTAGACCAGGGGTATCCAGGCCTGGGTCCTTCCAGGATAACCCATGAAGACAAACGTGTCAGGGTGACAGAGTTGGTAACCCCATCTGCTCCCCAGCCCTAAGAACCAGATGCATAGTGTCTCATACATAACAGATGGTATAAGTATAATCATTCTCTAGATGAGCTCTGCTCTAAACTTCACCGTTCACATTCACCCATACTGTCATTGGGGTGGGGTGGGGGTTACCTACTGTGGATCTTAGTTCTGGTACTCTTTTTTTTCTGAGTTAACTTAGCAGAAAATCTCTTCTACTACTTGGCATGTGCTATCATGAGATTGCTGAGATTTGGTTTTTCTCTCTTCAAAGTATGACCTTTTAAATCTAAATATTATAGAATTAGTAAATGTAGTAAATCTATGCTTTATCTGTATTTAGTTAGTCTGATTTGCTGGGAGCCTTTCTGACAAGTTTTTGGAACTATAGAGGATGCATTGCCTTTTGCAAATTCTTTCCAAGATACTTATATTTTTGTCTCTCTTCATCTTTGTTCAACAATGGTTGCTTATATTTAGAAGTTGAACTATCACTGACTTTAATTTTGAGTAACAATGATCTTTTCAAAAACATGTAAAAAACTAGAGAATTGGTGCATTATTTTATAAGGCTAAGGTGTTGGCATTGTCACTTCTCGGGCTTGAAATTTATCATTGAAGAGGGAACCACAGCCCCTCCTGATTGTTATATGCCAGGTCTTTCCACTGCATGTGGGAGATTGTGTGTTTTGATTTTAATCAATAAGGGATAAAAATCTATGAATTCAGACACTAATTTCACAGAGCATTTTTCGTTCTTGTTTAGTTTTTAGAAGCTTCTAATTACAGCTCAGCAGCTTGTATATGATGATGACTAATCAATACCTGGATTTAAAGAAAGATCCCACTGTTTTTCTGCAGCTGCTGTGTACTGATCACCTCTGTGGCTCAGACTGTGGACTGTGGTTTCCAACAGGTTGTCCCCCTTACTCTTACTCCCTGTGTACCAAGAAGGGAGACAGGCTGGGTGCTGTGAAGTGACTTTCTGCTGTCATCTGGCTATCACCGATTCTGTGTGGCTTCTGGGTCAGGTTCATTCTCAGAGGAGTAACTGGTGACTCCCTGGGCTTCACGGCTCAGGCAGTGCACTCGGGCTTGAGCCCGCGCTTGCCTGGGAACAGCCCCAATTTTGAGATTTTGACGCATGCAAGCTGTGGGATGTCTTTCACAATCGCTCAAGACTTCATTATCTGTTTCAGATTTCATTTTGAGATTAATAATTAACCCTTAAGGGCTTTTCCCATTGTGTCAAGTTCAAACAGAAAGCAGATGACATACTCCCATTATAAAATAAGCATATGTAAGAAACACCACAGGCCCCAACAAGAAGGGACAGTTGATAGGTTTTGTGTTTGCTCACTCGGTCTCAGAACTGCCCTGTGGGGAGAGCATGGGGGTGTGGATCTTCAGCCCAGCTTTCTACCTGAAAACCCCTGCGGTGTTTGCTTTCATCTCGAAATGCACACAGGGGAGATGTATTCCAGATCGAGTCTCAGAAAGAGACATCAAAGTCTTTTCAAGAATTAAATATACATATCCCATGACAAATTAATTTTGAACAATTTGTTGCTTTGTCCCAAAGATTTTGACATGCACTGTGTTAAAAAAACAAAGCAAAACGAAACAAGAAACCCATAATTAGAAATTTTGCTTCATGGTTGCTGATTGGTTCCTTTTAATGAATGGTAGAGCACTTGCCCCGCATGTGCTAAGGCCTTGGATTCAATACTCAGCACTGCAAGAATTTCTTTTAAAAAAGTTATTTTAATTAGTGGGAAGAAACTGCTAATGAGGTTCATTAAACTCCAAATCTAAGTGTTGTTGCTGTATCAAATCACCCGTAAAACCTGTATTGTTGGCATTGCTCCTCATTCCTCCGATGATGTATTTATTTAATGCCAAGTGATATATATTTTTTTCTTTGACTTGACCTTGCGAAAGAGGATTTGGAATGGGAGATCTATACCATTATGCTTAAATAATTTTTTGAGTGTGCTGAAGTACACATACCAGCTCTGACTTTGTCATCTCTGGTTCTCTCACACACATGACACCACACACACACACACACACACACACACACACACACACACACACACAGGGTGAGTAAGCAGCATAGGAGCCAAGGATGATGTCTGTCAACTTCGTCACTGTCTTCCTTGTGGTCTATGTGGTTCTTTTATGGTTGATGAAAGAAGATAGAAAATTGGAGAGGGAAGAATATCAGATGAGGGAGGGCAGTGCTGGTGATGATATTGATACTTGTAACTGCCAATTAACCAAACACTTTGATTACTCGATGACTGCAGGTAGATGGAATCTGTGGTGATGGAAATGAGCACATTTTATGAATGTCGTTTCCCACATTAGTAACCCATGGAACACCAACGTTTCCATTGTTAGTTGATGTTCCACAAAGGAAGCCTTTATGATTAAGAGAGCTTGGGAAACTGAGTTAAACAAAGTGAAATCCATTTCTTGACTTCTGGAGCTGGAATTCCCAACTTTGACCATGTGCAAAGTATTTCTTGGAGCTTCTGTGAACATTTCCAAATTTCTAAAGAATGTATAAACTACTGCAAGAGAATGTGGAGTAGTGAAAAGAGCCCAACAAATTTGCAAGAAGTGGATCTAGGTTCTGAGGATGACCAGGCCACTCCCCCATCTCTCTGCCAGTAGACACATCATTTACACAGGAACGACACAACGGTGATGCAGCAACCCTGGCTCAGCGTTGCTGTGATGATTGAATGATCTAATGTGTATAGAAACAATTTTCCAATTATCCAGTGTTAGCTATTGTTACACTGTAATTTTTCTTACTGCAGGGCAATATACACAACACAATTTGCCATATTAGCTAGTTTTAGGTGTTCAGTCAGAGGCGTTAAGCAGATTCACATTATTAAGCAACCATCACATCACTGCCATCGATCTCCAAACCTTTCTCTTCCCAAACTGAAAGTTTTTTCCCATTAAACAACAGTTCCCCTCTCTGCCACCCATCATCAGCCATCGTCCCACTGCCTGTCTCGATTGAGTTTGTTATTTTGTTTCCCGTTTATTGCATTTAACATAATGCTTGCTTACTTGCTTTTTCTTTCTTTCTCCCTTCCTTTCCCTTCCCTCCCCTCCTCTCTTCTTTCTCTTATTTTCTCCTTTCTCTTCTCCTTATCTTTTCCCTCCCTTTCTTCCTCTCTCCCTTCCTTTCCCTTCCCTTCCCTTCCCTTCATACTGGGAATTGAACCCAGTGCCTTCATACTGTGCTCCATCCCTAGAACTTTTTATATTTTATTTTGGGACAGTGTCTCACTAAGTTGCCCATGTTCAGTTGGAACTTGCAGTCCCCCCTGCTGCAGCCTCCCAGAATGCTGAGAATACAGGGATGTGCCACCACCCCTGCCTTACTTTCTAATTTTACATGATGTGAGATTTTAATAGAATTCTATTATTTTCTTAATCCGCTTGCCCCTGGCTCCATTCTTTTAACACAGTGCAGTGTTGGACGGACATGCATATCCCTAGTGTTCCTCTAGCACGATCCACAGTCCTGGAGTCAGCACCAGGAGGTTAGTGTTGGGGGAACTGATAGGCTATGCCTTTGCAAAGCGGTGGTTAGGGATCTGGTTCAGTCTCAGATTGGAACTAGAAAGAACCAGACTCCCTGACAAGTGGACACATTTTCTTTCTTGAAATAGAAGAGACAGGCATGAGTTTTAACAGGTACAAATTGATAAATCATCTCACAGAAGATTTATACAGAGGCAGGATTTTTAAAAGAAAACTTCCTACTTTATCATTTTGCCTATCTTAAAATGGTAGCTCTTGCTAGAGGGTTCTTTGGGAGAAACCCTTTGTAGCTTTAGGATGAAGATCATCCATTACAAATTTAGATAGCTGAAAATTTGAATAAACCCTTTAAATGTATTTTTCAAATGAGTATTCATTCTCCTCTATACCCTGCTTTTATGCTAAAATGATTTCAAATGCCTATTATCAATCCACATAATTAAAAATGCTTTCTTTTCCAAGAATTTTTATAGTATTTTATTTTTTGTTACGAGGGATTGAACTCGGGACCTTGAGCTTGCGAGGCAGGTGGCAGAACCACTGAGCTAAATCCCTGGCAATACAGTATTTTAAGTATAGATTAAAGAGGACATCAAGATGATCATCATATTCTTTTTCCTGAGAAATCATAAAACCCAGGTTAAAAAGTTACAGTCAAATTAAACTATGATGTTACTGTTTATGGTATTCTTAAAAGAGAAAAAAAAATTTTTGTGTGTACCTTTGCCCTGCTTTGGTCAGTTGTGTAATTACAGGGAGTATTAGCTGTATCAACATACTCTGGGCATAAGAAGTTCATTAAACTGCACTCTCCCCTCTTACAAAGCAAGCACTCTGAGTTTATTGGGCTTCCGGTCACACTTTTTTGGGGCTTGTGACATTCCCCTCTCCCTGCCCTTCCAAATCAAGATTCTCAAAGTAAGGATGCCTGTGGTACTTAGCATCCCATGTGGAACCCTGAGTCGTGCTGTCCACAGAGCAGGCACTCACCATGTGTGGAGACCGAGTTGGATGGACCCAAATTGAGAATGAGGTCTGGAAGCAATGATGGAAGGGATTGTTTTAGGTGGAAAGTGATGTCAGGGTCTTATTTACCTTTATGAGAAACCAAGCCAAGCTGGATGGTACAGTACAGATGGCAGGCTTGTTCCTGTGAGTGTGAGGACAGAGCAAGAGAAACAGATCAAAACAGGAGGCTCAGGAGCTGGCACTCTGGTGCCAACATTAGTTCAGTCCCCATTTCCCCATGCTGGTGGGAGCGAAGCAGCAGCAGAAGCAGAAGGCTGGTGTTATTTTGATCACCAAGCTCTATTTAGTGAATACACTTGATTAATCCCCTCCTTCTTATGGATGCTATTTTGAATGGAAAATCACATTGGAAAAATAAATCCCTACATTGATTGTGTGCACAATACGTTCCCTCTTTTACATACCAATCTGGAGCATCCCTTAAAGACCCGCATGGTAAAGGCTTAGTCCTCAGCCCCTGTTGCTATTGGGAGGTTGTGGAACCTTTAAGAAGTGGAGCCTAGTGGGAGGTTTTCTGATTGACTTGGGCATCCCTTTCAAGGAGATACTGGGACCTTCAGCTTTTTCTTCTTCCCCTCATTTCTGCTTCCTGCATATGAAATGCGAGGAGTTTTGGTCCACTGTGAGCGCATTCTGTGCTGTACAGATCCAAAAGCAACAGGAACAACCAATCAAGGACTGCAACCCCTAGAACTGTGACCCTTTTCAAAACAAATCTTTCCTCTTTAGAAACTGATTGTCTCAGGTGTTTCTCATACTAACAGAAAGCCGACTAACACAACGCCATACCCAAAGCTCCCTTTTCTGTGAAATGAATATTTTTAAAGCACTTACTAGGTGCTGCATTTTATTGAGAAAGAATTTGAAGGCGTAGAGAAATTAAATGATTTGCACCAAGACCACATGGTATCCTAGCACTCAAAAAGGAATACCAATTCCCTACTCACTGTGTGTGTTCTTTGATTTGGCCTTTGAAACTCAACCTCCCTACCTCCCTGCCCCATACAGAAGCAGCATTAGAAAGGACTGCTAAGCCTAGACTCAGCCCATTTTCTTTCTAGGTGGGTATTTCCAGAAAGGGGTATACTTAGGTCTCAGAGGGGCTGAGTACCTCCTGAGCATTCTCGGGACTGGCTTGGTTTAAATGTGGATGTGTCAGTTCTAACTAGCTGGGAGGAAATGCTTTCCCAGCATGATGCATTAGTCATGAGCAGGGTGTAGGAGGGTGCTGAACAATCATTCCGACCCTCCTCCCCACTGCCTGGCTTTCAAGCTGAACTTGAAGCCCAGCTGCATTGGAATTGGGGACTTGCTGGGACACCCCCACCCCGATCCCGCTGTGTGCTTGAAGTCTTGGATTGGAGGTAGGAGAGTGGTGATTTCAAGGCTAGAGCAGAAATATCACCAACAGGGAAGCTATGTACCCTGGGCCTCCATGGTTTATGTGTGTGTGTCATAAGCAGGGTTAGGAGAAGAGTTAAAGAACTAGAAGCTGAGGTAGAAATGACTGCTTTGTCTATACGTGTCTGTGTTTTCCAAAGTACAAATACATTTTCACATTGTTTTCCATGTTGAAGTAATAAAGTCCTAGCTCTTGATGATCCTGGCCAGAAGAGTTGGAAGCTTGGATAGATGCAATTGTTTAGCAATATATGAGAGGGTTTTTTTTTTTTGGTACTGGGGATCGAACTTGGGTCTTTGTGCTTCCGCAGCAGGCGGTGAAACCACTGAGCTAAATGCCTGGCCCTGTTTAGCAATATATGACAAATATGGTATCAGGAAAGCCACAGCCCTCTCCTGGGTGATGTCTTTGTGCCCCAGAGCCTGTGGCTCCCTGGAACACCTCAAGTGGCTCTTCCTTGGAAGTGCAAATCAAGTGGATCTGTGGGCCAGTAGAGAGTCCACACTGGATAGTCCACTGTAAGCTTCCTGTGGGGAAATGAATTTTACTCTTTCTTCCTTTGGCCAATAATGATGGTATTACTTAGGTACTGGAGAAAAAATTTGTTGGAGAGGGTGATGGTTCATTTTATCTGTAAACTTGTCCAGTTGTTTAGCCAATTACAGTAGTATCTCCCATCCGTGGGTTGATAATATAGGAAGATACGTGTCATTGGACACTATAAGTTGTGTAATAAGTAAGTAATAAGCTGTGGTCCATTCCCGCATGGAACTTATGCTCCTGCCAGAGATCAAGGTATCAAGACACATATTCAAATGATTGATAACTGTGGGGATTCAGAGGAGAAAAAAATAATTCTTGACAAATCAGAGCGTTGCAAAGTTTTCCAATTAAACATCCCAACATAAAAAGAGAATGAATTTCTAAACACTCCATATACCATTTTATTGGAGGGGGCAAGGTGGGTATTTCATCTTTAAATATTATGCAGATTTAAAATATTGTTCCAGTACCAGTGCACCCCACCTTTCCTGCTCTCTCTAACTCTCTGGATAAGTTTTTGAGTAACCCTTCAGAAAGATGCTCCTTTATTCCTATAGGTCTCACCTCCAGTGTGCATGCTGGGGGTGTTTGTACCTTCGTTCAAGGGTTTCCAAGCCCCAGGCCATGGATTGGTACTAGGCTGTGGCTGTTTAGGAACTGGGGCACACAGTAAGAAGTGTGGGGGAGGGCAGGGGATTTAGCTCAGTGGTTCCTCTACCTGCCTGGAAAGCCCAAGGTCCCACGTTTGATCCCTGGTACCAAAAAAAAAAGAAAAAAGTGTGAGGTAGCAAGTGAAGCTTTATCTGTATTTACTGCTGCTCTCCATCACTCGAAGTAGCGTGGGAGTGCTGGCTCCTGTCAGTCCAGTAGCAGCTTTAGATTCTCATAGGAGCGGGAGCCCTACTGTGAACTGCGCATGCAAGGGATCTCGGTTGTGAGCTCCTTTGAATCATCCTAAAACCACCCCACCAATCTACACTCCCCATCCCTGGGGAAATTGTCTTTCCTGAAATCAATCCTAGGTGTCAAAATGGCCAGGGACCACTGCCTTAGTCAGTGGAACGGGGATTAGAGTGGTGGCATTTTGGAAGGCTATTAAGTGCAACTTGTATGTTCATTAGTTCAGATGGCAGTGGGTGGATCGGGCAGAAGAGGGGAATACTATTGATGGGGATTAAAGCAAGGAGACCTGGATTAACATAGGGATAGAAGGGATGGGTGGGATAGTTATAGAAGACACTTCAGGTACTTTGCAGGAGAGAGGAAAGAAAGAAATGCATACTCATGAACCCTGACTATATACAGTACCAAGAAACCGAGACTTCACGTCCATTGTCTTACTTAAGCTCCAACAGGAACCTGTAGGCAGGTTTCCTATTTTGCAGATGGAGAGCAAGGTGTGTGTCTGGCTGGAGGTCACAGATTCATTCAATGACCCACTACCACTAGGGCTGTCTGAAGCCAAAGTCTATTTTGTGTTTATAAATCACTTCATCTTCTGGGGCAGAATCAGAATCATGAGTGGAGGGTTTTTGACCCTAAATGGGAAGTCAGAACTATCAATGGGTAGCCCCATGGAGTTGTCCACCAGGAGTTTGGAAGGAGGAATTTGTACTGAAGACTGAGATTTAGGTAGATGAGAGTCTGGGCGGAACTAGATAAGTGTGTGGTAGAGAAAAAGGCTGTACAATGGAAGGCTGTGGGCAGAACCTATAGTTGGGGTGAGAGCATTATCTGAGGAAAAGCACAGAAGCTAAGAGAAGGGAGTATTTTTTGGAAGGGGTACAAATCAGTAGGATCAGATGCCAACGGGAGGCCATGGCCATTTGAACCTAACGAGAATGCTTCCATCTGGGTTGGAAGCTGGCCAGAGACAAAATTTTTTTCTGGAAGTTAAAACACTCTACTCTCCCTAGTTTATGAAGATCAATAGTTTTAACAAAAATTTTTTCTTTGAAAATGCCTTTTTTAAAATGTTTTTTTTTCATTGCTTGTTATTGTTAGTCTTCCTTTTTCCAGACCATATATTGGAAATCTCTTAGCTACTTTTCCTGTGTCTAAGATTAGTCACACTATAAAATGTAGTTATGGTTGGAAACTTATTTTCTACTTACTGCATGTTGCCAATCATGGATTATGTGGTGGGTAAGGATGAGTCCTTTGTCTATTTTCTTTTTCTGCATGTGGCCTTGTTTTATTAACTACTGGAGAAAGTATATTTATTACTATCTGTGCTGCAAAAACACAATTTAATGGTCCCTAGTGAGAGCTGAGGCTAGCAACAGAGGATTTCAGAGCAGCCTGAGCTTTTCAGCACGTGCTTCCTGAAAGGCAGTGTTGCCTGCCGGAAATTCAAGGAGATGGGAGCCCTTCTGTTGCTTCATAATAAGGATGAAATAGAGCTTAAAAAAACAGACCATGTAGACGAGGAACTGAGAATTTTTCATAAAAAACAAACAAAAAATACAAACCAGTATGAGCAACTGATTTGGTGACAGTTTTTACCACCATGACCCGTTATTTTGCTCCTGGAGTGGTCTTCGTGGTGAGCAAACCCGACTTGAGTTTTTCATACCCTCCTTCTCTTACTTTTTCTTAGTTATCAGATCAGTCCTCTGTTTCCTAGAGCAGTGGTTTTCCTGGTTGGATTCATGTGTGAGATGATTTAAATTGAAGGCATGTGAAGAGAATTTCAGAATTTACCTTTCTTTTGTTCCTTTTTCATTTAAAGTTCCGCAGACTTCTACTTGGTTCAGATAAATTATGTTCTTGAACATACACAGAAATCTGAAATGTGCATAATTTATTGGAACAGTAGTTGATATGTGTAATTTACTAATTAAACCAAGAAGCAACTATACTGTCTAGGGTGAGCATGATAAGGAGTGTTTTATTAATGAATTTGTGCATAAAGCCCTTTGCATAATAGCACCCTGGACAGGAGTGTACCTGCTAATTCTTATGAGGCAAGCCTGGTATCTGTTTTACTTGGTTTGTGTGTGGTCCCATAGATATTACTTGGCAGGGAATGTCAAGCTTTTTAAGCCAGTTGATGTCATACAAGAAACAGATTTAGCTTTGTGATTTTATGTATTGGTTTTTCTGCAGTGGGACTTTGATGTATCACTGTTTCAAACATTCTAGCGACTCCCCAGGAACTGCCTTCGTGGTGAAAGAGACTGATGATCCTCCAAGACTTCAGGAATGAGCATTTGTGTTCCATTTGGTGGGCCCCCCCGCCCCCCCGACCAGCCGCTTAAAAAAAATTCAGCTTGCAACTACCTCATGTGCCTTTTATTCGCTCGCTCCCAATTTGTAATTTGGCTGGGGTGAATGTTAGTCATTCTTCAGTCAAAAAGATCTTGCGCCAGATTTTAAAGTGAGACTTGGTTGCCCTTTGTGTTTTTCTTTTCTGGGGTTCAACTTGGTGGTACGCTTGCCTTTCATATGCTGAAAAGGGAATTCCAGCAGAGAAAATCTCGGGATACTTACCATTATGATGCTTATGGGTTTTGATGTGAGCAAGTCAGAGAAATACAGGTTTGTTTTCAGGTACGGAAAGCATAGAAACTTCCAGACCATTCTCTTAATTTTAAAGAGCATGGAATAGTGAGGAAAGTTGGACTGAGTCACTAGGGGCCCCATGTTCAATCCTTTTCCTTCTTGCCAACCATCTCTGCATTCCCTTGCCTGCTGCTCCTCTGTCAGCCTCTGATGGCCTGGTTACTGACATAACCTGAGACTCACTCGAGATCTGCACAGCTACTGACTTCTCATTTTCCTCTCTTATAGAAAAGTTAAGTGATTGGCATTAAATGCTACATTTGTTTGAAGTGGCACTTAGGTGCACTTACTTATGCGTTCCAGATGCATCTATCTCACTATGATTTGTGCAGCTTTGAAACATGATTGCAGTTGACAACCTTATTTAAATAAGACAACCGAGCCCAAGGAGGAAGTAGGGAACATGGTGGGTGTCCTGCAAGCCCAGACAGTTATGGAAGCTGAACTCAAATCTGCTTTACTGTCTAACTTTGCAGTTCCAAGCTGGAGACATCGCTTTTTTTTTTTCTATTAAGTTATGGTTGCTGTTGGATGCATTTTATTATGACAGGTATTGGTTTGGTGTGTCAAAGACATGGTTGAGCTAATGTCTTAAACTCCTGGCCTCTCACAGGTTATGAGAGGGGTGTTTTGTTCTTGGTTTTGTTTTGTTTGTTTCGTTTTTGGCTTTTTGATTATACAGTGAAATTGGCCACTACCTTTTGGGAGGTGCTATGGGCTTAGTGTTGGGTCCCCACCAAGTTTGTATGTTGGAACTGACCCAATAGGATGATGTTATGAGGTGGTGAGATAACATTCCCATAAAAGAGGCCTAGGGGAGCCTAGTGCCCCTTGTACCACCTAAGCACACAGCCAGAAGCCACCCTTTAAGGAACAGGCCTTCACAGGACACTGAATGTGTCCATACACTGACCGTGGACATCTTAGTCTCCAAATCTGTGAGCAGCACATGCCTGATGTGTACAAATTACTTAGCCTAAGATATTTGTTATAGCACCCCACACTAAACAGGAGGCTAAGTTTTATTCTTCTTAAAAAGGAAAAGCATTTTTAATAGACTAATTACTGGTTACCACTGAGGTTTTGTTTATGGTACAGTAACAGCATGATTCAAATGTTGCTTGCAGTTTTGGGAGAGAAAAAGAAACAAATTTAAAATTACGAAATGCTGAAAATAGGGACCCCTTTTCATTACTTTGAAATGTGTTTTCTTTAAAAAATATTCTGACCATCTAACATCCCAGAGTAACAACCATTTCCAAGGTGGGGATGTGTGTGGAAGTTGGGTGCCACAGCGTAACTTCTGAACGAAAGTGTGTGTGCACACGTTGGGTCTGTGTGTGCAAGGCTCAAGGCAGAGAAAAGCGTGTCACAGTGCTTAGTGTTGTTAATTACCTTCAAAGTATCTATAGGACTTGAAACAGACATTTTTCATTTTCATTTTTTTTTTTTTGGTACTGGGGATCGAACTCTGGTCCTTGCGCTTGCGGGGCAGGTGGCGGAACCACTGAGCTAAATCCCCAGCCCTTCATTTTAATTTTATTGGTATGTTCCACCTGGCTTCCTTTATTTGAGGTCACTTGTGGATTGGACCCTCAGCATCCAATAATATCACTAAGGGTATTCTGACTCTCAAGGATAATGGTCTGGAGGATCTATTAGACCCCAGAGGAGAAGGTGTTAATGTCACCTGACTTTTCATTTACAAAACGAGAAACCTGAGAGAAGTCTCAACCTCCTCCTCCTCTCTCCTTCCCTCCTCACAGATGCATCTGTGGCCACAGGGTCTAGTTACCCCACCAGCCAGTCTCCTTAAGCCAGGGTGCTCAGTATCCCGGTTGGGACACCTCATGTGAGGCTTGACCGATTGCATAAGTGCTCCAGCATCTCTTCCAAGCTACCTATTCTGGGAACAACTGTGTTTGACCACATAATGCCGTAATAAAACCCAACCCATATTCCCTTCATACACAATAGCACACAACACCCTTTGTGTAGCATCCATAGCCTGGCCCCGTCCATTTAGTCTTACCTCCTCCACCCTTTTCCAGGAGGCCAATTCTCTACAGAATTGGGCAGATGATACTCTTACTCTTCAAAGGCTTTATTTTTCTCTACTCTTTCTCTGGAGTTTGTTGTTTTTGTCATTTTGTGACTTTTCTCTTTTGTACAAACTTCATCCTGTCCTTATTCACTTTCTTCCATTCTCATAAGCTAAGCCAAATCTTGTGAACTCTGAAGGGCCAAGTTCAGTTGACAGCTTCTCCTTGCAGAAGTGGCCTCTTTCTTCTTACCATGAATAATGCCAGACCAGCCAGTGCAGAGCAGCTAGGTGTCTGCCATCTCCCCAGGTTGTAGGCATCACAAGGAGATGGTCTGGTTCCTCATCTCAGACACAGAGCAGGTGCTCAAAAGTGTTGGTTGACAAGAAATAAAACATGTTTGTTGAGTTGAACCGAATGGGCAATAATCACTACAATTCTTACATAGATACTCTGCTTCAAACACTTCACAAGCAACATTTAGATAGTCATAAGTATAGCTATGTACTTAGGAAAAATTAAAAAAAATTTTTTTGGTACTACTAGTTGAACCCAGGGCCTTTGCACTAAGCTGCATCTTCAGCTCTTTTTATTTGGTATTTTGAAGTAGGGTCTTGCACAGTCATTAAGTTATCCAGGCTGCACTCAGACTTGCAATCCTCCTGCTTCAACCTCCTGGAGTCCTGGGATTTCAGAAATGCACCACCACACATGCTAGAATCTATTTATTTTTTTTAAGAGTAGAAAAAAATTATTGGGAGAAAGAAAGCTTCTGCCTAAGAGAGACAGAAGGGGGACCAGAAAGTGGGCACCTGCCCACCCCACTTTTCAAAGATGTTTTATACAGCAAAGCCATGTGGTGAGGCGGGTACAAAGTGGGACAAAACTATAAGACCCAATGGAAATTTACAAGGTGGGCATGAGGTGGGACAAAACCATGACCAACCAGTAAGATTACAAGTACAGTCACCCCGGTAATACTGATTAAATGGGGGTCAAATGGGGTAGCAAGTCACATAGCAAGTGTACAAGGATTTTCAGTAAGGGTGGGTCAGGGATATTTCCCAGAAAGGCTGGGTTAAGACCTTAACCCCCCATCCAGGTGATTGATACCTGTTTAGAATATCAATCACTGCTATTTATCCCTAGGGGAAGCACAGGGTGTGTAGCTTCTCTCCTTTTACAATTCTGGCCTTCAGTGAATGTGTCTTGACTGTCCTCCATGTTGGCTCCTTGACTGTCCTCCATGTTAGCTCCTTGCTGTGTTGGCTCCTGGAAGGCTGATCCTGTCTAACTTCACAGAAGATATCTAATTAACTTACCTATCTGCAATATTCCCCCCTCTGAAGAAGTACCCCTAACTGCTGTGAGGGGCAAAGGGTGAAGACAGTTCTGGTTACTTCCAGCTGAAGAGGGTCGTAGTTGTGATCAGCAGTTAGAGTTACTCTACAGAGAGTCTACCTAAAGGCCCTTGATAGATGCCAGGCATTGTCATCTTGGTAGCCATAGCTTTGAGTCTGGAGGAGACAAAGCCAAAGAAACAGTTAATATGGGCCAAATTACAAGGTCAGCAGGATTGCTGTGAATATAGCCAACAAGGGTCTCCACCGGGAGGAACTAGTAACAGCCTCCCACAAAGAGGATAAGGAGAAGGTCCAGGGGACTCAGAATCCAACATAGAAGTCCTGTTGTATAGTTTAGCAGCTATGAGCTGTTTACAAGGTCGATCTGGTGAATCCCGGTAAAAGAAGTCTAGCACATTTGTCATTGGTTTCATTTGTATGACTGCTTGCAGTTTGGCTGCCTCTAGGCAAGAATAAACAAAACTTTTAAGAAATTAGAGTATGTATAATCTAAGCATGAGCACACTAGAATGGAAGGGTGGGTTGGGAGAAAGTTGCACTTAGAAATTGAAATCGTGATTGTAACCTGCTGGGTCTTAGATTCTTTCATTAATAAAGTTTATGTATAAGTCTGATACTTTGTTATAAATCTCTCTAGTTTTAGCTGTAAGAAGATAAGAGACAATTTGAAGAGCAAATCTTGCTTAAGAAATTTAAAACTCTAGCTGAGCTCTTACAGATTTTACCATAGTTGTTTCCTAATGATCCATAACTGGTCAGCTACTGGTGTAGTTAGAAACTGCCAGAAGGGGTCAGTGACCATGTTACCTTTAGTGAAAGCATGGGAGATTTTTCCCTCTTGGTGACCCTCCTTTGGCACATGGTACATTTGTCCTCTGGTGGCCAGCAAACTCCCTGCTGAGGAGGTTGAGTGACTTACCAAAGAAGTAGGATCCTGTAGGAAAGGTTCCTTTGTGTCCTGAATCTTTGTTGACCATGCGGAGCCAGGGCCAAAATATTGGCTGTCCTCATACCCCAGTTACTTTTCTAGTTTTGGTCTCCAAACTTTAGTTTTTGAACACCCAGAAGAGAAGATCAGTGGCATAAGTATTTCAGTACATAAGTAATTTTTAGTTTTTTGGTACTGGAGATTGAACTCAGGACTTTCTGCTTATGAGGCAGGCACGGTGCCACTGAGCTAAATCCCCAGCCCTAGAAATCTATTTTTATATACTCTATTTTATATGATGTTATCATTTGTGAGATGCATCACTATTTTATGTCCCACTAGAAAGGAAAGAAAATGCTATTGACTAAACCAGCGTACAATATTGTACTTGTAAACTATATTTAACTTCAGAGACATTAAAGTGGAAAAAGTGTTGCTTAGAATCAATGAAATAAAGAATTGCATTTTACCTCTTAGAGCTTGTAGTGTTAATAGTACAACTGCCAAACAACTGGAAAGCATTTGGAAAAGAGTCTTGCATTTGGAAGTTGGGAGAAGATAAAGGAAGCCTTGTGGCTAGGCACTCAGGGAGAGACCCAGAACGCCAGGCCCTTTGGTACCCTTGACAGAGCCTTCACGCCTGAGCTGTAGTTCTTTTCTTTAAAAAGATGGAAATGGAGAGGTGAAGAACCGCCCTCCTCCATTTTTAAAATCCTTGGAAAGAGTTTCTTTAAAACAATTTTTAAAAAATCACTTGGTTTAACTGCAGAGTGCACAAATTTCTTGCACTGAGATCCTTCCTTAATCTTTGATTAAAGTCCTTTGATTAGGTTATGCCATCTAAACATATGTCAAGGCTGGTGATGTTCATGCTATCCTTTTAATAATGGTGTCACACAGGGTCTCCTTACAGTTTCACCTTTGGTAAGACAGCTACGTTTTCCCATTCTCACAGTTACTCAGTGCCTTGGGGTATTACATCAAATCACTCATCAAATAATCACATATATATACATATACATACGTATACATATACACACTTAATATTTCTAGAGTCTCTTCTTTCCCCTGTATTTCCAATGCCACGGCCTTCAAGGCAGCCTTCTTAGCATCTGGAGTACGAAGCCTCTCTCTAATCATTTCCTCCCAAAAGACTCACACTTTCCGGCTGACTCAAGCATGGCAGTGGACTGGGAACGGAAGGAAGGAAGAAGTGGCAGTTCAGGGGGGGTGAGAGTCTTTTTGGATGGCTCTTGCGTTCAAAGTGTGATGGGTCAAGGAAGCGCATTTGTCACTCCCATTGCTGTGAGCTCTCCAGAGGGGTTGGTAATGTTTTCTCTGTCATCTCTGTTGCATGCAGCCCCAGCTCTAGTTGCTCATAGGTATGGTTGCCACTGTGGCTCTTGGGTAGGCGGCATCACCCCGGGATTCCTCAGTGACCTCCTGCTCTGTGGAAAGCTACTCCTGGCCAGGAAGTTAGAGTGAGTGGGGCAGCTTAGGGAATGAAAGCATGGCCAATAACTTCATCCTGTTCTGCTTCCTGATGAGGGAAGGGGCTCCCTTGACATCTGGACCGTATTTTGGCTAAAAGGCCTCTCCCTTGGTTACATAGGAGGAGATCAATCTAAGGAGGGAGGAATCAGAGCCATCAGAGAAATTGCTGGTGACGCTCATACTTTCAGTTCCTTGGGTGGCTTCGAGAAAGTGTTTGAGGCAGGTAGCAGCTGTCTGTCCTGGCAGCTCCTTGGGCTCTCCTCTTGGTCTTTTTCCCCTTTATGCTAACCCAGTACCACAGCCTTTAGAAGAGAGACTCCCCAGTCTCCATGTGGACTGCACATGACGCTTCGAAAACCAGAGAGAATTAGAACTACAGTCCCTCCCTGGATCTTCAGGCCTTGACAATGACTGAGGAATGCTCCTCACCCACCAGCACCCTGCCTCGTGTCCCAGGAAATGTAGGTTCTTCCTGTGCATGGCAGATCCCCTGTGGCTTCCATGGGAACAGGACACAGTCTTCTGGAGGGGATAGAACTGGGTGACTGGATTTCAGAAAATCCGTTGTTGGGCAGAGTAATTGTATTTTAAAATCTCAGCTAAACTAAAGTGCTGATGTATTCTTGAGAAGATTACTCTGGTATGAAGTTTAAGGATTATACTCTGTTATGTTTCATGGGAGGCAGGGAAGCATATTTTGCAGAACATCATCTTTTCCCACTTTCTTTCTTATGGTACCCAAATAGCACAGTTTGGTCACTGGGAATGCCCTGTAAATTAAGCCACAAAGGGGTGAAATTGTAAAGGACAGATTTCAGCATTAGACATGCGTTACATTCAGCTCCATTTCCAGTTTTCTTTTGGGACCCAGTGCTCCATTCTCTCTTGACACAATGACATGGGTGGGCTTTTTAGACAGGGCTCAGACTTGAAGTCGACAGTGTAGGGACCAATAGCCCAAAGCTCTGACCTCACATGGTCACAGCTTTTAAGAATTGGGAATGGTGCTCCTTGGAGTTTTGAGAAATCAAGTGCTTCTCATGATGTGTCTTGAAAAAGTTATTAAATCCTTTTCAGGAAGCAGAGACGTCACTGGAGCCATTCATAGTGTTGGCCTGTGTGGGTATTTGGGAGATTTGATGGCCAGCTGTGGAGCAGAGCCTTTTGGGACTGGTGATTTCCAAATGTGCTCGCATGATACCAGCAGGAAGCTTTGCAGTGAGTGATGCAATTTTGCGGGTTTGGTAGTTACCAGTTGGAGGTGTCTGAGTGTAGTTGCAAGACGATACAACACCAAGAACTTAGGGGAAACTTAGAAGAGTATTTTGGCCTAAAGCCATCAACACAGTGCAAGCCAGATAGTAGTAAGCTTTCCGTAAATGGTAGATCTCCTCAGGTTGTGGTAGAACATATTATTTCCTTTTGCTGTGCACTGACTTTCCTCTTAAGAAATATGGTAATGTCTGTCCCACCTGAACCTGTTTGTTAAGGATTGCCAAAGAGTCCCTGCTCTAAAATTAAAGTTATTATTTTAGTAGATGGTTCCCAACTTATAGCCTGCTTAAATGTATTGATTCTATGAATATGTTCCTCGCTTAGTTACCTTGGGATACATTCGGGTATAATAGGAAGCACCATTGCTCAAAACTGGGGCAGTCTGTGGAAATGGAAACTTCTGAGGATTTGATTTGGCTCAATGGAGTGTCTGTTTATACCTGCCTTAAAAATGTTTGGGCTAAAATCATTTCATTCATGCCTTATGGAGCAGGAATCTGCGGCCCCTATGAAGGCTCATTCATCTTGTGGTTTGACCGAGAGGGAAGGGACAGCTCATGTCTGCACAAAGGCCAGGTGGCGGTCTGAGCTCACAAAAGCCAGGTGAGCTCACCTTTGGTGGAACTGTCCTTCACAGCAGATGGGGAGTGGCGACTTGGCAGTGTGACCCAGCTGTATATGTTTGGAGGTTGAGAGCCTCATCTCCAGCTCACTCTCCCCAGCCAGGAGCCAGCATGCGGAAGGGAAAATAGAGTTCCCACAGAGTTTACTGGGAGGTAATGGCCTCTCTGGACTCCTTTGCCAAATTGTGAGTTTTTTTCAGTCACTTGTCAAGACAAGAAAAAGATCCATATGAAATTGGTCACAGAGACTGTGTAATAGTTATGTTTTGCCGGGACAAAATACTCAACATCTGCAACTTAAAGGAGGAGAGGTTTATTTTGGTTTATGGTTTCTGAGAATTCAGTCTATGGTTGGTTGGCTCCAAGGCAGAAATGGCGCGGTCGAGAGCATGGTGGAGAAAAGGTGCTCAACTTACGGCAGCCAGAAAGCAGAGAGAGCGAAAGGAGAGCGGGGAAAAGAATGCACCCTCCCAGGTCATACCCACAGCTGTCTACCTCTAACCAAGTGCCATCTCCTTACAACACATCCAACTTTGAACTCGTCAGTGGATCAACCCACTGTGAGTATAGAGCCTGTGATCCAATCACCTTCCCGAAGCCACACCCTCAAACACATGAGACTTTAGGGGACATTTTGCACCCAAACCGTAACAACGCGTGAGCTCAGAGCATGGCTCATCATGTTTCAGAGGGCCACAGTGGAAATTCCTGTCTGATCTTAGTACTCAGAATATTTGTCCTTTTGAGCAGCTGATTTGGACATTGTGAATTATACGGTCACCACGTCCCTGTTTGAGTTGGACATTACCAAATGGAGCTAGGTGCGTAGCTCAAGGCTAGTGCTCTGTTAACTTTATTCCACTTCCCCCCAGCCTCGACTTTGCTTTCAGCTCTGTGTTTCTTTTCTTTTGCAGTAGTAATTGTGTTTATTCTTTTTTCTTTTGGGAGAAGGAATTGAACTCAATGTGTTCGCACTGAGCTGTGTCCCCAGCCCTTTTGAAACTTTTATTTATTTATTTATTAATTTATTATTTATTGATTGATTTTTGGAGACAAGGTCTCAGTAAGTTGCTAAATTGCCCAGGCTGGGCTCAAACTTGTGTTCCTCTAGCCTTAGCATGTACCACTATGCCTGGCCCTTTATTATGTTTTAAATTATGTTCGTGGAAGTCCCTCCGAGTCTTTTTTTCAATAAAGTAACACCTGAAAAAATAAGTTAAATTTGACTGATGCATTTTCCTTAACCTTAATTTTTAAGTGACTTAAGCTTTTCCAGTGTCCCAGACCCATCCACCCATCCATTGTGAGACCAGTTAATATTGATTTGAGAGCTAATATGAATAGTAAAAAAAGCCAAGTCTCATTGGTGCTTATTATCTGTATAATAAATCCTCAGAATTTTGAACCAAGTCCTCTGCCTCCACTCCTCCCCTTGTAGGTTCAGGTGAAAGGGGAAATTATTAATTCTCAATTTACTAATTATGGAACTTCTTTGACATTGAAGAAAGATAAAAGAAGAATTAACATACAACAGCCTTTTGGTAAGGTGTTGGTTGCTAAGACATATTGTGTTACATCCTCGTTTTTCCTGGTGCTTTTCAAACTGGGTAATTTACTAGCCCAGAGTCTCCTGATTTGCTAAGTAGTAGAGCCTGGTAAGTGAACCTGGGTATTTTGAGGGCAAGTACAATACCCTTTTTCTATATACTTTGATTCCTGGAATTTGTAAGGACTTAAAAATGACAGAGTGCTCTTTTTGAATGTTTTCAAAGGTGAAAAAGAACATTCTAGTCTAGCAGACTTTTTAGGAAAAGCCATGGATTAAATGCTGTGAACTCCATGTTTCTGAGACACGCCATAGTTTCATCTTCAATCGTATTACAGGGCTGAAGCTGTGGGACTTTCAGCCTTGTCTATTTTGGCAGGTTTTTGAGGCCCAAGGTTAGTTTTGGTAATGATTTCCCCAGCCCTAATGCACAAGCTTCCCTGTGAAAACTGGTCATTTGATACCTGACATGGAAGTTGACTGAGTTGGGAGTGAATCAGAGTGAGATTGAGAAACTTGGACTATTCAGCATTTACTTCCTGGGGTCATCAGAATCTAATGTGAGCAGGCTGGAACTGTGGGCTCTATCAGCATGGCTTAAGTGTGGGGGAGCTTAGCAAATTGAGTGCACCCCCATTTTCCAGTAGGGTTAATCAACCTGTGTTGTTTGGTAGCAACTTTACAGTGACTGATTTCATTCAAATTATAACAGACTTAGTTCCAATGAATTAGGTGTCATGTTAGCCAGTAACAGTAGCCCGTCCCGTAGCATATGCTCTTTGGTTTCAGATGCTAAATTAGAGTGGAAATAATAGGTAATATTTAATTCAGCTCATCTTGGGTTATGCATGCAGCAAATTGTGTAACAAAGATGATCTCATTTAATGTTTATAACTCAATGGTTTAGGAATTATTATTATTATTCTCATTTGTAGGAGAGTACACTTAACACTCAGAGTTTCTCCTGAATTATTCTACAAGTAAAGATTTGACTTGCAAAGCCAAGATTTGACCCAGTGTGTGAAGTGTGATTCCAGACCCAAAGTTCCACCCTAGAGCTTGGTGCAGTTGTGCCTTTTGGTGACATCAAATTCTTTGCAACTTGGAAAGAAAACCCAGAGAACTGATGGTCTGGAGTCCCGGGCGTCCTTTACAAGGCTCTGATGGCGTTAACCCGCTACAAACAAAATCAGTACACATTGGCACCTTTATGCCCTTAAAATATCTGCTCATCACAAATGAATAAATGTGGAGCTCTTCATTCATTCTCCTTATGGATCAGTTTTATGGCCTAGGTCATAAGTAAAATATTTTTCTACTAAAATTGGAAAAAAATCATAATCAACTCATTGTTGTTTTATAAATAATACCCTGTAACTTTGATCTTGTTCCTCATGTAGTTCTTTTGTTCAAAGACTAGAATATAGATGGAATAAAATTTAAATCTGATAGCTAGGACATTCCTTTATTCATTCATTCATTTATTCGAATATGAAAAGTGCACTCTCAGCCTCCATAGTGCAGGTGGAAGGACAGCCGCCCGCAGGCCTCTGTGCCAGCAAGAATTCAGCCTCACAAATTAATGGCAGCTGGCACCGTAATGAGTCCATTTCAATATCAATGGACTGTTGCTTATTAATTTCTGCCAGTTCCTAAGCAATTCAGGAACTGCTTTGAAAATTTGGAAATTTGCAGAAAGCAGTTGAAGGAGGAGGCCCAGGCAAAGGGAACAGGAGGCTAGGAATGGGGGTGAGCTGGAAAGGGCACGTATTGTGGGGTAATAACGGGGTGTTGCTAGAACTCAGGCACCTTCCCCTCAAGCATGAGTCACTGACTTGGTGATAAAATAGCACATGTCTCCAGACAAGGAAGAACTGAAACTTCCCTTGCTGGTCTGTGTAGATGTGTGTGCTTATTTACTGTCTCTGCAGTTGCTTTCCACAAAGCAGGCAGTTCTGTCCACCTTCCTGCCCCACGGATTTGGCATTGAAGGTTCCCACCTCCTGGAAATCACTGGCAGGGGGTGGCAGCAGTGAGCAGCCCACAGTGGCACGTCCAAGTCCAGGTGGAAAGGAGTAAAATGCAGGCTCAGAAACAAACCCCCAGGCCTTTGCTGCCAGCCTTAGTATTCAGTCTCACCTCAAAACACAAACTCAAAAAAAAACCAACAAAAAAAAGGAGAAAACAAATGACCATTAATCTGGCTTGGTCCTGGAGCTATCCTTATCAATTTATTTTTTTATGTTGACAGTTTGGGTGTTTTACCTAAATCCTTTCCTATACATATTTCTCCTGAGTGTTCTCTAAGTGATGTTTGCCATCTTAAGGAAACTTGCATTAACTTTTGTTATAAATGCATCTCTTCTTTGAGAATAATGGAGGCTTCCTTGTTTCCTTTCCTCTTTCTGTTTGTTGAGAATCTTTGAAGATTCCGAGAGAACAGTGGAAATCACCCAGAGATAACTGCGGAGATAGATGAACATGATACAATGACTTAGTTGCAGGGCTATGTAGGTAAATATGCTGTTTTGCATTTATTTATCTGACCAAGCCTGTCATTCTACACCTGTAGTTAAAGTTGCATCCTTGGATTCAGGGACAGAATATTTCATGCAAAGTTGGTGTCTGAGAATTGATAAAAATGGGTTTGATGCCAGATGCCCGTTTCTCATCTTGTGGCTCACCGTGTTCTATCCTTTCCCCTCCAGGTTTCGGGCACATTCCCCTGACTCAGCTGAGGCCAAGATGACCACCATGCCAGGCAGGTGCTGATGTCATTTCCGGATCCAGCATCTAAATGCCCCAGTGTTCTTGGCTTTTGGGCTGGGGACCACTGTTGCCTTTCAAGGTAGGTGTGTGCACGTGGATTTGAGCCTGCCTATGTGATTGATGGAACTAGAAGAACTGCTTTAAACGTTGGGAAACAGATGCTTTTTACTATGCCTGAAATTCCTGTGTTGTGTGTAGCTCATGGGAAAAAGAATTTGAAACACTTTCTTGGATTAGGGCTACACCCATCTAACAATTCAAAAGCTTTAATGTTAAAACAAAACAAAAAAGCCAGACAGGTACCTCTGAAATCTTTTCTCCTCCTGTGAATTGCCCTAGGGAGCTCTTATCCCTAAGCTTCCCCATCTTTATACTGCATTGTATTTGAAAAGGCAAAACTGAGTTTCAAAATCCAGCCCCAAAACCATGATATATTTTGTTTCTGCCTTGAATCATCTTTGAAAAGCAAAAATAAACAAAGTCAAAATAATAATCTTTTCTAAACCGGAAGATCATCTTTTATTCATTGCAAAACTTTCTTGTTTGGTCTCTTGGGTCAGGGGTATTTGCGTGTGACTTGGCAGAACTATTTGCCCGGGTTGTAACAATTTAGTGAAAACTTTCAGAACTTCGCCTTGGTTTAATCTTAGCTCTTTTTTTTCCTCCTCTTGTCTTCAAGCGCAGCATCCAGGAGGGAAAAAACAGGCTTGAAACCAAGACCTCCCACTAGAATCTAATTTTAAATTTGCAATCTGTTGTCTTGTGATTTTCACTTCAAATTTAACTTTGAAATAAATACATTTCATGCTTTCCCCTGCCGTTTCGGAGGTCTGTTTTCGAGTCACAGAAAGGTAATCGTTACGTTTATTTTAATAAGTTTTTAAATACCTCAGGGGAGTGAAAAAATATTATTAATAATTGTAACTTGCACACATCACTAAATGTCCTTGGGTCAGGTTCCACACTGACTTCCCCAGTGACAGAGGGACCTTGCTTTCAAATTAACTTCTGACTTGAGTATGGTACAAATATGATGGGGTCATCTTGGACTCCGCAGCAGGATCTGACGATTTATCTATGAGAAGTGCCCTTACTTTAAGGTGACCTCAGTGGTGAATAGTCCCACTAAGGACTAAAATGTTAGTATATTTCCGTCATAGATACGGTGACGGGGCATGGTCCCTGCCGCAGGAAGATTGCAATACAGTGGGAAGGGGTCCCTAAAAATGAGATGAGTGTGTGCAGGTACCAGTGCCCTGCCACAGGCTGGGTGTGGGGATGGACGCAGAGCCGCAGGAATGGAGAGTACAGTGATGACATCCAGGGTCGTAGTATTCTCTTTATCGTAGGTGATTTTTCCAGGCCATCTGTTTGGAGTTTGGGTTTTGTCATAGCTGTCTGCATGGTGCCCACATCCTCACTTCTTCTGACTGGAAAAAAAAGTCACTTGAAACCTGTTGACATGTTTTATTTTTATTCCCTTAAATAAATGGAAACTTAAGAAAATACCATAAAAAGTACTGTGAAAATTAAATAACCCATAGGCACTCCATCTACAGTAGTAGCTTTTAAAATCTTGATCATGTGTGCATGTGTAGGAAGTATTTATTGTTATTATTATTGTTGTTGTTGTTATTACTTGCACTCCTGGGGATTGAACCCAGAGCCTTCACACTGAGCTACCTCTGGAGTCCCTTTTTTAATTTTTAATTTTTTAATTTATTGTTTTTTTGTTTGTTTGTTTTGGTACTGGGGATCGAACTCAGGTCCTTGCGCTTGCACAGCAGGCGGCAAATTTTAATTTTTTATTTTGAGACAGGTTCTTACTAGATTGCCTAAGCAGGCCTTGAATTTTTGATCCTCCACTCTCAGCCTCCCAGAGTGTTGGGATTACAGTATTTGTCACCACTCCCAGCATTATTAAATATTCTTAATGGTAATTTTAACCTGTTTGAGATTTGTGCCTTGGACATGCAATTCCAATATAAGTTTTGACTTGTTGAGGATAAGCAACATTTTGCTTTAGAGATGTTTGATATTTATAGTAAGATCATCCTTTTGATTACTGTCCTGTGAACAGGGCACACCCTGGCCAACTGACCCACAGAATTGCCTTTGGTCACCCCATAGTGAAGAAGTGGAAGGCATGAATTAAGTGGAATGTGACAGGAGTGAGCGCTTAAATATTTCCCCAGGTGATTCAGCTTTGGGCCACAGTAGAGCACAAGGTGACTCCCTTAACCCAGTTCATGGATCAGGGCTATGTACAACCCAGTGGCCTGAGACAAGGGACCTACCCAGGTCTGCAAGTGGAAGGGACCTAGGGAGCAGAGAGTGCATTGGAAGCCAGGTGATCCTCAGGCACCCACTGGAGAGAGGTCAGTGTGTTTAAGAGCAGAATGTTCTTGTCTGTGTTTCATGGTGGCTGGATAGAATTTCCCATCTAGTAGATTGTATTTTGTCATTTGTTCAGTGATTTTTTTTTTTTTTTAATTGAGCACCTGCTACCTTTCAGGCTTTGTTCTAGGCACTGAGCCTACAGCAGAAATAAGAAAAGTAAAATGTTTAGTCCTGTTGGAGAAGGAGAGAATAAAAGAGACAAGTGGACTGTGCCGTGTGTTAAAATTAGGATAAAAAGTAAGGGGAAAAACAAAACGAGAAAGGGTTGAGGTTTTCAGCAAGGATTTGCCATTTTAGAGAAAGAGGGGCCAGGAAAGGGCTCCACAGCAAGGCAACACTTAGCCTCAGATGTGCATGCCCTTGGTGGAATGAGCAAGCGACTGTAGGTGCCATAAGGAGGAGCATCCCGGGCAGACTAGGAAGAGCACGGGCAAGGGCCCTGAGGCAGGCCAGGGAAGCCCAAGGGTAGAACACAAGAAACAAAGAGAAGTATGAGAACTTTAACTTGAGATTGAAATACTGAGAATTAGTCTTATGCTACAATTTTGTCCACTACCTCCAATTATCCCTTGAATGCAAGAGCTACTGGGACCACTAGTGACCTACAGAAATGTATTCTGAAAATGAGAGATTAATAAGTGTATTTCTTTACTTTTTAAGTTACATTTTTTTATGAGTACATATTTGCAGAACATCATGGTTACATTCTTCAGATTTGATTCATGTACATAACACATCTTAATTCTTTTTACTTCCCTTGAGATGGATGAGTTTAGAGCTGGTAGTGTTTCCTGACTTGAGATCTAATACAGGCTGAGTGAGCATCCTTTATCCAAAATGCTTGGAGTTTTAGAGTTCAGATTTATGCTGGATTTCAGAATATTTGCATACTTATGTACATAATGAGATATCTTGGGAATGGGATTCAACTCTAAGCATGAACTACACTCATGTTTCACGTATATCTCACACGTTATTTAAGCCTTCAGTTAGCATGAAGGTAACTTTACATGATATTCTTAGTGCATCTGTAGTTTGACTACAACCTGTTGCATGAGGTTAGAGGTAGAATTTTCCATTTAGGGCATCATGTTAACCGTAACAGTGTTTCAGATTTTGCATGTTTGGATTCGGGATGCTCAGATTGTACCATTTTTCGCACCTTCTATTTACTTTGTCTGAGTCTCTGCAGTTTAATCTCTTTTTGCCTCGAAAATTTTCTCTCTTACCTATGTGACTGTATGATGATTGGTGAGGTCACTTACCTTTTGCTTTTGTCACTGAAATGCACAAACACCTATTCAATCTTTATCCTGAGTGGGATATGTTTAGTCTCTGTAGAGACTTTTAAAAGAAAAGCAAAGGAAAGAGAAGGAAAGAGAAGAAAAGAAAAAAAGCGAAAGTCACTTTCTGCCTGGAAGTTGCCTCCAGGCTTCAGGAACAAGACCTATGCAAATGTAAAAATGTAAACCAGGTTTTGTTGGTTTGAAATAAAAATAAATCATAAGGGGTAAGTGGGACAGAATGGGAGGAAATTAAGATGTTGGAAGTTGCTGGCATTTTACACTTGTCCGAGAGAGGGATTCGAGTTTGCAGTTCCCCAGCTTTCTGGGGCTCCCTTGCTGGGGAGGGGCCCCTCCTGTCCACAATGAGCAATTTCAACTTTTCAGGACCCCTCACCCCAACCTCTGCCTTTGCTGACCCCATACAGACCTTCTTGGATCTCCCTAACTTTCAGGAAAAGCTTTCAAATTAAGTGGGTTTCAGCAGCCCATAGAAAACTGATTTTTCTTACTTGTATTGCTTTGAACTTCATGTTGCCTCTGTTTAGGTTTAGGTCATCCTCTGAGAATCCTTCTTGGTAGGGCTTAGGAGATTTGGCATTCATCTCGAAATTCTAGTTCTGAAGATAAAAGTAGTTCTTTTTGTACCTTGGCTGCCTGGAAAGAATCTCACTACTAAAAATACTATTACTCTAACAGACCCATCAGCGTGATACATGGAGGGCTGTATTTCTCAAAGGTTGGGCCGTTTCCTTTCAGGAACCTCTCCCGAGGCTTTTAACTTGATTAGTTTTCTGTTGGCAGAAACAAACCTAACCAGAAAGTTGTTGAAAATATGTCTGTCGATTTATATTTGCAAACTTTTGATATGTGTGATAGAGGAGGGGTAAATCTGAGCATATTTAAGGTAACAGTTTTGCCTCTTCTTCCAGTCAACTTATTTCACCATGATTCTTTCTGTTTTTGAATTTAAACTTATATGATTCTTAAAACGGGGCCGTGACTAACATTTGTTCTACATCTTTCATTATTTATTGGCAAAACATAAAATTTATACACTTACTACTTATTAGAAGAACATGAAATTTCACTCTATATGTATATGTTAAGACACCACACCGAGCTACGCATATAGGCATCTTAATTTATACTTTAAAAAAATTAAGAACTGGGCCGGGGATTTAGCTCAATGTAGCTGCCGCCTGCCTCACAAGCGCAGGATCCCGAGTTTGACCCTTGGTACCAAAAAAAACAAAACAAACCCAAACAAACAAAAAAAATCAACAACTCTGTGGCCTGGGAATATTGCTGTCCCAGTGGTAGAGCACATGCTTAGCATGTGTAGGGCCTTAGGTTCGAGCCCCAGCACTACTAAAATGAATGAATGAATGAATGTATGAAATGAATGAATGAAGTATAAGAAATTGTTCATGGCCTTTAGTGTTACTGGAAAAGCATATTTGTTTATTTTACTTATAAAAACTACAGTGTGCATTAGTCTTAGGAATTAAGACATCATCAGCGCTTCTGCTTGGATAGTTGATCTTTTTTTCCTCCTCTACTATTATCTTTTTTACTTGCTTCTTAAAGATCCTGGCCAGAGAAGTGTGAACATACTGCTTTGAAATATATTACTGCCAGTAAGCAGGAGATCCCCTTTCTTGGAAAATTCCCTCTGAGGATCCTATGATGTGTGGCCTCTCAGGGAATATTCCAGTACAGGAATAGCTTAACATCTGGTGTCTGCAGGAATTACCTCTGAACTCACTGGAATGTTAAGTGGAGGTTTTACCTTCCTGTGGCCACAAATTTTATTCAGTGAAGATGTGCTTGGGAGGTCTTATGCAATGTGTGAGACTGAGCAGTGAGAGTGTAGAGTGATCCCTCAGCAACGTGAAGGTATATTATATTATATTCCAATGTGTTTCCTTGCAGTGGTCATAGCAATAACATTTCCTGGCTCCTCGTGGCACCTTTTACTTTTTGTTTATTGTGTGCCATCCCTGGCTAGAATACCAGTTGCACAGGAGCGGGGAAATGTGCCTCTTTTGTTCCTTGATGTGTCTCTGGCTTCTAGAACACAGTACGTGCTTAGGAAATATATTCAGAATGAGTGACTCTGTAGGTGCTTAAAAGAACCAGCTCAGGTGTCTGCCCAGTGACTGTTTTCCTTTCCAGCTGTTGCCATGTGTGTTATCTTAAGTGTGTAAGGTTTGAGATGAAATGGACCTCGGGAATCAAGGAGAATAGACTAAGTAGAGGCACAGTTGTCAAGCTTGAAGTTGTCAAGCTCCTACCTGCTGTGCCTGAAAGAATTGTGTCATCAGGTCAGTGGCAGAGACTGGGAGAATGTTGAGGGGGGACTTGAATCGATCTAGATAACCCCCAAAGGCTGACTCGCTTAGTGGTTTCATAATGTGAATTTCTGTTCGCAGGGCACTCTGTACCAGATTAATGTTTGAAGGTTGGATTTGCTCCCAGAAATAAACCCATTAGTCTGCTGCTGAGCAGGGTTTATTTTATTTCACTCATTCCCACCCCACCCCACTCCATACCCCTCCAGAAAACCTCCCCAAACAAGCTTC
>NW_004624745.1:19669803-19697154 GCF_000247695.1 Heterocephalus glaber | reverse complement strand
CCCCCCCCCCCCCTTTTCTTTCCTTTTTGACTTTGATTTGTTAGGAAAAGTCGATTGGACTTTCATCTTGAGGTTTTCCATTTTTGATTGATTTTGAAGTATGAATAGAATCTAAGTAAAGCAAAACCTGCAAAAGAAAAACTTTTAGAAGGAAAGGAGGGAGATTACGAAGTGCACTTGTGAATGTCACAGATGTTTATGATACAAGCAGACAACAACTGCTTTGGCGGACAGCTTGGTTTGTACTTGCGAGCTTTCAATTTATAAATAGGAGCAGAGCTTTATAATTGTAGTGCATAGGAAGGAAGACGAGGTGAACTGCAGTTGTTCGTTTCCCTTGGGCATCTGCCCTGTGGGCAGAGACAAGTCTGATTCGCTAACGATCATATTCCTGCGCGTATTTCGCATCTCCAGGGACAGTCCCGGCTGGTGACGTCAGCTCTCACCTGCCACCCAGCGAGCGCCCGCGCAGCTGCCAGGCGCAGGGAGGTCAGTGGGCCCTGCCCGGACTCACGGCCAAGGTGCGCTCGGCGCTGTCTCTAAAACGTTCTGACAGTGACTCAATTATCCTCCCCTTCTCCCCCCTCTCTCTGCTGCAGACCACAAAACCATGGGAAACGCAGAAAGTCAAAATGTAGACCATGAGTTTTACGGAGAAAAGCATGCCAGCCTGGGGCGCAAGCACACGTCGAGGTCGCTGCGCCTCTCGCACAAGACGCGGCGCACACGGCACGCGTCCTCCGGGAAGGCGACCCACAGGAACTCCGAAGTGAGCACCCGCTCCAGCAGCACGCCCAGCATCCCCCAGTCTCTGGCCGAAAATGGCTTGGAGCCCTTCGCCCAGGAAGGCACCCTGGAGGACTTCGGGAGCCCCATCTGGGTGGACCGGGTCGATATGGGCTTGAGACCCGTGTCTTACACCGATTCTTCTGTCACCCCCAGCGTAGACAGCAGCATCGTCCTCACCGCAGCCTCCATGCGGAGCATGCCAGGCTCGGAGGAGAGCAGGCTGTACGGGGATGACGCCACATACCAGGCAGAGGGAGGCAGGAGGCAGCGTCCCTATACATCCAACGGGCCCACTTTCATGGAGACGGCGAGCTTTAAGAAGAAACGCTCCAAATCTGCAGACATCTGGCGGGAGGACAGCCTGGAATTCTCACTGTCTGATCTGAGCCAAGAACATTTAACAAGCAACGAAGAGATCTTGGGTTCCGCGGAAGAGAAGGACAGCGAGGAGGCTAGGGGGATGGAAACGCAGGCGAGTCCGCGGCAGCTCGGCACCTGTCAGCGTGCCAGTTCCCTGGGTGACTTGTATGCCCAGAAAAACTCCGGGGTGACGGCAAACGGGGGACCGAGGAGCAAATTTTCAGGCTACTGTCGGAATTTGGTGTCTGATATTCCCAATCTTGCAAACCATAAGATGCCACCAGCTGCTGCCGAAGAGACCACTCCGTACAGTAATTACAACACACTTCCCTGCAGGAAATCTCACTGTCTTTCCGAAGGTCCCAGCAACCCACAAATTAGCCAGAGCAACAGCATGCAAGGGAGAAGAGCAAAAACAACTCAGGTAAAGCTATCAGCATCTGTTTCACTATTTTGGAAGTGGTACATGACTGGAAATGCATGATTTTTTGCTTTTATAAATGTCCCACCTTTAAATTGGGTTTTATCATGTTTGCCTGGTAGTTCCTGCAACTGGTGTGGCTTTCCGCTTCCCCCTTCTTATAGTTCTGTGGTTAAGGGGTGGGGATTAAGGGCATGTGTGTGTGTGTGTGTGTGTGTGTGTGTGTGTGTGTGTGTGTACGGGGAGGGGTGTAATAGGAATAGAGCTGATAAGTTCATAGTGAGAAACTGCCTCTGCAGAAACAGTTCTCCAGCAACAGCATCTCTCTGATTCACGCAGCCTTTCTAACTTGGCCCTTCTGTGGACAGAGGCATGGTGGCTTGCGGGCACTTGGAGCTTCTTTCTTCACTGCAGCAGGTGGGAAGAGGTTCGAGGGGAGGGGAGCTCGTTTACAGAGACATTTTTAATTTAGGGCGGGCTCCGGTCACTTGTCAGCCTCTCTCTGGGGTTGGCAGGCTTGCCGTCTTACCAGGAGCCATTTCAATTTCCTGTTCCTTGTGATGCTGGCCAGCCCTGTCTCGGGAGGGAGGTGTAGCGGAAGGAATGACATGGGTGGGTTCCAGTCCCTACTTTGCAGCCAACTTGTCTGACCTTAGACAAGTCCTGACTTCTGCTTGTTTCTCTGAAAAATGGGACTAAGGCTGCTCAGGTCCAGTGCATGAGAGAGTGGGTGCGAACAGATGTTTAAAAGAGTTAAAAGTATTTTAGGAAAGGAAAACCCACTAGCTTAGTTTGCAATGGTAGTTACTGTTAGGATAACGAAATGTCAAACAGTCTTGCATGTTTTGGTCCTTTTCTGCTTCCTTGTGGCAGAGTTCAGAGAGTTTGGCTTGTGATGGGGTCGGGAGAGTGGTTGGTTGATTGTGTTTCTGGTTAAAAATCCTGATTTGGCACATTTGCTTCTGAAAGATATGTTGGTCATCGGGGTGACCAGCAAGGGGTGCTGAAGTCAGTGCTCTGACCCGCTTAGTAGGGGAGAATCACATGGGCACACGCGGGTCCACTTCTGTGGAATGAGGATCCAGGTAGAGTGGCCCAATGGTGGAGGGACTGGAGGAGCTGGAAAAATTAAAAAATCCTCGTTAAACTCCCTGGGTTTCTTCCTGAAGATGGGTTTTGCTGGTGGTGTCCAGGCCGCATGTCTCTTACCTCTTCCTACCTGAGTGGCCTTGGGCAAGTCATTCATGACCAAGTTATTCATGGTAACAGAGTTGGGTAATGCTGCCTCACCTGTCCAAGGCCCTGGGTTCCGTCCCCAGCACTGTCCCCAAAGTAGGGATGACCATGAGTTTTTGCGAAAATGGAATGAAATAACATTGGTAGCATAGCGCCTGGTGCATGGGAAGCGGCTGATGAGGGAGAACTTGTTAACTATTGTAATTTTCATTAGCATTAGTGGTATTATTTGTGGTTACCCTGGTACCCATATATACCTGAATATACATATAGATATATTAGGGTAGTTTGGTAATGGCACCCAATCCTGTGTCCTCAAGATGAGTTTAATAAAAAGGCTGAATCTGTGGATGTGAAGCTTTCTTCTAGATATACTACCTTAATTTTAACCCATTGAGATTATGACCGAAATGACAGGATAGCCCGGTGTGGTCCCTTTGCCCACCCTATGAGTGTTCCTTCTGCACTGGAACAGGTAACTTATTAAAGGTCACCTGAAAGGCTCAGAAGGACTGTATTGTCAGATTGGCAGATGTCAGATTGGCATCATAGGACTAATTCAGAGATGGTGTGCTGGCCTGGAGTTGGAGAGATATAGACTGATGTAGACTGTAAAAAATGAAACACCTCTGCTTTTTAAAAAAATAGTACTGGAGATTGAACTCAAGACTTTTGTTTGCACAGAGCTACATTTCCGGCCCCCTTTTTATTTTTTGAGACAGGGTCTTACTGAGTTGCCAAGGCTAGGCTTGCACTCGTGATCCTCCTGCGTCAGGCTCCCACAATGCTGGGACTACAGGTGTCCCCCATTATGCCTGGCTTGGACCATCACCTTTGTGTCTCTTTTATCTAAAACAATGCCAAGTTAGCACGTGCTCTGGGTGAGACTCAAGAGTGGTGTCCAGCTGTGATCTGCTCTCTGTGTCCATGATCCTATGCTGGGGACAGCTCGACCCATGCTTGCCCCACCCCCAGCTGGCTATGAGGGGGGTATGAGCTCTGGGGTCATGGTCACCCCCAGAAGAGGGCAAAGCAAGACAGTCTTCCCCTCTGGATCTGGTCCCACAGAAAACTCTCGTGTAGTTGTTCTATGAAATTTCCGTTCTTTGGCTTGTTGCCTTCTAAAATTGTTAATATATGGAAGTGAGATCATCTAAGTGTGGTGTCTCATAAAGTCGCTGCTTAATGTAATGCCAAGTGCAATGGGCTGGGAATCTTAAGAAGGGCATTTGCATCCTGGCTCATCTGCTTACCTGTTGGGTGACCTTGGGCAAATCGCTCCATCTTCCCATCTTCTGCATCTGTCCAGTGAGAGTGACAGCAGCCTCCAGCAGGACCATTAGAAGAGTCACATGGGATACCTTTCTTGCGAGCCTTCTGTGGAGTCTATGAAATGAGCGGAAGTATTATTTTTGTATTGACTTTATATGTTGAGTGAAGATCTTTAATGACTTGAAACAAACCCCAGAATTATGCACAACACTATCCATCCACCCACATTTCCTAGTCTAAGTTTGAGCCCACTGTGTTCCAAACAGTGTATTTTAAGAGACAGTGGGTGTGGAAGCTTCCTTGAAAAGAATTCTCTTTCTTTTTTCTTTCAGTAAAAGTTTTTGACCCGGGGGACCTCTTCAGCGATCTTGAATCATAGACGTTACAGTCTCCTTGTCTGCCCTGGTGATGTAGTTGAATCTCTAATGGTCCTGTTAGCAATTTGACTCCCTCCGAAAAAGTTCCCGGCCAGCATTTGGCCCCAGAGCATGGCCTCTCAAGCCTGGAGAAAATACATTTTATCCTGAATAATGTGAACAATTTCATTTGATTTGAAAATGATCAAAAAAGAGTTTTTGGCCAGTCTTCCTGTTTTTGTTCAGTAATTGGATGCGTTACCAAAATGTGAAGGCCCCGGGGTTCACAGTTAGGTTTTAAACAGTGGCACTAATATGTGCCACCGTGTCTGACATGTAATTATTTGTTTAATTATATATTCGAGCATGTGTGTTTGTTTGTGTGTGCAGTACATATGCTCTGCGTAAAAGTTTATATTTCAGAATGAGTAAAGCTTGATAACTGTTTGAGGCAGAATTTACATTTTATTGATTTCTGTAAGAGCATGGAGTAGGCTGGGCCTTGGATTTAATTGATGGCTAGTTGGTGTTTTGGCCTGAATTCGAGTCTCTGTATTTCTTTCGTTACAAACAGAGGAGGGCTAAGCAGGTGTCGTAGGAAGATGAGAGTGTCAGCATATCCAAGCTCCTGTGTTTGAACCCATTGTCTCTCAGTTGTTGAATCTTCATAGATCTCAGTGCCTCTTAGAGGAGGCTGATTCAGGAGGGAACTAGGCGGAGCTGACAGTCCGGTCTCTTGCACACAGCAGATGCTCAGTAGATAGCAGTCACTAGTTGTGATGATGAAGTTTGGCTTAGTGTTCTGGAATTCAGTTCTCCTGCAGCTCGGAGATTTTCCAAGTGTGAGCTGGAGAGAGAGAATGCTACCACTGTTGGCCCCTCCAGCTTGTAGGTGGGTCCTGAGTCTCTGTGGGACATTTTGGCTGGGGCTTATTGTGCACACTTGTGGGAGGAGCTTCATCCATCTGCTCAGGAGGCGAAAGCATATGGTCAGCTGTGTACTGAGCGTGTCTTATGGAGCTACACGCCCCAGAAGACTGCAAGGGAATCTCCACTGAGGTGTGGTGCTGGCAAGTAGGTTTATGGGTTTGGCTGGGAATATGTTAAGGCAGAGCCCTCAACCAGAGGTCAGGGATTTATTTCAGCCCTATTTTGAGTTGCCAGCTTCTTGGAGGAACTCAGAGGTCACCCCTCTATCCAACCCTCTTGCTTTTTAGAGAGGGAAGGGGACCTAAAGAGACATGGTGACAAAGTCTCACTTTTCTACCAATGGTTGCCCTTTCTTCTGAAGCATACCCCACACTCTAGTACCTCCTGGGGTCCTTAGAGTTGTTTGAAAGGTGAAAATCCTCAATTTTGGTACAGAAACAAACAAATAGACTTGTTGACTGAAAAAGAAATTGTTATTGCCCAGTCCTGTCCCCCGAAACTGTGGTCTCAGAAGGAGATGACCAGGATAAATCCTGGTCCTGTCTCTGTCCCTGAAGCTTGCTTGTTTTGACAAGCAAATGGCCGAGGTGATGGTTTAAATAAGATAAAGAGTATGGCAAGATCGGAAGAGAATCTTGAGTTCCTAGAAAAATTGTGTTGATTTTTAATGTTGTTTGTTTGACAACTTAGCTCAAATGTCTCAGAAATAAGTTTGTTTCCTGAGCTGAAAATTGGCATCAACAGCCAAGTAATTCTTCATCTATATCGTAGACTCCTTTGAGAATCAGCTGAAAAATTTGGACTTTTTCCTTAGACAAACACACGCACCACCCTTCTGCATATCTAGTCAGGGTCCACGCATCCCCTACAGTCCATCCAGAGGCTTCTGGCTAAGAACCTCATGTTGTTTCTTCATGAAATAAGATATTTTCATGTGAAATCTATTTTTAAATAACCTCTCTCTTCCTTTCTCTATCTTCTGTTTGATGCTCTCCCCCCCCCCCCAACACACCACTTTATCTTTCTTTTTCTGGCAAGTAAATTCAGCAATGAGTTACTTATTTTGAAAACGAGTCCATCTATTTTCAACAGGAATATCTGCCTTCTTTGCCAAGATCTTTTTTAGGGGAGTGGGCGGGTGGGTAGGCAATTGAGAGATGGCTTATGTCAGCACTTCTCAGCCCCTTTCATGTTCTTAAAAAGTCTTTTGGACTCCAAGGGGCTTCTGTTGATGTGGGTTACAGCTGTAAATATTTATCATCTTAGTAACTGAAATAAAAATGTAAAAAATGCTTATCAATTAATTTTAACAGGACTATACTAATTACATGTTCACACAAAGATGTCTTTTTCTTTTAAATTTTTTTTCATTTTCTACAATTAAAAAAATCAATTGGGATGAGAGGCATCGGTTTAGATTTTTGCAAATCACTGAGATTCCTGGTTTAGCAGAAGATATTAGAGCCTGTTATTTGCTCTGCACCACTCTGGCCTTATGCTGCTTGGTGGGACTGTAGGAACCAAATCTGGCCTTTGCACAGGTAGGTGGAAAAAGAAGGGCTCTGGGGAACGCCTTGCAGGTATCTTAGCCACCCCTGCCTCACACCCTGAGAGCTGCTCAGCCCTGCTAACAAGGGTGGGGAAAGTTCAGGCGTTTGAAAATAACAGTTTAAAACGGAGTACAGGAGCAGAAGAAAGCTTATGCCCCTGCCCTCACATTCTGTCACAACAGTTTAAGTGATGGTTTTACAGCGTAACTGAGGAGGAAGAGGGGCTGGCATTGAGCAAGTAGAGCCCTCTGAGCTGGCAGGTGAGACCTTGTTGAATGGGGCCCAGGGGCCAGCCTGTTATGAGGGTCTGACAAGGGCTCCATGGAGCCCAGCTGATCTTAGTTGGAGCACCCACTGACCGTGTCTGGCTCGGGCCATGAGAGAGCCCAAATTATCTCACTTACTTTCTGTACTTTAAAAAGAAAATTAAAGAAAAATATTTAAATGAATTCTGCTTGCATTTATACAAGACATAATGAAACTGGACTGGTTGAAAGTTGCAAATTTAAGCTTTACAGCTAGGCTTAATTTGCCATCTCAACTTTAGCTGAGTGTAAGCTGAGCTTGGCAAAGATTAGACCTTTAAATCCAACTAAAATGTTTTCCACGAGAAACTGTTTTCCTTGTTTTGAGATTGTGCAGGGAAATGAGCAGCAGTTAGTTCATTCAACAATTATTTTTGAAGTGCCTACCCCATGCCAGGTGCTATTCTTGGCACTTGAGATACGTCAGTGAGAAAAGATCCCTGAGCTCATGGAGCTAGTTGGGGCGAATTGGGGGGTGTGGCAGGAGACGGATTGCATGCTAAGGAGCTAAACAATATGCTATGGAAGAAGGAGCAAGGTGAGGCGATCAAGGCGGGTGTGAATTTCACATGGGGTGGTCAGGGTGGGCCCTCACGAGACAGGCAAACTTGGGTAGGACTGGAAAGAGAGGGGGGAGTTGGCTCCTGAGGGTGCTGAGCACATTTGAGGAAAAGAAAAGCAAGGAGCCCAGTGTGGCTGGAATAGGGCTGAGAAGAGTGACAGGGGATGCTGTAGAGAAGTTGGCATGGCAACCGGAGGAAGGAAAGAGAAGGCATCCAGGTCTTAGGAGAGGAGCCTTCTTGCAAGCGAGCATGGTTGGGAGCATGCCCTGGAATGGGTTCTTCAGTTTCTTTAGTGGGAAGCTGCATCCAAAGCTCAAGGGCTAGCACTGGTCTGGTCATCACTAGAGGGTCTTACGAGACAGCGTGTGGAGCTCTTCTCACATTGCTCTTGGAAGTTTCATCTGGCGATGGTGTGCAGGATGGTTAGCAGAGGGGAAGCTGTGAGAATAGAGAAAGCTTATTGCTAAACCAGGTAGGTGGCACTAAGTTGGAAGAGGAGAAGCGACTGGGTATGTGACATATTATGGGGAAGGGAGTAGAGAAAGGACGACTACAAGGTGGAAGCACATACACAGACAAGCCGATGAAGGGAAAGATGATTCATTTAACTTGGACATGAAGCTCTCTCCAATCAGGAGTTACCTGAAGCAACGTTTCAAGCACTTGCTAACTGACTTTGGAGTCCCTTTTTAGTAACAATAAGAATTTCAGTTCCAGTGGTTGTTTTGAAAGAAATTGTGAGTCACTCCCATTGGGAATCATTAGTGCAGGAGGAATTGGTATTGGAAACATAAAAAGCTATGAAGATTTTGCCTTAGGAAAGACAGAAAAGGGAAAACAGAGCCAGTTTCCCATTTCTAGAGAATTAGGAATGACCATCATTAGCAATAATATCCACTAATTCACAATGTAGACTCTGTCACCATTTTCTTAGTTTACTGTGCTGTTTTGTGATTGTGAAATACTAATTAAAAAGCTCAGTAATACTAGGCCCATTCCTATTTGCTTTTTGTTTTCCCCAGATTCCTCAGAAACAATCTCACTTCCTTGATGGAACAGGAAGCCAGTAGCTGAAAATAGGCAGAGCTCTTTCTCCCTGGGCTGAGGTGTGAATAAGCTGAAGATAGAAATGACAGTGATTATAGGTCACATGCTAAGCAGACACTGTTGCTGTCCTCATAAAACAGATGAGGAAAAAGAGGTAGAGCCTGGTGTAGAGGGTGAGAAGGAGAAGACCAGTGGAAGAACGTCTTAGGATTTAACCAGGCACCAATTGTTCTAGCTGAAGGATTCTAAAAGTCAGAGTTCCCTTTCCCCATTGAAATCCAGTGAATTCTCTTATAGTGTAGTCAGCTTCTCTGCACAGGTATATATCCAAGCTAAGCTGGATCCATCAGGGAAATTAAAGTGACTGAGTAGAACAGTTTCTAACTGCATTCGACTTACAACTACAAGTGGTCAATTGGTTCTTCTGGTCTCCGAATTGTCTCAGGGCTCATGCATTTTGTAGCTAATTACCTTTTCAGAATTGTGCCTGCATCTCAACCCAGCACAGCTGCTCCTCAGTGTGTTTTGTAGACTTACTGTCTTTCACTTCCTGTGAAAACAATTGGAGCCTTTACTACCGTGCATCATGAAGCCATATTCATGGTGGGTGAGACCCCCTAGTTTTCAGGACAGTGACAGCAGGCTTTGGTAGCAGGCTCTGGTTTTGCCTCTTGCTTCCCTATTTGCATGCATTTGAGCATTGTTGCCCAGCTAGAATGGTTGAGAAACCTCTTGCCCAGCAGCAGTTGTGTATTTGGGGCTACAGCTGGGCACTTGTGCACCCAATAGAGAAGTGCATATATTCATTCTGGGAAATTGCCAGTGGGGTGGAAACTGGGGAGTGCTCTGAAAATCAGGTTTAGGAGGATTTGTTCTGGAAGGCCAGGCTTTAAGAACCTCCTAATCCCATGAATGTTGTTCAGAATTGGATGTCTCTTCAGTGGAGAGTTCTTAACATGGAAAGTTGTTTTTCTGCTGTTTTCTGGAAATCTCTGCTGGATCATGCACCATATTGGGATTTATTTTTCTTTTTTGGCTGTGGTTTTACCATTTCCCTTGATTCCCTCTGATTTCTTATTTTACTATTAATTTCATATTTATTTATTTATTTATTTACTTGTGCAGTGCTTGGGATTGAGCCCAGGGCCTCACACATACATGGTAGGTAAGTGCTCTACTGCTGAGCCATGTCCTGACTTTAAGGTTAAAATACAGGATTTGGTCAAGGAGTCTACACCAAACCATAGTGCAGGGCAAGTCTAAGACTTAGGAAGGAACATATTTTGCATTTGCTCTTCTGTACTGCTTGCTGTTGGGAAGAGCTGTGATGCTTACCAGTGCTTCTGGGAGTGGGGAGTATCAGGTTTCTCAGTTGTGAGATGTCTTGGGTTCTGAGCAGGGGAGGCAGAGGAGCCCTTCTAAGAAAAGCCCATAAGAAAGTTGGTATCGAGCTGCTGGTCAGAAAGAACAGTGTTGAGCAGTGTCCCATTGCCCGTGATGCCAGAGGCTGTGGCCTTCTAGGTATTCGGGGCATCCCAAGCATCGTGACTGCATAGCAGTTGGGGCAGGGCAGCCAGCATCCATTTCTCAATGGGCTGGGTCACATATCAGTTGGGGGGATGTGTAGCACTGAGCCAGATCAACCACTTCTGGAGGCCAGGTGGAGTCGCCTTGGGTGACAGATCCAGGATTATTGCCCAGCACTTATCCCAAAAGGTGTGCATGTTCAGCTGCAGTAAGCTGGCCCCTTACCTGGAGCAGTCACTTCTTAGCTGTGTTTGGTGGCAGTTTCAGAGTCAAAAACACACTGCCTGGGCCACTCCAAGGCTCCAGCGTCAGTTTGGCATGAGCTGATGTTGAGGTCTGACACAGAGGTGAGTGTCCATAAGGGCCTTAACTCTTAGTCTACCTAGAGAGAGACCCAGGGCATTCTGCAATGGGGAGGGAGGTTTGGAGGACTGCAGTAAACTGCAAGGGACATGCTCTTGAGAGTTGGCCTGTTTGCTCTCTGCCTCTTTTTCCTCCTCCTCTGTGTGTCTCTTCCTTCCCATTCTCTACCTTTTCAGAATTTAGCCTTTTGGTGGGCAGTTCAAGGCAAATAGGTGAACAGTCACTCAATCCCCCCCCCCCCCGGGAGAAATTAGAAGGCATTGTTGATAAACAAGAGAGAAGCCAGTGAGTTGGACCTTTACACAAAATCTGGTCAGGTGTTCGGCAGGGGTGAGCCATCGGGGCGCCATGTAATAGTGAGAAAGGCACTCAGACATACAGGCTCCAACTTGCCATCTGCTACTAGCCAGCCTCGGAACTTTATGAGCCCCCATCTTCCTATCTGCTAGTCAAAGAGATGGCTTTTCAAAGTTCCTTCCTGGGACTCTGAAACTCACAAGGTGCCTAGGTCACTTCTCTCCTTTGGGGCAGAGTCTCTTCTGTGGACTAGGGATGTTACCTGTTTAGCTTTGTTTCCCTGTCTTATAGAGAAGAATCACATCTCTTTACCCCATAGAGGAGAGCAAGTATAGCTGATTCCTTCACGTAAGTCACACCCTTCATCAGGGAATGGTGCATACAAAAACCAATCTGAATGTTTGGGAAACTTACAAACTTTTCTCTCTTCCATGATTCATGGCTATCTGGAATCCATGATTGTCAAATCCCCATATTGTCTCATATCAACAGGGATGCATATGGTACATGTCCCCCGTCAGGGAGAAATGTGGATTGATAACAGTGTTTTCTGGTTTGTGTAGGGATTTTTACCAACTAGATTTGGATGCATTATGACCATTTATGGGCAGGAGAGCAGATAACAAAGCAACAACGAGACCAGTAATTATAGGGTGGGTTAGCCCACTTCCAACTATTATTATTAAATACCTGAGGTTGGTTAATTTGTAAAGAAAAGAGGTTTATTTATCTCATAGTTTTGGAGGTACGAGAACATGGCACTGTCATCTGCTGGCTTTTACCAGGGCCTTCTGGCTGGTAGCATCTCAATGTGTGAGAGGGAGAGATCACATAGCGAGACAGGAAGCTAGAGAGATTCAGGCATCAGGCTCACTCTTTCCAGCACTGATCCTGCCCAAGGATGATGCCCTCAATAACCTAATCAGCTTCCACCAGACTCCACCCTTAGAGGCCTCTCCCCCATCATTGGCCTGTTAGGGACCGAGCTTCCAACTACGAACCCTTGGGGAGCAAACCACATCCAGGCCACAGCACAGGGGTCTGCATCTGAGCTGTATCAGTGGTTTCTTTGCCCCTCTTAAGTCTATCAAACCCCCAGAGGTCTAAACTCCTTTAGAAACTGACCTTGTTCAGCTATATCCTGCTACCATACTACTATCCTGTCCTGCTTTGTGTATACAGATTTAGTTGCCCACATGGCATCTGTCACGATGACAGTGAACTGAGGACAACTCTAAGTTGGAATTGACCAAGTGAGGCTCATGGAGGAGATGTGGACGCAGTACCTCTTTGGTTTTACAGGGAACAGTATTTATTTGTGGCATGGCTTATTCTGCTCCATGCCTCTCAGCAAAGATTTGGGCCCAAAACATTCATTTTTATGGCATTTAGGATATTTCATTAAGTTTTTTACATGTTTGAACTATAGTTAGTTATTTATGATACTAAAGATTCAAAAGAAAACTTGAAACCTCCATGCTATATACTACCTGGCCATCTTTTCTATATCAGGCTCATATTATTGTTCTCTTCCTTAGAGAAAACTCAGTCTCCTTCTTTATCCATAAGATTGTAGAGCTGTCCCATCCCAATACTGCTGTCATTATCCTCTCTTTGATTGCTGCCATTATTTAATTATTGTTTATGGAAATGCCTACAGCGCTTTTGAGCAATTACGATTCTGATTTAACAACAGTCCTGTCTGTTCTGGAAATGTTCAGTGGCAAGCTCTGGAAGATCTCGGTGTTTTAAATTGGAAATTGATACTCCAGCATCTTGGCAGTTGCCCCCGAGCTGTGTCTTGGGCCAGGGGCAGCGAGTCACCAGCTCCGGGCTCCTAGCATCCCGGCTTTGAAAGGGCAAGGTAATTGGAGAGCCCGTGTAGGAGCTGGGGGCCCCACAGACTGATTTAGCACAGAGCTGAGTGAGAGGCTGTTTTCAAGAAGCGAAGCTGATTAGGGCATGGGGACTCTCACCTACTCTGCTCTGGGGATATGGAACCCTGCTGGGTGAGTGGCCAGGCTGTGCCCTACTGTTTGGTCACCACTTTATAAAAGAGGCTCCTAAACAGGCTTTTTACTTAAAATTTTTTAAAGAATAGGTATCAGCTGTAAAGACCTAGTTACTCATTGTCACTCCCTACTTCTGGAACGACTAATCAGCCTGCAGAATTTCCCAGAGTTCAAGGCCTGCTGAGGAGGACAGGGGCAGGGCTGTGCTCTCCGTGCCTGGTGATGGTAGAATCTCAACAGCGGCTTTGCCAGTTAGCTAATTATCCAAGTCAGACAAACGATAAGCTCTTTGAAAGGTTCCCTGTTTCTTTTATATTTTCTGAACCTTAAGTCGTTTACTCCATGCTGGGTGGGTGAAGATTTCCTCGGCTCTGCTGTGCGCTGAGGTGAGGAGGAATTGGTCCAGAAGGTGTAGGGAATAGCCGGCCCTGCGTCTCCTTCAGCCCCAGAGCTCCTGGCTGGACCTGGGGAGCTCCTGGCTTCCTTCTCTGCCTGATGCATGTCTTCTCTCTTCCATTCTGCTCCTAAGGATGTTAACGCGGGTGAAGGCAGCGAGTTTGCAGACAGTGGGATCGAAGGGGCCACCACCGACACGGACCTCCTGTCCAGGCGCTCTAATGCCACCAACTCCAGCTATTCGCCCTCCACGGGCCGGGCCTTTGTGGGCAGCGACAGCGGCAGCAGCTCCACGGGGGATGCGGCTCGCCAGGGGGTGTACGAGAACTTCCGGCGGGAGCTGGAGATGAGCACCAACAGCGAGAGCCTGGAGGAGGCCAGCTCTGCGCACAGCGACGAGCAGAGCAGCGGCACCCTGAGCTCGCCCGGCCAGTCGGACATCCTGCTGACCGCCGCGCAGGGCACCGTGCGCAAGGCCGGAGCGCTGGCCGTCAAGAACTTCCTGGTGCACAAGAAGAACAAGAAGGTGGAGTCGGCCACCCGGAGGAAGTGGAAGCACTATTGGGTGTCCCTGAAAGGTAAGGACCGTGGTTCTCGGCTGCGCGCTGGACAGCGGATGCTCCAAGCATCAAAGGATGCGCTTCCTGGAGCCCGGTATCCATTTGATGGGGTTTTCTTCTTGTGATCGTATGGAATCATTTCACCAAAGTATTTTAAAAACTTTGTTTTATTGTGTTAGGAGCACTTAACATAAAATGTACTCCTGACACATTTTAAAACGTATAATAAGTACAGTGTTGTTGACTATAGGTGCACCGTTGTAGGCAGACCTTTAGAACGTACTCATCTGACTTAACTGGAGCTTTATGCTCCTTGATCAGCCATTCCCTGGCATGTCTCCCACCCCTTGCCGAGGATATTTTGTTTTCTTTACTATTTTTCATAGATTAAGCAGAAGGAGCTTGTCATTGCCTGTTTCCCCGTACAGACAGCTGGTTCTGCGGACAGTTCTGAAGGACGAAGTTCCCTCCAAAATTTTTTCTTTGGAACTATTTTAAGTTTGTGCCTCCCAAAGTGACAGGGAAGGAGTTAAAAATCAGGTTGGGTCCTACGAAATTACTACTTTTTAAGATTAAAAATTGATAGAGTATCCCTGATTTCATAAGGCTCAAGCTGATGTGAATGGAATGTCTAAACCATCACATTTGTGAAAAAGGTGGTCTCTGTTTTATAGTGAAATGTATTTTGAGTATGGTATGGATAGTTGAATACATGCATGTACCTGTCACTTTCTGTTTGTATAACCATACTACTTTTATATGTTGCTATTCGTTGTCATTTTGCATCCATTCTGAGGTGTGTATTAATTCCTGCACATGTCTTTGTAGTGGACACAGTTGTAATTCATTCGTGAGCTCTGTGTTTTCAAAAGAAAAAGACTTCTGTGGCACAGTACAAGGCGGATTTTAACCGGGGTTAATATAGGGCAGGATGGGTTAGACAGGTTCACAAGATCAAAGGAAGGGCACAGGGGAAGAAGGGTGGGCTGACCAGGTTGGTAAGGAAATGAGACAGTTTATTTGACACTGGATGTCACTCACTGAGGTTGGTGTGGGACCGTCTCATCCCAGCAGCAGGAAGACTCCGGAGCTCAGCTCAGTGAGGTAAACACATGCCTGAGCAGGGATGTGCAGGCTGCCCCCATGGGATAAGTGGGGCTGGGGTGCACCCCATTCCTGGCCCTGCCAGATGTTGCTTTGCTGCCTGTTGAAACAGGAAGGGAGAATGTTGGTTAGGATGTAGATTTCGCTGCATGTCACAGAAACCCAGGATGAGGATGACAAGAACAAAACTAGGCAGGATTACCATCTAAGACTCAGCTATTCCCAGAGCGTTGGTGTTTGATGATTCAATGTAATGGTCCTGCTTACACAGCATGAATAGTTGCCCTGTGTGAATGCTTTGGAGAACGGTTGCTGTGCTTTCTACTGTCTAACCTTCCTTGGCTTAATTTAGAGGGTATGTCAGAGGGTCCTGAATTGTACCAACCAGTTGCTCTGTTATGGTGGGATACAATGAGATGCGGGAAAAGTCCTTCTGTCTCCCACCTCCTGGGCCTCTTCCAGATGTGCACACGATTGGACACAGCACCTCTGTTCCTGTAGCCGTCCATCCCAGCATTCATTTTATTAATTGGTGCTGAGTTCTTAACAGCCTGATTTGAAGACCGCCTCTGTCCCAGCCACGTAAAGTAGTTTCGAGGGTATAACTTAGTATGTGTGACAGCACAGGTTTGGAGATAGCCCCCATATTCATTTGTTAGGGCTGCCGTGACAAAGCACCACAGACTGGATGTTGTAAGTAACAGAAATGTATCATGTCTCAGTTGTGGAGACCAAAAATCTGAGATCAAGGTATTGGCACAGTTGGTTTCTTCTGGAGCCTCCCTCCTTTCCTTGGAGATGCCCGTTTTCCTGTGGCTTCCCCTGAATCTGTCCAAATTTTATCTTTTTATAAGGAGAGCAGTCAGATGAGATTTGGGCCCATCCAGTAGATATCACTTTACTTCACATGCCTCTTTAAAGGTTGTATCTCCAAATATGATCACATTTGAAAGTAGCAGGAGCTAGGACTTTAGTGTAGGAATTTGATGGGACACAGTCTAGCTGGTAACAGGCCCTGAATTTGTGATTTAGATAAGTTTCCCAGGTTTCTCTAAATTTGAGAACAGAATAGAATAAAAATAATTAGGTGATTTTTTTTTTTTAACTTGGGTTATTGCAGAGGGGGTTATTTTATTTCTGCCATTTCCTTAGAGAATAAATGACACGGGGTGGGAGGAGCATGGCACAGGCATTAGGAGCACAAGCCGTGCTCCTGTTATGGAAGGGGAGCCTTCATGTCCTTGGTGACCCAGCTTTGAGTGGCCCAGTCTGTCAGGATGCAGTTCCAGAACAGTTGAGCCACTGAGCCCTTTGCTTCCTAAACCCGACAGGTTCTCCTTCTATGCTGACATCCTCAGGGCTTTGGTTTGCTACTCAAAACCAAGACTTGTTGCTGACTTTCTCTGCAACCTTTGGATAGTGCAAAAGCAAAAGCAGAACACTTGGGAACCGTGGGATAGAGACTTTTTCAAAGATTCTTTCACATGAGCTAAAATAATTAATTTTAAAAAGGATTTCATGTAGAGTTAATCTCTGGAGTGAATGGTTGAGGAACCTAGAGATTATCATCCAGTGAAGATAAAGGTAAACAGTCTTTTATCAGGGAGTGTGTGGTTCTTGGATTCACTGCTTCATGTTAGTTTTAAAATTGGAACAAATTGATAAATGAGTGAAAGCCAGTTTCAGCCACCTACTGTTGTGGATGGTTCTAAAGCAAAATTGAAAAATTGTAAAGCAACAGCAATTTGGAAAGACCATACAATGTCCAGTGTGTACACATACCAGATTTTGTGAGTGCCCCTAATTCCTATCTTGTGGGCCCAAGGCCAGCCCTGGGCTACTTAGTGAGACTCTTGTCTCAACATCCCCCCCACCAAACTGAAGGAATTACGTGAAAAATGGAGTTGAAGCAGCACGTCAAACATTGTGTATTTATGCGTGTGCAATTTTCAACCCCAAATTTATAAAAGAACACCCTACAAACTTTATGAAAAATTTATAATCACCATAAGGTTTTATCTTTTAAAAACACATTTGCAGAGGAGGTTATCCTTTAAAAAAAAGAAATGAATATAGGTTGAATTGGTAGAAAACGTAATTGAGATTCTTGAATTACAGAGACAGGAACAACGTGTACCATATCACAAGGTTCAGGAGCACAGTGCTATGCGGAGTTCTCAGCAGAGCCCATGGCTAAGCTGTGCCAACAGGAGAAAATGGTAGATGAGAAATGTACCAGGGTGTACACTCAACTGTGTTAGGGGTATTGCATTTATCAGCTGTTACATAGTAATGTGAAATTTTTTTTTTAATTCTTTTATTGGTACATTTTAGGTATACAACACAATTACATTTCTCATTGGGAATTGTACCTTTACACGATGCATCTTGGTTCTTATTTTTTCCCCATTCCTAGCCCTCCCTTCACCCCCTCCACCCTTCCCTATTTACAAAGACTTTATTTCCATTTTTTCCATTTCTCAGCATTTTTCCTTTCCCTTCTTTCCTTTCCCCTGCCCCTCCCACTACCCCTACCCCTTTGGACCTTTTCTTCCTATTTTACATTATCGATTATTCATTCTAATCATTGGTACATTTTAGGCATACAATATAATGACATTCATCATTGGAAATTTGCACCTTCACATAATCTCTCTTGGTTCTTATTTTTCACACTTGCCCAGCCCTCCCTTCAACCCCTCCAGTCCTCCCTATTTACAAAGATTTTGTTCCTATTTTTCCATTTTCTCATATTAATCCCATTTCCTTCTATCCTTTCCCCTAACCCTCTCAAGTAATGTGAAATGTTATGGGCAAGAAAAATTGCTTTTTTTTTTTGGTACCGGAGATTGAACTCAGGACCTTGCACTTTTGAGGCAGGCAGTGCCACCACTGAGCTAAATCCCCGGCCTGGAAAAATTGCTTTTGAACTAGTGTGACGTTTCCATTAGGCTACGTCATTCTACAGTACTTACTGCAATTGAGTAATTTTTCTTTACAGACTCCTATTTTAACGAAGTAGATTGTACTTTCAAGGGCTTTGCAATTCATGGAAACTGTGGTACTTGCTTGTAGTAAGGAAGATGGTGAAAGTTCACCGAGTAGCCTATGTTGAAGTTGGAGAAGAATCATGAAGCCGTATTCAGGCTTCCTCAGATTGGTTTCAATTGGTTTAAGTAGTAGTTGCTATTAAAGTGAGTTTCTAGTTCAGGCAGTGATGGAGGATATCTACTCAAGTCACTTTCCCACAAACCTAAAAACTGTTTCTATTGCTGCTGTCTCATTGCTTTCACGGTGTATCTAAGTATGGACTAGGTTTCTGGTTTCCCCGAGACATTCTACATGGGTCTACATTTACTTTTTCAGAAGAAACAGGGATGTGGTTTGTTTCTAGGGGATTAAAAAAACCTGTATAGATATAATCTGAGAACAAAAATGTATCATTTCTTTTGTTCTGAACATACCGAAGGACTGAGTTGTATATTGTTTTCACCTAAGGTGTGGTCCACAAATCATAATCGATTTTCTTGAGATTCTTGGTTGTGAGACATATTGGGAATGGACTCCAAGGTGACAATATGACCACCAGTCTTACACAGTGCTGGATATACCTTTGGTCTTATAGAATCTGCGGACGCATGTTTGGGCTCTCTACTGGGAAAAGGAGACGCAGGACCCCTATCTTTGTGAGGATACTTATAACAAAACATTCTAACACTGCAAGTAAGGATCTTAAAGAACTTGAGGTCATGCTTGAAGGAGTGTGTATTAGTTACTTTCTCATCACTGGGACAAAATGCCCAACACTCGAAATTTAAAGAAAAGATTTATTTTAGGCAATTGTTTCAGAAGGTCCAGTCCACAGTCAGCTGGTTTTAAGTCAGAAATGGCACGGTGGAAGAATGTGGCAGGAGAAAGCTTTACCCCATGGCAGACAGGAAGCAGAGAGAGGAGGGTGGGTGGGGAGCAAGACTACCCACCTTCAGCCAGGCCCCACCTCTCAACAGTACAGCCAACCATGAACCCATCCATGGGCCAGCACACTGATGAGTATACGCGCCTCTTAATCCAGTCACCTCCAAAAGCACCACTCTGAACACATATAACTTTTGGGTGACCTTTTAGATCTAAAGGGTAACAGAATGCTTTGCTAATTTAGAGGCTGTGATTTAAGAGCTTTCTCTTTCTCTAGGCAAATCCAAGAGCTTATTACAAGCACGACCCCATTGCCTTCACCTCCTGGATTCCACATGCTTTCATTTCCAGCCCTTTCTCGTGACAAGTGCTAGTTTCCACTGCCAGCTTTTGACTGATGGAGTACTCAATACTCATGCTGACCCCTGTTCTGTTTCCTCAGGATGCACGCTCTTTTTCTATGAGAGCGATGGCAGGTCTGGAATAGATCACAACAGCATCCCCAAGCATGCCGTCTGGGTAGAAAACAGCATTGTGCAGGCCGTGCCTGAGCACCCCAAGAAGGACTTTGTCTTCTGCCTCAGCAATTCACTGGGCGATGCCTTCCTCTTTCAGGTTTGTTGGACACTTCCTTTGTGGGATGTTTCTAACCTTTGAATGACACAGCGTCCTCTCTTGTTTTAGTGCCCTGCCTTTTTTTTTTTTCCATTTTAATGGTGGGAAATATCTATTGCTCATTGTAGACACAAAAATGGTGAACAACAAAGTAAACATCTGTAATGAATTCCAGGAGTGAGAGACCTCTCCCAAAGGGTTTCAGAGTTATGAGTTGGATTTGAGAAACTGGCTGTATTTGCTGTGGGTTGAAGGATTTCTTAGTGTAGTTTCAGTGCCGTTTGTGTGGCACTTTAGAAAGGGATCATGGGATCCTTAATTTAGACATGATTTGAGCTGTCAAAAATTTTTTTTCATAATATGTTCTCTTCTAATATTAATCATAAAGTAAAATAATGACGTCCCAGAAATTACTGGCTGTCCCTAAATAGTTTCTCGTTTTCATCTTATTAGAACTTTCTACCCAGAGTTCTTGAAGTTTGAGTATTAATTGATTTTAAAAACTAGTTCCCTGCTTCTGGGTTAACATTTGCTTTTATAGGAAATCTTTTGAACTTGCTCAGTTGTAATATATCCTGCAAGAACTTCTTTTTTTTGTTAGGAAAGCTTTCTTCATTTATTCCGTTAATGAATTAATTCCTTAAACCTTTATTCCATGCTCTGTATTTTCTATGCACACTCTGTATTTTTTTAAGAATGCCTTTTGACATAATTCCTACTTTTAAAAGTATTCACATATAATGGGGAGACAGGCACAGAAGTAAACCTCTATAATGCTGCAAGATCATGCAGTGAATATTGAAGAGAAGGGATAAACTGGGTGAAATGGACAGGGAAAACTTTGCATGCAAGAAAAGAGTCAAAACAAACATATAGGGGAAAGTTGTGGCTTTGGCCTCTATGCTTTCTATTTGGATAATTTGGTATAAAGTGGTAATTTTGTTTGTTTTCTCACAAAACACCTGTGCTTTTTAAAAATTTGTGAAATAAAACCCACAGAAAACAGAGTGTTTAAAACATAAATTAACTGTTCGATGAACTGTCATGAAGTAAATATGTAACCATCAACTAGGAGAAAGAATAGAAATTTCAGGCATTGTGTAAGATACTTTCCACCCACATACACACAAGAGCCTAATTGAATAGAGTGAATATGACTTTTGTCATTCAAGTCAGGACATTATTTATCTGGGAATGACTTAATTTCTCCTTTTTTATGAAGGATAGTTTGGCTGGATACAGTATTTTTGATTGATAATCTTATTTCAGTTCTTTGAATGTATCATCCCATTGCTTTCCAGCCACCATAGTTGCTGTCGAGAAATTAGTTGTTAATCATATGAGGATCCCATTTATGTGATGAGTTACTTTGCTGCTTTAAAGAGTTTTGTCTTGTCTCTACCCAGCTTGATTATGATGTATGGAGGTATCAATCTCTGAATTTATTCTACTTAGGGTTCATTTTGCTTCTTGAATATGTATGTTTGCATGCACGCACGTGTGTGTGTGTGTGTGTGTGTGTGTGTGTCTGAAATTTGGGGAGCGTTTAGATATCTCTTCAGTCTTCCTGCCCATTTCTTTTGTCTCCTCTGACACCTATTGAGTTTACATTAGTATCCTTGACAGTGTCCTCAGGTCTCTGAGACTCTATTCTTTTCTCTTGATTCTTTTCTTTTTCTTCTGTCTCATAGACTAAATAGTATAATCTCAGTTGATCTACTTAAAGTTTATTGATTCCATTTTCTGCCAACTCATATCTTTTAAACCTTTCTGCTCTTCTGGCTTTTTGATGTTCTAAGTCTAGTATTTATATGTGGTTTTGAAAAAAAAATTATGTTTCCCTATTTGTATTGTGTACATGGTGAGATATCACTCTCATATTTTACTTCTTTAGATGTGATGTCCTTTAGTTCTTTGAATATATCCAAAATAGTTGACTTGAAGTCTTTGTTTAGCACACTCAACATCTGGACTTCCTTGGGGATAGTTTCTTCTGATGTGTCATTTCCTGAGTATAGACTGTACTGTACTGTTTCTTTGCACATTTCATACTTTTCTTAGAAGATTGTACATTTTAAATACTTCAAAGTGGCAACTCCTTGTATTTATTAGTACATGTTTGTGATACATAGTGACTACTTTCATTGTGGATATTTGCTACATGTACATGACACATTTTAACCCTTTTTGCATCCCCTTCCCCTCCCTCCTTCCTCTTTTATCTCCTGGTTTCCCATTTGCAGATCTATCTTAAAGGTGTTCTTTGTTGTAGTGAAGCTTTCTGATTTTGTGTAGTCTTATTTCTCAAGTCTTCCATAATAAGTCATACTTTGTGTATCCTGTTTTTAAAATGTACATGATCCAAAGTCATGAAAATATCCTGTTATTTAAAATGGCGGCTTTTAAAAGCAGATCCAGCCCCATCCTTCAGGATTTGTTGTAGTCTTGATTGCTGTTATTTATGGTGCTTCTTTGTGTAGTGACTGTCCTGAAATCTGGAAAATCTTTATGCTTTGTCATATATGACCACTGAAGTCTCTACTTGGCTAGTTCAATAAATGATTGCTTACAAGCAGTAAATCTCCACCCTTTTCTGAAGACAGACAGTTGCAAGTTGAAGCACATCTTCAGTGCTCAGGCAGTCAGTTGTCAGCTCTGCTTAAGCAGAGCCTTCACCTCTGTTTTCTCAGAGCCTGGTGGCCAGTGGTTGCTAGGCTACTGGTTTCCATGAGATTGTGGAGATGGGAAGATGGAGATAGTAATAGAGCAAGAGAAGATGAAGCAAAATTTGCTGCTTTTACCAAGATTTGGCCATTTCTCTTTAATAAATACACTCCAGATTGTTGGAAGACATATTAATTTCTACCATACTGAAAGAGTTGATTTTGACAATATTGGCCAGTTTTCTTACTGCTTTTGTGGAGAAATGAATTTTTGGAGGTCCTTATCCCCCCATTGAAGCTGATGGCATTTACAAGGACACTTTAGAGACTTGACACTTTTAATAATTATGCCAGGATAACAGGTACAAGCTGAGACAGTCGCAAACCAACTGGAACATATGGCAACCTTTCCCTTGGTATATTTGGTTTGTTTCCTGGTTGGAGGAATCATGAGCAATGTTGCTATGAGCACTCTTGTACCTATTCTCATGGTACATTTGTCCATATTTTTGTTGGGTATATGCCCGGGAACATGTTCAGCTTTACTAGATATTGTCAAACCATTTCCAAAATGATTAAAATAATTTATACTCCTTTCAGCAGCCTGGGAGAATTCTACTTATTCCATATCCTCAACAGCACTTCGTATTATCAGGTCTTTTTTTTTTCAAGCTTTTAGTGTGATGTTTAGCAGATTTACCTGTGTTGGCTGGCCATTTCACTATTGTTCACTTTTATGAAGTAATTTTTTCCATTGGGTTTTTCTCTCTTCATGATTTATAGCGGTTCTTTACATAATTTTTATAATTTCTCTTATTATATTCATTGCAAATTTCTTTTTCCAGTCTGTGCTCTCTTAAAGGTATTCTTTGTTGTAGTGAAACTTTTTAGTTTGGTGTAGTCTTAAGTCCTCCCTAATAGGTTATACTTTGTGTATTCTATTTTTAAAATGTGCATGATCCAAGGTCATGAAAATATCCTTCTATGTACCTTGGAGGGTGTTGTTTTTCTGCATTTGGCCTGGCTTTGTATGTAGTAATTGGAAATTTTGCAAGTGAGGACGTGCCTAACTACTTTATCAGCAGCAGCACTGTTGTGGCATCAGCAGCTGTCTTCTAGTATGCCCTTGCTGTGTGCCACCACCTCTAAAGTGTTTCACAGTATGACACACATTGAATTCTTAGAACTGTGATGACTTAGATTGTATATCCATCTTTTACCGTAATGCTATGGATTATGTACTCCATTTGGTGAAACTGAGGTTTACAAAGGCAGAACAAACACTGAGTCACACAATTACTGAATGTCAGGATTGGGTTTAAACCAAACCTCTTTTTTCCCAAAGTCTCCTTTTGTCTGAGATACTATTTATCTTACTAGTGTTACTACTGATTCGAAGAAGGATGTGGACAAATACCAGTGGGTATACTAAAACATGACCAATTTTTTTCTCATCTTTTGAGTTAAACCACTCATGGGGAATATTCTAAATCATAACCTGATTTTGGCCATTTTTGCCTCACTACATAAATTATATGATTATCTGATTTTCACCACCCTCACCCCCTTTACTCACCTCTGATAGTAAGAGTTTAAAGGACTTTCAGGGCTATAGAATTGCTAGTAAGAATCTAAATATCCAGTAGGTCACATTGTATAGAATTCTTTTGTGACAATATAAGACCTTATTCAAGGAAACCTCTTCTTGTTCTGAGAAATTTTTATGCTACTTATGTGGGATAAAGCACAAAATGAACCTTTTCAGAGGAAATTACTGCTGTTTGGGATCCATGAAGGCATTTTCTGCCTTCTACTTATTGTAATCCACATAACTCTAGAGGGGCCAGATTTGAAAGAAACCTGTGTGTGTAGGGGGTGAGGTTAAAGAAGAGAGATCAACCATGATTATGGAAATAATTTGTAGGTTATTTCAGCCTCAGGGCTCAATTCAGTGCACACAGTGTCCAGAGCCTGCATGCTGCCGATTCGATGCTGTTGCTCAGATACCCACACATTTGTCCCTGGAAAGGAGGAGGTTCATGTTACCAGGAAAAATAGAAAAGGGGTTTTGTGTGCAGGGTGGGGGTGGGAATCAACATGAACGTTGGAGTAGATTGTGTAGAACAAGTTTTATGCTGTCTGCATAAAGTGAGACTGTAGCTCCTGCATTTAAACCAAAATAATTCTTCCCTCCCATTTGGAGCCAGAGAGACAGCATCTACCATCTAGAGAGTACAATTTCCTGTTGGGCCTTCATTCATCCTTTACTTGAAGATGTTACTATTTCAAAAAGCTCCATGACTTCCAGGGAAATATGTCCTGATACTAGCTTTCAATTCTGTATCAAATGCTTTGGGAACATAGCTAGGACAGGATAAGAAAAGGGCCTGATGGAGTGGAAAACCAGATGCAGTTCCATATCTAAAGGAGTATAGAAAGTATTATCTCTAGGAGGTGATTGTCTTTCCTTCTGCAAAAAGTTCCCCTATCATTTAGAAAAATCACTCATACTAATTAGTGTGTTTTGTGCATTAAAAAAAGAGACTCATTAAAAACATAGTATCTATACCATTGTGTTGAGTTTTAGACTGAATGTGATACTGCAATTCAATGTCTGATGGATAGCAGATGTCTGATAAATGTTAGTAGTAATTACCATTTTAGTAATAAAAAGAGACTAAATTTCCGTGCTCTTCTTAAGTAATTGTCTTTACAGAAATTGAGCATGGCTTTACTGTGAATTGTCTTAGGCTCTGAGGTCTATCAGACTTGAGGAAAGACCTTAGGAGATGGCCAGGACAAGCGCAGTCATGTTGGGGGAAACCTGGAAATCATCTTTCACAAAACGGCATCAGTGGAGTTGGTAGAAAAGGCTTTAGAGGGAATTCAGTGTCTGGATTTGCATGGCCTGAAGTTCAGCCTTCCTCTCAAGGTGAGCAGCATCACTGCAAGACCCTGGCCAGCAAGTTAGCCTTTCTGCTGGCCACTTCTCCCATTTCTGAGGACCTCCCAGCTTCTTAACCATCTGCTGTATTAGTCAGCCATAAGTGCCATAAAGTTCTTTGTTGTGTCGAGCCACTACGTTCTTTCTGATGACTCTTGATATTTTCCTTTATTTCCAAATATACTCTTAGAGTCTAGTGCAAGTCTGTTGCTTATCTTTCCAGAAACCTTTTAAATACTCAAAAATAGCTTTCCTTTACTTCTGGCCATCTCTCCTCTTTGGAATCCCCCGCCTGAGCTCCCTGAGTCATTCTTCCTGCTCTGGTTCTTGTCATTTGTCCTCCATGTGGTCTGCCTTGTGCATCCTGCAGTAGAGCTCTGGATGCACTGATTTCTTCTACAACACTTGTGTCAATTCCTTTAATTTATCAGAAGCCACATTGTTTTGTTAACTTATACTGAACTTGTGGTAATTTAAACCCCCACCATCAACTGTTATCCAACAAGGAATTCCCCATCTTATTTTAAAGTTTTTTTTTTTCTCCAAATCCCAAGTGCAGAACTTGAATGTCTTCTTTTGAAATGTTATTCTTGTGGATTTTGTCCTTCTAATGAATCTGTTGAAGTGGTCTTGGATCCTAATGTGATCTTTCCTGGTGTTTACATCCCTCTTAACTTCACATTATCTGTAGATATGATGAGCTAAATATGAGGTCTTCCTTCTCCTTGTTAATTTATGTGTTAACAGTCTGCAGCTAAGTCCTGTTTTCCCAACACCATGGATTAAATCCCTGTTCCTGGGCAACCACTGGAGATATTTAATTTTGATTTTGGCATACATCAGTTGTACAGAAAGGTCAGCTCTAGAATGTGTAGAGCCCCAGGCAAATATTTGTGTTTTGGGCCCTTATCTATATAAAGAATTGACTCATCTCAGATGGGTTTATCAGCACTGCTTTGGTAGCCCAGTCTGAGTCAGTTTCATGGAAGAAATACCACACAGCCTGGTTGGGGAGTGACTCACTAGCCACAGGCTCATATACATAAGCTTAGGGTATCTTATTGACATCTTATATGGAATACAGGATCAGAGAGCTCCCAAACAGGAGAATTGGTTTGGGGACCTCTCCTGAAATCTGTCCTTTCTGGGCACCAGAGGGAGGTGTTCTTTGCCCATTTTCTGTGGCTGTAACAGACTGCCCAAGGCTGGGTAACTTATAAAGAAAAGAGGTTTGTTTTGGTTCATGATTCGGGTGGCTGTGAAGTCCATGAACATGACAGTAGCATCTACCCCATTTCAGGTAAAGACTTAAAGCTAATTCAATTAATAGTGGAAATTGGAAGGGCAAATGGGTATATGAAAAAGAGGAAGAACACGAGGGATGGGCTTACTTTATAATAACCCACTCTCATAGTAACTGACCCAGTCTCATGAGAGCAAATACTCATGCACCAAAGGCGTTAATTCTTTACCTCCATGGCCAAAGCACCGTCCATGGCCCAAGCACCTTCCACTAGATTCCTTCTCCTAGCACTGCCACACTGGAAAGCAAGCTTCAACATGAGTTATCATGGGGAAAACCCATATTCAGGCCTCAGCAGGGATATTGAATAATAAAAGAAAGCCGTTGAAATTATGTGGGCTCCTGAGGGTCAGGGCCTGGGCAGGACTCCACTTGTCTTCCTTTTAGAAAAGTACTTATGGGGCATATGTTGATGCTGTATAAAGTGAATACACTAGGCTAGAAATTGGTTGCATAGTCTGACCTCATTGGCATGCTGGGGGTTCCCACACATGTTAAAAGTACAGTGCAGCACAGGTAGGGGCTTCTGGGGCACCGTACCACCACCCCCAGTGCAGAGGAAGGAGCTTCCGGGCCGCTGTATCACTGCTACCAGTGCAGAGTAAGGGACTTCCAGGCTGCCGTTCCACTGCTCCCAGCACAGAGGCAGTGAGCTGCACAGGTGTCGACAGCAAGAAGAAGAGCAGGACAAACCCAAAGCTCACACAAGGGAGGAAATTATAAAGATCAGAGGAGAAATCAATGCACTGGAGACTAAGAGAATGATACAAAAAATCAATGAAGCCAAGAGTTGGTTCTTTGAAAGAATCAACAAAATTGACAA
>NW_004624745.1:19652755-19668202 GCF_000247695.1 Heterocephalus glaber | reverse complement strand
AAAGGGGAAGGGGAAGTGGGAGGGGTAGGGCAAAGGAAAGAAGGGAATGGAATTAATATGAAAAAATGGAAACAAAGTCTTTGTAAATAGGGAGGGGTGGAGTGGTTGAAGGAAGGACACAGGAAGGGGGAAAATAAGAATGAAGAGAGATTACGTAGAAGTGTACATTTCCAATGATGAATGTCTTTATACTGTATACCTAAAATGTACCAATAAAATTTAAAAAACAGTACAGTACAAAAGTGTAGTTGTCAGCTTTCCATTACTATAACACTATACTTGACAACAGGCTACTGATGAAGAAAAGAGGGTTTATAGTATTTGACTTGTGGCTTTGGAGTTTCAAGTCCAATTGCTTTGAGTCTCTGCCAAGGACTGCACATCATGGTGGAAGTGCATATTGGAGTAAGGACTCATATCATGAGCCAGAAAGCAGAGCAAGAGAGGAGGGTGGGCAGGGTCCCAGAATCTGTGTAGGTGCCACTCCTTTAAGGACCTCTTACTAGGCCCTAGCCCTTGAAGGTCCACAGCCCTTCTGAATAGCGGTACTCATGGGCCAAAGCCTTTAACCTATGGATCTTTGGGGGAAATCACCCATATGCAGACCACAAGAAGAGGTGTACTTGTGGCTGAGCTGGGTATTGCTGTGCAATTTGTGTACCGTTAGCTCATATTTATGCAGATAATAGGTTACCGAGTGTATTTGTCTTCCTTTTTACCTCATTTTAAATTTGTATTAAATCAATATGCATGCACACTTTAAAAGAATTCAGCTAATCTTATAAGACTTTTAGTGAAATTGTCTCCCCATTCTGCTCCCCTGTCAGCTTCAGCTCCCTAGAAATAAGTGTACTAAGCTATTTCACCTGGGTGCTTTTGTTTCTTTGCTTGTTCTCTTGTCCTCATTTCTCATTAATATGCTTCTACTGCTGTTGAAAGGATTTTAGACATAAACTACATGAGTCTCCCACTATCTGCACTTTTGCTTTCCATGGTTTTAGTTGCCTGTGGTCAACTGAGGTCCAAAAAAATATTAAATGGAAAATTTCAGAAGTAATTCATAAGATGTAAAAAACTTTATAATATATGCTTATAATTATTCTATTTTACTAGTAGTTATTGTTAATCTTGTACTGTGCGTAGTTTATAAGTTTAACTTTAAGTATGAATATACAAGATAAAAGATGTTTCGCTTGTGACTTAGGAAAGTTTCTGCTTTTAGGCATCATGGGTCTTGGACCATATCCTGTGCAGAGATAAGTCCTATACTGACTTTTTTATGAGAGGTGAATATTTGGCCATATTAAATACGAGTTCTTCTTTCTTCACTTTCCTATGTAGTTAAATCAGGACTCAATGTCAGTGTGTTGTTACAACTGTACTATTAGCTCCTAAGTGAAGTAGCATATCATGGTTTTCTCTTCTAGAACAATTTTTTGTTTGTTTGTATTTTTCTATATTTACTAACTACTTTCTCCTTTATCTTTTTCTTCATCTTCTTCCTTGTCCTCCTTCTCTTCCTTCCACTCCTTTTTGTCTTTTCCTGGCTCACCTTGTTTATTTCCCTGGTGATGTCATGGTGATAGTTTCTGAACCTGTGATGTGTTAAGCTGTTTCCCTTGATGCCCATCCCCTTGGCCCTCTGTCCTCTGCTCCCCTGAGGGACTCTAGAGGTGGCCTCTAGACCTCCTGCAGAGCAGTCACCCAGAATCTCCCTTGACCACCCTTCTTAGATTTCCATATCTCAAGTCTTCCATTTTTTAAAAGAAACTCGTTTTTGTGAAAATAACCTGTAATAACGTCCTGAAGATTGATGCATATTTGAAATGTCTTTGTTCTTTTTGTGAATAATGTTGTTCAGTTATTATCTGATCACATTCTCATTTCTGATTCTCTTATGTCTCTTTTGTTTTCACTTTTGAAGGATTCAGAATGATTTCCTTATCTGTGGTCCTTTCCTGGCAATTTGCCTTCTATTGGATTTTAAATTGTGATTTTTATTTTTTGTAATTCCTAAGAGCCCTTTCTTCCCTTCCATTTCCTTTTCCCTTTCCTTTTCCCCTCCCTTTTCCTTTTCTTTGCTTACTCCCCGCCCCTTCCCTTCTTCCTCTCTCTGCCATCTTTTGAAGCTTTTTTTTTTTTTTTTGGTACTAGGGATTGAACTCGAGTCCTTGTGCTTGCGCAGCAGGCGGTGAAACCACTGAGCTAAATCCCTGGCCCATCTCTGCCTTCTTTTGTACCTCTTTGTTCCTTCTCCATTGTTTCTTCTTAGCTTCAGATTATCTTGCTTCTCTGGGGATGCTGTAGATTTCAGGGAGCTTTCTCTGCTTCAGGCCTTGCTTCTCTTCCCTGATGCACTTCTCTGTGCCTGTGTTTGCCTCTGCCTTTCACACTAGAGGCTCTCATCAAACACGAGGTGCTCTTAGATGGATCCTTTTTAAGTATGAGATACCTAAAACATAGGTGACCATCTGTGCACATGGTCAACCCCTGGGGGCTCTTAAATTCCGGTGAGATGGCAAGTGGCCTTTTGTTGAAGACGCTAGTGGGCAATTTGTTGGTCTTTTCTTGGCCAATTTAACTTTGCCGGAGATGAATCCTGTCATTCCTATTCATTGGGCAGGTTTCCATTCATTCTCACTTGCAGTGAATAGTTTCTGCTTCTCTGGTATCTGACTTCCAGAAGTCTGGAGCTTCCCTTCTTCTCCAGTAAGAATGCTTCTGGGGCAGGGGAAGAGTGGTGAGGTGAGAATTGGGCTGTGGTGCACAGTTGGGTGTCTCTCTCCAGTGGGGAAGGGGAGCCTCGGGTTTAATACCCCTTACAGATACGAAAAACGATCACTCAGCCAGGCAGAGGGGTACATGCCCCATAACACCGGCTCTCTGGGAGAGTGAGGCAGGAGAACTGAGAATTCATCCCAGCCTGGACAACTTAGCAACTTAGTTAGACCCTGTCTCAAAATAAAATAAAATAAAGAATCAAAAGAAAGGGCTGGGGATGTAGCTCAGTGTGAAGACCCTGGGTTCAATCCCCAGGACCACAGAAATGGAAAAGAGGGAGTCGGGGAGGGGAGGGGGAGACACAGAGATAGGGAGAAAGGAAGAAAGATCACTTGATTAAGGGTTGAATAAATACACCTCTTGAACGATGGGACCAAAGAGAAAAAAGATCTTTGCATAATTCCCACAGGAACATCATCATTTCCATCTAACTTCTTAAAAATGGTTAACTTTATTCCTTCTTTTAAGTGAGAACAAAAGTTCAACTCACTTTGCAATAATTCTTATGCCTTTATAAACTCAAATTACCCCAAATTTTAGATTCCCAGATCTCTGGTCCTGTAGTGTTTCTCTTGTTTAAAGTGAATCTCCCCTTTCCTGCCAGTTGCATAAACCATTGATTATGTGAAATCTTGGAGGGAGGGTCCACCATGCAGTTGGTAATTGAAGCTAGAACTATTTAAATGCATAATGAATCCCGAGCTTCACCAGAACTTCATGCTCAAAGAGGCTCTTAGGCAAAATGCAGTTTTTGCTGATTATGTTTCTCTGTTGCCAAGAACTTTGCTTCTTCCCCTCGCTGAACTTCATTCAGTATTTATAGCTTCCCCAGAAGGCAAAGGAAGAATCACAAAATTCACTCTCACTACCTGTCCCCTGTCATTTGTGTGATGGGAGGGATGAGTGGTGTGGATGTCACCAGGGTACCATTGGGTGGTCTCTCCTTCCTCACTTTGTGACATTGGATTCTGATGAAGGGGTCTTTCTCAGACCCAGTGTCCTGAACTAAACCTGCTTGTGTTAGAAAGAGCATGCAAGGTTAGTGGCTTGAACACCTTTTTCTACATGTCAGAAAAGGCCGCCAGGAATACATCACCTCCAGTTGGTGGTCTGCTGTGATCAGCTCAGAAGAGTTATGCCTGTGGCCTCTCCTGCGATGTTTCAAGACTTTTCTCTGATTAACTTGCTGTAGAGATTTCCCTCCCTCTCACCCACACCCAGCTCCACTGCAAAGGACAAACATTGCTGAAAACCTCATTTAGTGCACTGTGCTTCTTAGAAATTGATTTGGCTTAATGATGGAGAATGGCAGGGACTGCTGCTTTATTTAGACAGGACAGCAGGAGCACAGATTCCTTCTAATGGAATTGCCTTTGATCACCGACAGGTTTTAGAAGAGTTTGGAGGGCTGAGACATGCTTGATGGTTTCAAGGGCTAGTGGCTAAATTTTTCATGAAGCTGTCACCCCCCATTTCTCTCCGGTGTATGTTTCTCTAGCTTTTGAGGGCTGCTCTCTTGTTTCTTTTAATATGTTTTATTTTAAATTCAAATAACTCTTTTTCTTAAATATTGTACAGTGTATAACATAAAACTTACTATCTTAGCCATGCTTCAGTGCGCAGTTCAGATACTGGTTTAAGACGTACATTTGCCTTGGTGCACAGTCCTTGTCACCATTCATCTACAGAACTCTTTCTCGGCTTGCAAAGCAGGATCCCCGGACCCCATTATGCAATTCTCCATTCATCCTATCTCCAGACCCCGGTAGCCACCATCTTCCTTTCTTTTAAATAGTTAGGTTCTAGGATAACGCCTTTGCCAAAATTAAATATGCAGTTTTCAAAGGATGGTTACCCTCAACTGGCATCAGCTTCTTTCCTTTCCATTTCTTAAATGAGAGCCAAACATCACCTCTCTGACATTGGGATGGACTCTGTTGCCTCTGGTTGAATTTGGCTGAGAGACTCAAGGGAAGCAGGTGGAAGGTGGTTTCTCTTACTAAGTAAGAGGCTGCTGTTCTACAGAAAAATTAGATGGCAGCCCTTCCTGAGTTAAAAGTGTATCATACAGGCTCCCTTATTTTCAAAGCATCACCTGTTTTGGGTGGAATTCTTACTTGGCTATATCAGTTAGGATGGGTCAGATTGTGCTTCATGAACAATCCTCAAAGCGCAGTGGCCTAATGTGTCTTCTCATTCCTGCTATGTCTCTGAGGTCTGTACTATCCTAAACACCTTGGGAGCCAGGCTGATAAGTGCTTCATTGTGACACACTTTTAGTTCTATAGGCAAAAGCAAGTGTGGGGCGAGCCAGGATTTTGTTATGAAATGATAACATGTTGTGTCTACTCACTTTTCATTGGCCAAAGCCAAGTGACACAGCATGGTTGCTTCAAAGGGGGCTGGAAAGGTTCTCCCCTCCATATTCCTAAATGAAGAGTGCTCAAAATACCTAATAGTCTCAGGGATGACCCTATAGCTAGGCATGTAGAACAACTGGAAGAGCTCAGAGGTCAGGATCAGTGTGTCCTACTAGAAAAGAAAAATATAAAATGAAACAGTTTAAAAATATAGGTTTGGTAGAGATACTGGTATTTATAGTAAATTGCTGTGTCCATCCTAGTTTTTCTAAGCTTTCATTTTGCCATCTGTAAATTGGTCACCTGGGCCTCTTCTATGTGAATGTTTCTATTTAAAATTTAGATTCATAGCATGTATTTAGCAGAGTTTGCTATCAAGGGTTGAAGATCTCTCCATCTGTTATTCAGATGTGACTTCAAGGTTGTAAGCATTTCCTTATTCCGTAAGTTAGGGATGGAGGATGGGGGCGGAGGGGTGTAACAGGGCAGAGATGGGAAGGCTGACTTTGGGGAAATAGACTGGACAAGGCTGCCCAGTGTGGAGAGCCAGGTGTGGGTGCAGGAGACACATGCCCCGTCCACATGACACAGGCTGGTTCCGCAATAGTTACACCTGGATGCCTCACATTGTCCTTTTACACTGGGTAAAGCACCAGCTCTCAAGTCTTAAAACTCCTCATTTCCCCTGAGCTCTTCCTACAAAGCAAAAGCAAAAGTTGGGTTAAGGAATCAGCTCTTTATCAAGTGTTGCCAGGCACTGTAGAGGACAAAGGAATGATGCCAAAAGAAATGCGTTTTATCTTAAACCATGTTTGTAGTCCTGTAGGGGAAATTTTTAATGAAAAATAGAATATGATGTATAATATTTTTAGGATAACTATAGAAAAATTATACTTGAATATTAGGGTAATATATTATGGAAGGATTTTTTGAGGAAACTTTCTATTAAAGTATAAGATACACACAGAGAAGTGGGCATGTTGATGGTATTTGGTAAACTGAACATAGGCAGGTCTCCTGTAACCAGCTCCCAGATAAAGATGCAACAAACCCACTTTGCTTCTTTCTATTCTCCCCCAGCACCATTCCCACTAAAGAACTGTTCTCCTGACTTCGGACAGTGTGGATTTGTTTCTGCCTGTGTTTGTATTTTATATAAATAGAAACATATAGTGCAGGATACAGTAAAAAATATGATGAATATTTACATTTTTTTAAAAAAAAACTTACTACAGTGAAAGATTCATTGCCATTAATCCCCCTCAGAATCCTCCCCCCTCTTGGAGCTCACTTCTCCCATCATCCTTGCCACTTCCTGAAGCACTTCTGGAAGTCCTCTTTCATGGGTGTCTTTAGTCAAATTGTCCTGGCTGCCTTGATGTCTTGAATAGATTTTAAATGTTTACCTTTCGTGGTCATTTTGACTTTGAGGAAGAAGTCACACAGCGCCAGATCTTGTGAATAAGGCGGATAAGGGCATACTGCAATGTTTTAAAATTGGTATAAATGTTTAAAATCAATTCAGGACATTGAGACAGCTGAGGAAAGACTCACAAAAGCGGCTTCCCGGAACTGCTAGAGAAAGTGTCAAGATTGATAGGATAAGTGTGTTTGAAGACAGGGGGAGTAATTTTGAGAGGGATTCATGGTAACGTGTTTCATGGTAACAGTTTTTAAATTTTTGGGGGGTGTTTTTGGTATTGGGGATCGAACTCAGAACCTTGTGCTTGTGAGGCAGGCGTGGTGCCGCTGAACTAAATCCCTGGCCACATTTTTTAAATTTTTAATTTGAATATTCACTGTATTGTTTGATCACTCCTCGTATCTACTCTTGAATGCCAGGGTCCTTTCCACCACTTTATGTGTGTAAGATTTATCTGAGTTGTACTATGCAGTTACAGATCCTCCCTTCTCATGGCAGGAATGTATTGTATTGGGTGCTTCTACCACATATTCAACCATTCTCTTAATGCTGGGCATCTATCAAATTCCCAGTTTTACCTATTACAAATTATGATAATATGGACATTCAGTTACCCTAATTCTGACAAGCATACGAATGCATGTTTGTTGGGTTTGTAACTTGAGTTCATTTGCTGGGTTGCAAGCAGGCATATATTCAACTTTAGTAATCTGTGCCCAGCACTTTTCCAAAGCAGTTAACCTGTTTACAGTCAGCAACCAACAGTGCCTGAGTTTTGGTCACTCCAAACATTGCCAACACTGAAAGTTTTGAATTTTTTTTTTTCTGTTTTTAGAAAATAATCCTTATTAGATTGTTTTTCCATTTGAGCTGGTTCTCTCCCTAATAATGATGTTTAGAAGGCAGGGAAAAATAACCCCACCTAACAAAATACTTGCTCATGCAGAAGCGCCGAGAGACCCAAAGATCAAACATTGTATGTTGTCCTGGACCAGGAGTAGCTTGGTGGTTTCACATTATGTGGGAAGATCTTGAACCTGTTTTTCTTGTGTAACTTCAGAGCCACACATAGGGAAAACTGTTTAAGATAATGACCTTCAAAGAGGAGTAAATATTTTTAAAATTTGAACAAATTCAAGAATGAATGAGGGGTCTCCTATATAGACATGTGTTGCCCTTTCTCCCCTAAATTCCTCAACCTCCAAGTGTTCAACTGTGGCTACCAATCTCTTTATCTCCTCTCCTCTTCCCGTGTGTCCTCAGAGCATGATTCTGTTTGCTTTGTCAGCTGATTCTTCTGCTGTCTCTTTATGAGAATGTCTAGATGATCGAAATTTTCTTTATACACTGGCCAGCACCCTTTTTATAAAAGTAACAACTACTGGATTATTTAGGTTTGTCCAATGTGAGGTATCTTTGTTGGCAGACACCATTTTTAATTTTTGATGCTGTGTCTTTGGTGGAAACAAAACTCCCGAGATTAACACAGGTAGCTAAACTAAAACTTTAGTTTCTAGCCAGCATGGAGAAATGTGTTGGTGGGGCCATATTAGTAGAATTTTGTTTGGAAACCATCATTCCAATGAGTTAGAAAACTGAGACAATATATAAAAGAAAAAGAAATCTGTTTTTGTGTATGAAAAATGATGTGAGTAATTACTTAGGTACTGTCTTGGCTGAATAGACCATTTGGTTAAGTGGGCTAACTCCCGAGCATTTATTAAACTTCTCTGGACTTAGGAGAACACCTGTAAAAGTCTAGTGTCTCCACTCATTGACTGAGTTCTCAAGATTCATTAATAACAAGTTACTGCACATGAGCTCGGATTTTTGCATTTTAGAGGCTCTTGAACTTGTACCAGTTCCACTTAGAGGTCACATGTGTGTTGGTGGTTGTCACCCGATATCATCTGTGTGCCATTCTAACGGACCATGCATTCCTAGCACAGGAAGCACAGCTGGGTGGCTGCTATTCATGGATGTTCCCATGGGGTCCCCGAAGACAATATCACCACTGTTGCCCTGAGCTTCGCCCCCATCCCTAGTTTTGTTATTGTTGCTTAACACTGGGATAGGACGTTTAGATAGGAGTTACAGGGTTCATTGGGCAGTACTGCCCCTCAGTCCTCAACCACACCATGTAATTGACCATGCCTCCTTGGGAACTGAATTTTACCTCACCATAGCCATCTTGGCTGGAAACCAAGCTGTCCGTGTAGAAGTATCAGGTGCATAAGTGAGTGATGTGAAGCACACTGGGTGAAAGGAGGCAGGGATCTGACCTGAGACTAACAGTCTTACTGCTGCCCCAGAGGAGGAGGTCAGGTTAGCCTTACCCAGGAGTGTCTCCCTGATGCCTTTCTCAGATGTGCTGCTTCTCTGGAAAGGTACTGCTCATTTCTAAGGTTCAGCTGTTCCTTCTCATGCCTCCCTTGTGCAGACCACCAGCCAGACTGAATTGGAGAATTGGATCACCGCCATCCATTCTGCCTGTGCCGCCGCCGTCGCCAGACACCACCACAAAGAGGACACACTCCGACTCCTGAAGTCAGAGATCAAAAAACTGGAACAGAAGATCGACATGGACGAGAAGATGAAGAAAATGGGCGAAATGCAGCTGTCTTCTGTCACCGACTCAAAGAAGAAGAAAACTATATTAGATCAGGTAATCTCTCTTCTGTGTTTAGACCTCAGCCAACTTGTTAGGTCTTTACATATTTTTTTTTTTTTTGCTGCCTTGGTGTCGAGACATGTCATCTGTTATCTCCCCGTCAGCCTGTCATCCAGCCTGCTCAGTTCTTTATTGTGACTGTCACTTTTCTTCACCCTTTGTGCACAGTTGATTGTTAGGTGCTAAAGGGAACAAGATAACATTGAATGGAAGACAGAAGTCTAATAGGAGCCTTCCCGCTACCACCAATGGGATGCTAGCTATTCTGGGGATCTGTGTAATTAGGAAATCCGCAGGTTCCTTCCCCAGATGTGGCTGTCTAGCTCTCAGCCACAGACCCCTCGCATCCTCCCGCATGACATTTATGCCTGGAGCGTGCAGTTGACCTGAACTCAGCACTGGGGGGATTTGCTGGTGACTCCAGAAAATGTTAAAACATTGAGAAAAGAGGAAGTGTGGTTTTTAAAATGCATGCAGCCAGCCCTGACTTTCCATGTGGGATTGGTTCCAAGACCCCCATGGATACCAAATCAAAGGATGCTCAGGTCTCACATAAAATGATGCAGTGTTTACACATAACCTCCACACACTCTCCCATGTACTCAAAATCTCCATGTTACTTTTGATGTCTCATACAATGTAAATATTATGTAGAAAATTGTTATACTGTACTGTTTAGAGAATAATGAGAAGAAAGTCTGTACGTGTTCGGTATAGACGCGATAGGGTATTTTCGCTAGCATTCACTTATTTTAAAGTTGCCTGATAGTGCTTTGAAACTGTCCTAATGCGTAGGAAGTAATTTTGTAAATAAGTGATGTTTAAATAATTGAACAGCTGATGACATGGGCCAGCTTATGACCTTTGACCCCCTCCCTCTCTCTCTGTTCTGTGACTGTATGCTGTATTGTTTTAGTCAAAATTCATACAACTTAAAACTATTTTAAAGTGAACTCAGTGGGAATCAGTACATTCACAATGCTGTACAACCCCCGCCTCTTTCTAGTTCCAAAACATTTTCATCCACCCCCAAAAGAAACCCCACACCTGTCAAGCATTTGCTTCCTGGCCCCTGGCATTCTGTCTTTACAGATTTGCCTATTTGAGTTGTTTCCCATGGATAGAATTGCATAATATGTGCCCTTTGATGTCTGGCTCCTTTCACCTAGCATAATGCTTTGGAGGTTGTTCTACACTGCAGCATATATTAGTAAGTACTTCATGCCTGTTTTGGGGCTGGTATTATTCCATTGTGCATACACAGCACAATGTGTTTGTCCATCTTCCTGCTGTTGGGCATTTGAGCTCTTTCCACCTTTTGGCTGTTATGAGTGTATGCTGATGCTGTACTTTAAGTCAAGGTTAAAAGGTAGAGTTCGAGCATTAGTCATTAACTGTATCATTTTTAAAGCTGTGGGGGCTTCACTATGTCCCAGACCCTGTATTCATTTTTGCATTATCTTACTTAATCATCCCATCAGTAGGTGGGTGTGATTTTCCTTCTAATAAGGGAATGTCATGGATGCAAACTGGGTTTGGAGCTCTACTCTAGTGTCTGGGTCTTAGCATCCTTTGTTTTCCACGTCTAGCCATCTGGTGTCATGGCCCTCATCTCTTCTCTAAAGTTCTTGGCCTGTCTGCTTTTAGTTCTTCTCACTTTTCTTCTGTTGGTCTTCTTATAAAAAGCTACCTCTCGGGAAGCCATGCTGTTCTCTGGTGCTGGGAGTCCCTACCCAGATCTCAGCCACAGACTCATCCCTCCCTCCCATATGACATCTATAACTGGAGAGTAACCAAGCATATGCTTTCTGCTTTTATACTGAATATATGCCTACAGGTCTTTGCAGAAAATAATGTCTGTAGCTAAGAAGCTTAGGGTACCTTTTGTGTACTTTTCAGGATTGTGATTAGTACCTTTGCAACATTCAGAGCTGTAGGGTTTGCCCAGGATAAAGTTGTTAACATTTTGTTTTCTCCTTTTTCTCACCTTTTCTCATATTTTTGCTACTGCAGATCTTTGTTTGGGAGCAAAATCTAGAACAGTTCCAGATGGACCTGTTCCGTTTCCGCTGTTATTTAGCTAGTCTCCAGGGTGGGGAGCTGCCAAACCCCAAAAGGCTACTCGCTTTTGCAAGCCGACCAACGAAAGTGGCAATGGGCCGCCTTGGAATCTTTTCTGTATCATCGTTTCATGCCCTGGTGAGTAGAAGCTAATGGATGTTTGAAAAGTATTCATGTTGATGCTTAATCTGAACAGGACTTGACAGCAGTCTCTGAAGTGCTGTGAGCGGTTTTCTGAAGTGCCCTTCCTTTACAGTAGATTCAGATTTTCACTTGAACCTATTTAGAAATTTATTCCTTATGCACTTCCTGATGGGACCTGAATTGTGCAAAGCAAATGCAAAAGGCACTGTCTTTTTTTGTGCCTGGGATTGAACCCAGGGCCTTTTGCATCCCAAACAAGTATTCTACCTCTGAGCTCCACCTCCAGCCCTGGAGGAAATGTACTCTGTGTCAATAGCTCTTGTTACTGTAGCCAGTGTTCCCTTTTGAAGTCAGTTACAGTTTTTAAATTTTAACCTTATGCAGATGGTGAATGGGAAGCTTACTCTCATGCATAAAAGCTTTCTCATTCTTTCTCACATACACATACACCACATATCAAACAGAGATCTCTTTAGAGATCTCCTTTTCCTTTATTTTTATCATTGTTTCATGGCCACAAATACGTGACGTGTTAGAGGAAGGCCAAGAATTCTCACAATGCACCAGCTAAATACAGACATTGCTCAAGAGAAGGCATTTTCCTTTGACTTCTGGAGCACAGTATGTATGGTTGTGTTGCATGTTTGTGATCTGTAATTTCATGTGCTTGCTGAATTGCGAACAACATTGTATACTTTTGGTTCCTTCCTGCTGAAAAAAAAAAAATCACTGTTCAAGTAACATGCTTTTAGCCTCTCCAAGTCAACACCCACTTAAAATGTACTACTGCACCTTAGCACATTTGCTACGGAATTAAATGTTAAGTCTCAGTTTCCAGAAACCGCTTTGGAAAACCTCGGCTGGGCCCCTCTTGTCTTAGCATGTCAGCTGTACCCTCCATTGAATTCAGAGCTGTAATTCAGTCAGAGGCGTTTGTGTTCTTTATAAATAGATTATCGTCATCATTCAGATAATTAGGGGTAGATTTACATTTTTAAAGAAGTCTTAAACCAGTTTCTGGAGTTATTAAAACTGGCATCCTTATTTGTTCTGCTAATTACAGCTCTGCTCTTGGCCTGCCTGCCCACCTCCTCTCGGGAGAGCTATTATGTCTCTATTTTTTTAGTAATAGTGATGCAAAGTGCAGAGATGAATAAGTCTTAAAAACAGTTTTCAGTTAATAGCATTATCTACGTCTGTTTGTTGGAGGTTATTTTTTTTTTTCAAAAAAAAAAAAGTGGGATAAAAATCATTTACCTTCTTGTCAGAATGTCTTGATCAGGGGAGCTTTTTTATTAAGAGGGCTCATGATGTCCCTAACTCTAGCATCCACCTAGCTCCTTCCTTTTACTTTGGCTTGGTAGAATTTGGAGAAAATACTTTTACTTTCTACCTAAAACTTATATGCTTATTTTCTTCCAAGCCAGCGGCATTCACCTCTCTGAGACAGGCAAGTAAAAGCCACTGCACTACTGTTCCCTAATTTATCTCTAGTCCTTCAAATTTCCCCCGTTGTGATGTCTGTGATGTGTCTGTACTTTCCTCTTGGTGGCAAGCTATTAAAATCTGGCCAGCTGAAGATTTGCGTGGGAGAGTTACTAACTCTTTGGTTCTTTTGGTTCGTGATTTTATTCACTTGTTTTTTCAGTTTTGCTGGAGATTGATTCCATGGCCTTGCACATACTAAGCAAGTGTTTTACCACTGAACTGCAATCCCAGCCCCTGGTCAGTGACTTTAAAGAAGAATGCTTAATTCCATATGCCCAACTCTCCTTTCCTTTGTTCTTTTTCTTGCTAGCTGCTTCAGCAATGTGAATCTCTTATGTGTCCTTGCCAACTTATCTTTTTCACGAAGGATTTCATTTGAGACAGAACAAGCTAGGCGACCCTATTGGGTGTCTGTTCCCATTTTCTGTTTCAGCTCCAGTGGAACATCCAGGGTAGGAGATTTTACAACCTGGTTTATAGAATACTTATTTTTTTTTCCTCCTCCCGTTGTCATTTGACCCCAAGTTTTTCTCTCCCCTTTGGATTTGAAACATTCTTCAATTTAGACTTTGTTCTGAATTTTTTTCTCCTTTTAATTGGGGGTGGTGGGAGGAGGAGGAGGTGTGAGAGTAATAGGCCCAGGGGAGGGGTTGGAGCTACAATGGAGGCCCCATTCAGCAGGAGAGCTTCCAGTAATGCTGGGTGCTTTGCAGCAATTAACTGAAGGGTCCCGCTGTACTCTTTGAAAAAAGGTTATCATTGTTCTTGTTTGCACAGATGAGCTGAATGATAGAGTAATCAGGTGTGGGACACAAAGGGCGGCATTGTATGGACAGAGATCATTGAGAAACTCTTGAGCAGTTCTTCTGCCAGCCTTTTTTCTACATCTCTTTGCTCATTTTGAGTCATTATTGTCTTGGGGGGCAGTGCTGACTCTTGCAGTTTACAAGGGCTCGGCAGTTGGGAATAGCTGCTATAGCAACCTTAAATACAGTGTTTATTAAACAGATTGAACTAACCAGTCAGCTGGTCACTGAGAGTATTTGTGAGTGTGTGAGTCTCTCTTTTCATGCTTTTTTCTGATGCAGTTGTAAACTCTAGAGTTACTTTTTAGTTACCAAGTTATTTAAATCATCTCTAGGTTACTTTTAATACCCAATATAATATGAATGCTATGTAAATAGTTATGTGGTATTGTTCAGGGATTAATGATGAAGAAAAACACCTACACATGCTCAGTACAAATGAAAGTCTGTATTTGGAATATTTACCATCTGAGGTTGGTTCAATCCCTGGGTTGGTCTGTAGGGCAGACTCTGCATGGTTGCCTCATGTGTATGTGTGTATATGAATCTACATATGAATAGGCTTACCTGTTTATAAATAGAAACATAGACAAGAGATCAAACAGGCAACTTTTTCTGTAGGATTTAAAAATTTAACACCATTTATTCAGTATTTACATAGTCATGTGTATTACATGGTAATTGTGTGTGTGTCAGCACTTTCCAATTTAATCCTTTTAAAACCTTTGACTACTTAGAAGTGGTGAAAAGAAAGAAGAGTTTTTATGTAGTTGATGGTGTATTTTGTTTTGTGATTTTTTTGTTTCCCCAAACACCTTGAGAATAATCATGAAAATCTTTCTCATAAAAACTCCCACAAGTGTCTTGGCAACCAGTTTATAGCCTGATTTTTTTTTTTTTTAATGTACTATAAGCTGACTTCTCAGCTCATTTATTTGCTTGTTTTCATTTGGGACCAAAACCTTCTCCCTGACAGCCTGCAAAGGAGTTGTTTTGATCCCTGTCTTTATTAGACATGGAGGTCCTCGCCAATATACTCCCAGGCTTCTTAGTGTTTGCATTGTCAATGTTGAGGTCCTAGAGAGGTGTGTCTGGTAGCCAACATGGCCGCTGCTGGGGAGGCCCCGTGCGTTACCCAGCACTCCCTCAGTTGGCATCTGTCACATAGGGAGTTGCCTGTATGGGAATCTATGACAAGTAGGTTCCAAGACATTCACCTCCAGCGACAGATTGCCAGTGGGGGAGCTTCGTTTCAAGTCAGACTTGCTAGACCTCCTGCCACTCCCTTTGTTGAAAGGCGAGCCTGTGGGTGGCCTGGTGAGGCCTTCTGGCAGAAGTTCTCTTTAGGTCCTGGTACTTTGCTTACACCCTGTAGAATAAAGTTCAAGCCAAAGTGCTGTGCCTGCAAGGACTTGATGGGGTTCTCAGAGATTCTGTTTGAAGAATTATCACAGTGGCAGTTTAAATTCAGGGTGTCCCCTTCTGAAATGTTTCTGTGGGTTGCTACTGCTTTGCAGGTATCTCAACAGAGGTAGCTTTAAAAAAAAAGAAGATATTTCTGTTCACCTAAACATAGGATGGGTAAATTCGTAGACTTCTGGTAAGTTACTGTTGTGCCCAGATCGCGATGTCCCAAAGACCACCAGGAGACCGTTTCCGATGTAAGCACACGAGGGTCGTTTATTCAAGCTTAAGCAGGGACTCTCAATTGTC
>NW_004624745.1:19618788-19641823 GCF_000247695.1 Heterocephalus glaber | reverse complement strand
ATTTATCATTAAATATTTTTCTGTATTTCTAAAGAAGCAGAATAGTTGAGCCTTTTTAAAGGAAAAATAATATGGCTCTTTGTGAGTGGGGAAAATGGAGCAGTCCAGCTCAAATCAGCCTTTCAAATAGTTGTATGCAGAGGAAAAGTAGAACAGTTACTTGTTTCAGGGAGAAGCTAAAATCAGCTCCCACATAGGTATTAAAAATAAGTGATATTGCTTTTCATACTTTGATTCCTCCACGTACGTGAGTTCTAGCTTTGGAAGATAATGTATCTCTTCATAATTTTTCATTTTAATTACTTAACAAAATAGGTCTACTGAGGATTTCTGCATTGCTTTATTTAGAGATGCGCGTGACTCTTTAGAGAACCATTAATATTCTGCAGAGCAGTGGTAGTTATTCTCAGACCTACAGCCCCAAGTGTTCAAAGTAGGACTCGGGCCTTTCTGCATAACTCAGCCTCTAGCTGGGGATTTCAGGGGCAGCATGGCTTTCGAGCATTCTGTGTGCAGCGGCTTTAGGCTCCATCAGGAATCAAAGATTAAGCAACGGTGGTTTTCTGGTAACCACTGATTGGTGGAAAATTGATGAGTGAATGGGGCAGTGAATGGTTGGCTAATTTTAAGTACTTTTTAAACTTTAACTTTGGTAGAAACTAAGGGAATGAAGGATAGTTTCGCCACTGCCCTTTAGGTATCATCTTTAAGTAATACTGTGGACCTATTCCCATATAATGGTGGTGGTGTACCTATGGCACACATGCCGCAGCAGGCTGATAACAGCTACAAAAGGTTTGCCATCACTGCTATGTGCTTATTTCACTTGAAAGGTTTCTGGTGGCCTCACCAAAATACAGCAGATCTCTCTAACAATGAAAGGTCATCCTGCCCAAATTTCCCTAGGTTTCTATTTCTTTTTCCAAAAACATAGAAATATAGACAAAGACAATATGGTGTGAAACAAGCTTCCATCTCATGCGTTTAAAAACAGAAAACTTTTGTGCCGCACTTTAAGAAACTGATGGTCTCTGGGAGAACATCTATGGAGGATAAATTACATGGTGTGCTGAGAACCAGGGGTTTTGTAAGCTTGCCTTTTCTTTGGAAAACATTTCATTGTAATTAGTGGAAGGAAAGAGATAATGTGGTAACCGTGCCACATGTTATTAATGACCTAATATAATGATGAGTGGGGTTTTTGTTGATGTTTTTGGAGGAGGAATTGAAAACAAAAATGTAAGAATGCATGTCTTTTATTTTGTAATTGTCATGCTCAGCGTCAGTGATGGATGCTTTTTCTAATATTTAATAATCAATCTCTTTCTTCTGTCTCTTGCATTCAGCTCATTCTCTTTCCTATTCTCTGATCTACATCATTTCCCATCAGTTTGCCATCTGCCATCCGATCACCAGTCAAGTTCTGGTATAGTAAATGTTTCAAGATCTACATTTCATGTTACAGATGTTACTATGATGATTGTTGCTAAATGTAGTGTGTAGCTATGTTGATCTATAGGTTTTGGATGTATGCTTATGATTGCAAAAACCCTTCATTCATACTCACTGACGCTGTTCACATGTTTATGACCATGATGTCAGTTTTATTTCATGCTTTCACTGTGTTGGTCTACTATGGCTTTGCATATCCTAACAACTACTAGCATTTAAGAAATAAAAGGTCACTTTGAAGATGAGGGAAAAAAAAATCTCTGGGAATTCTGCAGTAACACTTTATGTATCTGTGAATGTGTGTGGGTTTCTGTATTCAGCAACTGCATGTTTGTATATTCCCAGAAGAGTTTCACAGAAATGAAGAGAAATAGAGGAACAAAACATGATGGATTAGAAGATCTATGACAATAAATTGTTATCTATTTCAATGGCTCATATTATTTACTGAAAGGATGTACATTGTGTTTTCTTATTTCTTCCCCTGAGGCAGTTATGTAAGACACCAATTTTAAAAAATTATGCCAACTGAACTAAAAATTGCTCTATGATAATATTTATGTTATAGTACAATTTATAACTGCCTTGCCTCAAAATGAATCAAATGCTGTCTAAGTAACTTAAGTAAATGTATGCTAGAAAGCAAATTTGTACTATTTCAATTTTTTTCTAATGAAATTTCTTGTTAGGAAATTTTCTCTTGAATGTTTTATAAGTCTAAAGCAGATCACAAATTTAGAATCACTATCCTAAAATATTCATTAACATTTGCAGTTTGTTCTGCACAAAAATGCATTGTGAATTTGGTTGGTTGTTTGTCCTGCTTTGATATTGAGGAACACAAAATACTTTTTGAGAGTTCTGATGATCTGATTTAATTAGTTCATTAGGATTTGCCCTTTATTCTAGACCAGCTCTAACTATGAGAGTTCATAATTCAGAAACATTGACCAAAATGAGAAGGCACACTGGTACGTTGGACCATTGTCCCATTGTTAGAATAACTATTTACTGACCCAGCTCAGGGCTCTTAGGTTCCAAGTCAAACCATTTTAATTTTTATGTCTGTTGCGTGTGATCACTATCACATTTTAAAATTACCGAGGAATTATTGAAGTTTGGAAAATGCAAGTGGGGATGTGGCCCGAAGTATCCTTATTACCACTGTAACAGTCAATATTCTTTTCTTGGTGCCACGTTAAGCGACATAAGCAAGGCACCCTTGCTGTACAGAGGCAAAAGTGTCAGCATGGTAGCATGGAAGGGGTACTGGGGGTCTCCAGACTGCACAGGGTCCACCTGAAGTCTTTTGGTACCTGACAGGGCATCCTGTCTTTCACACTGCAGTTTCAGTTACCAGAATTTTCCAAGGTGAGGCTGCTGTTTGGGCCTGATTTCCAGAAGATGGTCTGTTTAAGTGGCAGAGTGTTTTAGAGTAGTATCCTCCAAGTTTTTATTAATGATGATGAGAGGATTCCAAGCTGATTTGTTCCTGTCACTAGGACCCCATGAAATTGGATTTCTCATTCCCTTCTGCCTTAAGTCAGGAACGGATGGTGAATGAAAGTTCTGCTTCTAATTAAAGATTCCCGTGAGGACCTGGGTAGGTGGGAAGCATTTGCAGCCCTTCCCCCACCTCTGAGGGAAACTTCCCTCGCTTATCATTATCAACCTAAATATTGCTATTTTGTTATTGTTCATTTATCTTGGTGGCTCTCTTTCGAGCAATGGGTAGCATGCCCCAAACTTCCCTGTTTTATGTTTCCCTGGGCTTGCCCACAAACCCTCATATCTTTGACTTCAACAGTCCTGGGTCTGTCAGACAAAAGCATCTGGTCTCGGGTACAGACCGGAGAGGATTTGAGCCAGGTGCCTGGGACTGGGCTCACTGAATGGTGTCTGTGTTCTCCACTGTGCACCTCAGGCTGTCAAATTACTTGGGAGTACGATGCAGGTCGGGGGTTCCTGAGAATCACTGATAGAAAACTTCTTTACCACCCTGCTGGGTGCTCAGAGGGAACTGTTTTTGGCTGGTGATAACACAAGATGTCTGACCTGCATTTATGTATTTATTCAAAAAACCAAACCCCCAGTTCCCACCGGCCGTGTTGTGCACAACATTTTTGCATGACCACGTTCCTGAGGACTGTGTGCATGCTTGGATTTCTGCTCTACATCGACAGTGTCTGGAACCCTTATGAGTTTGTTAGGTAGATATGATTTAATTAGTATTATTAGAATAGTATTAGAATGCAGCCACTTTGGTCTTAAGAAAACTACACATATAGTATGACCATAATCCCAGCACTCTGAGGCAACAGTGTTTGTTGTAAGTTTGAGCCCAGCCCGGGCAACTTTGTGATTTAGCAAGACCTTGTCTCAAAATAAAAAAGGACTGGGGATTAACTCAGAGTGAAGACTTTAGATTGAATCCCTAGCTGCTGAGGTTAGAGCAGGTGAGAAGACTATTGAACCAGTTAAAATATAACTTCATTAAGCCAGGTGTGGTGGCACATGCCTCTAGTCCCAGCACTCCAGAGATGGAGGCAGGAGGATCGCCACAAGTTTGAGGCCAGCCTGGGCTACACAGCAGGACACTGTCTCAAAAAAATCTTTTTTATTTCACTTATTTTGAGATAATTCTCATCAGTAGAGCTTTGAAGTAAAGAGAGTTTATTTTTACTTTATGAAAAATTTCAAATGTATATAGAAGTAGAGAATAATATAATAAATCCCATGTATCTATTACCTGGAGTCTATAATTATCAAACCAAGTTTCATTTATTCGTTCACTCTGTCTGTCCTCCCAGTCTGGATTATTTTGGAAACCAATTCTATCCATCCTATCATGTATATATTGGTGCTTTAGGATGTATATTTAAAAGATAAACATTCTTCAAAAATTACTCAGTTTGAGGGCTGGAGATGTAGTTCAGTGGTAATACTTGATCAGCATGCCTGAAGCTTTGAGTTTCATCCCAGAACTGCAAAAATTAAAAACACAAAACACACACAAAAAAATGAAAAAAGCCCCCCACAATTACAATATTTTCTCTCTGGTGGTATATTTTCATGTTGCCATGAAATTTTTGAAGAGCATTTTCCTACTTTTTACTCAATGTTTTCATGACTATATATTGAGGATTATTTTTAAACCCATATTTGCTGTTTACCAAAATTAAGTCAAGCATGATTTTTTAAACAGACAAAATCCCACTGCCCCATCTTGGACCAAAGGAGAAGCCCTGGAAATCTGAGTCACTATTTCAGAGCTGTTTCCCTCGAGCGGAGCACTCAGTATGTTCCCAGAGTTGGACGTGCGCCTGTCGCTCTACCCCAGAGGATGTCGCTTGCTGCGTATATAAATAAGACTGCCATCCTCAGGGTTTATCCACAGCCAGACCCCTTGCAAATGAGCTGTTAAACAACTGCCTGGTGTCCCCAAATGGTTTGGAAAATATAAAATAAAAAAAACAAAACCTTTCTTGAGTGAAGCTTTGTTTTTTTTTTTACTGTAAACACTTTTCTAGCTTTCTGGTCACTTTTCCTGTGTTATGTGTGGAGTTGGATTTAAGGGCTTCTTTGCTCTGAGGCTTTTTGGTTGGGAAATCCAGTGTGGAGGAGCACAGTGAATCAAACAAGGAGAAGTAACAATGTGACAGAGGTGGTCACCGAATCATAGGATGAGTCCAATGGAAATGACTACAAATCCCGAGTTAGGGGTGCAAACCTTTTCCAAGGCACAGAAGCCTTAACTCTGCCTCCCATAATGAATCTCGCTTGTTCTTCGGAGGTGCGGTACCCTGTTGGTGGAAAACTACTCCTTGCTATTTGCTCTTGAACAGACTCTGTCTTTTCTTTTTCTCCCAGACACATCAGCTGGACCATTCTGCTCATTACCTGCGTCTAAAATTTCTAATAGAAAACAAAATGCAGTTCTACGTCCCGCAGCCTGAAGAGGACATTTACGAGCTGGTAATGTTTATGACTCTTGTCCAAGTGCATTCTGTGGGAGATTATTTTCAAATTATGTGTGTACTTGTGTTAATTGTAGCTGGTGGAGTGGAACAAGTTACAAAACAAATGAGCTGCCTTCAGAGCTCTGAAGTTGGTGGACATGCCCTGACTTATCACAATATTTCCAGAGTGCAAATGTCACCTTTGTTTATCTGAGGATCAGTGCTGCACTATCAGGAGACACTGAAACCCAGGACTCCCTTTCAGAGGGAATTTTAATCGTGATTGCTAACTCGCCTTGTAGCATGGACAGTCTTTTATTTTTAGATTGGAGACTCAAAGATGAGCTGGCTATTGTTAGAAAAAAAATACTAACTCCAATTTTGTGTGATACCCACATGGATATTGAAACCAGTGGATCAAATCTTGTGATTAGCTGAGCATGGTGGTGCATGCCTGGAGTACTAGCACTCAGGAAGCTGAGGCAGGAGGATTGTTGTGAGTTTGAGAGCAGGCTGGGGTACATAGCGAGTCCAAGGCCAGCCTGAACTACACAGTGAGACCCAAACAAACAAATCTTGTGGTGAAGAAAGCTGCCATCTCGTTATCTATCCAGCATGTTGGACTTGTATGTATAGATTTGTGGGGACTTGTGTGTGTTTGAGTTTGGAGCAGACTTACAGTATTTGGGTTCCGAACCAGCCCTGGCTTTATAGATTGCTCTTACTGCACTAATCACATGGAATCAGGAAAATAGTGAGATGACAATGTTTAACTTCTAGGATTCTGCAAGTTAAGAGATACTGGTTCTGGGCTGGGGATTTAGCTCAGTGGTTTCGCTGCCTGCTGCACAAGCGCAAGGACCGGAGTTTGATCCCTGGGACCAAAAACAAACAACAAAAAAAGAGATACTGGATCCATAGTAGATGCTAATGGTTGTTGTTGTGATAAACCAGTGACAAGTCCCTTTTTTATTAGCTGGGTTGTACAGTTTGCAGTTCCAGTAGAGAAAGATTTGGGAGCAGGCACCTCTGTTTGGAATTTTTCCTGCTCTGCTCCCTGTCTTCTTAGTCATCACTCAGGGGCGTGGGCTGCTCGAGGGTGTGTGATGCTCATAGGATGATTTCAGAGCCTTGGCACCCAGAGCAGAACTGAAAATCCAAACCCAAATGTTCTCTTTTTTGGAAAGGGGAAGCATGATTTAAAAATTAGTAGGAAACGATGTTTTAAGTCAACTTTCCTGAGGAACACTTTGAATGTAATAAAACTCTCAACAGTTTGAAGCACACAGCTCAACGTGTTTTGACAAATGTGTACAGTTGTGTTTCCACTGCTGCAGTCACGATGCGGAACATTTCTGTCATCTGCAGAGGTTACTGCAGTCCCCTTTAAGTGTTTTTAGGAAAGCATAGGAGGGTGTGCTGGAGTCACAGCCTTATCGTGTTATGCAATGCGAGAGGATGAAAGGTTGGGTACATTTTCAACCACCGCTTTAGCAAGTGCTGACAGAGGAAGCGCCTCTTCCCAGAGTTGCTGGTAGAGCCGAGAGATTCCTTCTCTGGCATGGAGAAAAGCATTCAGTATTCATGCTCCACGAGTAAAGGGGAAAGAATCTTTTTCTTTACTTTAAACGGGAAATGTTAGCTGGATGTGGTAGTGGTTGCCTTAGTCCCAGCTACTTGGGAGGCTGAAGCAGGAGGATCAGTTGAGACTGGAAGTTCAAGGGCAGCTTGTGCAACCTACTGAGATCCTGTGTTTGAGAAAGAGGGGAGAGGCGGGGAGAGAGAGATGGAGATAGCAGGAGCCAGAAAGAGTAAGACAAGGAGAGAGAATGCTTTTGCTGGAGTGTCTATTAGATCGTACACTTTATATCTTGAGGTTACTGAATTTTTCACCTAAGTTACAGGGATTAGACCTGTGTCCCTCATATTGTAATGCATACGAAGACAGCATTGATGCTTGAGCTATTTGTATCTTTTGACATTTTACTGACTTTTTTTATCCTTGACCTGTGTTACCATCTAGTGTAGGAGACTAGGGTGTGCCCAGCTGGAGCTGTTTGTCTCTGCAATTGCTACATATCTATTAGAGCCTTGGTAAAAACAGCACGAAGTACAGGGAAACCCTGGTGTTTCTCTTACCCTGTTACAGGAAGTCTGCAGTCCAGAGAGCCCTGAGGAAGCAAATGCTGTAGATTTGCTCACATGAGTACGTACCTCCATTTTTACCAAGGTTCTTAACTGTTTTGTGCTTTGGGTTGCTGTGGCTGCCTGGTGAGCCATCTAAACCCCTTCTCCGAAATAGAAAAAAAGAGTTGCCTGTGGCTTAGAGTGAAATAGGTATAAGAAATATTTCAAAATTTCTAGATAATAATATAATATATATGCTCATGTATTACTTCATGAAATTACAAGACCTGACAGTAGGTTTAGTAGCTACCACATTATGAGATACGAGTATGTGATGTGAAAATAACTGCAGTTTCTCTTCATGACAAAGTCACAGACACAGATAATGCTGTTTGTTGCCTAAACTATTTATGATTGAAGGCAATGCTGACTTGTAGTCAAAGGTTTATAAATACATAGTTTTTTATTTTCATCATCCAAGTTCATAGACCACTTGAATCCTATCCATGGGTTCCTCTTTTTAAATCCTTCTTTTTGCATTAGGCTGGGTGTCACATCACTCCAGGGTAGGGGCCTTCTGAACACACAGCATTCCTGGATGTTTTTGAGAGTTTGCAGATTTTGGATGTATTGTTCCTTTTGAACAGGTGTCAGTTCCCACACCATGAATGTTTCCCTAGGTCCCCTGCTTCCCATGGTGATGCCCTGAAGGACAGTGCATAGTGAAGCCATAAATGCCACATGTAAATATGACTCCTCCAAATATTTTATTGTACATCATTGTTTTATGAAACCATCTTGCGACCCATACATGCTCCTGTTTATAGCAGCACAATTCATAATAGCTAAATCTTGGAAGCTGCCTGCATGTCCATCACCAGATGAGAGGATGAAGATAAAGAAAGTGTGGTATTTATACACAGTGGGGTAGTACTCAGCCATAAAGGATAAACGAGTCATCTGTAGGAAAATGGATGCACCTTGAGACCATTAGGTTAGTGAAATAAATCAGACACACAAGCTTAAATATGTCATGTTTTCTCTTACACGAGAAACCCAAATATAAATAAAGAACAAAATAAAAGATAGCTAATAGGAAATAGGGAGCTAGATCTTTTGCAAAAGGAAAGGGAGCAGGAGATGGAGGGAGGGAAGAGAATGAGAACAATAATCAAGATGTGCTATGTGCGTGTACCAACTCCCCTTGAGGAATGTAATCGTCATGTACTTCAAGCGTGGACTAATAAAAATAAAATTTAAAAATAGGTATCAGCAAAAGTTTGTATTAAATCTGAAAGGTCTTATAGGAAGGTCTAGTTATTTATTTGGGTGGCCAGCATAGTCTCTTGCTTACAAGTAACTAGGAATAGTTAGTTGTTTGTTGATCTGCTTTGCTAGTTGAGGAACTCTGAGTGACGCCCTTCTGACTACTTTTTCATGATTAGTTGGTTATCTGGTCTACCCCATGAAATGATCATGAGCCAAGCTGTAGTTTATGGAGGCGTGGGCTTTTCTGAAATTGACAGGTGGGAATAGAGTCCACAGAAGCACTGATTGATTTGTTTATTTATACATTCATCAACTACTTAGCATTTGTGTGCTGACATGGACCTAACAATTCTAGCAATTGGGGATACACGTACACACCAAAAAATAAAAATAAAAAAAGAACCTAGCTCCTGTTTGGACCTCTACTCAGGTTTGCAGAGAGGGATATAAGAACATGTCAATGACAGGGAACGGTCAAAGCTGGGAAAAACGATGTTGGGACAAGTGGGTTGAAAGACATGGGGATATTTTGGAGCTTAGGCAGGGCATTGCAGCAGAAAGGTGAATAAAATGAGGGTGAGCCTTGGAGGTAACTTAACTCCACAATTCTGATTGAAAAATTTGTTCCATAATTCTGCTTGTAACTGAATTGCAAGCATCTTTGTATTTTACTTGCAATTTGTGAACTGAGGTATCACTGTATTTTGTAAAAAGTGCCTAGGCAGAGGGAACAAAGCTGGCCAAGACCCAGGCAGGGGAGGAGGTAGCTGTCCTGCTATCTGAGGAGGGCGAGTGCAGAAGGTAAGAAAGAAGGATGTAGAAGGGGCCATGTGGGGCCAAATGGGAGGGAATTCTCAGGAGAGAAGGGACATTGCAGCTGGCCCCCACATCCATGGATTCCACATTGTGGACTCCACCAATTGCTGATGGAGAGTGTTTGGGAAAAAATATATTATTGGTGATTGGTTCTGTGTAGCTAGAGTCTTTAAGGTTGCATCTGTACTGAACACGTACAGACTTTCTTTTGTTATAATTCTCTACATAACACAATGTAAGAACTATTTACACAGCATTTACGTGGTATTTGATATTATAAGTGAGCTAGAGATTCTTTAAATTATATGAGAGAATGTGTTTGGGTCATATGAAATACGATACCATTTTATGTAAGGGACTCGAGCATGTGTGGATTTTAGCATTCTGGGATAGCAGGGGTCCTGGAGCCAGGCCCCCACAGTTACCTGGAGATGCCTGTGTTTGGCTTCTGCTGTAACAGGCTCTTGCGGCTGACATGAGGCAAGGGGATGTAAGAGATGAGCCCACGGGGCCCATAGGCAAGGAGCCGTAGTAGAGGCCACAGGTGCTGGTGGCTTGGGCTGGGGCACCCAAAGAAGACAGAAGAAGAAATGCTTATGATTTCATAAGAACTCAAGTGCCTCACTAAGCACAGTTTTTCTGACAATCCAGTGTTTTTCTCCAGTTTTTGAAAAGGGGGAAAACGTGCAACTACATTGATTTAATCAAGAAAGTAAATATGTGTGACTTCGCTGTTAAAAGGATTTATGTACTAAACAACTGAATTTCAAATTTTCTAGCTCCAGATACTGTGGTTGCATTGAAAAAATATTTTTAATCACAGACTTTTCTTTTTTAAAAAATGTGTTCATACCCGGGGATTTAGCTCAGTGGTTCCACCGCCTGCCTCGCAAGTGCAAGGTCCCGAGTTTGATCCCTGGTACCAAAAAAAAAAATGTGTTCATATGGGTGATTCATAAGAAGTACTTCTCCATGGAGAACTGTACCATATCCATATCTTGACCCTTTTCGTTTCCTTTTCCCTCCTCTCCCTCCTGTCTTTCCCATCTCCAAACCCCCTTCCCAGTTTTTATATATTTTACTGGAACTTTTAGTAAACTCGGCTTTTAACCCACCTAAAAAAAGGCAGGGTGGCCCAGGGGCCTGTCTGTATGATATCAAGGTGCCTGAGATTAGAAAAAGGCTGAAAGACTTGCACAATTCTAAAGGAAAGTAGGTGGTATCAGGAAAGAATAACAAAGATGATGGTTCACAGAGGTGTACAGTGTCCCACGGGATCTTTGCAGAGACCATTAGGACAAACAGTTGTATACTGCCATCTGGGGGACCAGTTTGGCTCTTGAGAATCTTAGAAAAATAAAGCCCAGGCTCCAACTAAATTGAAGAGAATGCAGTGGATAATGTTTCACTGAGCACTGTATGAGTTAAGCTAAACATTGTAAACTTTAAAGAATTTGGTGTTTATAATTTCGGTGAGTATATTTTCTGGAGTAAAAATTAGTGTAACTGATTTTTAATTTGCGAATTTATTTGGATGAAATATTTCTGAAATATACAAATAAAATCCCAGTCAGTTTTACCCTTAATGCATTACTCTTTCTGGAATGGCACCAGAAAGACCTAGATTCAAATCTCAGCTCTGCACATGCTGGAATTATAAATTGCGGAAATTACTTCCTCTTCAGTCTTGCCTTTTTTATTTGTAAAATGGAGATCATACTGTCTTATAGAGTATAAGAGGCAAAGACACATAGTTGGAACTTTATAAGTTTTTGTCTTGAAGATGATAGGTCCAGATATATGAAAATGAAATAGCAATTAAAGGACAATGTTTTTGATGTGTAAAGTATATATTATTTTTATCCTGAGATACAGAAAACCTTTTCTAGGCTCTCTTGGGTGTACATATGGCTGGATTAATTTGTGTATTTAAGTTTTCTTTGGTTAAAAGAGAATACTTTCCATTTACATAATTAGTGGTCGGTTTCACTGTTTCTATTCATGTCTACCTAGTGGTACTATCATGAATTTTTCAAGTAAAGTGGTGTGTGAAGAGAGAGGAAGAGATGCATAGAGATTTCCCCTGTATTCATGAAATTCACGCCAATGTTTTTTACCCTCCTCCTAGTTTTAATAAATAGATCCCTGCCAGTACCAGAAATTTTTATTTTGATTAATTTAGCATTCGTTTTCAGGTCTGTGATGGATCTCAAATGAGACTAGATATACAGAGCTAAGGTGGGGAATGGAAGATCTGTGTTTCTACTCTGACTTCTAAAAGGTTTAAAAACTCTGGTGTGGTGTGAATGTGTATTCAGGTATCAGTTGTGAAAAAATAGCTTTCTGTAATGATGATGATTCCTAGGAAGTTCTTTAGAATGAAACCCTAATTAGATCTTCTTGGTCATTTGCAGCTGTATAAAGAGATTGAAATTTGTCCAAAAGTCACGCAGAGCATCCGGATCGAGAAGTTGGACACAGCGGCTGATAATTACGGTAGGTTTCCTTGCCTTTGATTTTTGGTGTTTGTGTTTCCAGTTAAAGCATTACCTGTGCAGACGTGCATTTATTTACTATTCAATAAAAAGCCTTGGGGGCCTATTTACAGCAGAGCACATCTGGCTCCCATGCTGTGGAGAACTCCTGAACTAGAAAAAGGAGGTATTTATGCCACGTACTGTGAAGGCCGTACATTTCTTTCTTTTTTTCATGACTTCTCTACTCATTTTATTGTTGGAAGAAATATTGCAAGACACTTATAGCTAATGTTTCTGCTTTAAAATAAGGAATTAAACGAAACATCACAAGAAGAGACAGTGGATGCATACTATACATTTGCAGGAAAGTGGCTAAAATGATAATAGTAATCAATAGTGTTTGTGTAAGAAAGAATTGCACTTGAAAAATTTAAAAAGTAAGCAAAAATCTCTAGGTTCATGTATAAGTCTATCAACAAAGTTTGGTGATCTATAACCTTTCTAGGAGAAGTATTTGTTTAAATTAAGTTAAAAAAAAGCCTTATAAAACTAACATAGCAGTGAGTCATTCATTTAAAATAAAATTGTCTTGGACTTTGAGTGTTTTTACAGACTTTCCCCACAGTTTGTTGCTCAGAAAAGACTGCAACACAACTAAACCAAGATAACACTTTGTTGATATTTAGGACAAATTTGGGGTGATTGGTAAATGTTCAAATGTGCTGTACAAAGGCTGTACATTTCTTAACTAGTCATTGGGTTTTGCGATCCTAAGAAGAAGATGGATGCAGTGGAAGTAGATTATTTTATAGAATGATATGCCTCACACAGAAAGGAATTACCTGTTCACACCGCTCTCACAAGCATAGGCACTGCCCACCTTCCTCCCCACAAGTGAAGTTAAAGTTTTGGTGTTGTGTTGGGGGTCCCCAAGATCACTGGTACTTCTGTCCCAAGGAAGGCAGTGAACTGACACAAAGCAAAGTCAGCAGAGAGAAAAGGTGAGGGTTAAACATCTAGTGGAAATGGTGTGTTTATCTGTGATTCTTCTAGTGGGGTCACAGAAGATGGGGTTACTTCCACCAGCAACAAATTTGTGACAATATGTGGGAAATACTGCTCTCTAGGAAAATCCTCTAGAGATTTAGAGCTTTCTTGAGAGGCTGATCATGTAGGCACTGACTGCCTCGCATAAACCAAATTCTGGCCTCCCAGGAAGAAAGCCGGTGTTCATCATCAATCACGTTGTCCTATAGGTTAGGCACATAGAGTCCTGTTGGGGCGTTGGGAATTCTCCCCAAATCCAGGCCCCCAGATGCCAGCCAAGAACCACACTAGTAAGCAGGACTTTCAGAGATTTGCAGTGAGGCCGGCTATGTTAATGGTCCTCTACATGATTGTCTACACTCAGTTGCGGTAAAATAATCAATGCTTTCCGTATCTTTAAGACTAATCTTTTTTTCTTAGCATATCGCTTAAATAGTAGCAGAGTGGCATTTGAGTAAAATAAATGGGGAAATCCATACTATGCAGTATCAGTCAGGAGAGGCGAGGTTAGCTTAGGTAACAAGCAGTCACCAAACCCATGGGCTTCAAACAGTGAACACTCACATTCACCAGGTATTCTGTGTGGGTTGGCTGGGACTCCAGGTTGTCCTTCCAGCAACACTGGGCCTGGAGTGGCTGCCACCTGGGTCATTGCCCATTGCTTTGCAGAGGGAAAAGAGAGGAGGTGGTTAAGCGGATGTTGGCTGATGCACAATTGCAGGACTAAGTGAGTCACATGGCCACACCTCCCTGTCCTCCCTACAGGGGAGAGGACAAATGTGGTCCTAGTAAATGATGGCAGAAGGTCACAATTCCTGGTGAAACTATATAAGGACCATTACATATGCACACTTAGTATTTCTCTGAAGCATTACGCTCTTAGAGTTTGAGAATCTCCAAACCCTTTACTGAGGAGTGGGGTAATATAGTCCTTCTGCACCTTCTCCCTGGGGCAGCCAATCCTCATCACAGTATACTTATTAGTGTTTTGGCCTAATGAGGAGGAGCTAATTTTGAAGCCCTGGCCACTTGCATGACACCTTCACGCTATTTACTGCCTGACCTTAAAACTCAAGACATCTGAAAGGCTGAAGGACATTTTTGATGATAGGGAATTGATGTGCATGACAGGCTTATTATGCGGCACAAGTGTGACCTTAGTGCTTAAAGCTGGAGTTGGTGGCAGAGGTATAAATAAGAGCCTGGGCCTCCAAAGTCACAAGCTCTGCAATGATTGTGTGTTTTCTTTTTAGTTTACTTAATTTTTGTTGAGTAAGAGTAAACTAGGAAGGATCAAGAGAAGGCTGGATTTCAAGGGTCTTGGGGTGTTACTCTAAGACTGAATGATTTGGGGCCTGAGAAATAGGAGCTGGACATAAAACCTCTATTCAGTATTTCCCTGTTATATGAGGAGGATATATGATGGTCTGCAGAGGTCTGAAATTGCAGCTCCTACCAAATCCTACGCACTTTTTTTTCCCTATACATACATACCTATGAAAAAGCTTAATTTATAATTTAGGCACATCAAGGGATTAGCAATAACTAATAGTAAAATAGGACAATTATGTTATGCTATAATGAAACTTGACCAGAGATAACTGAAATCACGGAAAATGAAACTGCACGTAAGGGGAGACCACTGTACTTCTTATCCTTTTTTATACTTTTTATTAAAATGACCCAATTGCTCCCGGAACCCCTTTGGCTTCCCATGGCGAGGGCATTGTAAGGCACCAGATGTCCATCTACATGGTATTTTAAACAGGGCTTCTCAAACTACTTAATGAAAAGAATAAAGAAGAAGGCATTTTTGTTTTAATTTCCAATCCTTCGTAACTGCACTGCTTTTGCATGATGTCAAGTCCCCTGCTTGCAGGTGGTGGTGATGGCACATTGCCACAAGAGGCTCGCAGGGCTGTCTCCATTTCTGACTTTCTGCTACTATCAGCAGCAAGTAGCTGGCACCAGCTCCTGAACTTCTCTTTGGAGGACCCTGCTGTGTGTGGCTGATAAGCTCAGTGAAACCACCGGGCAGTGCTCATGTTCTGTGGCAGAAGCTGTCCCAATATTGATGAGGAAGGCTAATGAGCCCTCCAGCCCTCAGAGACATGACTGCCCTCTGACCTCAAAACCTACTACCCAGGAGTCTAAATTCAGCCCCTCTGCATCCCCGATTCACACCTTTCTCAGTGTGGCTTCCCTTTATGGATCGAGGTCAGTGTATGTAAAGGCCACAGACCCCCAGCACCAACATAAAACAGCTTCACGATGTACATCAGATGCTGCTTTCTATTTTAGAACTTTAGGGAAGAAAACACAATCTAATGGTCCAAGTGGCTGAGCAAATTAAGAGTTGATGCTTAACTTCTCTCTCTCACCACTTTATCTCTCAGGTGGCTTTTCGACCTTACTGTTGGAATTAGTTCCAAAGACCACACCATATGTAGACTGACAGGCTACCTTCAGATGGCAGGATGCACCATGGCAGCCACTGGGCTTGCCTTTTTCCCTGGGTACTTCTTGATTTTAATCATGTGCCTTCCTTACGTGTAGGTGTCTGCTCCAGACCCTGGATTCCGGCTTTGAGTTCTTGTCTGTAGTGTGTCATGTTATGAGTGTCCCTGGGCTATGAGTTTCAGGATGAGGGGTCCTGTCATTGCCCATCATAGGAGTTGGTCTCAGTTCCTTCACTGGGTTTTAAACACTTCCTTCTCAAGATCCTTATTCAAGTTGCTGCTCCTGATACCTTCCTGTTTTTGCAGCGGACAGCCTTCTAGGCTGTCGGCACTTCTGGTTTATATAGAATGAGCGCCCTCTGCCCCCTGTTGGCAGTCGTGTTGAACTGCGTTAGAGTTGTGTGCTGAGAATTAGAACATTGCTCTCCTACTTAAAAGGGAAATCAAATCTGACTTTGCTAATTAATGGTTAAGATCATTATGTGTTTCATTCACCTCAAAATACACCAGCTGCAGGGTGTTCCGTATCTTCTTATCTCTGTTGATGTGGGAGATAGTTGCTGATCTCCTTATCTCTGTTAATGTGGGAGATCTTTCCGGAAGCCTAAGAGCAGCTCCTGCTGATCTGCTCCCTAAGATGGCCTCTGGCATCGATCTTGCGCAAAGTGCTGTCTACATCTGTAAATTTTGGCTTCCTTGAGTGATCTTCAAAAAGGAATTTATGCTTATTATCCTGTCTTGTGCCCGCTTTCCAATCACAGAGATTTCCCCAACAACTCTCGGCCTGTCCCTGGTGCAGCACTTCATGTCAATTCAGTCTTCAGGCCAAATGGCTTCCCCACTGTCACTTTTTGCTTCAAACCTTCTGATTATTAAAAATGAAGACAAGGCAGAGGAGGAATAGATTAAATGCATACCTGAGTCATCTCCATCTATGAAGTGTGATCAAAATATACGTTGAGTGTTTAAATTTTTAAAACTATTACAGAAGATGACACAGTGCATTAATCTCTCTCAAATCCCCCCCCCCTTTGCTTCAACACTGAGCCCATCCTTCTTGCCACTTTTGGAAGCAGCTCTGGAGGACCTCTTTCATGAGTGTCTTTACAAGGTGTCCTCAAAAATGCAGTGAATGTCGCTGCTGAGTGCCGTCCAGCAGAAACTCAGGCTCATCAGAGCATTATGGTGTTTCCTCACCATGCAACTTCTGGCTCTACCTCAAAGTCAAAGTGACCATGAAAGGTGAATGTTTTGGATCCATTCAGGACTGATAGCACAACAAAAGGTAGTCCTGAAAGAAGACTTTCAGAATTCTTCCAGAAAGTGGCAAGGACAGTGGGATAAATGTATGTGAAGTAAGAGGGTACATATTGAGGGGGAATTAATAGTAACGTGTCTTACTGTAATAGATTTTTTAAAAATTTAAACATTCACATAGTTTTTGATCACACCTCATAGTATGCCTTAAAGTGACTTTCAGCAGGCTCCCAAAATATTTCCATCTCTTCCATCTTCCAGTATTTAGCAAGCTGGTTCCTCCACACCCCATCAGGGTACTCGTTTAAAAAAATGCCTTCGGAATTTTATAGTATTATGTCATCTCGGAAAGGAAATGCTTATTTTTTGTGAATCCTACTCAACCTTTCCTGTGACATAGCCCTTCAGTCTGTGTCTATTCTAATAGATAAAAGGAAAAAAATTACTGAAATACAAATAAACACACCTGTGTTGAGGTTGATGTCTCTAAAATGCTTCCTGTGTAAACACTTTTCTGAGGCTTCTTGAGATTTAATCTAAAAGTTGTAAGTTTTTATAAGAATGAAATTCAAACTAAGAGAATCAAATGAAGACTTTGGAGAGTTGTCAGGTGCAGCCTTGTGCTCTTCTTCATGCGAAGGAGTTATAGGGTCTAGGGCAGTGGGCAGTGCGTTGGCAAGAAGTTTGTCTCTGGGGGGTGATTCATTTCCTGGTCCTCCTCTGTCTTCAGTGTCGAGATGAATGTCTATGATATGGAATCGTGTTCTCCCAGAGCTGAAGTTATTGCAGGTCTTTACAATCGTGCTCCTTCCCTTTTAAAAGTATCTCCTAATGAACTTTTTCCTTCAGAAAAGTAGGTATTGGTTCGGACATTGAATAACTGATTAGGAAAGAGTTTTCCACGAGGCTGTTTAGAAGCCAAGGTGACCAAGTCTTGTAACCACAGGGTGGAGAGCAACCAGGATCTCTGAACTGTTTGCATTATTTCCCTTTCTGAAGATGCAACATAGCCCAAGGCTGATTAGCTGATAATCTTGTGATCATTACTAGAGTGAAAGTCAATTAATCAGTTTCAAAATGAAATGGGATTTGTAAAGTGAGTCATTACTTGTCCCTGTCTGCAAAATTTTATTAAAGCAATGTCTATTGCCAGTACCTGCGGATGAGCATACATCATGTAATGGAACAGTTTTTATGCACCCTAGGATGTAGATTGGATGAGGAAAATGTAAGAGACCTTGTGTTTTGTGCTAATCTTTCTGTTATATGCTGTGGGGGAGAGTGTGGAAAAGGCAAAATGATGACATTTACAATACTTCCTGACAAGGGCAGGAAGCAAGGTGATGCAAAATAATTTTCTTCCACTCGTGTTGATAGGTAGTAGTGCAAAGACTGATGTAGATGGTGATGTTTATTTTTATAAGTAACTACTTCTTTTAGAGTGATCTAAAAATACATTTTTCTGCTTTGTAAAACAGTACAAACAAGGAAAAAAACCCCACTCTTTCCAAAGTATAACCCAAAACATTAAACATATCTAGTTCACAGCAGGTACTTCCTGTTGTTTGCTAAACATTCAGAAGGTGTGAGCCCTACAGATCTGTCTTTGTGTTTCTCAGGGTTTTCACTTTCTTCTGTGGAAGAAGATGGTGTTCGAAGACTATATGTGAACAGTGTGAAAGAAACCGGATTAGCTTCTAAGAAAGGTAGGTTTCGAAGTGTCTCTGTCTCTTTTAAATTCTCTCTGGGTTTCTGTACTGGGGGATGAGACAGATACAGCTAGAGGGTTCAGATAAAGAATATATGACCATTGCCTCATTGAAAACCCACCCAAGGAGTACGGATTTTATTCCATTAACAGGTGTACAGGAAATGTCATATTCTTGGATTTCAAATTCGATCCCGAGCCCATCTCCCCGGGGCTTATGGGACGTTTCATTCTAATCATGAGTGGTTGTTCTTCATCCGCTGGGAGGCTGTGGTGGTTTGTGGGGTTCTTGCTGGAGCAGAACTTGTGGGAAGAGCTCTCTGCTTTGGTGTTTGCTGGTCAAAGCCATTGCCTGAGCCTGCAGAGCTGCTTTGAAGGAGATGCTCTGTTGCTTCCATTCCTGGAGAGCCTTGCAGAAATGAGAACCTGGCTGTGGCTTTAAGGCCCAGCCTTCTTGGCCCACCCTGAAGACCTCTTCCCTATGTCCTGCCTGCTCCCGTTGGCTCTCAAAGGGCTCAGAATGTACTGGGGCTCCTCCTGAACCCTAGCTCTCCATCTTCTTCCTACTCCTGGAGAATCTTTTCATCCCAGGATGACAGCTGCTCCTCCGAATTCCATGATTTTTGCATCTGTGGATTCCACCAACTGCAGAAAACCTTTGCAGAACAAAATAAAAAAAGAAGTTGCATCTATACTGAACTTGTGCCTGCCTTTTTGCGGGGTGTGTCATTGTTCCCTAAACATTATAATGTAATGACTATTTACATAGCATTAGGAAGCATAGGTAATGTGGAGGTGGTTTAAAGTGTATGGAAGGCGGGGCCGGGGATTTAGCTCAGTGGTTTTGCCACCTGCTGCGAAAGCGCAAGGACCTGAGTTCGATCCCTGGTACCAACAACAACAACAACAAAAATAAAGTGTATGGAAGGATGTGTGTAGGCTGTAGGGAACTACCATCCGTGTTATACAGAGGACTTAAGCATCTTCAGATTTGGGTATCCGAGAGGACTCCTGGAATCAGTCCCCCCGTGGATACTGAGGGAAGACCAGGTTTGCTCGACAAATGACCACAAACTGGAGGGCCTAAAACCACAGAAACCTTGGCTCTGACAGGCGATCAGGCTGGAAATCTGAAATCAGGGTGTTTGGATCGGGTCTTTCTGGAACCAGTCAGGGAAGTGTCTATCAGGTGTTTCTTCCTAGCTCTGGTGCCTACCAGCTGTCCTTGGCATTCCTTGGCTTACAGCTGTTATCAGCCCATTTCTGCCTCTGTAGTCCATGGCCTTTCCTGTGTGTCCTTCTATATCTTACAGCGCCTTCTTCTACAAACATCACAGCACTCACCCTAACTCATTATGAGTTCATTATAACTTAATTATACTAGGAATAGTATAATTAATTATATTATAATTATTATTTTCATGATCTCAAAACTATATCTGAACATTTTTCCAAAGAAAGTCACATCCTAATGCTCTGAGTAGTCATGAATTTTAGGGGACACTAATCCACCACCAGGCTTACCATGAACAAACCGGGTAGTGAGGCAGGGCTTGAACCCCACTTTCATTTCTTTCTTCTTGCCTTGGAATTGTTTCTTTATTGAGGCAGGGGCAGAATAACACGTTGATGTCACAGTCCAGCACATGGGGAAGAGTTATGTTTAGCAATCATCACCTGTGCCCGGGTAGGAACCGGTGAACAGGGCAGCCAGGGAACGAAGGAACACTTGTCTTTTCCTCCCCTTGCACAGTCTAACCTGGCATGTGCTGGGTGGATGGTGGCTTGAAAGTCCCGGAGCCGGCCGTGTTGCCTTGTGCTGTTGAATTGGAGAAGCGCAATCCACAGCCCAGCTGTGCACAGGAACGGCAAAGGTGTGACAAGTGGCAGAGACACTCAGGATCTTTTATCTGCTGACAGCCAAGGAGGGGGCCTTTCCTGCTTTCCCCTTCAGAACTTTCAAGCGTGGAACCCCGAGTTGGACACAGACACTGAGCCGGGTATCAGCTAAGAGCAGAGATGACGGCATTTATTCCTCTTCGAACCCAGAGGCTGATCTTTATCTCGTTCAGCAGCTCGAGTGCCCGTTGGCGTGCCGCGGGGGTGGGGAATGTGCGGCCCTGGTTTCAGTCACATCCTGTTGTAGTTCTCTGAATCCGAGAACTCTGGTGTTTGATGAAAACAGTCATCTGCTGCAACCCCCCTTCCCCAAGTGGCTGTCTTCTTGCCAACTGACAAAAGAAATGGGCCATGAACACTATCGCAACACCCTACGCGTGGAAGGCTGTGTCAAGAAAGATATTCAGGGCATTATATGCTAGATCTAGTCTGTAATTATGAAGACACCCGCGTAATGGAGAGCTCACTTGCCATAATCCTCCTTGTGCATTATTTCTGGTTGTAATCTATTCTCTTCTTTCCGTTTCTGTCTACTTTCTAGTTGAGCCTGATTCTTCTCTGTAGCCAGGCCTTGATACTGTGTTGCTCCTGTTACTCCTGCTCAGTCTTTTCTTTTCCAGATTCAGCACTTCTAGATCCTTGAACTGTTCATGAGAGTGTAGAATACAACTCCAGTCACTGCCCTTTGGACAAGGTCCAGGTGTCAGTAGCCCTGTTAATGTGACCAGAACGCAGTGCATCCAGGGAGAGAGAGAATCCAGTGGAATGTGGCCTAATTGGGTCTGAAGAGTCTGTTTGCATTAAGTTAGCCTGTTTAATTTTTTCTTTATTTTTGTTACTCATGTGAGGCCTTCGGATACCACACACTATAGCTCAGCCCCAGATTCCTGTTCCTATCCACTCCCTGTCACGCAGAGCCTGCTCCGAGTTGGGCCTCATATTGGCTGTACATGATAAGTTGACTTTTGTGCTTTTGGGGGGTGTTTCATACATTATCTCCATTCGCCCTGGCCATGTCTGTTTTGGCCTGTTGTGCTGATTCTTGGAGTCGTCTCAGAGTCATTTCTTGTTATCTAATTTATTTTCTTGATGGCCAAACAGGACAGACCTTGGTCAAAAAAGCCATGTGTCATATTACTCCAGACAGCACGAACACTTCACAGCTTTTTCCATGGTCAGATTTTTTTTTTTTTTTTTTTTTTGCTTTGTTTTGTTTTTAGTTGAGGATTATTTCTGAGCAGGCTACCATTTTCTGTTCGAAAGAAAAGTTTTTCTCTTTCTGAATGTTGAGAGCTAATGTCTATTGGATGTCCTCAATGTACCACAAGTTCTACATGGATTAGTTCACTCCCTCTCACTTAGTGAATGTTTCCTTCTTACGTTTGAGGAAACTGAGGCTCGGAGAGATTCAGTAACTGCCACTGAGCCATTACATGGTGACAGAAAGACCCTTGTGAGGCACTTCATTGTCTCAATTGTTGGGCAGCCCCCTCGTACTTACTCACATTGAGAATACCCAAGTCAGGTAGCACCGGGACTCTTTGATCGTACAACAAACTGGGTGGCTTAAAAGAATAAAATTTTATTTTCTCACAGTTCTAGAGAAGTCAGAAGTCTTAAATCAATGTATCCACCGGACATGCTCCCTTCAGGGGCCCTCCTGGGGAATCCTTTCCCCCTGAGTCAGTTTCTGGTGACCCCAGATGGTCCTTGGCTTGTGACAACCTCACTTCACTCTCTGCCCCCTTTCTCCACATGGCTTCTATTTCTTCTTTCTAAGCCTCTCTTCTCTGTGCCACCACAAGAACGTTTGTCCAAGAGTTGGAGCCCATCAGGTAATCCAGCACGGTCTTTTCCCAAGTTCCTTCATTTATTTACAACTGCAAAGACCCTTTTTCCTAGTAAGGTCACGATTATAGGTTCTGGCCTGTGGATATATCGTCCAGCCTACTGCACTTTCCCATTCTGGCAATTATATGAACCAAGAACTTCTTTTTGAAAAACCTCATACATATTTTTAAGGTTTAAGTCTTTTTATCCTTATATTAAGTCTTGTGATATCTACTCGTACATACTTAGCTGGCTTCAAGAAAAGGACAAAATACAACACCCAAAATCCTTTTTTCCATATATGGAAATTTTATATTTTCAATTCAGATATTGATTCCCAAATCTTTTACCTAAAAATGGAAATGGGTAGTTTCGCAGAATTGTGTCCTCCTGTATAGGGACACGATTTCCCTTCCGTTAAGTATTTCAGACACCAGTGAGGATGGCCAGGCATGTGCCTCAGGGACACTGGGATGTGAGACTGCAGAATCATTTTCTACAGAACCAGGGGTGGAACTGCAGATGCCTGAGGAGCTGAGTGGCTTCTCATTTCTGTACTTTGTCAGTTGTCTTTGCCCTTCGTTCCTGCTTCCTCCTTCCAGGTTTCTTTTCCTCGCATCTTTCTTTTTCTCTTTCTCTTTCTTCCTCCTCCTCTTCTTCTTCTTCTTCTTCTTCTTCTTCTTCTTCTTCTTCTTCTTCTTCTTCTTCTTCTTCTTCTTCTTCTTCTTCTTCTTC
>NW_004624745.1:19482014-19618688 GCF_000247695.1 Heterocephalus glaber | reverse complement strand
TCTTCTTCTTCTTCTTCTTCTTCTTCTTCTTCTTCTTCTTCTTCTTCTTCTTCTTCTTCTTCTTCTTCTTCTTCTTCTTCTTCCTCTTCCTCTTCTCTTCCTCCTCTTTCTCCTCCTCTTCTTCCACTTCTTCCTCTTCTTCCCCTCCCCCCATCCTCCTCCTCTTTCTCCCCTTCCTCCTCTGATTGAATTTAGGACCTTCGCACTGAACCACATCACCAGCCCAGTTTTATTTTTACTTTGACACAGGGTCTCATTAAGCCAATAAATTGTCCAGGCTGGGCTGGAATGTGGAATCACAGGTGGGTGCCACTGTGCCTGGCTTTGCTTTTCTACATTAGGGTATCAGTAAGAAATTAGACTCCTTTTCCCTTCTTAGCTGAAAAGATAGTGTATTTTCCTTCAGGTTCTTCCCTGACCACTCCCTGTCTCAAACTTCTGGAATGTTCCTTTAGTATCTGTTTGAATTTCCCCAGTGTCAGCCATGACTTCCTGTTCCTCCTGTTGGGTTTGTTCTTGGCTGTTCCTTTGAGCCCCAAACTCTGGCCCCTCTCTCAGTGTACTTTTGTGAAAGACTCAGAACACGTTTTGGGGATCTAACTAGAGATATTCACTTCAAGGTCCTAATGTAGTTTACAAAAAAGGGAGGGAGAGGAACATTGCATTTACTTCTGTAAACGGTTGGCTTGAAATGGATTTGGGATGAGACAGCCTTACTTGGGTGATTGTATCCAGAGGGAATTTTTTACATTTTGGTTTCTTAGAAATGATCAGCAGACTTCTGCTTGCTGGACTGGACACATGTGTGCACTGTTACATGAGCATGTGCAAAACATACAATTTCAGACCGTAACATCAGAGGAAAATAGCCAGAATTAGCTCTTGTGAAGGACATACAGGTGGAAGCAGGGGAGAGTTTGTTTAGGGGATGTACTGAGGTCAGGGCAGGCATCTAGAACCTTCTGAAGCCAAGGCCCATGTGGTCACCTGATCACTTTTGAGCCTGGTTGCAGCAGCACCTGTGCTGAGGCCCCTAGCAGGAGCACTTGCTCTCTGTCCCCTTCCGGCAGAACTTCTAAGTTGTTGTGTTCTGATTTGTGTGTACGTATGACATTAAAAATTTTCCATCTTGCGTTGGCAGGCCTGAAGGCGGGAGATGAGATTCTTGAGATCAATAATCGTGCTGCTGGGATGCTGAACTCATCTATGCTCAAAGATTTCCTCTCACAGCCCTCCCTGGGCCTACTGGTGAGGACCTACCCGGAGCTGGAGAGCGGAGCAGGGCTGCTGGAGAGCCCACCGCACCGAGTGGACGGACCTGCGGACCTGGGCGAGAGCCCACTTGCCTTCCTCACCAGCAACCCAGGTAGGGCCGTGTCCCCGGGGGGCCTGGGAGGTGTGCCATGAGACTTCCTCCCTCAGGCAGGCCTGTGATGTGTGTGAGTTGGGCTGATTACTGACCCCGTGCTTCCTGTTGAAATCCCAAAGGGGCACCGAAACTGTTTTTGTCCTGGAATAACCGTTTGGTTACAAATTTCCCTGTCACCCAACCAAAGCTTTCTAGTGCTTTTGCTCTTTGGAATCTTGAAGACAGGCGGATGGGTAGAGGCCACTGTCTGTCTTGGCTATGGACAAAGAAAAGGTGCGGGAATCGTAAGATGTTGCAAGCCTGGCTCCTACCCTGACCTTCCCTGTCACCATCCCCAAAGCCACCCAGCCCTGCTTTTCCTGCTGTGTATGAGAAGCTCGTGAGTTGGGATGGCGGGGGTGGAAATGCGTGAAGAGTTCTTTGGCCCAATGGACTTGGGCTCATCCCCCTTAAAGTCTGAACACCCGCACACCCGCAGGTGCGCAGAACCCGCTGCCCTATCCCTTCTGCTGCTCTTCCTTTCTCTCCTGCTCACTCTGGCATCCTTGTGCTCATTCTAATAGAAGCAGCTTGAGTGCTCCCTGCCCTTGGGCATCTTCCTGGGACCCCACTGAGTTTGCTCCCTCCCCTGTGCCCCCCTGAGCCTGCAAATGCATCTTTCCTATGGGCCCAAGCTCTGTAATACCATCCTTCCTTGCTTGTGTCTTCCAGCACTGGATTTCTGCTCTTCACCTTTATCTCCTGGCTCTTTGCACGTAGCTCACTATACGAGTGACCCTTTCTATTTTCAGCAAGAGAGAGAATGAGCAAGGGAACAAGTGAACAATGTAGATTACTCTTGCTTATTTCTTTATGGCCTGGTTCTGGGACTTGGATCCATTTAATAAGTTGGATTTTGGAGTTATTTTCTTTTCATGGCTTAGGTTAAAAAAAATGGCTTTTTTAGTTTCAGGAAACATCTCAGTTGTAGGTACTTGGGTATCTTTCCATACCATTGTTTTTCAAATTACCTTCTGAAGTTTGGCTGGGTGAGAAGAAGCCCTGTGACCGGTCATTCTTTCGTTCAGTGGCTCTCCGGAAGAATTTGACAGGTTGCAACTTCAGAAAATTGATTGTACTTACAATTATTACTTCTTATATCACTGCGGAACTCCCACCCAACCATGTTTCTAAAAAGTGGCTCCCATGAGTTGTATCCCCTGAATAAAAGGAGTGGAGACCACAGAAGCTGTTCTTGTATGTGGCCACCAGATGGCAGGCTGGATCCCACAAAACTCAGTCCATGAGTTTGTTTCAGGAATGTGGCTGAGATACAGTATTATGTCAGTTTGTATTATTTAAAGGATTTTTAAATAAGCTTGGAATACATGCCACAAGCCACAGCATGTTTTCTTTTTTTTTTTTTTTTGGTATCGGGGATCGAACTCAGGTCCTTGCGCTTGCGCAGCAGGCAGCGAAACCACTGAGCTCAATGCCCGGCCCCCACAACATGTTTTCTATCTGCACCCTTGCTGTGGAGCACGGATGAAAAGCTGGAATTAGCAAACTACAATCCACAAACCAAAGCCAGCACCTGGCTTGGTTTTGCAAATAAAGTTTTCCTGGGACTCAGCCACACCCATTCATTCACCTCTTGTGTCTGACTGCAATTTCATTGCAGTGACACTGTAATTGTGCCAGGGACAAAGTTTGCTGTCTCCTGATAAAAACTGGGGCTGACATTCCTTTTGTTTCTTTAAAGATGATCATCTTTAATGTTCTGGTTTCTTTCTTTTTTAAAAAATTGTGTAATATGTATGTGTTTGGGTATTGTGTCATTAAAAATTGCCTGGTATATACATATCTGTTTAAGAAATACCTGAGTGTATTCTGTGTATACAGCAGCAGTCCTATCTTTTATGTGATGAAGTTTAAACTCATCTGGCCTTTACATCCTACATCTTTAGATTTATTCATTCATTTGTTTTTTCCCCAAAGAAATGGTGATAATGTGAACCTCAGGCATCCTGCCCAGGTCTCTGCCTGTCTGCTTTCTGGTTGCTTCCACTTCCTAGTCCCTATTCCACGGTGAAAGATAAAAGAGGATGCAAGTAAACAGGATAAAATAACGCGTAAGATTGTTCCATAATGAGACAGGAAATAAAGCCACATCTACAGACAGCTGCAGTTAAAATAAAACACGACTGAGAAAATTTGTACAATGGCAGGCTGGACTACTGCCTTGGCCTAAATTTAGAGGTGGCTAATAATAAACATCTTGAGTGGCAGGTTTGAGGTCCGGTGTGGGACCATCTGAAGGTGATCACTCTGACTAGGAGCTTTGGGGTGAGTTTCTCAGGGACCCTGAGGTTCACATCAGCCTGGCTGGTGCCCCTCTGCTGAAGGTTGGCTCTGCATAGCTTTTTCTGCCTCTCAAGTTCAGTTGTGTGGAATAGCTATCCCTCCCTGAGGACCCCGGGGAAAACATGTGATTCACTGTCAAGGTTGGGTTGTTTCTGGACCTCTTTCTCAGGTACAGGTTTGTTTCTTCTATGTAGAAGCATCGCAACCTGGTCGCTGAGAGCAGGCTCTTGAATCAGATTCCTAGGGATTTGTGTTCATTTCGATGTTAGCGTCATGACTCTGAACAGGTCTTGTGATTCCTCTGCCTTATCGTTCCTCGCTACACACTGCCACCTCACTAAGTTGTGATTAAATGAGTTACTAAAGTGTTTAGAATAATACCTACTAAGTGCTCAGTAAATGCTTTGTTTCTAAGGCCAGTCTTTTATGCGGGTCATGAAAATGTGGTCCCTAACCCAAAGTTTTCTTTTTTAATCTTTCTGCCTTCTCCATTTCCATCTGCAGCAGTTGAATTGCCTGACAGTTAATTTTATGAGCTATACCTCGCTTATATTTTCCTTTCCCAGGTAGAAGAAAATGAATTCTGTAGCCTTGAATACTGAGGTCCCAGAGTCCCATTTCCAGAGCTCGTGAATCACTCATCTGGGGTGGGCTCTGGGTTTACATTCCCTGTAGTGGTGGCTTCAAACTCCTCAGGTGATTGGAAGGTAAAGCTGCAGTTGGGAGCCATTACCTTGGGAGTCACCAGCTTTCCTGGTTATTGGTCTTGTTTGTTTTTTTTTTTAATTTCCTGGTGACATTCAAACCTGTAATTTGTTAGTAACATTGCAGAATCTGCTTCCCTAAAATTTTTGTGATGAAAATCTCTTAAGTGTCCACTGAGTGTGTTCTCCTATTTTGATTCAAGGAGGAAGCCTGGTGTGTGGGTTTCCTGGTTGGTTTAGGAAGCCAGGGTGTGGCCAAGGACAGTCTATCCTACATGTTCTCTCTGAGTCTCAGTTTCTTGTCCTTGGCTATTTGCCCTCTGTTCGTTCTGGCTGAAGTCTCACTGGAGCTGCTTTCATCTATTTAGTTTTTAAACCCTGTTTACCCAAATACTACTAGGATGTCCAGGACTAAAAAAAAAAAAAAAAAATCTTTCAGTGGCCGTTATTCTAGGAAGAACCTCAAGGTGAAGGGGAAGCTGGAGTAGGAAGTCACAGACTGAGGCCTGCGTGAGGTTCCAGAATGCCCCTCTCCTGTTCTTGTGCAATTTATTTTGACTGCTGCTCTCATCTCTAATCTCATCTCTAGCACAGTTGACATTTTGGGCCAGATTCTTCTTTGCTGTGGGGAGCTGTCCCGTGCATTGGTGTCTGGCAGGATCTCTGTAAGCCACTACAAGGCAGTGGTGCCCAGCCCCGAGTTGTACCCAACCGAAATAGCTTCAGACATCCAGTCATGACTCAGGTGGCAAAATCTCCCCTCATTGAGAGCCTCTGTCTGGGTTTACCGGAAGGTACACCTGTGTCACCCTTTGGGAACTATTTCTGTGAACATCAACATAGGAAAGCACATATGGACCTAAAAGAATGTTTAAAAAGTTTTAACTCATTTAGTGAGAGACTTCCAACACAAATTTCCTGACATCTCTTGTCCCCCCTTTTTAATAAGGGAATCAAGAAAAAAAAGTAAATGCTTATTCTGACTGTTGGCCCAAAGGGGAGTAAAATTATTGAGGGCGAGGGTGTAGAACATAAAATTCACAACCGAAAGGAAGATATTGCCTTCAGTAATTATGTGAAAACCCAACTTTTATGCAAATTATAAGAATCACAGTTCAAGCGGCATCCTTGGGGTCTTTCCAAGGTTTCAAGTGTCTGTTTGTCTCCCTTGTTTTCAGTTCCGGGTTCAGGGCTAACATTCTTTTTTGTGGAGAATGGCATTTTGAGGTGAATGCCTCGAATTCCACTTGTTCAGCTGGGACAAAACAGGTGCCTTGGTTTATCTCAATGAGTACCTCATGTTACAATAAAAGCACCAGGGCTCCAGGGATAGAGATTGCTTCTTACTTGAAAAATAGTTATTCTTGCATTTGAGCTAAAGAAAGCGGAGAGTCTGTGGCTAACAGCAGGCCCACGACACATTAGAGACAGTTAGGGACTGGCAGCCTTAGACTTGTGGAGTCAGATCCTCTGATGAGCCTCGGAACATCTGTCAGCTGCCAAGTGGAAGCTTCTGGGCTCCGGGTGAGTGCAGATGTCCCTCCTGCAGGAAGTAGATTAAGCAGCGTTTGTTTAACAGGAAAGACTGTCTGATTGCCATGAAAGTCCAAGGCACTTTGCTTCGGAGTGGGGAATTGTTACCACCAGTCATGGGCAGCTGCTAGATTTGCCCTAGCTGCACGTGCTTCTGGATAGTACTCATAAAGTGGAAGGTTCTATTTTGGTCTGATGTTCCATGGAGATTGTCTGGGGCTGGATTCTGAAAACCAGAGACAGTCAGGCAGCAGGGAGGGGCGGCAAAGAAAGAGGAACGGCACAGATTTATCTTCCTGCAAACAAATATGGCCCAGAGTTTCAGATTCCCTGAAGTCTCACAGATACCAGGCAGCACATGGTCCCCTGTTTGTTTGTCGATAAAATTCAGAGCCATGTGTGCCTTGGAAACTGCGTGCTATGCTTTTTATCACGTTGCACATGGCCTACTATCTGCCTGGCCTACTGTGGTGGGTGGGAGGGACCCAAATGCCAGTCATGACTTCCAGTGCAATTCAATTGATGACAACTGTCAAATCCTATGTATAGAAAAACATGTTGTTTTGGAGACTAAGAGCTACATTTTCATATTTCTAAAGCTCACTGATGTACCTTATATTTGATATTCATGAGCTCATCCAACAGGATGAGAAAGCCTAAATCTACACTTTGTATGGGTTTCAAAATTTTTGTAGGAAAAAAAGACACACTGAGATTTTGTGAAATTTGACTGGCAAAAAGTTATTTATCCAGTTAAGTTTACATTATTATGTTGTCCTGTTTTTTTCATAATGTATATACATATTTAGCTCTCCCGAATTTATATATACTGGATTTTCACTATAATGGTTTTCTTTTCTCTTAGCTATATTAGAGGGGTAGTAATTTATTTTTATCTTATGTATTATGAGTGTGTTTATACAGAATTCTTATAATCCTGTAACAGTAATATAACAGAAGAGCAAAAATAAAATAATATCATAATAATTGAATCCCAGCTGAGCATCTCCATTGGGAGCCTGACCTTTTCTTGCCCCACCTCCAATCATTTTCTCCCACAGAGATTTAAACTCAGGTGTTAATAATGAGGGCCTCTGGGCAAATGTGTGAAATGGAGACTTTTTAACACTCATTGCTCATATAGCTCATCGGGTGAGGATTTTTTTTTCTTCCTTTGATAAATTCCATAAGAAGCCAAGTGAATCAGTCTAATCCAAGAAAATGATAGGTAAACCTCAGTGTAAACTTACATTGTTGTGTTTGTTCTGCCCTGAATCTCATTGTTTTCTTTATGCTATGTGAGGTGTACTACTTGCAAAGGTTTTTCATCCATAAAACATTATTAAAAGGCAAAGAAATGATTTCAGCTGTTCTCAACAACAAGTGTTACTTGTAGCAGTTTTTTAGATGACCAGTAGGTCCTGTCCTTGGGAGCCCTCAGTCCTGTCTTTGGTTCCTCTTTCTCTGGGTACTGCCAGCCTCCTGTGGATCCTTGGTCCCTATAGAGATCAGGCCCTGGTCCCTGTCTTGTGGGCCCCCACTTCTGCCAGACCCCATGCTCAGTGTGGGATACAGATGAGTAGGTGTGCTCTGATTACTTCATTGGCCCCCTTTAAGACTTATTTTTGGCTCTTCCCTATTTGATTGTTAGCAGTGCTGTCTGTTACCACGTTGTTTCCTTGTAAGGAAAACATGGGGTAAGATCGTTTGGACAAAAGGTGATAGTTCCTTCAGTGCCCATTGGTAGAGAAGAATCTCTGGCAGCCAAGGGGAAGCTGGAGTAGAAATTTGCAAAACTGTGTTTGGGTAGAGTTTCCGGAAACACCCAACAGTAGTTTGTAAATCTGTCAGTAATTTATAAGAAGCCTGTAATGCTGGGGGTTTCAGAGAAGGTCCTAAGGCTTGGGAGGAAGATAATGTCCTTTACTACCACTTGAATTCCCCTTTTCCACCATCCTGCTATCTTTCTTCAAGTGTGCCACTGTCAATTTCTGCCTCTCCAGCTTTCTTCCATTACTAGATTCTCTCTAATCATTTCATGGTTATCTGCTGCTGGGGGACAAACCATTCCAGGACAGCTCTTTCGTTCACCTGCTTCTCTGTGGCCCAGCAGTCTGGGCCAGGCTCAGCAAGTTGGTTGTTCTGCTGTCCTCTCCTGGCATCACCACATGGCCACGTTGCAGGTACCTCCTCGGCTGCATCTGGATTTGTATTGGCTTTGCTCAAGTGCTGGGTGATTGGTCAGCTCCTGTCCTTATGGCCTGTCATCCTGGACAAGACCAGGAATGGCAAAGCCCCCTGAGGCCTTGGCTCAGAATTCACTGTGACTCAAAGTTGCATTCCTCTGGACAAAGCAAGCTACATTCATGAGGCTGGGAATAGGCTCAGGAGTCTGTGCTTAGGGGAATGGGATGGATTGCCTTTGTCATCTTTGTATACTGTCTGTCGAAAATTGCACTGTCCTTTCTTATTCTCTCTTGCTCCCATTTCATTAGCTTTTATCTTTAGCCAAGAGTGGACAGCATGGCTTAATAGGCAAAATACAAAATATATACTGTAGAATCAGATATACTTAGCATTATTGGTTTATATTTCAGACATTAATATTTTGCTAGTTATATGTATTGAAGATAACTTTTCTCAGTGTAAAACTTGTCTTTTTGGATTTATGGTAACTTGATGAACAAAAGTTTTACATTTTAGTAAAATATGATTTTCAATCTTGCATGGTTTCTTCTTCTTTTTTTTTAGTGGTTCTGAGGATCGAATCCAGGACCTTTGCACTACACTACATCCCCAGACCCCCTGTCCGTTTTTATTTTGAGACAGAGTCTTGCTAAGTCAGTTGTTCAGGCTAGGCTTGAAGTTGGCAATTCTCCCTCTTCAGGTAGCCAGAGTGCTGAGATTACAGGCAGGCGCTACCACATTCAGCTTGGTTTGTACTTCTTATACCTTGATATGTGTGGGATTAATGTGCTCTAAGGCAACACTGTCCAATAAACCTAAATTAATTAAAATTTTTATAAAGAAGTCCTCTTCTCTGAAGACGTGAATATCATTTGTGTTATCAATTTTTTAGTTTTATTTTATTTTTCATTGACACATCATACAATGGGGTACAATGTGATGTGATACATGTATACATGGTATGATAATTAAATCAGGGTAGTTAGTAAATCTGTTCCCTCAAAAATTCATCATTTCCTCTCTTCTAGCTATTTTGAAATACACAATACAATACGGTTAACTGTATTTGACCAATGTGTTTTCTTGTAGAAAGATTTACAGCTTGGTCTACATTCTGGTTTATGCCTAACAGTTACTGATTTTGTGGATGGTGTGTGTTAGGATCCAGTGTTCTGTCTTTTTGTGTGGGTAGTTCACTGTGTTAGCAACATTTATCAGATGTTCCATTCCTTCCCCACTAATCTGCATTGTACACTGCTGTGTGGCATACGTGCACGCCCTGGTGAGGCTGTCTGTCACCCTGTTCTGCACTTCAGTACTCTGTTGTAACCTTGTGTTGAGATCTTACAGGAAGAGTATCCCAATCTTGCTTTCCTTCTCCAAAACTGTCTTTGATATTATTAGTATTTTATCCTTTTGTAAAAAATGAATTCCAAGGAAAATGCTGTCGTTGTGATCTTTATGAAAAGGTGAATAGGCATTTACCTAATAGATATTACTAGTTGACACAAGATTGTGCCTTAATTGTATGGCCTATTTGGATAAATTGCTAAACATTGAGTGAAATGTGTATCCATAATCCTTAGGAAAAGAGTTTGAAATTTATTTGTGGGTCAAACTTAATAATTATTGATATTTACATATTCTGTATCTTGACTAAATCTATTATGTCTGTCATGTATAGTGCTCTTTGCATTTGTCTAATACATTTCCCATCTTTCTAATCTACTGTCTTTTTGTTTAGCTCTATTTCTTGTGTGTAGCATGCAGCTGGAGTTCATTTTACATTGTTTTTCTAATCTCAGCATGAAATGTAAGTGTTGTGCTTAGTCTGTTTACATTTATTTCGAACATCCATTTTTTTTCTATTTCTTTCTGTGTTCTTATTTAGCTCTGTCTTACTCTTTTTTCCTTCCCTTTCCTGTCATCTTCTTGATTGGATTTCTACTTTCAACCTATATAATCTATTTTTATTCTTTAGTGGTTGCTCTTAAAATTTGAACATGCTGTCTAACAAAAAACAAAGTTAGTCTTTCTACTTTCCTCCTGAAACATAAAATTAGCATCAATTGCCTTAAATATGATTGTCCCTACCATTCTTTTATTTGCATCTTATATTTTTTCACCCTCAAAGGCATTTTGGGGAGGTGGGAAGATTGTTTTATATTCTGTGTTTTATATACTAAGACTCACTTATGTGTATGTCAGCCCTTCATTGTTTCAACTTGTATATCAGATATCTAAGTTATATATTTTTAAATTTTAAAAATGTTTTGCAAAATGCGTCTATTAGAGAATTTTTTTTTAGTGTGGTTCTGTTTGCAATAAGCACTCTGTTTCTTGAAAGTCATTACAATCTCTTTCTTCAGTAGTTTTTTATTTACTTTGGGGAAGTGTGTTAGGTATGGAACCCAGGGTCTGTCATGTGCTAGGCAAGCATTCGACCACTAACCCACACCCCCAGCTCCCTTGGTTAGCATTTTAGCTGGAAATGCAATTCTATGCGGACAGTTTCAACATTTGAAGGTCTGTACGGATAGATCTTCCAGTCTTCTCTTTTTTACTTCTACTTACATTCTTATCCATTGAGTGTTTCCGTGGCTCAGCTCTTGTTCCTAGAAATTCTATCAGTTAGCCAATTTTTAAAAAAAAAAAAAATCTCTTGTTGTTGCTGTTTTGTTAATAATTTCAGCCAAGCCATTTGACATTCTGCGTGTGGTTACTACAGCATCGTCCCTTGGGCTGTTTCCTATGTTCCCCATGCTTGATGCCTCTCTGTGGCTCACAGTGACTTGTTCTTTCTGTGTTTTTAGTGTTGGGTTATAGGTTCCTGCCTGACTGAGCTTTATCTCTGGGCATTTTAGGACACCATTGTAAGAGAGAATCATCCTTCCAGGACACATTGGTTTCTGCTCCTGTCGTATGCCCTTGAAACATAAATCCAGAAGGACAGTGAGGCACTTCCTCAACTTGTGGCTTCCAGGATGCAGTGCCTGGTGTAACCACACTCCAAACACCCCAAGGCCAGCCCTGTGATCGCATTCTTGGGGAAGAAACTCACCCTACTCCCTTCCTATTCCTTCCCAACGTATAGGCAGAATTAGAAAGCTTCCTTTTGCCACTGAGTGCTTCTTTCTGTTTATCTTTTAATACTGTTTTAGAATAAGGGGTGTAGCCCCTGTGTTAGTCAGCTTTCTTTCACTATAACAAATACCAGAGAAATTTAGAAAGGGGAAAGGGTTGTTTTAGTTCCCAATTTGGAGGTTTCCATCCCTGACCCATTGGCCCACTTGTTGGGGAGCCGGTGGCAGGGCAGCACGAAAACTGTCCCGCATGGCCAAGAAGCAAAAGGCAGGATGAGCAAGTGGCCAGGTCCATGTGACCCCGATGATCTCAGGCTTCTTGAGATCTCTGTCCTTCTCCCTGTCCTTATTGAAGGTTTCTCAGTCCCCAACAGCACCCCTCTGGGGACCAGGCATTTAATACATAGGCCTTTTGGGGAGAGGCGTTTAAGATCCAAACTCTGGCACCCCTTAAAGTGACCCTGTGAGTGTGAATAATTCACTCCTGACTCCCCACATTGTACTGACCTGGGGTCTCTTTTCTCTTTTATGGCTTTGAAGTTAAAACCCAGAGCTACAGTTCTGGGGGCCCTAAGCTGGGGATGCTGCTAGCATGAAGTGTGAGGGTGCATTTGAGATGGTCAAGTAGTAAACCCAGGGATACTAGTGCCAGGTGCAGGCTGCCGTCCTGAAAGAAGCCTCACTGCTGTCACCAACGAGCTGACATCCTCTCCGGGAAATGCCCTGGGTTGAGCAGTGATGGGTACATTTGGGGCTGCCATGATACGGGCCTCATGCTTCTTTAGCTTCTTTTATCTTCTTCATCTGAGGTTCTGGGGATTTCTTAAGAGTTCAGTTCAGATATACATTTAAAAAGGCTATCTGCTATCTTTTATTTAGCATTTCTAACTATTTTACAGAAGTATGGTTTCCTTTTCAGGATACCTAGCATACAGTATTGTTAAAAATGAAAATCCTTTCATTGTTTCCCTGTGAACATCTGCTGTGTTCTGGGCATTCAGTTAGACAGCAGGGATATGCAGACATAATGCTTGGTTGCAAGGCCCACAAATCCTACCTCTCTGGGAGGGCGCCCCCCTCAGGTGAGTAGCCAGGCTGTTCTGCAAGTAGTGCTGAGCATGCGTGTTCCCTGTAGTCAGAGCTGAGTGCAGTTAACAGAAGGTCCCTAAATGAGCATCTCTTCCACACCAAGGATCAACTTGCACTTTCTTCTGGCTCCAGGATAGAATATTATCCCCATACAAAGTGTTCAATTAGTTTAGTTTCCAACGGAGGTGACAAAGATAATGTCTTCCAGGTTGACTGAGCCCTTTTCTTTGACTGCTCCACCATATTGTAGATGGAGTGAGTGATGAAGAGAGGTGCTAGAAAATCCACCAGCCGGAGCAAGACAGAAAGCTCCAAGCCATAGAATGTGCACACATCCAGTTGGTGCTTCTTTCTAGGGAAGAGGAAAGAGACCACAGGAGGCAGAGGTCTGTTGCCCCTCTAAGTTTCCTGGCACATTGGGATTTGAGTAGAAAGTGATGCCAAGCAGTTTATAAGTAGTGGTGTCATGGGAGTATGGCAGCCACTTCGAAGACTGTATCAGTCTGTTAACTATTGCTGTGACACAATATCTAAGGTGTACTTCGCAAGGAAATTTACTTAGTTCACAGATCTGCACACTGCAAGTCCAGGATCAGGTAGCCCCAGGTTTTCAGTCTCTGCTCAGGGCTTTATGGTGGATGGCATTACAGTGACAGGGCCGGTGTGAGAAGAGACCATATGGTGGGACAAGAAGCTGGATTCCTGGGCCAGTCTTGGTCTCTTCAGTCAACTTGCTCTTGCCAGAACTAGCTCACTCCTTGAGACCAGCATTAATCCCATTGGCAGTGCCGCCAATAACCTAATTATCTTGCACTAAGCCCCCGTTCTAAAGGTTCTACCACATCACCACTGCCACACTGAGGACTGGGCCTCCAGAACCGAAACCTTTGGAGGACACACTTAAACCACATCCAAACTGCAGCGGAGGCAGAAGCTTTCATCCAAAGCATCAGAAGGAGGCTCCCTCTGCTCTCTTTCCTTCTCTTTTACCTGGCTGTTGTGATGGTGCTGAGGGTCCAGTGCCTGCCATATTCTAAGACAGCGATTCTCAAATCACTGGATTTGAGCTAGAGAATTCAGCTAGAGAAGGTGTTCAAATGTTAAAGTCTTCCTACACTAAGTGTGGTCTGTGGACCTGCAGTATTGGTCAGTACCATTTGGAGCTAGTGAGAAGTGTGGACTCTTAGGCCCGATTCTGTATCTACTGATTAAGCTTCTACCTTTAACAGCATCCTCAGGGGATTCAGATGCTTGGTAAATGTGAGAAGCCTTCTCGATAAAAGTGATTCTGATCACCTCTCCTTGGTGCAGGGAGCCACTGCAATGAAGCACTGTAGTAGAACTACGAAAGGAAAGCAAGAAAGTTGCCCGTATCTTTCCTCAGAAGATGGTAGGAAGAGAAGGTAGTGTAGGACAGTGATAGTTTGCCAGATTTCGTTTAAAAAAAAAAAAAAAGGCTCTGTGGGATTTTTCAAGTAATGCATACAGTCATTTTTGCTGGTGCTGCCTTTTGCTTTTATTATTACTATTCTTATTATTGTTTGGTACTGGGAGTTGCAGTAAAGCCACATCCTTGGCCCTTTTTAAATTTTGAGACAGGGTCTCACTAAATTGCCCAGGCTGAACTTGAACGTGTAGTCCTCCTGCTTCAGCCTTCTAGAATGCTAGGATTATAGCCATGTACCAGCCACACCTTGCTATTCAATTTTTTTTTTTTTTTTTTGGTACTAGGGATCGAACTCAGGACCTTGCGCTTGTGAGGCAAGGGGCAGAACCACTGAGCTAAATTCCCGGCTCTATTCAATTATTTTTTAATAATTAATGAACCAATTTGTTTATTTACTGATTATAAGTTATTTAATTGCATCAGTTTATGACATGTTATCTATCCTTATCAGTTTGGTTATAAATCATTTTTCTTTTAGCTTGGGCTGTGCTTTACTCACTTTCCTGTCACTGTGACACAGTACCCAACAGCCACTATGTAACAGAGGAGAAGTTTATTCTGGCTCCCATTTTCAGTCCATAGTTCATAGCTCTAAGACAGGAAAGGCATGGTAGAAGGGTCTGGTGCAGGAAAGCTGCTTACTTCATGGCAGGCAGGAAGCAGGGATCAAAGAGAGGAGCCCAGGAGCAGGATATAACCTTCCAGGTCACATCCGCAGAGGCCTGCCTTCATCCAGGCTCCACCTCCTAACAGCAAATCAGCTATAGCCTCATAACCCAATCACCTCTGTAACCTCACCACTGAACACATGTGGCTCCTGGAGGGCATCTAGATCTAAACCGTAACAGGCTCCTTAACAAAATACCCGAAATGGCGTGGCTTAAACAGTAACCATTTATTTCTCTCAGTTCTGGAGGCTGGAAGTTCTACTCCGGTGCTGGCCCATTCAATTCCCTGGTGAGGGCACTTTTCCTGGCTTGCAAATAGCTGGCTTCTCACTGTGTGTGTTGATGGAGACAGAGACTCTACCAGCTTCCTCTTTTTATAAGGACATTAACCCTATCATGGGAAACCCACCCTTCATGATGAAAGGTGAACTTTATTATCTCCCTAAAGCCCCACCTTCAAATACCAAATCACATTGGCATGGGGGGCCAGGGGTTCAACATAAATCAGGGAGGGCACAAGTAATTCAGTCTGTAACAATTGTTATTGTACAAAAATGCAATGTGAAGTCAGAATAGCAGTGGTAACAATAAAATCTCCCATTTATGGAGCCAAGTTCATGGGTGGTACTTGGAGGATCTAGCAACACACCTACAGGTCATGAGATCACCTGCATGTCCCCATCCCACAGGCGTGGCTCTTAGCAATTGCCACACACAGTGACCCCTGCTTTCTTTTGATTTTGTGTGACAGGACACAGCATTTGCTGTGAGCAGGGCAGTAGTGCTGAGACTGCTCCAGAGGAGACTGACGGGCCAGACTTGGAATCCTCTGATGAGACGGACCACAGCAGCAAGGTGAGAGATTTTCATTTGCACATCTCACGTCTTGAGTCACCAGAGTCACAGCTGACACGCCAGCTCTGCACCCGGCTATGGCTCCATGGCCTCTCGACAGGACAAGGTGTTTTTACCTCGGGGAGGCCGCTGAATAGCAGGATTTGAAACCCACGTTACAGCCTTGATAACAAACCATACAAGAGAGCAGGGGGCAGAAATCGCTTGTAATGAAATGAAGGCCCTTTAATTTCTTCACGGCTGGGCCTTCTGGTAAAGGCCATAACTTCATCCTATTTCCTTTTTATGTCTTCACCAGTTTAGGATGAAGTAGCACCCACAGCATGTGTGGATGAGGCAGCCTTTCTGGCTACTGTGGGTTTCTGCAGTGAGCTGCCTTTTTTAAAAAATTAATTTTATTGGTACATTTTAGCTATATAATATAATGACATTCATCATTGGAAATTTGTACCTTTATCTAATCGATCTTGGTTCTTATTTTTTCCCCTTCCCCGGACCTCCCTATTTACAGAGACTTTGTTTCCATTTTTTTCCTTTTCTCCTATTAATTCCATTCCCTTCTTTCCTTTCCCCAAGTGAGCTACTTTTGAGTGGTCTGTGTTTGGTTCTTCTGGAAGGTGCCCATTTTTTACATTAAAGAGAAAGAAACTTTTAAAAAATTATCCAAATAGATGGTTCTTCAGTTGATTACTGTGAGAAAAAAATTTTCTCCTGATAGTTTGGTGCAAGACACTGATACTATTGTGTGTGACTCATCACGCCTCTATTCTACTTTATGAAGAGCCTCTTTGTTTCACAGTCTTCAAAACACAACACGATTTGAAAACTCTGGTACCTAGATCCTAAATGCATCTTTCCAGAAAAGCAATTGTGTGCCTGTTGCCTTACTAAATTTTGGCATATTGATGTTGACCTTTCTGCCTGTCTCTCATTCTTTGGCTTGACTCTTACCAGCCTAAACTAAACAAATCACATAAATACAAATTATGACTCCAGTTTCTCATCTGAAAAATCAGAGTGATCCTTGCTTTTGCCAGGTGATTGAATTATTAAATGTGTCAGTGTAACTACGAGAGTACATTGATAATGAAAATATGTTATCCACATATGATTATATGAAAAAAACCTCCATTTATACATGTTTTCTATAGTTTCTATATTTCTGTTCTCTGTATTTACATATTTTTATAGGACTCCTTCATTTGACTGTCTTCAGTATCTCTTTTACCCATATTTGTTTCCCTTTTACTACCATAGGGCCATCATTTTTGGTTTCTTTTTAAGTTGAGCACAACATAAAATTAAGTATTTGAATGTAATGTTAATATTTATGGACTGAAAGACATCATGTTACTTGGTTATTAGTTAAAAAGCCCATCGGTGAAAATGCACACGAAGAACAAAACAACAACAAAAAACCCAAACAAAAAAATACCTAAGTTGCTTTTTATTTACATGGCCTCTAGGATACTTTTACTCACTTCCTGGAGGAGAGGATGAGACAGGGTGGAGGAGGTCAGAAGCCCCCAGGAGAAGTAGATATTTCTGGCGGGGTGTGGTGGCACATGCCTGTAATCTTAGCACTTGGAAGGCTGAGGCAGGAGGATTGCCATGAGTTTGAGGGCAGCCTGGACTACACAGCGAGACCCTGTCTCAAAAAAAAAAAAAGAAAAGAAAAAGGAATAGATATTTCTATTCTGCTGAAAGATATTTTGACGGGTGCTTATTAAGTTACTTCATTATAGGAATTAAAAGTGCCATTTTCTTTCTTTTCTTTTGGTGGTGTTGGGGGTTGCACTCAGGACCTCTCCAATAGTAGGCAAGTGCTGCTCCTGAGCTGTATCCCCTGCCTTAGAAATGCTATTTTCACTTCCTAACCGGATTTAAGAAAACAACTTTTTCCTGTATCTAAAACATTTATTTCAGAGTGCTTTTAAACTTGGATCATTTGCATTTCACTGTCTTAGCTCTAGGTTCTCCTCCCCTCGTGGTTTTGAGAGAGATCGTTTCCATTTGAAATACAGTGAGTCACGAGAGCTAATCTGCTCCTCCATAGAAGGTTCCAGCAAATCCGAGGAAGGAAGAGGGCTAAGGCCTCCGTAACTGACCCCATGGACCTCTCTGACCTCCTGGTTCTTCCCCGGAGAGCAGGGCCCCGGCACTTGCTTAGAACAGAGAGGGTCAAAGTCCAGACAAGTGATGTTCCTGGATTTCCCTACAGAAATTCCACAGTGAGCTTTTTTCGGTACCGGAGATCGAACTCAGGACCTTGTGCTTGCGAGGCAGGCAGTGGAACCACTGAGCTAAATCTCAGGCCCAAGATCTGAATATTTTTAAAGATCCTACAGTGGGCTGTTCTCATACACCCTTTTGGGACATTGAACTCAGGGAGCTCTGTGTAACAGCTGTGATTCAGGTATCATTGGCCTTATTGGAAATATTGTCATGCAACCCATGTTAGTTAATCAAAATGGCTTTTGATGGATTACATTTTTTGATCAGGATGTATGAAAGCAAAAATTTAAAATCATACCAGCAGATCTTGGTGACAGGGCCCTAGTGTGTATTATTAATAATAAATGAGAAATAATGCTAACTTAATGTTTTGTAAACAAGAGGTACTGTTCCATATTAACTCATTTCATTCCCACAACACTCCAGAAAGTTCCATATTAACTCATTTCATCCCCACAGCACTTCAGAAAGAGATGCTTTTATTTTCCCTTTTTTACAGAGGAGAATACTATAGCAGAGAGGTGAAGAGACTGCTGAAATTCACACAGCTCTGGTGGCAAAACAGGATGCGAACCCAGTTCAGTTCCAGACCTGGTTAAATCTACCTTCTGGTCAGATTGTTAAAGTCTGCTGTTAAGTACCAGGCTTCATAAAAGAAGGAATTAATTTATTAAAGTTGTTGGAGGCCCTTTAGCTACACAGCCACAGACCACTTTAATATCTTACTAAAGCTTAGTCGTTCTGAGGGTCTTTTTTATGATTTAAAGAGCAAGCAAATATTTTAACTCTCCTGAGTAATGTTAATTTTATTGTTGCATCTCCTGTATCAGTGTATAATTTTTTTAGAATAAAGGAAAAATTAATTTTTAAATAGTGTGCTGCCTAAACATGCAGGGCTGTACACACATTTGCTGGGAGTAGAGGTATACATAAGTAAATAAAGAGGAACAAGTAATCGCTTTTTATCCTGGGTGAATACCTGAGGCTGCTGATTTTTGTGGTTGTTTAGTCCTTCTTTCTAAATGAGCTGTTTCCCACAACCTTAGGCAGGATAGAGAATGCATGTTGGAGTTCTCCGGGTTTCTGGACTTTTTAAAATGACAGTTTTTGTTCTTTGTGGCTGTTAGGAGCTGAGCACATAGATGATTGTGTGGTTGTTGTTCAGGGGTGGTGGCACTGGAATGTCACAAGCATGGGGTGTGGTTGGGGCTGTCACGAGAGAGGCAGTCTGGTGGCCTCTCCTTTTGCCTGCCGCCCCCTTGCTCTGTGACCTGAGTGACAGCCTCAGGAAGCCTCATAGCCACTGGTCATTTGTTTCTGCGTCCTGGCTTCTAATTGGAAACTCTTGTGTCTGGAACTGAATGCTAATCAGCTCGGGTCTGGGGAGTCTTGTGTCAGGGACTTCCAGACCCCTGGAGCTAGCATTTCACTTCCCATTTAGCAAGTGTATGGAGGATCCTTTGCATGACGTTTCCATTCAGAACGACTTCTTTTTGTTTTTCATCCATGTTTTTCTTATCTCCAAAACGTCTGCCCGTAACTAAGGATTAGCACAAAATGTGGAAGCATGTAGTGTGAGGAGCGCCCACAAAGTTGTGTGAGCCTGGCAGGTTTAATATTCCTGTGCTGTGTGGGACCCGGCCAATCAGCTGATCCCGGGCCAGCGGGCAGGCTCCCCTCTCCGGGGAGGTGGGCTGGGCTTTGTTCTCCTGCCTGTTTGGCTTGCCCTTCCTGGAAGTTTTGTTGTTTAGCCAGGTGAAGTCAAAGCAGGAGTCCTTGTCTGTAGTGTAGCCTGACAGCCCTGCTGAGGGCGGGACGGGAGGCAGGTGCCTCTCCGGAGGCTGCTGCTGGCCGTCACTGCACTGAGATGTGGCCGCAGGTTTTCAAGGGACAGGCGGCATGGGGTGTCCTCGGGCGAAGATGCTCTCCGCGGAGCCGGGGGGCGTTTGGTGCACTCTGAGTATTTTAAGAAACTCCCGTGTCTGTCCTGGACACACGAGGTGGTAGAACAATTACCATGAGAATATATTCCTGACAATGTCTGCACTATGGAAAATAAAGCGCAAGGCCAGGATTGAGAACAATGACAAGTCTGGTGACTCTATCTATCGGACGCTTCACCTGGTGAGCATGTTTGCTGTTGTTGGAATCCTTTCTAGCCTTGTTTACGGTACAGCTTTCCGGTCGTGGTGATTATGCTTGTCCTCTTTCCCTATAATTTATCCATTTGCTCTCTGGTCTCTGTTGTTGACAAAAGATATATATTAGCAGTTTTTGGAGGGTTGAGGGTCAGTAGTGGGTGTGCAGTTGAATTTGCTTAGAATCTTTACATTTATCTATTGTTTCATATTTAAATGGAAGAATGATGTACATTTATAGTTTGCATTTTTTAAAAACTAATTGTCATTGGAATTTTTTCTCCTTTCTCTTGGCAATGGAGTGCATTTTCTGATATGTGGATGATTCTCTTCCATCCCCATCTCAGACTGGGAACTGGGAAGTGTAAGGTTTAGGTTCTTTGACTTTATTTCTGCTGATTTGAGAAGGAAGTGAATATAGAAGGATTGGCTGAGAAGATGTGTGAACACTTTCATGTTAACTGACCTATTTTGACAGATCAGTTCTAGTAAATGATAACTCAAATAGGAAATATGTGGCAGGTTAATGGCAAGAAATAATTTAACAAAATCAAATCAGACCTTTCCATAGTTTGTTGTTAGTGGCCGAATCTATCAACTATTAAAGTTTGTGTCATTTAATGGGTCTTTATACTTTGACAGTGAGTTTGCATAATTCACCCAAATAAGTCTTTGTCCTGCTTGGATGCTTTCTCTTCGAAGCTTGTACAAGAAGAGACTGAGAAGGTGATCGCTATAGAAACTACCCTGGTATACAATGGACACTAAAATGATGAAGTCATTTCTTTGGTGTTTGTCCCCCCAAAAAGCTTAAATAAAGGCTGTAAGATTTTAGGCCACTCTTGCCCCTTTTAAATCTGTGGGATGTGTTAAATCGGTCACAGTGAGAACAGCTTTAGAACTCTGCTCATCTGGGGGCAGAAATTGTCTTTAGTGGTTGCATAACAGGAAGCACTTTAAACAGCTCAGTCTCTTAAGTTGATAGTATGGCCTTAAAAGTCGGCTCCCCCCACCCCCTTTTGTACTTTCTTTTCATCTTTCCCAGGAGGAAGGAGATATTATAAACATCAAGCTTCATGCTGGCCTCAGTAAAGTGGCCCATTTCCTCTTACCATTGTCCCTGCTTTCTCAGCATGGCGGGTGGATGATTCTCAGTCCTGACAGCGAAGCAGCAGCTCAGCTCCCCTTTAACAGTTTAAACTCTCCAGTGCCTGTGAGTGCTCTGGTTTCCAGGGTGACCGCTTGCAGTCCTCACATGGGGAGAGACTTGTGCTTTTCCCACTTGGCTGTCTTCGCCTTGCAAGAGTCCTTAGTTAACTGCCCGGTGCCATGAGACCGGGCTTGCTGGAGCATGCTGGGAACCTCCCCCCACAGCTGCCTTGCTTTGTTGGTGGCTACAGTGTTTGGTGTGCAGGTGACCAGGTTGCCACCTCACCCTTCATGATGGAGTGGGACACTTTCCACCTCCTCTTGTCTGGCTTCATACCCACACTATGTTGACTTTGACCTAAATTAGAAGTTTGGCCAAGGGTGGTAAGCACATTTGAAAGCTGGCCTCAATAGGTAAAACCCCTAGCTTAGAGGTTATTCCAGAGAAGTCCTGCACACTTTCTGAAAAAAATATTTTGGGGCACTATTTTAATAAAATTCTCAAGCTTTATGACATCTTTACTTTTAAGTAAATTCTTTCCAAGCAGAAATTTTAAGAGCCTTGTAAATAAAACCCCTTGACAGTGGCTATATGTATTATAACTTGTGATTCTATAGTACTTTTTAAAAAATTCTCATTATATATATTGACAGTAGAGGTCACATCCATTTGGCCTCAGTTCCTTGGGATACTCCTGGAATCAGAGACAGTGAGTAGGGTTGCCAGTGGGCACATGGCCTTCCCCTTGTTCAACCTCAGGGACTACCAGGCTGAATCTCTCATTGGCTGAGGAATGAGTCTAACAAGGAAGGGACACCTTGGGCTCTGAACTCTCCCACCAGGACCCCACGGAAATTGTAGGTGACCCCTGAAAGGCTAAGGGTACAGTAGTCTTCCTTAATTGTGGGGGATATACTCTAAGACCCCTGGTGGATAGCACCAAACTATATGTGCCATGTTTATTCTTATATATGTACCTGTGATAAACTTTAATGTATAAATTAGACACAGTAAGAGAGTAACAACTACTAATAAAATAGAACAATTATAACATGTAAAATATAATTATACTATACTGTAATAGAAGCTACGTGAATATGGTCCCTCTCTCCTGCAAGACTCAAAACAAATACAGTGGTACCTCAGTTCACGAACACTTTTGTTTGTGAACAATTTGGTTTGTAAACAGAAACTTTTGGCAAAATTTTGTTTTTGTTTGGGAACCCTGCATTGGTGATGAACATGACCTCGGCCATCTTTCCCACACAAACATGAACATGACCATTTTTTCCAGAATCGTGGAGTGAATTATTTGTGAACCAAGGTACCACTATGGTATTTTCTGACTGCAGGTAACTGAAACCTCACAACGTAACTCTACTTTGTTATTTGGGTAGTGTGTGGGGGGTTGATAAACCAGGACTGCCTTTGTGGGGTCTGCATCACCAGGGTGCCCGAGGTGGGGGAAGAGGGAGTAGCTCAGTGGAGAGCACCAGAACCCAGTCCACATCTCACTGGCCTGACAACCTCCCAACCAACCCCTACCTCGGAGGTAGTGAACTTCACACAGGCCAAGCCAGCTGCTCGGTCGACCCTCTTGAAAATAGAACTCTCACAGTACAGTATTTATGGTGACATAGAGAAGACAGGACTCCAGAAACCCTATCCCATGCATTCGGTCACTTTACTGAGACGTGGCCAAAAAATGGTAACACAGCCTTGTGAGGAGAACTGGAAGCACAAGGGAGGTGTCTTGGAATTTCCTGTCCTGGAGATGTGTCAGGCCCTACATTTTTAACTTTTCCCTTTTGTGAAGTCAAGAGACATGCTTAGAACAATATACAAAGATGTCAGTTTCACTTGGACAGTGTTTCTGAGTAGTAAAAGAGTGGTTATGTTCACATTGCCTCTCATGGACTGCAGTGATGGGTAGACTGGTCATGAGTAGTGGTTTCGTCATTAATTTGTGTGCAGGACAGAAAGCTGGGGTTACAGAAGGACTGTTTAGAAACATGTTGTGTAAGCAAAGGCATCACTTGTACATTTGTTGCATTAGGATCCTTTGCTGGGTATCAAATCCAAGCAACAAAGGAGAGTTTGAGTTAAGATGGAGCACAGGACAGTTAGTTGTCGATTGTCATCAACTGTCCATCCATAAGATTTTCATTTTGCTTAGTGTATTTTTCACCTCATCACAGCTGTTTGTAAGGAGCTCATTACATACTGCACTTATCATTGGATCATCAAAAAGACACTTGAATATTTTGCTGAAATGAGTATATTTATTCCTTTTTAATCTTTAATATGCAGCCTTATTTGACTGTATATTCAATTAGGACCCCGAGTTATTAAAATCCTATCATAAGTAAATAAAACCATAGCTTATGTCCAATGAAGTAAGCTTGAATTAAAAACACGTACTTTCTTTTTTGAACAGCCTTATTTTGAGACATAATTTGCATACCATATAAGTCAGCCCATTAAGGTGAAGTTTTCCATAGTCACCTAAGGGAACATTCTTTGTAGGATATTCAGTTTCTGAAACACACAGTTCCGCAGAAAACATTAAATAGTACCATTGACAGGTGAGTTTTAGAATTAGTGCCAGCAATGAAGAAGCTGTAGTGATTATAAGAGAATGTGAATAATAAGTATGTGGATTTGGGTCTCTGTTCTGCCCTTTCCTATCATGATTTTGTGGCTAGTACATCCTCCTGAGGTTCCCATTCCTTGCTCTGGTTCTGTCTTTGTTCTCTTTTGCATATGCTAATACAGGGAAGTCTCCTTAATGTTAGGTGCTTTGCTGCCCCATGTGCAATGCTGACCTTGCCTTGCAGCTCTGTGTCCTAGTTACTGCATTAGGAAGGGTTCTCTTGTTCTTCCTGGGCAACAGAGAAGGAATTCTTTATCTGCACCAGTATTTACCGGAAGTATGTATTTTGAGCCTAGGGTTGACTTAGTGGGTCCCAGCAAGGCAGAGAAGTGCACAAAGACAGCCACTGTCCTTCAGGAGGTCTCCACCTACTGTTTATACACTGGTGCTTCTGGGCAAATTAGCTAGGGTTTGTGTTGCAAGATAGCTTCTGGAGCAGTTCTGTAAAGAGCCTTTAAAAACACTGATATCCTGCACATCACACCACAGAAATTCTGATGGAAATGATCCGAGGTGGGTGCTGGGCACTGGGATGTTTAAAAATTTCCCAGGTAACTGGGCTTGGCAACACACACCTGTAGTCTCAGCGCCAGGAGGCTGAGGCAGGAGGGTCACTCTGAATTTGAGGCCAGCCTGGGCTACATAGTGAAACCCTGTCTCAAAACAGACAACCCCACCCCAAGTGATTCTAACGTGCTCTGAAGTGGAGATCTACTGATTCCAGTAGTTTCCCAGCAACCCACGCTTTGGAGAACTGTTGTACTGTACTCAATAGGCTAGAATTTCAGAATCCAGAACTTGAAAGGGATCACAAGATCACAGGCAGCCTGGGGTCTTCTCTGATCACCCCTAGGGGTGACCCTCAGGTGGGTGGAGGCCGAGCGCACCCATGGAGGCCCGTTTCTGGGCCCATCCCCTGAGAGAACAGTGGCGTCTTTCTGTCTTTGCAGAATCTGGAGAGAAAGTTGTTTACTTCTTACATGTATTAGAGTTTCTTCATCCAGAGAGTGGCCCCCAGGTTATAGTGAACTAGGGAAAAATTGCCCTCCAACATTCCAAATAAGTAGATGGTGCCCTAAAACGACTGACAGTCAATTAGCTGGGAGTCTGTGTGAACTGTGGTTAACTTCTGAGCCAGGCTTCTGGTTTCTCTGTTTCTTGTGGGGTGGTTAAAACTACAGGTTTCAGGCTGGGCATGGCAGCAGATACCAATAATCCCGGCACTCTGGGAAGCAGAGGCAGGAGGACTACAAGTTTGAGCTCACCTGGACAACTTGAAAACTTAGTGACAGCAAAGCTGTCTCAAGATTTAGAAAACGGTGGTGGTGGAGGGGTGCTGGGGATGTAGCTCCGTGGTACAGTGATTGTCTACCATATCCAAGGTCCTGGGTCAATCCTCAGCACTACCCTCACCCCGCAAAAAGCCACAAAATTTGCAACCAGACTGCTTTGTTTAAATCTTTACTCTGCCAGTTACCAGCTGTGTTGTCTTAGGTGAGTTTCTTAACCTCTCTGGGGTTGTCTTACCTGTTAACCGGAAATGATAATAGGCCTTCCTTAGCAACACTGCGCATGTGCTGGTATAAGTTAGCACTTGCTATTACAGTGGTTTTGAGCATCACTGGGCTCTCAGAGGAGTGGAACAACTTGGGCAAACAGATGTAATCCATACCTGACTGCAGGAACAGGTGCGTGACGTCTATGCAGAGGGCTAACACACCTGCCTTTCCCCCTGTCCTCCCAAGAGTACAGAGCAGGTGGCCGCGTTTTGCCGCAGTTTGCACGAGATGAACCCTTCTGACTCGAGCCCGTCCCCTCCGGATGCCACAGGGCCTCAGCTGGCCACCATGAGACAACTATCTGATGCGGACAAGCTGCGTAAGGTGATCTGCGAGCTCCTGGAGACCGAGCGCACCTATGTGAAAGTAGGTCTCTCGCGCATGCGCAGGCCCCTTCCTGCCACGTCTGCCCCGCTCTTCACTAACACCGAGGTCAAGGTCAGCGAGGGACTCTGGCTTTTATTCCGAGTGTTAAGATCTCCTGTAGTCCAGTGTGATGGTGCGGGCCTGTAATCCCAGCGCTCTGGGAGGCGGAGCCAGGAGGATCACGAGTTTGAGTTCATCCCGGTCAATTTAGTAGTTTAGCAAGACGCAGCCTGAAAGTAGAACCTGAAATAGGGCTGAAGATGTAGCTCGGTATGAAGGCCCTGAGTTCAGTACCCAGTACAATAACTGACTAACTAAATAAATAAGCTTTTAAAAAGAAGGAAACATATCAATTAAGGAAACATAACAATTCTTATAGCCATTCATTGGTACATATGTAATTCATTGATAGATATATATATGAACAGTTGACCAAATATGTGGAAGATGGTGACTATTAAGTGATCTTTCTGACCTTTCTAACTGTAACATGAAGCTAATACTAAAGCTGAATTGAATTTTTGAGAAATCTGAAAGCATTACCTTCAGAATCTACCTTGGGCGTAAGTGGAAGGGTGTCAGGTCTGTTTTCTTTGCTTGTTCTGATGTTGGCTAATGTTCTCCACGTGAAAGTAGTGTGATCTCTTTTTAATTATTTATATTCTAGTCTTTAAGTCTTTGAGCAGAGGAAGGCCCTTATGTCAAAGCCAGCCCGCTGCCTGAGTTTGCTAATCCAGTTCTATTAGAGCCTGGCGTTAGCTTCTTCATAGATCATCCGTCCTGCTCTGAGAGTGCAGCAGGATCCAGTGGTGTAGCCAAGAACACATGGGCAGCAGAGCCTGAGCTGCTGACAGAAGAGGCTGTCTTGTTTCTGCATCTGTAATCACTGTGTTGTTAGTGTTTGGAAGATAATCTGCTTTTTTCTCCTTTAGGTTTGTCGTATAGACTTTTAGATCTGCTAATGAGGTATCCTTTCAACTTCTAGGACTTAAACTGCCTCATGGAGCGCTACCTGAAACCCCTTCAGAAGGAGACTTTCCTCACCCAAGATGAGGTATGGTGGGCCTTATCTCAGCTTGGTGAGGGTCACACTGTAGGTTGACTTGCTGGTAAAGAGGAAGGAATAGGGGGCACACATAATACTGAAGGTGATTTGAACTCACCCACTTGTAAGAAATGGGTCAAATATTGCCTGTTAAGTTTTGGCCTACACTGGAAGAATAAGAGGCTATTCCATTCTCTGGTAATAGGATTCTTATCCTAACCAATAAATGCTAATAAAGTTTCTGAAAACTTACAAAAGATGGGGGGATTAAATTCTTTTTCATTTTTCAGCTTGATGTGCTCTTTGGAAACTTAATGGAAATGGTAGAGTTTCAAGTAGAATTCCTTAAAACTCTAGAAGACGGAGTGAGACTGGTACCTGATCTGGAAAAACTTGAGAAAGTTGACCAATTTAAGGTTAGTCTCACCTCCTAATGTCACATTTGGGTTACCTTGTGGACAGAGTTGAATTCCCCGAAATTGCAGGACAGGGGCCGTACATTGTCTTTTGTAAGTTCTTGTGCCCTTGGTGTGGTGTTCAGGGGACTGTTTGTTGGCACAGTTCCCAAAGGGAGTCAGGGTGGAACTGAGGCATCTTGCTTCCGTGGCTAAGGGAAAACCAGTGCCACCTACTTGCATTAAATTTGTTCATCTGCTGGCTTCTACTCTGGAACATGTGCCAACCTTGACCTTTTGTTTACGAGCAAGCCTTTAATAAATTAGCTATCAGCAAATTAAAATAGCATCTCTGGCCTCCCAGTAAACTAATTTATCCTGTTCTGGGAAAGTTTGCTGGATGGTAATGCGTATCATTATCTAGGAAGGAGGCAGTCTTCTAGCACACAGTGTCCTTGCAGCCTTAATGAGGATTTATGACTAGCGCCTTAGTAAGGATGCTCATAGATTATTTTCTCTGCCCTGATTGGCTTTCCTTTATTGCAGAGATTTCCTGTTTCCCACTTCCAGCTGACAAAACTCATTGATTCATGTGTTGGGTGGTGTGTCAGCTTCACACTATTTAAGCAGGTTGATAACACATAATTAACATATAATGCACTGCATATATTTACAGTATAGAGTTTCATGAATTAAACACACGTATCTCTATAAAACCATCAACACAATGTAACACCACCAGGCCAATGAATTTAGTCATCACCCCTGAAGGTCTCTTCCTGCCCCTGTGTGATTTCTCTCTGCCTCTTATTTCCTCCTACCTGCAGGCATCTGTGCTCTGCTTCCTATTGCTATAGATATGTTCAAATACGTAAGTTTGGATAAAATTTTCCCTTGGGAATTAGTAATGCCCATCAGCCTGTAGGAGGCTTTCTGCGGTCCTAGAGATGAACAGCTGTGGGTGAATGTGTTTGTACGTGCATGTGTGTGTGTGTGTGTGTGTGTGTGTGCATGCGCCCTGGCCTAACATCTAGCTTTAAGGCCAGAAGAATAAATGGATCCTTAATGTTTTATCTGTGGTTGATGTAAGTGCATGTATACACACACACACACATAGATCTATAGTGTATATATGTATGTATGTAAATGCTTAGCATATGTATATATACTATATAATACACAATTTATATATACAACATACAAAAATATTTTATATAACATGTATATATATTATACACACTTATATCTATCAAGTTAAAGCCAGCCATGGTTGTGCATGGCCGTAATCCCAGCACTTGGTAGACTGAGGCAGGATGATTATGACTTTGAAGCCAGCTTGGGCCACATAATGAGACTCTGTCTCAAAATAATGAGTTAAACAAATGCATGACATTAGTGTAGCCAAAAGGAGGTGTTACATGGGGAACATTTTCTTGTTTAACTCTTGAGGGTGTCTCGAAGGATAATGATATCTTCTCACAGAATCAGATGGCTCCTGCTGGTGCCCTCTAAATAGGAGGGTTGGGAAGATAGACCGTGTAGGAAGAAAATTCAGGCTGCTGATCCCAATTTTGTTGAATTATATGCGGTCTGAAGCAAGCTTTCTTTTTTTGTCAGCAGACAATCAGAACTTGTTGTATATTAGATCAATTGCATGTTTAGGAGCCCAGTTTATCGCTCAAGTCCAAAGCCTGAATTGTTTGCTTGGACCTAACTTTTAATTCTGTGCCTAAATGAACAAAGCCACTGTCTGAACAAGACTAGAGTGGTGTGAACTCATGAAGGATATTTTCCCGAGGATCATTCATTCTTTTGTTTACATAAAATATGTGGAATGGAAAGTATCCCACATCAAGTGTGTTCAAGTCCTGCAAGCTCCCAGCAGCTTTGCCCCTCTGAGTGCAGACTGTACAGGCTGAAGAGATGGCACTAATCCCCACAGTGGGGCATATTTCTTACTGTAACATTGCTTGTGTTCTTACCTGCTCTCTGCTGAAGGGTTAGAGCAGGTTTTGGAGAGAACAGATGCAGTGACAGAGACATGTGTTTTTTACTTTTGGAAGTGTGAGCATTTCCTACCTTTATTTGGTTTGTCACATCTGTCTCCCAGCAGGACTCACGAGAGAATTCAGGAGATTTCTGTCTTTTCCAAAACATATTTTTTCTCATCAGCACTCAGAGTATCCCAGAGAGGTCATTCAAAGACATCTGGAAAGCCAGGGACAGGGCCACTGTAAACATCTGTTGCACACATTCATAAGCCTGTGGACATTAGTGGGGGAAGCAAAAGAGTGACAGGCGGGATGGGTGGCGATTTGTGGTTAGGGAGAGGCAGGTGTGGCCTGCTGGCTTTCTCCCATTGATATCTCTAGATGCGGAGGAAAACGAACCAACTGTGCTTTTTCTCTTTGAATCCAGAAAGTGCTGTTCTCTCTGGGAGGATCCTTTCTGTACTATGCTGACCGCTTCAAGCTCTACAGTGCCTTCTGCGCCAGCCACACAAAAGTCCCCAAGGTCCTGGTGAAAGGTAAGTCCTTGGAGACAGTGGCAGCCCAAGTCTGGTTCTCATTTCACATCCGGGTGCCTGATTGTGGTTGATGGCTTTAGAAGAAGCCCAGGAGTCACTGATGTGCTAGAAAGCCATTCCAACAAGCCACAAATATGGGTATTGAGAAGTGAAACATATTAATATCTTGAATTAATCATTTTACCAGTTTTCTTGTAATGAAAGTTTTGACTTGACCATTCTGGGCCAGAATTAATAGGTTGTTTTGCAGTTTTGTTTAAAAATCTCTGCTTTATTCCTGGTTTTCATTAATGAAGACATTAATGAAGACAAGCTAGTTCTCTTAAGCTGCCATTTCAAATACCTTTTTGAGGAATTATTTGTTTCTTTTGCCTATTTTTGTCCCTAGGTGTCTGATAATTGCTACTGACATCACTACTAAAGCTGTTTCAGTTATATACAAAAAAATCGCTCTAGTTACAGTTATTTTTTGTACAGAACAAAGTAGAATTGTTATGTTGGCAAGATACCTTTCTTTTTATACTTTACTTACTTTGGCAAGGTTGAGAATCAAACCCAGGGCCCCCTACATTCTGGGAAAATGCCCTACCACTGAGCTGTGTCCCCAGCCCTGATACTTTTTCTGATATGCTCTCAGAAGATGGTAAAACATCCTCAGAAAGCAATTTTCCATAGCTCAGTGTTTGGAAGAAAAGTAGAATTACAGTTATCAGAGCCTGGGAAGGTAGGGGGATTGGGGATTAGGATAAGGTTGGTTATTGGGTTCAAAAAGAAAGGAAGCCAGGTTGATGGTGCATGCCTGCCATCCTAGCACTCTAGACGCTGAGGCAGGAAGACTAATTTTGAGCCCAGCCTGGGCTGTTTAGTGACTAAGCAAGACCTTGTCTAAAAATAAAAAAGGGTTGTTGTCTTAGTTATTTTTCTTGTTGCAGAGACAAAGTACCTGACACTCACAAGTTAAAAGAGGAAAGATTTATTTCAGCTTACAGTTTGTAGAGGTTTCACCCCATAGTTGGTGGGTTCCAAGGCAGGGCACTATGCCAGATGGGGATCACAGAGGAGAAACAGTCCATGGCAAGCAGACAGAAGGCAGCAAGCAGTAAGCAGCTGCAGCAGCAGCAGCGAGCCTGCCTTCTTTCTCTCCTTTTATATTTCTTATAGGCTGTAAGCCTATGATTGGTGCCACCTATACCCAGGTTGGGGCTTCCACTATCCACACCCTTAATTCACAGTCACCCTAATCCAGCCACTTTCAAAACTAGGGCTTTAGGCGGATATCTAGACACAAGCCATAACAACTGGGGATGTGGATCAGTGTGAAAGCCCTGGGTTCAGACCGCAGTACCAAAATAAATAAATCAACAAATATTTTACAGTTAGAAGGAATAAGTTTTAGTGTTCTATAGTACAGTAGGGTGACTATAGTTAACAATAATATTATATATTTTAAAGTAATAAGATTTTGAGTGATCCTAACAGAAATGATAAATGAGATAGTTATGCTAATTACTCTGATTTGATTATTATATATTGTATACATTCATTGAAATACACTCTACCCATCCATGAATGTGTATAGTTATTATGTATCCATTTAAAAAATACCACTTGTATTGAAGCAAAAGTTTTTCACAGGTCAATATAATACATAATATCTATGAATTATCCAGTAATATAAGTAAAGACACCCCTCCCCAAAGAAAAATATTAAAGAAACATTTCCTTGGTAAACAGTAGAATCGATAGACAATTTGTTTTCAAAGAATCTCTGGAAATCAGCCTGTTATTTCTTAACATTTCACTGTGGCTGCCAAGTAAACATCTGCTAAGCAAGTCCCTTGACACGTGAATAATTTCCGTGTGTTATGCTTATGTTTGCTGCCAAAGAGGAACTAGCTTGACTTAATTTAAAACCTATTTGAGGAAATATTAGTGTAATATGGGTCTCCGGGTAATAGAAGAGCCTGTCCCAGATGGTGACAGACTTAATGGTAGTGCAGCCTGTGCAACAGGATTCTGGGGAGTCCTTGTCATGCTGTGTCACTCTAACCACATTTTCACGTGTGCTGCATTGGTCACACAGTTGTGTGTGTGTTTGTGTGTGTGTGTGTGTTTTAAAACTTTTGATTACTGCTTGTTATCAGATTGTTAAAGTAACCGTTTTAGAGTACTTTGCTTCATATGAAATTATATACCCATTACATTTCTTCAAGCAATTACTGCTCTTTAAAAATTACTCAATTAAATTAAATTCTATCCTTATGTATTTTTCTTAATTCAATAACATTATTTTTTGCACCTGAAAAATATTACATTCATGGGGCCAGGGATTTAGCTCAGTGGATCTGCCTCCTACCTTGCAAGTGCAAGGTCCAGAGTTCAATCTCCAGTACCAAAAAAAAATATTACATTCATGTTCAAAACTATCCCTTAAAACAGCAGGCATGACCTACATTTTCCTAATTGCCAAATGAGCTGAGAGCATGAAGAGACCTCTTTGAGAACGCGTGTGGGATCCTTAACAGACTCACACCTCCTGTACACACCAAGTGCTGCGAAACGTACTTCATGGGCCTGAGACACACACCATACTTTTGGACTTGAGCATTGGTGTGGGAGAGAGGGGGTGGGGTTCCCAGGCCTCTTCTAGACGTGGCCAAAGACTTGGAGTGCCCCCCAGAAACCGCAGCTTAAGAGTCTCTTTGGAATTTCATGATGGCCTATTATAATATCCTTGGAGTTAGCTTATACGCCTAACCCCTAGTGATGGGGGGGGAAAAAAGAAAGACACACACATATTTAAATATATGCCCGCTGGGTTTTTAAAAAATTGTTATTCATTTATTCAAGGACTGTCTGAGTTCCCCTGATATGCAGGTGCTGTTATAAAAAGTACTGAATCTCTGGAGTGCAGTATTTAATTTCTAATAAGCAGCAGTCATCCAGCTGAATATGTGGATTCTGAATGTGAAGAATGAGTTTGTTCAGAATATTGACTGTCTTTGTCCATTGGTTCATCTTAAAGGATACAACCCGGGAATAGCCACATAGAAGAGTGGCATAGGGCACGCACAGGGTTAGGGCCTGGAAGCCCACATGCCTGCTCTGGGCACACTGGCCTCCCAGCACTAGCCTGGATGCTTCACGTGTCCACTGTGGTCCCTTGGATAGCTCTTCCCCTCTCTTCCCAGCGTTCCTTTGCACCTGGAAGGCATTAGCCATGCTTTCTGGTCATCTACCGACAGACACCTCTCTGCTGGTTTGGGGCTCCCCAGGGCTGCTTGTTGGCCCCGGTGGAACCTCGATGAAAGCAAAGCTGCTTGGTCAGCTGGGTCAGCTCAGGTTCCCGGCCTGTGGATGCTAACAGAGGTAGCACCAAGTTGACAATGAACAGATCCTGAGAGAGATCAGCGTGGCTGTACTTGGCTGCCGCTGTCAGGGGCTGCTGCTTCTGTGTTTTCCTGATTGTGGTCAAAAGAAGGTTTTCCAGCAGTACAGTGCTTGAAAGCTTAAGAAGACCAGGGTAAGGCATGTTTAAAATGTAGGTTTGGGGTTGAGGAGGTAGCTCAGCTGCATGGCACCTGCCTGGCAAGTGCAAGATCCTGAGTTCGATCCTCAGTACAAAATAAAATTTAAAAATTAAAATAAAATGTAGGTTTTGCTGTTACTCAGGTCTGGCTAGGTGAGTGGATCAGAAGATTGCCCAGACTTGTCACTCACAGTTGCCAGGACAAGGGGTGCTTCGTGCCACAAGGGGAAGCAGCAGGGTTGGTCAGAATGCAGAGGAGTGACAGCAAAAAGCGAGCAGCAGACTTGCTGCGGTGAAAATGGAGGAGTGAGTGGGCCTGGAAAGCAGGGTCACCATTGCTGGCTCGGATACTTTCAGCAAGCTCTGGGGTCAGGTAGATGCCAAGGTATGTGATGCCAGGCCCTGGGGTGATGGGGACAGGAGAAAAGTGACCAAGTTCAGAGGCTCTTAGAGGAGGTGGCCATGTGTGGTGACTCTGAATGGACCCTTGCAGGTCTTTCAGTACCTTTAGGAACTGGCCAGCCCAGGGAGGAGTCTTCCGGGGCTCAGTGAGGGCCCATGTGTCAAAAGATTGGCACAAAATGGCATGCTTAACAGAAGGAGAAGCATCAGGCCCTGCAAGTGCAGGTGTGCAGGGTTCACAGACTGCCCCCTTTAGCTCATTTGGCTGACGGGGCAGTTGTCTGTCTGGGCTGAGCTCTCCCCTTCCCTCCTTCTCATTCCTGTGAATGGGGCACCTTGGATAAGAACCTGTGAGGGGAACAGGACATAGGTAACCATTAGGGCGGCCCACCTGACACTCTGTACCTTAACCCTTCTAGCCAAGACCGACATGGCTTTCAAGGCATTCTTGGATGCCCAGAACCCTCGGCAGCAGCACTCGTCCACGCTGGAGTCTTACCTCATCAAGCCCATCCAGAGGATCCTCAAGTACCCGCTGCTGCTCAAGGAGCTCTTTGCCCTGACCGATGCTGAGAGCGAGGAGCACTATCACCTGGATGGTGAGCACGCGTCCCCCGGCCTCCCCCGGCTCGGTCCCCGAGAGGGTGTCCAGGTGGCCTCTTCATTTCCTGACCTGTGCTCTTCTAGTGGCCATCAAGACCATGAACAAGGTCGCCAGCCATATCAATGAAATGCAGAAGATCCATGAAGAGTTTGGGGCTGTGTTTGACCAGCTGATTGCTGAGCAGACTGGCGAGAAGAAAGAGGTAAGGAAGCCCTTGCTGTGTCTGTCTGGGCTTGGATTGGCTGGGTTTCTTTTTTTCTTTTTCTTGGTACCAGGGATTGAACTCAGGAGGCAGGCGCCAGAACCACTGAGCTAAATCCCTGACCCATGGGTGGGTTTCTTTTAATAAGGTACTGCCTGCAAATACAGTAGTCATGTTATTGTTTTCGTTGGTGGAACTTTTGTCCTTTGTCCAAGGCAACGTTGTGAATTATCTTCTTCAGCTGGACTATTTCTTCACTTGATCTCAGCCAAAAGGCTGAGAATTGATTACTTCTTAATATAGGAAGCTCACCATCCGCCTTTGGGATCTCTGGTTTTATTCTAAGCTCATGTGAAGATGAGCTTTTATTACTGTGATCTGGGCTACTTTAAGCATCTGTAAAGGCTGAGACCCTGTCTTTAAGATCAGAATCGCATCTGGCATGTAATAGGTGCTGGAGAAACATGTGTTGAATGAAAGTAAGTTTCTAGCGACTAAATCTTTGTTTTTTTCTCCAAGTCTACACAAAAACCTATGTAGATGTAGTGACAGGGACAGATTCACCCTAAGAAGGCTGAGGGGGAACTAGAAGTTGCGCCCAAGTCACTGCCAAGGTCTTCCCTGAATAGAAATGTCTGTAAAGCTGAGCTGAGGCATAGGGCCGTGACACGTGACCATCCTCACTAATGTGTCTGTCCACTCAGATCCAGCTGGAACATTGAATTAGTTTTGCTTTCCATTAAAAAGAAAGCGAGAAGCTGGGAGGGAACTGTGAGGCAACCTAGCCTGGACATGGTTAGGAGGGGCAAGGGCAAAGGAGGTTAGTAGAATTCGGTGGTTTAGCCTAGGCTGTAGGACACCCATGACCTTCGGGGATGTAAAGGGTCACTATCCAGCCTCAAAAGGAAGTCCAGTCACTGTAATTCAATCAGATGTAAGGAACATTTAAAGGAATTTACCTTACCTGTTTGGTTTTTTTTTTGAGATGGGGTCTCACTATGCAATTCAGGCTGGCCTTGAACTGACTGTGTAGCCTAGGGTGGCCATGAATTTGTGGCAATCCTCCTGGCTCGGCTTCCCGAACGCTAGAATTATAGATGTATGCCACCACATCCACTTATCTTACAACTGAGATATGAAAGACTCAGTCAGGTGCTATTGGGGTTCATGGAAAAGATCCAAAGTGCAGATCCATGTGTGGGATATAGAGATGTAGAGTTGTGGGGGAAATGAAGTGGGGTTTTCAGGGCTGGAGGAAATCCCTGAGGCCAGGGCCAGATGGAAAGAATTTGCGTATCTATTCCCCACACTTGCGGAGCTGCAGAGCTGTCACGGTGTAAAAGGCTAGAATCTGAGGGCCCAGGAAGGTGTGCCGCAGAGGATATGCAGTTTTCAACTGAAATACTCGGTTCTGGTCTTTTTGTTTGCTTGTGTGTTTGGCTCCATAACATTACAAGCAGAACAGGGGAAGTTTTTCAGCCTACTTAGCAGATCATTTAAAGAAATGGATGCTGCTACCTTGGAATTAGTTTTCACTATTTTGTAAAATGTTTATAATAAAAAAATCCTTTTTAAAGAGCAAAATAGCAAAAAGACAGAAAAGAAAACCCTACTGTCTCAAAACACAACCTGACATTTTAAATTTACTTTGATTTAGAAAAATTAATGAATATGGATATGCTTAAATATTTTGGAAGTAGTTTATATCTTGATTTTTGTACTGAACACAAAATATTCCTATTATTTTAAATTTCTCTGTGATATTTCATTGTGTGGCTGAACATTGATTTGTACTTAATTCCCACTGTTAGGCAAATTTCTTAGCATCATTTATTGACTCCTTTAAATAATACTGCAAACATTTTCGATCACGAAGCCCTCCCCATCTCCCCTTCCAATTTTTTTTTTCCATTTTGACAGAAACAGCTTATACTAGGTTATAGAATAAGCATTTTCATTCTATTTTTATGTTTTCATTATATACCAAGTCAGTATCTGGATTTTAAGGACCTTAGGAGAAAGTGACAATGTTGCCGATAAGTGGGTAACACAGATAGTGGGTTGCAAAGAATATATAAAAACAAAGATGGAGATGGTCAAAGTCAGAGGCTGTAAAAGGAGTAGAGCTTGGGAAAAACTCAGGTCCTCTGAAATGAAATCCTGACAGTGAAGTAAGTAATCTGTCCAGCAGGGAACAAAGAGACAGTGAGGCGAAGAGCGCTTCCTGCTGAACCGAGATTATAAATAGAAGTGTGCAGGAGATGGAAGGAGGGACCCTTGACTAGAAGCCAGTATTAAAAGAGCAGGAAAATCTTATATTGCTATCAGACAGTTCAAAGCCCTGAAAAATTGTAAAGTTTGGAAAAAAATGTCAAAAGAGAGCAATAAAAGACTGTTTTAGCAGGATAAGATGAACCAGCAGGAAATAGGCCCTGGGCGGAAACTGATTATTCAAAGGCAATTGATTATTCAAGGGGCACGACCAAAATCCCATTTGATTGCTTTTTTTGCACTGAAGAAAATGGTCCTGAAACTGGAAAGGATGCAGTGGCTTTGATTCCACCAGAATAAAACCTCAAGGAGGATGGGCCTGGAGGAAGGGCCTGAGAGAACCGAGATTGTTGATGAGGGTCTACAGTGCCATTCACAGCGGTGTGCAGAGGGGTAGGCTGGTGCCTGTGGGGAGCACACACTGTGTTCTCACTCCCATAGAGGTGATTCCAGGTCCTTGTAGTTGCCTTTTAATGGCGACATCCAATAAATACCTCAAGTGGATTTATGAACAATTGGCAGGCAGTGAGGACTAGGAACACTGTCAGTATCTGCTGGTAACTGCAGGCTTATGTTGAAGTGGTAGCATTCTAGGGATACAGGATACCTGAGTCCTGTCTTCAGCCAACTTTCCTTGTGGTATCTCTGGGGTGTGTTCACAGAAAACAAAGCCGGTGAGGAAACATTTTAGGGTGAAACTGGGCCTTTAGTCTTCTACCCCTGTGTTACACTCTGGAGAGTGGCTCAGCAGTAGCAATGTCTCCATATTTTGTACTGATAGAGCCACATTGCCACCTCTATAGTGTGTTTTGGTGGCTTGAGAGGGGTCTACCAGTTGCCTCATATTTGATGGCGGGCCACCAGATTGCTGCTGTTGTCTAGAAACACAGCAAGATCGTAAGCGACATCATAAACAAGAGCCATTTATTGCTAAAAGATTAATTCCAGCCTTTCAAACACTTGAACCCATGCTTTGAGGAAGAGGACATTGGGCTTAATTTGTGTAGACCTGGAAATAGAAGTAAGAGGCCTGTGGGCAGGTACATTAGGAGGCCCATGTGAGGAAGAGCTCTTAACAGTTTGGGACAAACACAGATGGGGTAGACCGTGGTTTGTGAGACCTGTGCAGTCTTGTCCTCTGATAGGTACATAGAGACCAGGGTAAGATATCAGCTGATCTTCCAACCTGTGACTGTTGCTGGGATTCTGACAGGTTTGAAGAGGGGTGGTGAGTCAGTGAGGAAAGCTAGACACGACCACAGTACTTCTGTCTTAACATGGAGGACATGTTCCAGACCCCATTGAGTCCCCAAAACTGCATAGTGCCAAAGCATATTTATACCATGATTTTCCCTCTACATTCATATGCAGATTTGCCTTTTCTATATTAGTAGGCACTTATCACACACCATAGCCAAAACATCTGCATTTTGTGGTGTGGCAGCAAAACTAGCATGAATTTCTTTTTCTTCAGTTACAATTTCATGGATAGAAGATTTGTTCTTAGCAACCTGAGCCTGCAATTTTCCTCCCTAATTATTTTGAGAACTTTCACCTTTTCAACTTAAAGGAAGCACCTGACAGCTTTTCTTTGTCATGTTCAAATTACCAGCATCAATATTCTTGTGCTTTGAGACCTTTATTAAGTAAAACGAGTGTTACTTTAACACAAGCACTGTGACAATGTAACACTTGATAACCAAAATGGCTGCCAAGTGACAAATGGACACAAGAGACACCCTGGGAAAAGGGATACTTTGTGTGCCAGGTGGGAGGGAGAGGGGCAGCATGAGATGCCATCATACTAGTCAGAATGGCATGCAATTGAAAACTCATGGAAGGGTTGTTCCTGAAATTTTCTGTTTAGCATTTTTAGGCCTCAGTTGACCATGGAGAACTGAAACCATGGAAATCAAAACCACGGATTGGGAAGGATGACTGTATTGTGAGATATAAACACTGGATGGACTGTCATTGCCCTCTCTGGGTCGTCATATCCTGATGGTTCTACAACTGGAAGAACTAGTCTGAGATAATTTAGTGTTTAACCATGGAGGGGTTCAGGCTGTGACTTTGTGACCTCTAAGGATTTCAGCCTTCATTGTGCACATAGCTATCGAGAAATCTTCAAACTCCTAATTTAGCTTTTTTCTTACTCCTCTGAAGTAAAATAAAATCTTTAAATTGAATTGGAAGAATAAATAATTTGATTCCACTGCTTCCTGGGAGACCATATTCTCCAGTGGAAATGTCTTGAGATTTTGAGGGAAGATCTTTCTCATTGACAACCGTTATCTCCTTGGGAAACGGTCTCTATTTGAACATAAAAGATCTTTAATTTTGTAGATCAGGTTGATAGATAAAACTGTGCATTTCAGAACCTTGGTTTTTACCCTTTTGTCATCTTATTCTTAAAATTCATGTAGACAAACACAATAAAAAATAAAAAATATGGACAGTTTTTTTTTTTTTTTTTTTTGGTGTGTGAATCCCCTGTGTTTTTTTAGTAATCTGAAGTTCTTCAATATGGACATTTCATATGAATTAAAGAATTTTTCCATTAAAATTTCATCACACTGGGCCGGGGATTTGGGTCGTGGTGCTGCCGCCTGCCTTGCAAGCACAAGGTCCTGAATTTGATCCCCGGTACAAAAAAAAAAAAAAATTTCATCACATTGTAGCTCAAACATGGCAAAACATAGTGATACTATTAGTTGGCATTAGAAGAATAAAGTAAATATTATTGTATCTGCCACCTATTGCTTCCAGTGCAGTGTTTCTTAGATGTTGGCAAGTTGAGAGTATTGTTTTCAATGTGATCTATCCTTTTCTGTGCTATTTCTCTTTTATAGTTCCTTTATTTACATTGATGAGTAAAAATTATACTGGATGATCCTCAATTTACAGTGGGGTTATGTCCTTACCAAGCCATCTTAGGTTGAAAACTCTACAAAAGTTTGTATGCTTGTTTGTTTTTCTGTGCTACGGATTGAACCTAGAGCCCTGCACATACTAAGCAAGTGCTGTACCACTGAGCCCAAACCCTCAGCCTCCAAATTTATTTAATCCCCCAATCAATCCATTATAAAGTTGAAAACTTCACTTGAGCTATGGTAAGTTGGAGACCGCTCCCCCACCCCGTATATATGTATGATGTGTTGTTATATGTAAATATTATGCAGTGGCTAAACCCAACCAGCTAACTTATGCATTATGCATTTGATCACATGCTTAAGCAGATGTTTTTAGGAATGATGTTTTCACCAAGTAAAACTGACAGCAGCCTGCCATATTTTAAAACTTCATGAAAACGTGAGTGTGGACCACTTTCCCCAGTCAGTTTTGCTGTCTCTGATTTACAGGTTGCAGATCTGAGCATGGGAGACCTGCTTTTGCATACCACCGTCATGTGGCTAAACCCACCAGCCTCACTGGGAAAGTGGAAAAAGGAGCCAGAATTAGCAGCCTTTGGTATGTATCAGAAGAGGGTTTTGAGGAGGGGGAAAGGCTGGCTTAATTTTCAAAGCAAGAGCATTTCTTTTCTAAGTCACAGTTTATCAGAATAAAACTATTTATAGTTTTTGGAGGTTGTCTTCCTGCTTTGGCCATTACCTTCTTACAAATACTAAATAAAACCTTCCAGTTAAATATGTATAAAGTACCCAGCTGCAGGAGTGGGAGGACATGGCTGTGCCCTGGTCCATTCCAGGTAGAAACAGATGGGAAATGAGCTTTTTTTTTTTTTTTGCCGCTAGTCCTAGTATCATTTCAAAGTAATGGGCTTATAATAAACCAAGGAAAATTAAAATGAAAGATCAAGAGATAAATGTCTCTGTTTCTGAGACCTCAAATCCTGGATTTTAAAATTTTCACCCCAACTCTGTGTTGCTATACGCAAAGCCAGAATTTATGAATTTAAGTTGAGCTGTTGTTGCAACTTTGGATGCTTAATCAGTTGTGAGATACAAAGCAATTATGTTGTTACTAATAGCAGTGGAAGTAGACAGTTTATGATTGGTTTTTTTTTAATAATCTAGTTCAGATGGATGCAGTTGGTGCAATCAGAGATCTCTTGTGATTGTATCGTATTAATATGCTTCTTGTGAGAGAGAGAAAACTATGGGTTAGTATAGTGGGAATTGTGCGTAATTCCGGAAATACAGCTTATGGTTTGCTATGCAGGTGTGAATATAACATAATGTAGTGTTGTTCCCAAGCACAAACGCTCTGTGCCCTGTGCTTTTGCTTTATGCTGTGTTTTTCCCTGGCATCTCCCTAGAAGGTTCTATGGTAGGAAATGTGGCATTTACCATTCTTTTATCATATATCATTTTTCTGAGCCTGGGGGTTGGGAGGTTGCTTTCTGCTTCTTTAACTGAATTCTTTTTTCCTCCTCCATAATATGAACAAAATATTCCCAAATGGAACATCTTAGTCATATTAAAATCAGTGTTTAATACAACGATTGGTCTTCCCACTTAGATCCACTTATCCTTCATTGAAAAATTAGTCATATTCTCCAAATTTCCCAAGAGCCATGATAGCTGTTGATGACAGTTCACTAAGAATAATGGAAGAGCGTGTAAGTGTGCTGAGGAAACATGTGACTAAGTAGAGTATACAAAGATGTATTGGGCTTTGAAGCAGTGGGTAGTTTTTGATGGGGGATAGGTGTTTTTAGGGGGCAGCAGCACTTGCTTTGTGCTCCCTAGATTGAACTACACTAGCAGTGCCAGAGTCCAGCATTTAGGTATTTCATGATATGTCCCATGGAGTTATAAATATACCAATTTAGCATAGGAAATTATTTTGAGTGGAAGAAAGTAGGAGTGGGCAAATGTTTTTCTGTTTGGGGCTGCATAGTAAATTTTGGGCATCAGGGGCAAATGGCTATGTGCTTTGCTGTCGTCACCAAATGGTAACAGAATGAATGAGCTGGCTGTGTTAGCAGCCTGTACTGTACAGGCAGCAAACAGGCCTGCGTTTGGTCCAAGGGCCCTGTTTGCCAACCCATGGAAAATGCCAGTTACGAGGTTGCGGGCTTCCGGTGCCGTTCATTAAGCCAGTAGACTCAGATGGGACTCTGCATTCCTGTTCCCTGCCTCCTGGCTTGTTTGTGGGAGGCAGGTGTCAGATAGTTGACTCCCAGGAGTGGGGGCCCCGGACACCTGTGTTCATAGATAGATACTGCGCACTCCAACCCCAGGGCACCCAGCAAACTTAGTAGGCCTATAGAGATAACAGGTGTGGAGACGAGCTTATTTGTGTTCAGAATGTTGTTCAGAGCCACAGTAAAGTAACGGTAAAGAGAAAGAAAAAAGATGAAAGTTGGGGTTCTAAACAGAGTCGTCATAATGAGCAGCTTTGTGGCTGAGTCTTAGGTAAGATCCTTACAGGTGGGGCTGTGACAGTTTCACTGTGATTTCAAGTAGAGCAGCGGAGCTGAAGGAACCTTACAAGCAGTACATTGTGAAGTAGAGAGTCGTGCTGGAATTAGGTTGGTTCACATTGATCAGGAAGCTTTGAGTTAAATCGTGGTTCACTTTTTGTTTTCATATAAATCTCTAATTTCAGGGAATAGTTCAGCTTTCTGCTGAAACTGATGTTGACCTGTTGCCATCTCAGCACCTCGAGGCTTTATGGTTGGGATGGCTCACGGGTACTGAGTGTTAATGACCATCGCCTTAAACAGCGAAGCACAAACAGAAGTTGCTTTAGGCTTCTGCATGGGAGGTATCAAGACTTCGCGTTTTAAGGAACAGAGAAGGGACTGTGGGCTGAGGAAGGTAGCCAGGAGCCTTGAGGGTCAGGGCCGTTTCAGAAGGGCTGGGATGATGCCATGTAGCCCATCTTGGTAAGGTGGAGCCGTTCATAACTCCATCCCAGTGCTAGGCCAGGGGTTGCTCTCTGTTCCTCTTGTCATGCTCTGTGGTGGTTAAGCTCAGGGGAAACTGAGGCAGACACATTAATCTTCTTCGAGCTAAACAGACCCTTGAACTGTGGTCCCGACGAGAGGGCGGCTCTTCTGAGATGAATGTCACTGGGTCCCCTCTCCTGAGGTGGAAGGAACTCCTGTCACTTTCAGAGGAACCCAGCTCTCCTGGCCACTCTGATTTCAGATGGCCTCATGGTGCCACCCTGGGTTTCTTCAGGCTGAAGGGGCCCAGTGCTCTGCATAGCAGCCGTGGCCCGCATGTCAGTGGGAAGCTCTGGAAGGAAGCCTCCAGCCTGTCCTCTCGTGCACACCCGGGTGGAGTTAGCTTCTTTGTGTCTTTTATTCTGAGAGTTGGACGTTAGGATGACCCCACACAGGGGGAAGACGGAGCTGTCCTAAGTAGGATGGAGAAGGAGCCAGATACTTGGGGATGGCCTGGAGCCTGACACCCATCTCTGAAAATTCTCAGAACCTTCATTCCCCTTGAATTCTCTGTCTGCTCTACTGGGCTGCACCTCCAGCCACTACATGACAGAGGGATGAGTCTTCTCAATTGCATCATCATATGGTGGAAAAGGCAAAACATCTGCCTCTGACCTCTTGTTTAAGGGTACTAAGTGTGTTCGTGAGGGCAAAACCTATGACCTGATCTCTCCCCAAAGGCCCTACCTCCTAAAACCATCACAGTGGTGATTAGTTTCATGTAGACATTTAGACCATAGCAGAGAGCTGGACACAGGGAACCAAGGATGTGCTGGGACCATCCTTCCATGCCTTCTGGGTACCAGTTCTACTTCCCCTAGGAGGAGTCAGAAGCACTGCATGTTAGGCATGCTTGGCATTGCTTCAAGAATTCTCTAGAAAATTATCCATAACTCCATTGTTTCTCCAAATCCCCTGAAAGAATGTAAGAATGAAGCTATATATTCACTTCTCCTGAAGAGTTTCCACTTACTCAAATCTGTTTGGAAGAAGTGAAATTGCATTTTTCTCCATAAACTACCTTTCCTTTCTTTAGGTCACAAATAGGAAAATATTTCCCAAGTTATGAAAACTGTGTAGGGTGAGGGTTGGTTTAATTTCTATAAATGTAAGTCACCTTCAGCGATTGTATTATTACTGAAGACATCTGTATTGTTCCTCCAGCTACTAAATTAGCTACTACGTTTTTGTTGAGTATGTGTCAGCTTAAGTTTTAACTTGAGAATAATATAGCTAAAATATGTTTTACCAAAAAGTTTCAGGAGGGGGCATTATTTCCATCTATTTGTGCTCTGTTAATTTTGGACCTGGAAAATTCTACCTCCATAGTCTGTTTATTTTTCACATATGATGAATCCACTAAAGATGGGTGAGAATCAGTTCCTTGGGATCTCGTCTTCCTCCTTCTCATAACTGTCCTGTTAAGTTGTCCATGTTAAGAGGGAAGCCGCACACATTTTGTGCCATAACTACCTTTATTTTATTTTCTTCCAGTCTTCAAAACTGCTGTGGTCCTAGTGTGTAAAGATGGTTCCAAACAGAAGAAGAAACTTGTAAGACTTTTTATTTTGTCCTAGTGTTTGCAAATATCTTTTGTATAGTTCTCAATCACATCTGCTTGCTTCTGCCCCTTTGTCAGCAAGAGGACTTTATGATTTCTTTTCTTTTGTAAGTGTTCCCAGGGACCCTGGCTTTCAGGAGGCTTCTATTTGGAGCAGGAGGTGCACAGCAATCTGTCTGCTCTGCCTTGCCCCATGGCCCAGTGCTTTCTCAAGGCTATTTTCCCCTTTTCCTACTGCCCCTCTGCTTACGTTGTGATCTTTGCTCGCCTCTTCTCTGCCCCTCCTGTCTGTATTTGGCTAGCAAACTCATTTATATGCCCTCAGCAGATTTATCAGGCAGCTTCCACTTCCTGCACTTTAGGGTGGCATTACTTTGGGTGGGCCCTGGAGTTGCTTGGTGAGAAAATGGGAGGGGCTGGTACCGGTGAATTAGCTTGTTCTTATGCAGCTGGCTCTTTCTCTCCTGCAGGTGGGAGCTCACAGACTTTCAATTTATGAGGAGTGGGACCCCTTCCGATTTCGACACATGATCCCTACCGAAGCCCTGCAGGTCCGAGCTTTGGCAAGTGCAGGTAAACTCTAACGTGTGCTGGCTTCACAGTCCCTTGTGTATGTGCGATGTCTGTGCCCACAGTCTTGGTCTCATCACCCTACCTTTCTTTTCCTTAGATGCTTAACTCTCTTTTCCCTCCATCTCTTCATTATCTCTTGCTAACCCAGCCATTTGTAAGATACTGAATGGATGAATGAACCAAGTAAATGAATGGATAGTAACTTCAGAATGGCTCCAAGGAATTATGATTTTTCTGTTTAATAACGTTACAGTGACTAGAATCTGAGTAGCAACAAGCCTTGTACTTCTACAAAGAATCCTTGAAACTGAACAAAGCCCACATAAATTTCTCATTTGCCTTTTAACTGACTGACCAAAAGTATGAAAAAGCCATTGAATGCATATTTCTTTGCCTGAAGTATCTATCATACATCTTTATCTTTGGCATGAGTAGAAGGCGTTTGAAATGTTCATTCTTTTTCTGTCATCCAAGTAATAAAGTGAGTTGTTGGGTAGCATTGAGTATACTTGATAATGTAGTTAGATGATGCTCCAGCACATTGGAAGTAAACTTTAGCCTGGTATTGATTGAGGACTGCGATTTTTCTGAGACCCAGAGCCCCTCATCCTCTGCTTAATTTTTTTTTTTTTTTGGTACCAGGGATCGAACTCAGGTCCTTGCACTTGTGAGACAGGCGGCAGAACAACTGAGCTAAATCCCTGGCATCCTCTGCTTAATTTGAGGCCAACTTCTGTGTTGATGAGAATCAATGGTGGCCCTCTCGGGCACACAGCAGAAGGGGCTTCTTTGGGAGTCAGGTGGAAACGTTGGTCTCGTCTGTTCCCCATTCCAGTTGTAAAGCAGGTGCAGCTTTTGGGTAGTAAAGAGAGGCCCTGGAAGGGACATCTTCAGGTGTATTTCTCTTTCATGCGTCTGGCCTCTAATATGAATGTTAGGTTCTTACTGACTGATTTGTGTCGTGTAGCCTCCTTGTTTCCACTTGTCACCTCTAAGCAGTAAAAGTGATCTGGTCCTGATAGAACCACCTAGTCTGGGATCAGGAGGAGAAACCTCTTGCAATATTGATTCATTTCCGTTATTCTCACATTTTGAACTTCCTTCACAGTGCAGTATGAAAACTCAGATGCAAAAGCTGCACAGGTCAAGTATGTATGAGATGATTAAAGTTTCTCTCTATGCTGCCCTCACAATAATTTATTGTGATGCCTTTTTAGTTATGATTTGACTTGCAAAATTCACTTAGGGGTGAATTTATAGGAACCTGTAGATTGTGGGTCCACAAAAGCTGCAGTGGTGTTTTGAGATTTAGACAGTTAAATACTAGTATTGTCTTAATGTAGAATCTTAGCTTATGAATTATCTAGCTCATGTATTTCCTAAGCCAAGTTTTTAAATGGGGAAACTTTATTTCTATAGCAAGTTACAGGGTTCCTAGCTAGGTATTTTGCCTTCATGAAGGACAAAGGCTTTATGTTTTAGAAACAAATCTATCGTTGTGACTTGACATTTCATTCTCATTCTCTGCTTCTCATTCAAATCAAATTTGAAACCATCAAGCATACTGTAATTGCTGTAAGAACTAGTCAAAATGTTCCTTATTAGGAAGTGCATTCCAATAGATTTGAGAACCAGCATGTGGAATTTCATGATTTTTATCTTAACTTTGGGAAAGTTTGCAAAACTTTTTGCAAAATGGATTCCAGTTGAGATTAGATAATGTAACCACAATGAGGGTTTGTACCTAGGGTTCTGATCGCTGATTGAGAATGAGGCCTCACCTCATGGTGGGCAGCTTTAAAGTCTGTAAGGAGTTGTTCCTTTCACGAGCACTTTATTCATGACCTAAAATAATATGGTAGTGTTAACACTGCAGAGTGTAGAAATTACAGTTGGCTCTGAATGGACACATTCTGCATCCTTGAATTCAACTAGCTATGGATAGAAAATACTTGGTAAAAAACTTACATCTGTACGGAACATGTGCACACTTATTTTTCTTGTCTTTATTTTCTTTTTCTTTTTTTTTGGTACCGGAGATCGAACTTGGGTCCTTGCACTTGGGAGGCAGGCGGCGGAACCACGGAGCTAAATCCCCGGCCTATCTTGTCTTTATTTTCTAAACAGTGTAGTATAAAAATGATTTAGCATATTGTATTAAGTATGATAGTAACCGGGAGATGATTTAAAGTATATGGGAGCATGCATGCATGTTATGTATAAATGCTACAACATTTTATATGAGGGACTTAGGCATCCTTGAACTTTAAAAGCCACAGGAGTCCTGGAACCGCTTCCAGGTGAGATACCAAGGTTGGCTGTACTTTGAAATGTGAACAGCTATTCTTCATCTACTTCGCACACCTTTGATGGGCACTTGGGAGGTCTGGGGAAGAGCAGCCCCATTCAGTCTCCAGGCAGCTTACCAGGGCATTGGACTTGCCTCTTATATCACTGGCATGATGAAAATATCTTAGAATCTTGGGCACTTATTAATCCAACTGTTGTTAAAAGAACTAATCACTTAATTAAAATAGTTTGGTCAAACTGGCTGCACAGCGGAAGAGTAAGTTCCTCAATCAATATGATTGATTGAAGGGCCCTTTATATTTTGCACTTGGTAGTTTTCCAAGTTTTTCCCCTTAGCATTATTAAGTTTTCAGTCTCTTCATGACTTCAGGATAGGAATGAAGTATCTTTGGTCTTGTACTGTTCTGCACTGTTTTATCAGACAGCAAAGTGTGAAAAATGATTTTTGCAAAACTGTAAATGACTCCACTTGAAATGTACGTTCATTTGTCCTTGTTTTGCCTTATCTAGATGCAGAGGCAAATACTGTGTGCGAAATTGTCCATGTGAAATCGGAATCTGAAGGGAGGCCAGAGAGGGTCTTCCACCTGTGCTGCAGGTAAGCCTGGCCCGGAGGGGTCCAGGCCGTACGGCCCAGGGACCATCCTTCCATCCTCTGTCCACTCAGCAACCTGTGCCTCTTTGTGCTCCACATACTTTTCCTGTGCACTGGAGAAGTCAACAATAACTTAGCTAATTTAATATCTTTCTGAAAGGAAGTAGGAATTTCCAGATATATTCAACATATTTCCCTTCTGTAGAGCAGAACGGCCTGGTCATTTTACAGTGTTGCATCTTGGTATTTGGGCACACTGTTTCCACCATAAGGTCTCTGAAATGCAGCAGACAGAGCTGGCTGGGATGAGGTGGTGGTGTGTGGAGTCATTACCAGGATTCTTGATCATTTTGAGAAGCTGAGAGTAAGGAGCTTAACCTCTGTTGATCACCTGCAGAGTGAACACTAAACTTGTAATATGGGCTTCTACTTATTTCTTCCTGATTTTCTTCTCCTTCCCCTTCTCTGTCCCTTCTCCCTTCTTCCTTCCTCTCCTACCTCTTCTGTGAGAGTTTGAGGTCTTCTCCCACATTCAGCCACTTTTTTTCTTTTTATTTCCCCCTAGAAATACCAAGATAGATGGTCCCAACAGACTATAAATATTTGCCTTTAAATACGGCCGTATTTAATCATGCTTTATTTTAATCATAGGCACCCATGCTATGCTCATAAAAACAACATAACAATGTTATTATGATTAGTAGTGATATTTTATAATGCTCTTGGTAGTATAGTAAGAAGGTGCATTTACCAAATCAAAAATATGTGGAGCATCTTAACCTTTATTATTTTATTTAGTCAGGCCAAGGAGAAACAAGGCTCATAGAAAGTGTTTTGGCTAACACATTATAGGATATGAACATGGGTTCAAACTCAGGTGGGTTTAACTTTAAAATATGTGTTTTGTGTCTCTACATTATCTCTCTGGTGACAGGTGTCAACAGAGAGAGATTCCCGAGAATCTGTTGGGAGAAGTGGAAAGTTTTTTTTTTATTATTTTTTAATATTCCACATGTGAGCCAGGAGTGGTGGAGTATGCCTGTAATCCCAGTACTGTGGGAGGTGAAGGCAGGAGGATCTCAACTTTGAGCCCAGATCGAGAAACTTAGCAAGACCCTGTCTCAAAATAAAAGGAATGGGGATGTAGCTCATCATAAAAGACTTAGGTTCAGTCTCTTGTAACACAGACACACACATGCACACACACAGGTACACAAATTCCACGTGTGGCTTGAGAGCCATCTTTACCATCTGTTTAGGATGTTCTAATTGTGATTTTTTTTTTTTTGTAAAATCCAAGGAGTTTAGGAAGCCTGTCTCTTAGAGGTGCCATATTTGTCGTCATAAAGAATATCAGGTGACACATGGATAAAAATATTGAGAACTCAATAAGAAAAATAACTCTTACCTAGGAGGTTCTTTTTTCACCACGAGAACTAGGACATTGGAAGATTTTCCAGTTCTTAACACTGTGGCCTTGATACTTAACCAGTTGAAATGGATCATGGAAGGAGTAGACATTTAACAGGAGGAAGGCTAATTTTTAAGGAAACTAAGAACATTGGGATATCAATCTTTGGATGTTCGACAGAGTTGCAAGAATCTTGTGGTTTATTTTTCCTCAAAAACATTTTAGGATCTAAGACTGTGGCTTAAGTGCCGAGAACAGAATTTGTCAACTTCCTGGGACAAAATCCCTCTGCCCATTGATCTGTTCATTAATGAGATTCTCTGCCCAAAAAATGGCTGCAGAAGATGAGTCCTAAAGCATGGGAGAGAGGAGTAAGCCTTCATTATCACCAGCTATGAGCAGGCGGCTATGTGGAGAAGGTGGACACATGGCTTCAGTCTCTAACCTTTGGCTCAGGACATTTGTTAGGCTGCCCCTGAGGACATTAGAAGTTCCCGCCTGTGAAGTACCATTTCCTTGACACCTGTCAATCTTCTTTTCTTAGCTCTCCAGAGGGCCGAACAGATTTCCTGAAGACTGTGCATTCGATCCTTCGAGATAAGCACAGAAGACAGCTCCTCAAAACCGAAAGCCTCCCCTCATCCCAGCAGTATGTACCCTTTGGAGGAAAAAGATTATGGGCGCTGAAAGGCGTCAGGCCATCCATGAGCAGGGCAGGTACTGTGGGGATTCACACGTTCAAGATCCCCGTCACCCCTACTCCACTGTAGAACACCAGTGAGCTTGACGTCCTTGTTGAGCAGGAGTTAGATGTGGGCGTGGGGGGCTGACTGGGAGTACAGTCTTTCCTGGTGTGGGAGTCCTGGCCCTTGCTCCTTCCCTGTGCCTCCCTGGGGATCTGCCCTTCCTTCTCTCCTCTTGCCTTCCCTGAAGTCTTCCCTTTGCTGCCCTCTTCTTTTCGCTGGTGAGCTCCTCTCTCATTTGCTGAGCCAGCAAGCAAACGCATCCTCTTTCCAGAGGGGCTGTCCTAGCACCCTTGTGGAATAACAGTCGCTGCTTTGCATGATGGCCAGCTTTGTTTAGCAAAAAGCAGTGTGTCATAGTCTCAGCAAGGTCAGAGCCCACTGTTCTGGGAATGTGGCAGCTTTGTAACTGGCAGCATGGTAATGCCTGTTCTCAGAAGCCCAGGTTTGGTAGACCAGATGACAGGTCAGATGGTGACCCTTATCTTGTGCCTGCAAGTTTATTTTTATTTCAGTGTTAATTTGGGGAAGCCTTCAGCTGCTACTGGAAAGAGAAGAATCTAGTATTGAAAAGGGCTCAGAATAAATAGACTTGCAGGACTTACCCCATCACTCTGGAGCAGGGAGGAAAGATCAGTATTACCACTTATAACTAGCAGTTGTAAGACGGATAATAGAAGGAACAATACTTTCATAACATTGAGAGGTACTGAATGATGATAGTCGCATTTTAATCACTCTTTTCCTGAGAGGCAGCCAAGAATTTTGCAGGGAGGATTCCAAGGAAATAGAGTTTCTTTGCCAAAAAAGACTTTTTAACCTTTGCCCCAACTACTTTTCTACTGGTTCTCGATGGTGTTGAAGAGCCATGGATAGAATTGTGAATGGTTGAAGGTGTAACATACCTAGCTTGCTTGACATGAGCTATTACTTTGTTATTTTGGTGCCAGGGATCACACTTGGGACCTTGCACTTGTGATGCAGGCGCCAGAGCCACTGAGCTAAATCCCTGGCCTGAGCTATTACCTTTTTTAAGCACCTTAAGTTTATTTGGGGGCAGGGGTTTCATCTCTTCTCTAACCTGGTGTAACACACCCAGCACTCTCCAAGGTATTATAAGAGTCATGCTTGCAACCATATTCATAATTTCTCATAGGGTCCCCAAGTACGGACAGTTCCTTGTCCTTTAGAGCTCACTAGAGAGACTTTTATCTTGGAATTGTTTCCCCTGCTCCTCCTCTTGCTGGAAAATGTTTACTTGGGACTCTGTGTTCCAACCTCAGGGATCCTGCCTGTCAATAGTCAGGTTTAAATTGTTATTCAGTGAACCTAAATTCTGAGCTACATTTGCTTTAAAACCAATCATGCTTAGTCTGTAGGATAAGCAGAAGTTTCCCTGCTTGCTGAAATAATACCAACACACAACCTAGAGTCTAGGTCCTAGACCATTGTCATGGATGCCAAGGGAAAGTCATAACCTGTTGGATTTGGCTGATTGAAAGATTTTTCTGATGGCTCGCTTTTGGCTGAAGAAAGTATCACTCTGCCTTCAGAACGGTTCACTGTCATCAGAATTTTCACCTTTGGTGACTTTTAAATGATACTTGAATGGATCAGTCTAGCACTAGTTCAATACTGAGCACTAGAAATACTCAAAGATTGTCTCTCTGAAAGACTGGGAGGAAGCCCCTAATGTTAGCTGGGTTATTAAGTATCCTTTTAATAAAAAGACACTTGTGGCATTCTTCACTGTCATTGGAAGTTTGGTTAGGATAATAAAGTCGAATATCTTGGCTCTGTACTTAGTCTAAGAGTACTTTACTTCTGCCTGTGACCTAGTTAAAATTTTTTTTTTTATTTTTGGTACCGGGGATTGAACTTGGGACCTGGTGCGGCAAACAGCAGAACCACTGAGCTACATCCCCGGCCCAAAATTTTCTTTTTTGTTCTCCCATTTTCTTATGAAAATTCTCAGGCTTATAAAGTAGTTGGAAGAATTCATAGCTCCCATCTATGGTCTATGATTAATATTTTTCTATATTTTCACTCTCACGTATCTACGTGTCATCTATCAACTCATCTTTGATACATCTCAGAGACACCGACATTAGCATACTTTACCTCTAAATACTTTAGCATGCAGATCATCCACAAATATTCCCAGTAGTCCAAGTTCAAATTAAGGGTAGCTCTAATGCAGTGATTAGAGAGGGCCAGGCTCCGTTATGGTGGAGTTAAGGTAAAACTGAGTAAGAACTTTTGCTTTAGCCCAATGGAAAAGTAATTTTGTTTTCCTTTTTCCCATCTTGACTGGAAATGGTTTTCATTCCCCTTTGAACAAGAGTGGTATCTGGAGATGATACAACGTTCAGAGCATGACAGGGCCACACCAGGTAGTGGGACAGAGGTTGCGGGGGGAACCGAGCTGGGCCCCTGCTGATTGCTCTGACCTGTGCCTGCCATGTTTGAAGTCCAGGCTGCCTGGAGCAGTATTGAGGACAGGCACCTGCTAGAGGCACTGGGGCCATTTAGCAGTTTTTAGGACTTAGCCTTTAGGAGAGCAGCCCTGCGCTGGTGTTTAGGCACTTCCCCTCACTGGAAAGCCTGTGTTGCCTTTCACATTTTTGTGTCTGATGCAACAAACGTGCCACTATCGAGGGAGAAGCAGCCGCATTTCCATATGCGCCATCTTTGTGTGTGTGTGGTGTGTGTATGTGTTGGGAGTGTTTATTTGCTGGCTCAATCGGGTGTTGTCTTTTGTTTACTTGTTTTTAGTAATTCTTGTTTCCTAGAGGGCAGTAAGAATAGATCCAAAGCTTTGTTATCCAAAGATTTGTTCCTCCTAACTTTCAGTCACTTTATTAGAGCACTTTGTTGATCAACTGCTTGAGTGTCATCTATTATTTATTTCTCACGGCACTTGGTACTGATATTTTAATTGCACTGTAGAAGCATGGGGATTCACAGAATGTATTTAGCAGAGGCTAAGGCTCACATTTGCTTATACTGTGCATATGGCGCTGTGTCAGAAAGGGGACTGGGAACTGATTGGCAACTCCCTATCTCCGAGAATATCTCTTTTCCACATCCTCTCTAGGAGGGACATGACCCTTAAGAAGTTTTAAATTCCCAGAAAGCAGTGAAACAAAGCACTGCCTGCCTCTTTGATGCATTGTGGTGGTGTCCACAAAAAGAGCAGAACCGTCCTCCACCTTACTAAGCTGGCTAAGTGACCCTGGGACAGCTCTGGGAGATCTTTGTAGCTCTGGTGTGGGACACGGTTGGGGAAAGGACACTCACCAGTCCCAGGCTCAGTGGTGCCCTGGGGAGCAGCGACATCTGATAGCTGTGTCCAGGGCGCACAGAGTGGAGCAACTGTTTCAGAGAGGGTTGGGTCCACAACCTCTCCCGTGTCCCCCATTCCCCTCTGCTCTTGGGTCACTTGCTAAAGCACCCTCAAAGGCATGGTAAACGCTCCAAGAGGACTGGTGAAATCTAGACCCCTAGGCCCCGGGTGACTTTGAGGCACCAAATGCATACCGCTGAGTTTTTATGTTCCTTTTCTTTGCTTTCTGGATATTCATCTCTTGGTAAAGGCTGTGGGGGTTTATTTTTATATTTTTGTGTGTGTGTGCAGTGTCCGCCCCAAGCAAGTCTCTTGGGAGGAGGAGGCGGCGACTGGCTCGAAACAGGTTTACCATTGATTCCGATGCCGTCTCCGCCAGCAGCCCGGAGAAAGAGCCCCAGCAGCCCCCTGGCGGCGGGGACACTGACCGGTGGGTAGAGGAACAGTTTGATCTTGCTCAGTACGAGGAGCAGGATGACATCAAGGAGACAGACATTCTCAGTGACGATGACGAGTTCTGTGAGGCGGTGAAGGCCGCCCCGGTGGACGCAGACCTGCACGAGCGGCTTCAGGCCGCCTCCATCAGTCAGCGCGACAGAGGCCGGAAGAGCCTGGACAGTCACGCGTCCCGTCTGGCTCAGCTCAAGAAGCAAGCAGCTCTGTCGGGCATCAATGGCGGCCTGGACGGCGCCAGCGAGGAGGTCGTTTGGGTTAGGCGTGAAGACTTTGGCCCCGCCAGGAAACTGAACACTGAGATCTGACTGTGGCGTCCCCTTAGAGACCCAGTGTAGATACTTCTCCCGCCCAGCCTCACTCGCAGCCCTCCCGTGCCGCCCACGAGAACGTCCCCCTCGGTCGTCGCACTCTTGCGCGTGCGCACACAGTTTTGGCAGCTGACCCGGTTCTGAAGCCACTCGGCCACCACCCACCTTCGCCATTGTTCACGTCCACGTCAGAAAGAATTGTTCAGGATCCCGAGTGAGCTTGAGTCCCAGCTTCTGTATATTACTAAGGGCTTTTATTTATTCTCCATTAATCAGGGCCTGAAGAATTAGAAAAAAAAAAAGAATGTATAGCACGGGAAAGCAAATCACCCCCAGCAGTTGATGAAAGTACAGAATTTAAGGCATAACACACATACAAAAGCCAATATACAGCTCGTCCTATCTGAAACCAATCTCAGCTGGGAAACCCACTTCCAAACAGACGGTGAAACCAACAAGACAACTGTACAGCTTCCCGCTTTAGTGTCTGAGAATATCTGTGTATTTTAAGAATGTGTGAGGAGAGGGTGGTCATTTATGTTTTGATGAGCCTTTGATTTTCTTCTTCTTTGGTCTATGGCTGGTCTAACGCTGTCCGTGTTCAAAAGCTCTAGTTTTGCATAGAATTATAAAGATGCCAAACTCTTGAAAAAGAGACCCAAATTTATCACTTGACAGAGAGAGAGAGAAAAAACACTATTTTTTGTATTTTACCTGAGATGCAGGAGCACAAATAGATGAGAATTTTACAGTGTTAGGTGTAACTTCAGTCTGAAAGCGAGCATATAATCTTTTACAGAGAGAGTGAGGTGTGGTGACTTTATATTTATATATGAAAGGCTAATGAGAAGCTCGTGCTTAATGATAAACTTTTTTTTTTTCCAAGAAGCATTTTTTTTTTTGGATGTTGGAATCTATATTTGAGATGGGAGTTTGGTTAGATTACCCATGACAAGGAATGGACAGCGTGTGTGTCTGTTGCACATGGCAGGGGAGGGAGCTTCCTTTTCGTGGGGTTGCCATGGTGATCATTCCTTTTCTCATCAGAATCGTATCTTCATCCGTAGATTACCTATCCCTTCCCTGACAGTCTGTAAAACCTTTGAACCCAACAACTTCTTCTAAAACATCTCTTCCATTTAACATTTTCTTCATACCAATGAAACAGGGTAATCATGTTAATAAACCTAACCTTTGAAACAGATATCCAAACAGGAAGAACAAAAACAACTTATAGCACTTTCAATTTTTTTTTTAAAAGGTTTATAGCTTTTTTTCCCCCTTTCCCATTTCACAATGTCTACTTCCTGAGAAGGGTTTAATAATATGAAAACTTTCTTTTTGGGGAAAATATCTATTTGGTGTTTGACACATCAGTAGGTACTTTAAAGGCCTGAATTTTATAGTAGCTTTAGGAATTATATTTTATAAGAATCAGTTATGACTTTATATTTCCAGACAATAGAGAGTTCAGAACATCATGCTCTGTATCCCTGCTTGCTTTTCCCACTCTCCCGTCCTCTATCCCTCCTCCCCTTTCGGGTTTCCAGGGCTTTGAGCTTGATCTTTTGAAAGTTTTATTCTATTAAATTTTTGCTATATCTTCTGGTTTTCTTAAAAAAAAAGCTTTAGAATGGTTTCTATACCCTTTGTATCACTGCATTGTTCCATATCGTCTTGGGTCTGATCGTGTCCGGATGGAAAACCGAAGCAGAGGTGTCGATAGTTGCAATTTACTGGTCTCCCTGCAACGTGTCCATCGAAAATACTGGAAAGTCTGGTGCTTGGAGAGGGTGCCATTTTCTCTTGTACATAAGGTCATGATGTGTCTATGTCAAAAGTTCTTATATATTTCTTTTATAAGCTGAAAGAAGGTCTATTTTTATGTTTTTAGGTCTATGAATGGAACGTTGTAAATGCCTGTCAAACAATAAAAATACTGAAAAGTGCCTGGATGGTCCTGAGCCTTTTTGAGTAGGGGGCTGAGTATGAACTGTGGGTGGGAGAGAGTCCCCAGGAGGAAATTTCCCAGAATCTCTTTTATGAAAGTAACTGTTACAATCATCAAGGAGAGCTGTTTTGATAACGCTTGAAGTTGTAAGCAAATACAGGCACTACCGTTGCTGAGCATCTTGGTCTAAAAGTTTAGGGACTAGAAATACCAAAGATACACATTTGTTGTCTTCTGCTGGGCACTGCATTTACCTCTTAGTGTCCTCAGGAGATTGTTTCCAGGACCCTGTGGATGCCAAAATCTGAAGACTCAAGACTTGTTACCCCCACACGTCCTCCCTCATACTTCACATCACTTTTACATTACTTACAGTACTTAGTGCAATATCAATGCTGTGTAAAGAAGTTTTATGCCATGCCATGTAGGGAATAATGACAAGAAAAAGTCTGTACATCTTTGCTAAAGACACAGTGTTCTTCCCTAAATGGTTGGTGGAATCTGTATTTCATTTCCTATCTCCTGCCCAGTCCAGTGGAGGGTTGCTCGGGAGATACGGGGTGAAGGGAGAGCTTGGATTACTCCACATTTCTTATCAGAGAGCTGCTGCCTGAGTCTTTCGCAGGATCACAGAAAAAAGGTAAATGTGAGCTTGGGCTGCCTCTCCCTTCTTGTCAGGATCCTTGATCGTACCCTTTCTGAGTCCCTTACATGCTATGGACAGAGTTCCCCACCACAGCCGCCCTCCAGGTGAGGAGGTTTTCTCTTTCCTGCCTGCCCCCATCTGGAAGAGTTCCTGGCTGGTGAGCCTGCCATGTGGCCCCTCACTCCAAGCATAGTGGCCCACGAACCAGCAGCATCAGCTACCCTGGTTATTAGAAAAGCAGAAATGTATAGAAATACATGTATAGACATGTATTCATGTCTGAGAAACATGAGTTTGATGACTCCAAATATTTTGATGTTGAACAGTAATGTGGAGCATGTACATTTTTTTTTTTTACTTTAAATGCATTTTTAAACATTAGTGTATCAATGCACTTATTTTAAGATACAAAAAGATTTCCTTTTGTACCCAGTGCCTCTCTGGTGGTGGGGGGGTGACTGAAGCCAGTTTAACTCTGACCCAATGAAATCATTCCAACAGTTGCTTGCACTTAAATGGCTGCTTTCTTGTCCAATACCTGAGTCTATCTGTGCGGAGGATGTCAGTGTTCAAAGTCAGTTTTGGAGGCAGAATCACAGTGCTTCCCCAGGCCAACTTAGTTTCTTTCTCAGGCTTGTGGCTCACCCGAGCCAGAAGATATCCTCAGCACAGCGGGGGTAATAACACCTGCTCCATCCCACGACTCAGTTCATGCTCACCACTGCCTTCTTCTCCCGCTCCATCCCCAGGCCAAGGCTGAGAAGCAGGAAGGTCACAGCCTCTCCAGGGTTCCTAGGAATCTGGCTCCTGATGCAGCAAGAATGACCCCCTCCCATTGATCCTCCATTCTTCATGCCCTCGATGAAAGAATTCAGTCAAAACGCTTAGACTGTGCAGTGATATAGGCAGAATTGATTGTAAAATAGAGAATAGGGGATTCACGGAGAAACCATGCAAAATTTAAACCTGTGTGTCTGATTTATCTCCCTTAACATTATGGTCTCAAGTACATCTGTTTTCCTACAAATGACTCAAGTTCGTCCTTTTTTATGGCAGATTAATAGTCCATTGTGTATAAAAAACACACCATCTTCATCCATCCATCTTTTTAAACCGGATCCCAGCCTAAGGCAGGAGTGTCTTTAAAGAACATTTCCTTTCCTGATATCACTAGGCTGAAGGCTATGGCACCCAGGAATGCTGTGTGCCTTGTCCTGGGATCAGGTGGCCAGGTATCAGAAGGAATGTGCACAGTGTGTAACTTTAAAATGTTATTGTGCTCTGAGAGATTGCTTTATGTCTGACATTTAAAAACTGATTATAAATGTATTATATAAATGTGTGATGTCTTTTTCTTACCTGGCAATGCTTGCTGGTGCTATTTTGGTCCCGGTTCTTGTTCTTCAGGCCCATTAATATCTAAATCCTGCCCAATGCTGGCACCTCAGCTTCGCAGGGTTCTGAGACGATGAAATGGTGACAAGACTGTGCCTTTTAGCTCTGTTTTTGACCAATCAAATGAAACTTGGCATTGGCAGGAAAGAAGGTCGAAAGCGCTTTTATTGTTGTTCGGATTTGTAGTCACTTGCCTAGGTATTCACCACCCTGGTAAATATTTACAACTCAGTCTAGAATATGATGCTTTAAACAATTAGAAAGTTATAAGTTTTTATATAGAACTTTAAAAAATGGAAAAGCCACCTTGAAGGCACATTTAATTTTTGTACTTAAGTGTGAAACTATGGAGATTTTGATTGGATTAGCAATTTGTAGATTTGTCTATGTTGGTACAATATTACTCAATAATTCATGCTCAAATGGCCACGTCTAAAGCGCTGCAATTTTGGAGTTGAAGAATTAGGAGCTGGGCATGTAGTGCATGCCTGTAATCCCAGCACTGTGGGAGGCTCAGGTAGGATTGCAATTGCAAGTCCAACCTGGCCAATTTAGCAGTTTAGTGAGATCTTGTCGCAAAATAAGAAAGGGCTAAGGATTAGGCTCGGTGTAAAGGCCCCAGGTTCAAGCCGTAGTAGCAAAATAAAATAAAAAATAAAGATTTAAAATCTGTTTACTGTGTTTCAGCTAAGTGAATATTCCTCTGGCGCCATCTCCAGGCGGATAGGTGTAAAGTCGTCTCTTTGGTAGCGAGAGGAGGGACCCTTGCTCTTAGGTAAACAAGAACGTCAGAGAGCTTTTCTTGTACCTGCTGCTTCTACATTGCCTTCAGATCACAATAATCGGCAATAATATGCAAACAAAATTGCATACTTTGAGGGGAGCATGTTCTGCCACTCTTCATTTGTTGTTTCTCTTTTGCTTATTTTTTTTTCTGAAATAAGCCAGAAAAGTTAGTCTGGCTTCTGTTTACAAAGAGATATGTGATGAAGAGTCCAAGGTAGTTTTTTGTGTTTCAGATCGATACACTCCAACAAAGTCATTAGCCCTGGAAGCAGGATTTCAGGATGCCGCTGACATGTAATAGTAGGTCCCATTTTCATAAGTTCACAGAAGTACTTTGTGCAAGGAAGTGTCCCCACTGTTCTTTGGTAGGTATTATCTTTAAGAAATGTTGGCTCTGCAAAAGGTTGCTGGCTGGGGTCCGAGAGGCTTCTCAGTGGAGACATCTACTCATTCCCACCAATGGCATGGGTTCTAGACTTGCGTGGAAAAGTGTTTCTGGATGCATCAGGGAGAGGCATAGATAGGTTTATTAAGCAGAATTAAGGAAGTGCACACTCAGGGAAGATACACCATGGGCACTTAGGAGAGGCACGTTAGGGTCTGCAGTTGGGGGTTTTACTGAGGTCTTAGAGTGTCCTCAAGGTGGGGGATGTAGGATGTGTGTTCCTACCTCTGTCATGGTACCCATTTGGTGAGGCAGGAGAGACTGCAAACCACTGGCATGTGTTTAAAGTTTAAGAGATATGAGGAATGATTAAAAACTACAGTGAATACTGAAAACTTTTAAAAAATTGTTACAGTAAAAGATCCATTGCCATCAATCCCCCTCAAAATATTCCCCCCTTGCATCCAACACACTTCCGGCTGGGCATGTCAAGACAAAGTACTTATCCTAATGGAGTTTACAGTATAGAGAGAAGAGATGGTATCTGTATCAGTCAACTTTCCATCACTGTAACAAAGCACCTGAGGAAAGAAACTTGTGTTGTAAAGAGAGGTGCATTTTGGCTCACAGTTCTGAAGGTTCAAGTACAAAATCAGGAGGCACATTGTGAGAGGAGTGTTGTAGAAGCAAACCACCCACATCACGAGTCAGGAAGCAGAATGAGAAAGGGGACAATCAGGGCCCCTCAGTCCCCTTGAGGACGCAGCTCCAGTGACCTAAGATCTTCCCACGGACCCCACCTCCTAAAGGTCTTTGACTCCCCCCATAACACCCCCCAAGGGACCAAGTCTCTAACACATGGGCCAACATCCATTCACTCCTCCCTGCCCCCACGGGTTCATATCCATTTCATAATGCAAAATATGCATCAATTCACCTCAGTGTCCCAAACATTCCAGCACTGCTCCAAAGCCCAAGCCTGAAGTCTATTGAGATGCAAGGTAAACAACTATGTGTTTTTATAAAAAATAACATCAATTTTAGAGACCAAGTTACATATTTCAAGGATAAACACTCCTATTCCAAAGGGTAGAAGGAGAGGAATAGAAAGGAAGGACTGGCCCAAAGCAAGACTGAAACCCAGCAGGGCAAGCATTAAACCCCAAAGCCCATAAGCAGCATTTGTACACACTGTGGTGCGGTGGGGGCTCCCAAGCTCTGCCTCTGGAGTCATCTTGCACCTGGCTACTCCTTCAGGGTGGCTCCGCACACTGCCTGCAGCTTTCCTCCTCCAGTCTTGTATGGTTGGCTCTTCTACCTTCCTGGGCCTTTATTGCAGCCTCATGCCCACAGCTCCACTGTGTGTCACCCCATGGTGAAGTGTGGGGGTTCTTACCAAGGCTCTGACTTGGCAATGCGCTCTGCCTGACCTCCCCTCTTTGAAAATCTTGGTGGAGGCTGCCGTGACCCCATCACTTGCATTCTGCATGCCTGCAAAACCAACACTGGCCCTCTTGAACCAAAGCTGCAGCAGCCTCAGAGAATTTCACTGGCTGAATGTGGGAAACTGAGTCCCTAGTAGTTCTGGGCACAAAAGGCTCATTCTTCAAATGACTTTTCTCTGGAAAGGCCTGGAAATAAATTTCCATTTCTACATCTCAGAGCCTGTGATGAATGCAGCGTCTTAAGCTTTCTGAGATGTCTTTCAGTCATCTTCTCTAATGTTCTAAGAATAGGCATCTTTCCCTATTTTTTAAGGCAAAGCACTTGGGAGGCCACAGCTTGAGGTCCTGGGTTTGATTTCCAGCACATCAATCAATCAATGGATCAAAATTTCATACACAGGGCCGGGGATTTAGCTCAGTGATTCCTCTGCCTGCCTCACAAGCGCAAGGACCCGAGTTTGATTCCCGGTACCAAAAAAAAAAAAAAATTTCATACACAGCACTCTGGGTTCTTTTGATCCAAGTTAACTTCTTAACAATTGCACTCTCCTTGGCTACACTTTTACAACCATTTTACTCCTTTCCTGGCCAGGCTGCAAGATTTTCAAATCTTTCTTCTTTGCTCCTTTTTTTCCTCATTCTCACTGTCAAAATCACCCAATAATACCCGTTCTGCAATCTGAAGGCTTTGTTGCCTTGAAATCTCCTCCACCAAATAAACTAATCCATAACCTTTAAGATTAGCCTTCAACAAAATGTCAGGTCATGGACAAAATGCAGCCAGATTCTTTGCTACCATGTAACAAGAATGGCCTTTTTTTCCAGATTCCTGTAGAATCCTCATTTCCATTTGAAATCTGATTGGCAAAGCCTTTACTGTCCACATTTCTATCACCATTTTGGTCTTCTGAGCTCTCATCAGATACCAATTAATCTCTATTTACAACAGTCTAGTATTATTCTAGCCTGCTCCTGCAAATTCGATCACCTCCATCCCTATAAACCAATTCCAAAGGCTACTCCGTATTTCATTTACAATAATGACACCATTCCTACGTACCAGTTTTCCAAATTAGCTTTCCATCACTATAATGAAATACCTAAGGTAGCCAACTTATGAAGAAAAGATGTTTTCTTTGTATGTGTAGTTTGGTTCATAGTTGTGGAGGTTTAAATTCAAGATTGGGTGGGCCTCTGAGTAGAGTGACAAATAATTGTAGGAGCACACCTGGTAACAGAGTGCTCACATCATGAGCCAAGAAACAGAAAGGGAGGGTGGGGGAGCGAGAGAGAGAGAGAGGAGAGAGAGAGAGAGAAAACACCCTCTCCAATGACCTAAAGAGCTCTCACCAGACCCCAGTGGGCTTGGTCAGAGGCCTAGACCTCCTGGGCTCCAGCTCTCTGGGTTTCTGGGTTTGGTCACCCTCCTGTCACCAAATGTGTGATAAAAGCCCATAAAAATGGAACAAATGAGTCTATTTACAATTTGACCAAATTGAGAAGATAGCTAGTCCATGCTCCTTCAAGTGCATACCCCAATTTATAGATGGGTTAGAACAAAAGACAGGAAATATGCATATGTAGATTTAGCCAGGCTTTGGGGCTGAGGGCTGGATGTGTTGAATCTTCCCAGTGTCAGGGCTCAAGGGTGGTGCTTTACACTCTCAGCATGAGGAAGTGGGAGAAGCAGCTTGTCTAAATTTTAAAAAATCCTAACTTTTAAAGCCTCAGTTTAACCTTCCAATTTACCACCTCTCAATACCACCACCCTGGGGACAAACCCTTTAATACATGGATGTTTGGGGACTTTTAACATCCAAGCTATAGCAGTGGCTAGTCCATTTGTGGTGCTAAAACAAAATACCTGAGATTTGTAATTAACAAACGAGAGAAACTCATTTCTCACGGTTCTGGAGGCTGGAAAGTCCAAGATTCTGAGGGACTTGTTGCATCCTTACATGGCAGAAGGCATGAATAGGTGTGCTCTTGCATGGCAGAAGAATGGAAGGGCAAGAAGGCCTAGGCTAGTTCCCCCTGACCCTTCTAAAAGGCACCAATACATTCATAAGGGAAGAGTGCTTATGACATAATCACTTCCCAAAAGCCCACCCCCTTTTTGTGGGGGCTGGGATGAGGATAAACCCAGGAGCTTTGCACTGAGCTGCATCCCCAGCCATTTTATTTTATTTTATTTTATATTTTTTGAGAGAGGGTCTTGGTAAATCTTGCTTTGTCTGTGCTCACCTTGTGATCCTCCTGTCTCAGCCAGCAGAGGGCTGGGATTACAGGCCTGCACCATCCCATCCGGAATGTCCTCACCTCCTAATACCACCATGGGGGCACTAAATTTCAACACATTTGGACCATAGCAGCTGGGTAAAGATGCCGAGCTTGATGTCCGGCCAGGCCAGATTTAGTGAGCACATGGACGTCAGGCTGGCACAGACACCCCTGAGGAAAATCCGGGTGTCCTGTGCAGCTCAAGACATCAATCTCAAGGCATGAGAGAGCTTAGTGAGCACACTCTGATAAACCTTCACTGCCCTTTCTCAGAGGCTGTGGTGGTTGATCTTGATAGTTGATTGGCTTGTGAGACACCTAGGAGATTGGGTGAGTCATGGGGGCCTGACCTTGGGGACTATATCTGACCTCTGGCCATGTCCTCTCCGGTTTCCCTGCTCTCTGCTTCCTGGCTGCCATGAGGTGAGCAGTTTCCTCCGCTACCCGCTTTCCCAATGATCAGCCCTGCAGTTTGCTCCCTTGTTTCTCTCGTGTATTCCACAGGGGTAAAAAACTGACCAATACAGATGAAGACTGAAAATTTAGAATTCAGTTCTAGAAGGGTTTGGAATTCCCATCAGTCCTGGCAGCTGGGTGCTGCCGAAGAGTCTGATCAGTGTAGGATGCAGAGAAAGGTCACTCCCGAGGACGAGAGTGAGGAAGAATTCCCTGGGGCCATTTCCAGTGGAGTCACAAAGAGGCTAAGAGGAAGGTCTGGAGCTATGGAAATGTCAAGATAGAATACAGACCAGTGTTTAAAATTGAGGTTTCAAGATATTATTTTTATTTCCTATTTTTGTATAGAGATTTCCACCACACACACAGACACACACACACAAATACTGACTTGTGCTTGTTTTCCGAGATGGTGATAAAATGAGGAGTAGTTTCATAGATATTTTCTCGGCATCTCTGCTACAGGTAATGTGCTGAAAACAATGAGTCTCAACTTACATGTGATAATTTTGGATACTTGGATCATTTACACGCTCGGGTGTTGTAAACAAAACTGTGTTGCAAACTTTAGCTTTAAAATAATTGCACCTGCATTTGCATCCATTTTATACATTTCAGAGCACCTATGTATTATTCATCTGGTCCTCAGATCTGTGAGAGACTGGGGAGATGCCTCATATGTAACATTAGAGGTGGAAAAGAAAGCTCACAAGATTTCATCACAAGCAGCAGCTTTTCTGTTAAGTGATGATGACCACCCAAAGGGATAGGCTAGCAAACCCACTGCATTTACTTGTTTTGTTGTTGTTGTTATTTTAGCAGTGGGAATTGAACTCAGGGCTTTCACACTGAGCTACATCCCCAGACTTTTTTATTTTCTATTTTAAGACAGGCTGCGCTTGAACTTGCAATCTTCCTGCCCCAGCCTCCCAGACTGTGGTGATGACTGGTGTGACCCACCACAACTGGTTCTAAACCTATGCATTTTCCAAGACAGAAAATTCATCAACTGACTATAATAACAGGACCCAGATGCTAGAATTACAAAGATCAAGGCGCTGACTCTGCGTCTTTTAAAAAGAACAAACAGAATATGTAGCATCTCAAAGCTCTAACACAAAGTATTTCCTTTATGGGTTCAGCCCAGCAGAAAGAACAGAATAAGCAAGCTGTGTTTTTTTTTGTATTAAATTCTTTTATTGGTACATTTTAGGTATACAACACAATTACATTTCTCATTGGGAATTGTGCCTTTACATAATGCATCTTGGTTCTTATTTTTTCCCCATTTCTAGCCCTCCCTTCACGCCCTCCACCCTTCCCTATTTACAAAGACTTTATTTCCATTTTTTCCATTTCTCATCACTTTTCCTTTCCCTTCTTTCCTTTCCCCTGCCCCTCCCACTACCCCTAGCCCTTTGGACCTTTTCTTCCTATTTTACATTATCGATTATTCATTCTAATCATTGGTACATTTTAGGTATACAATATAATGACATTCATCATTGGAAATTTGCACCTTTACATAATCTCTCTTGGTTCTTATTTTTCACCCTTGCCCAGCCCTCCCTTCAACCCCTCCATTCCTCCCTATTTACAAAGATTTTGTTCCTATTTTTCCATTTTCTCATATTAATCCCATTCCCTTCTATCCTTTCCCCTACCCCTCCCACTTCCTTCCCCTTTGCCCCTTTTCTTCCTATTTCACATGGCCTATTATACATTTAGTCCTTATTTACACTTTCAGTTTCTCACACCAGAGAAACTATTCGGTATTTACACGTGTGTGTCCTATTTATTTCACTTAAGAGTATCACCTCAATGTGCATCCACTTAGCTATAAATGTCTCTAATTTCTCATTTTTTATGGCTGAGTAGTACTCCATTTTATATTAAAGAAAAACACATTTTCTTTATCCAGTCTCCAGTTGATGGGCATTTGGGCTGTTTCCAAGTTTTAGCTATTACAAACTGCACTGCTATGAACATGGGCACACATGTATCACTGTGGTATGATTCTTTTAATTCTTAGGGGAAGATCCCCAGCAGTGGAATAGCGGGGTCAAATGGGACTTTCAGTCCTAGTTCTTTGAGGTATCTCCATACTGATTTCCACAGTGCACAAGCTGTGTGTTAACCACCATACTGAAAACTTTTTAAAAGCAGCATTGAAGCCAGGCTGGGGATTTAGCTTAGTGGTTTCACTGCCTGCTGTGCAACGCAAGGACCCGAGTTTGATCCCCGGTACCAAAAAAAAAAAAAAAAAAAAAAGGAGCATTGAAGGTACCATGTGTCCCTTACTGCCACCTGCTGGAAGTCTGTCGCGATTGTCTTAGATTTCCGTTATGCAGGATTTAATAGGGAAGAATTGAAAGTCACTTGGGGTTTGGGGAGCTAGGAGCAGGGACAGCTGTGGCCTCTCACTCTGCTCTGGGTATTTAAGCATCTAGGTGTTTTGCAATGCGCCGATTGATCTGATTTACCTTACATTTTTCAAGAACTACTACAACTCAACAATAAAAAACTGATTTAAAAAAGTAAAGGAATACTAGACAGTTATCCACAGAAAAATCTGCAAATGGCCACCAAACATGAAAAGATACCCAACATCACTGATCGTTTGAGAAATGCACATGGAAATCATAGTGAAAGTTCACCTTATACCAATTAGGATGAAAAAAGAAAATAACAACTGTTGGTGAGAATGTGGAGAAATCAGAACCTTTGTGTGCTGTTGGTGGGATATTGAATGTACAGCTACTATGAAAAAATTTGGTGATTCTTAAATAAATTAAAAGTAGAATAGCCACAGGAACCACCGATCCTGCTTCTGGGTCCATATTCAAAAGAATTGAAGGCAGGAGTTTGAAAAGGTATTTGCATGCCAATATTCACTGTTGCATTATTCACAATGACTAAGAGACAGAGGCAATCCACATGTCCGTTGACAGGAGAATGAAAAAAGTAAATGCAATGTAAGATAGAATGGAATTACTCAACCTTCAAAGACAGAGAGAAACCTTTTTGCATGCTGCCACGTAGAGGAACCTGGAGGAAATTATGCTCAGTGAAATCAACCAGTCAGAAAAAGACAAATACTGTTTGCTTCCATTCATGAGAAGTCTAAAGGAGCCCAGCAAGGAGAGACAGAAAGTAGATTAGAAGTTACCAGACTCTGAAGGAGGCAGGAACAAGGATTTACTGTTTAACAGGAGCTGTGTTTTTCTGTTTGGGTGATGAAAAATGTGGTTGCTAGGAGCTGGGGTTAGGGAACAAGGAAGTAGGGAGTAGTTCAGTAAGTACCAAATTTGTTTTGTTTTTTGGTTTTTTTGGTACCAGGGAACAAATTCGGGTCCTTCTGCTTGCACAGCAGGCAGTGGCACCACTGAGCTAAATCCCTAGCTTTCCAAATTTCAGTTTTGCAAGATGAAAGCTTTGGAGGTATGTTGTACAACATTGTGAATGCACTTAACCCTATGGAATGGTACACTTAGAAATGGTTGAGGTGGTAAATTTTGTTACATGCTTCTTAACCACAATTTTAAAAAAGTACAAAGAGATACCACTTTACCTGCTATGGTGGCTATAATAATAAAAAAAGACTTGCAGAAAATAGAAGTGTTTGTGAGGACATAGGGAGATTGGAGTGCTCGTGTGGTGCTGGTGGGAATGTTAAATGGCACCTCTGCTGGTGACTGTATGGTGGTGGCTCCTAGAACATACTGGCCATAAACTTTACTCTGATCTAGCAGTGCCACTTCTGGGTGAATCCCAAAGACTTCAGACCAGGGGCTCAAATGTATATACACACAATACTCATTGCTACATTATTCATGCAGCCAAGAGGTGGGAAGAATCCAAGTGTCCACCAACAGATGAAAGGATAAATGCATGCTGTATGTCCATGACCTGAAACATTGTGCAACCACAAATAAAAGTACAGTTCTGGCACATGCTGCAGTACGAGTGAATTGTTAAAACTTAATGCCAAGTGAAAGAAGCCAGCCAGGAAAGGACAAATATTGTGTGATTCTAATTATATGAAATATCTAGAAAACGTAAGTTTGCAGACAGAAAGAAGATCAGAAATAACAGCAGGCAGGGAAGAGCTACCAATGGGTACAAGGTTCCTGTTTGGGATGATCAAAAATTTTGGAAATGGATGGTGTGGGGAGTCGAAGAACACTGTGAATGCAATTGAGGCTGTTGAAATGTACGCATATAAATCATTACAATGCCAAATTTTATGTCATTTTGTTCAAAGTACTGGGAACAAAATCCAGGGCCTTGTGTACACTAGGCAAGTGTTCTACCACTGTTCCAGCCCCATGTCGTATATATCTTTTTTTTTTTTTTTTTTTTTTTTGTACCGGGGGTCGAACTCGGGTCCTTGAGCTTGCGCAGCAGGCGGCGAAACCACTGAGCTAAATCCCCCGGCCCATGTCGTATATATCTTATCGTTATGAAAACTTATAAAAATGATTATCTTCAGGTTTTAAGATTAAAAATAACAACAGAAGAACTCATGCACAAATATCGGATGTACAGTTCAATTGGCCCCGAGCCGGGCTGTACGTGGTGATGGCAACTGCAGTCAGAAAGGAGGCTGACACGGTGGAGCTTTTCCTAGTTGCCTGCGGCTTCATGCTCACTTTCATTGACTTGGAAGATAAACCCCGAAAGTAGGAGCTATGTACCCATTTCACCGTCAAAGAAACAGCCTGCGAAGTTCTGGACCAAAGTTTCCCAAACATAAACCCAGCACTGAAATCTAGGTCCAACCGGCAGGGTGACCTCAGATGTCCCGCCTCTTCCTGTCCTTTGGAAGAGTAAGCGTGCTTTGGGGTTCTGAATTATGCTTGGGGAAGGTTGTTTCACCAAGACAGGATCGCCAGAGCTGACAGGACTTAATTTAACTGGGGGGAGAAAACCGCTGTTGAGAGGAGAGATTGACTGTGAGCAGAAAGAGCCTAGCCGATTCTGATTTCTCTTGGATTTTGCGGCAAGTCATTCCCTTTGGGGCACTGACGTTGCATTGAGATTGCTAGCTTATAGGGTTTGTTTGGGTGCACCTTGGAAGATTTATCAATGTTGAATGCAGTTCTCTTCCAACGTAGTAACTCATCCATCTTTGAAGTCTGACTTTGGTTAAAAAAAAAAAAAAATTAATTTCTTTCCTGTGACCAGAAGAGGTCGCTCTTTCACTATGAATATTTTTATAGCATGCCCAAATTCAAGCCCACGTCTCAGCCCAAAATGTATTGTTCCTATTTTCCTTGTCTTTCTCTCTCTTCTTCCCTCCCACCTTTCCTCTTTCCTTTTATCCCTTTGCAATTTTTCTCGCCTCTCACTATTTCAATAAGTCAGTGCAGATGTGATAATAAAAGAGTGATCTTTCTGTTTATCGCATTCTTCGAGCATTCGTTTTCCTCTTCCCCGCTGAATTCTGTTTTTCCTAATTGCAAACTCTCCAAGAAAAGAGACCAAATGCAAAGATACTTAAGCTTTCTCTTCAGAGATATATAACCATGGAAATGAACTTTCGTTTTTGTGTCTACACACAAAACAGCCACACAGCTGAAGTTCGGTGTCCTTTGTCTCAACTATTTTTTGGTGTTTAACCTGTGCGGGCTGCAGAGAGGGCAACATGGCAATTGTTAAGAAAAATTCTTTGTCAAATCTAAACTGCTTTGAGATTTTGACATTTGATAGTTAAAACTCATTTCCTGCGTGCAGGCCATTGCTTTCTGTATGTTCTGTTAAGCCACTGAAGGAAACTTAGGTTTTATCACTTCTTTCTTTATTATGTTTTAAAATAACTGATGACTAATAAATATTTTTATGTTTTATTAAAAGTTTTATTTTTGCAGTGCTGGAGGTTGAAACCAGGGCCTCGTATGCCAACCAAGTGTACGACCACTGAGCTGTATGTATCTCCAGCTCCTCATCAACCTTTTTTGGAGGAAGTATGTATTTTCATTGCTTTCCCCTGTGTTTCAGATTTCTTCAATTTCCATATCTCCACTTATGTTACTCAAAAGAAGCCAGGGCTTTTCACTTTGAGAGTGAAATTAAACTTTAACATTAAGAAAAAGTGGCCACGTTTTTACAGAAAGGAATTCTGTAACCCTGGAGAGAAGGGGGCAATGCATGTGTGTTGGGAGTGGGGACCAATGTTATCTTTATTTTGAATTAACTTGTAGATGGAATTAATGACTCACTTTAACTATGCAGTGATTAGAACTCTAAAGAAAGCTTGGCAATATTCAGAAATGCCTCAGCACATGACTCAGGTAGTGAGAACTTCAGTGGACTTGGAATTGGTGTTTTGGATCCCACAGTTTTTGAGGACATGAAAAGTTTTTAGGGAGTTAGGAGACAGCTAAGCTTTCTTGTTTCTTATCAGTTTTATTGCTGCTTTTTCCTTCTCACCCAAGCATTCAAACTAGGGAGAGGAGTTTGCAGGGATCTTCCCGCCAAATTGGTTTCAACTATGTTTTCCATTGCTTGTGTGACCTTGAACTATTCTTACCTGTCCAAGTCTGAACTGTTTTGGTAGAAAAATAAAATGTGGAATCACATCATCTGCTAGGTTTTTCAAATGACAGCTCTATATGATTCCTTCAGTCTTTCTAGTCTTTCAGACACCACATTCAGACTAATTTGTGATTCCATGCAACTGGCTCATATTAAAGGTAGAGATAATATCAGTAATTACAATATTGGTATTTGTTTTTCCTTTGGTTCTGGAAAGTCCTTTTATATGAATTCTAGACTTTATTTGGACTGGAAGGGAAAAAGTGGAAAGTGAATCAATGACATGAAAGAAACAGCTCATGAACTTCCTGGGTCTTAGTTCTGGCTTTGTCATTCCTACCAGTTAGTGGGCAAGCCTTTACATTTCTTTGTATATTCATTTTTCAGAAATAGGACTACAAATATTACTTGTCTCCTGGGATTGCTATCAAGAGTAAACTAATTAAATTTAGATTTATTTATTTATGATGATGACGATGATGATAGCTATCACCATAATAGTTAGAACCTGACCCACTTAGGATTGTAGGACATTAGCCTCTTCCCTTTCCTACTGCAACCCATCGATAAACGGGAGAGACACCAGTCTTGGGGATGCATCCACTTGTGGGTCAGTAGCCGATTGTGCTGTGAGGAAGTGGGGTCTGGTTAGAGGAGGTGACCTGGAAGGGCTGTCTCCCTCTCTGGCTCCTTGTTCACTGTTTCCTGGCTTCCATGATATGATCAGCTTTCCTCTGCCAAACCTTCCAATCTTGCTCTTTCTGCTTTAGAGCTGGGTTACTATAGACAAAATCTTCTTAAAACCATGAGCCAAAATAAACTTCTTCTCCTTTAAGTAGGTGTCATGTATTGTCTCCATTGACAGGAAAGCGACTGAGGCACCTGTGGTATTTTGTTACGGCAGGCTGAACAGATTAATGCATAATACAATCAAATCAGCTGTGTCATTTGCCTAGAAAAATATATAAGTAGACACATAGCTGAAGAGAGCATATATAGAAATTTGACTTATAACAGAAGTGGCACTGCAAACTAGTGTGATAAACTTTAATTGGGTCCTGTATTAGTTATTGATTGTTCTGTAACAATGTTGCTCAAACCTTGCAGGCTTGAGACAACACATGTGTAACATTTCTCAATTCCTATGGACCAGGAGTCTGAGCATGGCTTAGTTTTGTGCTCTGTACGACTGTGATCAAGGTTGGCCAGGCTGAGGTTTCACCTGAGGCTCCACAGGGGACACACGGTTGTTGGGATAATCCAGTTCCTTGTAGGCTGTTAGACTTCAGGGTTCAGTTTGTTGCTATCAGCCAAAGACTACAATTCCTGCTGTGTGGTCCACTTCACAGGAAGCTGACAACATGGCAGCTTGCTTCTTCAAAGGCAGCAAAAGAGAGATTCTCCTTGAAAGTAGGGATTGCAGTGTTAATGTTACATGATCATTATAAGTGATCATGATCACTTGTGATCATGTTTGTAATTTTCTGTTAGATGGAACGAAGTTGCAAGTAATATCCACACTCAGGGTAGGGGATTATGCAAAGATGGGGGTTTTAGGGGTCACTTTCAGGGTGTCTGCCTCAGGTCCTAAACTCATACCATAGGCAATGATAAATTTCAGGTGGGGTAGAGTCATAAATGGGAAAGCAAAACTTAAAGCATTTAGAAAACAACATGGAAGGACATCTTTATTACCTCCAAGCAGGGGAAAGTTTCTTGAGACTCACACAAAGTGTACACCTAGAGGGAAAACACTGATACCCCATAATTTTGAGTGTTAGAATTTGTACATATAAATTTTGGGAGGATACAAACATTCGGATCATAGTAGATCTGTATTGTAAGATGCCATTTAAATAAAAATTGAAAACTTACAAAAAAAATCAGTATGCTTATATGTAATAGTAGTGGAAAACTTCCATAGGAATTATCATCAACATTCAGAATATTAGTTATTTCTGGAGCAGGAGAGTGGTAGAAGCTTCAAATTGATGGCTTATATCTTTATTTTTTTTAAGTGCTAAAGGTTTATTTTGGCTCAGGCTTATATCTTTAAAATGATGGGGAGTAAGCACAAAAGGCAGGATCCATTAGATGTGCTGATGGGCCTCTGATGGTCCATGTGCAGTGCTTTCTATTTCTGCATGATGGAAATATTTCACAGTGCAAGTTAAAAATGAACATACGAACATACTCACCATGGTCATGGATTCCAGCTTCCAGGTTGTGAGGAACAGGTCAGTCTTCATTGGCCTGTGGGCAGGTGGCTGTTGCAACGCTGAGTTCTTTCTTGTTTTTGCTTGGTTGCTCAGTGCCCTTTCACCCTCAATTCCACCAGGTTTAAATCCATTTTCCTTTGCTGAAGTCACCAGGAGAATAAGGCTGGAACATTGGTTTGCAGCTCTGCATTCTCTAAATATGCTTTTGTACCTCTCTGGTCCTGTGCAGAGAAGCTAGTTACAAGATGTGCTTGAACCTGTGACAACATTGCCGATGGCTCTGAAACTTTGCTTATCCCAACATTCTTTATTAACTTGAAGTAACAGCTTGCTCTCCTCATCATCCAGCCTTTGCAAACCTGCTTTGAACACAAGTTGTCTTTTCCTGGGGTATCACCTGGGAGGCTCTGCAATGCCCATGGGCTGACCTCCCTCCAGTGACACGGCCCAGAAAGACTGATGACTCCACGGGAAGTCAAAGGCTTTGGAGGAAGGGATTGAAAATGGGTGATTCCATTAAAAAGGCAATTGCATTTGACAAGACACATTCAGAGCCTCTAATGATGTTGCTTAAACACACATCAAGTTCTTCAATAGAAAATCCTCCCCTTTGCTTTCAAGTACATCAATGAATCTAATCTGCCCTTTCCTTTGAACTGAGTTTGAGTTAGTAATGGTCTCAACCAAACAGAAATAACCAACTGGAGTTTATGTCTTTTAAAAAATATTTAATTCATATCAGTGTTTGTTTCCCTCCTTTTAATAGTATATATTTGTAATACCTAACAAATATATACATTCACTGTGAGGAATTGGTATATATACATATTACATCTTGATCATTTTTACTTCCCCCTCTTCTCCCCTGTCTGTCTCCCCCTATTCCTCTTGAATGATTATAATTTTGGGATTCTGGCATCTGTGTGATTACAAATGGACACCAATCAGTTGCAGAATTTCTACCCAGTGGTGGTAAATCAGAAGAACTGACATTTATATTTACATTTGAGAACTATCCCAACCCCTTCCTGTAGCTCCTGGGTTGAGGTGAGAGGTGAGATGTGTGTGTGTGAGTTTCTGTCTCTGTGTGTGTACAACATGACCTAAATGAGCAAACTTAGGCATTGCAATTGGTCACACCAGTCTTTTAATCTAGTGTGTGACCTTGGGCAACTTATTTTACCTCTCAGAGTTTTGATTCCTCACTTACAAAGTGAGAGAAATAATGCCTTTTACTAAAGGAACTGGCTCAGCACTAAGTAAGGCGATGCCCACATAGCACCCTGCACGGTGCATGAGGGTATGGCTCACTGTCACCATCTCCATCCCCAAGCTTACTGACCACCCATGCACCCAGTGCCCAGCGATTCTCCTTCTCTTCCTCCTTCACATGCACATCTGCTCTTAGGAAGGTTGAAAAAAAGGAGTGGAAGGGATAATGGCGGGGTGGGGGGCTGGTGGGAAATCAGTGTGGAATGTAGGTGCAAAGTGGGTTGTGAAATTCTTTCAGTTATAGTAAGGTACTGCTGGATATCCTAGTTTTTATAGTCCATCTATAATAATGAAATCAAAGGCTGTTTTGCTCCAGTGTTAGGTGGGATGGGAGCTGGGGTGAAGGAGGTAGTTGGGTGGGAGGGCTTCCCTAGCTCAGGAAGCACACGATAGAATGGTTTCTTTCTTCATCTACAACAGTAGCCAACCAAATCAAACCAGATAAGGTCAGGTGGGACTTTGTTTTGCAACTTGAGAAGTAGCTGAGTGGATGCAATTGCCATTGCTTCTTACTGAGCAAAGGAAATGGTCCTTGTAATCATCTCCCTTGTATTGTGGAAGAGGTCCTGTCTTTCCGAGTCTGGACTCTATGGCCTGGAAAAAATCACTGAACTGTACATAGCATGTTTCTTCTTCTGTAAAAGCAGGGTACCATTCTGTGGCAGTCTGCATTAGAGGGCTGGAGAGAGAGGGTATTATATGGGAAAGGAGGTGGCGAAACACTTTATAAAGTGCTATGTGGATCTCAACATGTTTGCTAACAAGCTGGACTGATTCTGCCTCCAGGTACGAGGAATGTGGATTGGGCATTGCTTCCAATGGATGTAAAAGCAATGTCCTTACCTTGTAAACTTCATGTTCAGTATTTTCTGCTCCTCTTTTCTCATGTCAACAAAGCTATTATTTTGTACATCATTTCCCTGAAGGCTGGATAGGCCCAATAGGAAGCAGGATTTAATCACTAACAGTGATCTGGAAAGATGGAGCAACTCAATGCCATAGCAGTCAGCACAGGGGTGAAGTCATAGAAAACAGTACCCCCAGGAGAAATTAATGTTTTCATTTGTTCTCTCACTTTTTCCAAACCTAATTTTCAAGTGAAAAAAAATGATGGGAATCATCACTAGAATACTGGCTTGCAGGCTCTGCTCAGAGAAAACCTCAGTCAATGTTTATGACTTTGGAGTTGTGTTGCTTGGAGTCCCAAACCAAGTCAGTCAGAAGTAGAAGAATGTGAGTCATCTCAAAGTAATAAAAAAGATGTTTGCTCCATTTAAAAGCCCAGGGTTTCTGGGATGGGTCAGGGTGTGGCCTTAATTGCTGTACTCTCCGCTCTGCTCTTTTCTAGGCTGACTCCTGTCTTGGTCCCCGTGTCCTTCTGTGATCTGGAGCTGGTCTCTGACAGCTCCAGCGAATCCTCCACCCTCTCTTCCCAGCAGTTCTGACAACATTCCCATAACCATTTCTTCTGTGAGCACCAAATAGTTTTATCTGAAGGTGATGTTGGTCTTGGTAGCCTTGCCGTGAGGAGGTACAGACATCTGTATGGTATATGAGTAAGGCTAGGGAGATGATATTGCTTAGGATTGTTGTTGAGCGGAGGAAGAAGTAATGAACAATGGTGAAAGCTGAAGACCAGATGCGCTAGTTTCCTGTAGTTTGTATAACAAACTCACAAAATGAGTGAGTTAAAATGACAGAAATTTATTCTGTTGCAGTACTGGAGGTCAGGAGTCTGAGATCAAGGTGTCACTGGGCTATTCTCTTTCTAGACACTCTAGGAGGTTGTCCATTCATCGCTTCTTTGGCTTTCTGGTCACTGTCACCATCTTTGCATGTGTGGCTGCATTGCTCCAATCTCTATTGCCATGGTTACATTGCCTTCTCCTCTTCCCATGTTTTCTCTTCTGTCTGTTTCAAATCTCCCTGTGTCTTTCCTTTTTAAGGACACTTATCATAGGATTTCGGGATCACCTGATAATCTAGGATAATCTCATCACAAGATTCTTGATCACATAAGGTAACATTTGAAAGGTCTAGGAATTAGGATGGAGACACGTATTTCTTTTGAGGGGACACCTTTCAACCTACTCTACCAACATGTGCATAAATGTTTTCTTGAAATTCCTTCTAGGTCTTGACTATTTTACTCTGTTTGCGTAAACCCTAATTTAAAGCCCTGTTTCCAGAGCTAAGTTTTATGTCAGATCTCTAAAAGATCTAAACTGAACTTTAGCCCTCAAAGGGAAGGGGAAGTTGGGCTTGAAGGGAGCGAGAGAGACTGATTCTGGGATCACTGAACAGAGAAAGGAGGGGCTGAGGGGAGATGGGGCGTGAATTCCCCAATGTACAAACTCACTGGCTCTGAAGACCAGCACTGCTTTCGGCCATTTGCCTGTACCCTGCCTCACCTACAGCTGCCTGAGAAGAGACCCTGTATGGAAACCTTTCAGGTTCAGCCCCAGAAAGAGCACCCAGCTCATAGAAGCCTATCATCCTGTGTGTGTTTGCAGGTAGAGTTGCATGTCTCCATTTTATTTTTTCCATCTCACATTGGACACCAGATCCTGTAAGTTGGTTGTCTCGCTGGATAGAAGGTGATTTATGAGCTCTCATGTCTACACTGGTGGAGGTAAGGCCATGTTGTGGAAATGCAGGTAATGTCTTATTTTCATGCAGCCCCTGGTGCTGAGCCCAGGTGCTCTCTAAGTCCCTGGGGACTTCAGTCATTAGCAAGAACACCTGAAAAGCTCTAGGAGCCCCTCGAAAACTCAGATGCCAAGTGGTATCACTCTGTGACTAGAAAGGAAATGTGGAAAATGAGGCAGAGCGGGTCCTACTGCCCCACACATTTCCATCTTTGGGACTCCGCCCCCAAGTCATTGTGAACAAGAAGTGTCACACTTGTCTGAAGCCTTTAGGGGAGTGAGGTCCCATGGTGACAGTTATCGCCTGTATGGTCAGTGTGGAGAGTTTAACAGGGGACTGGGTTCCTCCTAGTTGCATCAGCCATCTAAGATGCACTCCCAGAAAAGTCTCAAGATTTTAGTTCACTCTTCTTGCCATGTTGTCACTCATGTTCAAGTCTTTAAACTCTTTAATGCTGCTGTTTTTTCCTGCATGGACTACAGAAGTCTGATAAGCTTCCTCTGTCAGTCTATTTCCTGTTGTTATAACAGAATACTGGAGACGGAGTAATTTATGAAGAACAGAAGTTTATTTGCCTCATGGTTCTGGAGGCTGAGAAGGCCATGCAAACATGGGACAAGGGACTTCACCCCGAGTCATCTCACAAAGGAAGGTCAAGAGAGGGTGCAAACAAGAGAACACAAGGGGGCCACACTCACTTTTTTTTGGCCCCGTACCTGGAATCGAACTCAGGACCTTGCACTTGCGAGGTAGGCTCAGTGCCACTGAGCTACATCCCGGCCCTTTTTTTGTTTATTTTTCACACTCACTTTCATAACAAAGCCACACCCTTGATAACTCATACACTCCCTGGACAATGATATTAATCATCTCTTGTTAGGCCCCATGGCCCAGCCAGGAAGCTGTGGCCCAGCACTCTCGCACTGGGGATTGAGCTGCCACCACATGGATCTCAGAGGATGCATTCAAACCACACACTCTCCTTTGGTCTCTGCTTCCTTTCCTCATATGTAGTAGACCATCTTCTAAGAACCCGGACACATGGCATTCCCCAGCAGACTACACTCCCCCCTCACCTCAGTGCCGCCAAACAGGGGCCCAACTCTATAGCCTGGCTCTGAAGCCCCTCCTTGGTCTGGGATTTTTTTTACCTTTTGTAAAAAAGTACCTATGTTCTCCTCCTTAACCTTCAACTCTTTCATGTTTTTAGGCTCCTTCTGCGACTTTGAATGATGTGTTCTAAAGTGCATTGTCAGATTCCTTATTATTGACATGGGTGTGAGAACTTGTGCCTCTGGTTCTGTGCCCTCCGTATTTGGGAACCAGTTATGATCTCTCTCCTTCATGAGAATCACTTTGTTTCCAATACCGTCTTGTCTTCCTCAGCCTAAGGAGATGTTTCCTTCAACTAAAATTACAAAGCACTTCCTTTTTATATCATTATTTGGTGTAATGTACTGATTTCATGTACTTGGATTTGCTATTGGGTCTAATTTCACGTGTCTCTCTGAGATGCTTAGCTTCAGGTCCCCTGTTTTACCTTTTCCCCTTTTCTTTACAGTAAGGCATGGGTCATACCTTCCTCTGTAGTAAGGGCTCTCTGGGCAGCCAGCTTATTCACTCTGGGTCAGCTTATTAGCTCTGGGCTCATTCCTTCCTCATAAAAAAAAAAACAACAAAAACTATGCAGAGTGGCTACCTTGACTTCCATTGTGGTCATGGATGCAAGAGCCACAGCATGTCTAAGGTTCAAGTGACGCAGAGTATTGGTCCCATAGTCAAGAAGAGACAAAATGGAAGTTTGGCTAATTTCCTTGGGGATGGGTTGTTTTAAATAGGTTGCTGAGGCCTTGAGAGTAGAAGCCAATGACTTAGACCAGGAAGGTTTGAGGACCCCAGCTCCCACCAGGGTCTGTCCTGCAATGACCTGGAGAACATGCATGTATTCATCAGCTTTCCTGTTGCTGGATATAATGCCAGCCCCCCCAAGGTAAAGGAAGAGAGGTTTAATTTGACTTGTGGCTCAGGGGATTCAGTCCATGGTAAGTTGATGTAGACATCATGGTGGAAGGGCCTAGTGGAGGAAAGCTGCTCCCCTCATGGGAGCCAGGAAGCAGAGGAGCCAGGGGCAGGAATATACCATTCCAGGTCATGCTCCCAGTGACCCACCTCCAGCCAGTCCTCACCTCCTATCAGCACATATATCAATTAATAGATTAGTCCACTGATGAGTATCATATTCCCATAATCCAATGACTTTTCCAAAGCCCCACCTCTGAACACATGAGACTTTTGGAGGACATTTTAGATCTAAACCATAACAGAATGGAAGTTGTGTTGGCATTTGGAGCAGGTCAGAACCAGGCTCACAGGCTCTGCCCCTCCTACCACTTCAGAGCTGAGAGAAAGGCTCTACACAGGCCATGCTGTCCGGCCTCACAGTGGCTACCTGGAGAGGCCAAGTAACATAACTTGGGTGAACTTGGACCAGTAAAAGGAAGGAGACAGGAAGAGGCTAAATTGTTTTTCTTTCTTTCCTCATATGGCTTTAGTTTTCATGCAGCATCTGGAGATTGTCCACAGAAATGGGCAGAATGCATGTTATGTTGAAGACGTGATCAGCTGGAAAAGAGTCCACCTTCTGTTTGCTATGTTTTGCTGCTCTGCTCTGCTTTCCTTCTATTCTGGCTTTCAGTGCATTGCTCTCATGAAGAAAACAAAGTGCAAGCTTTCTCTTTGTATCTCCTTCTTGGGGAAACATTCTAAGAACATTTACATCCACATTTTTCTCCTCTCCGCTCCCTTGTCCTCTTTTGCCTTCCCCTTTCTTTGCTTTCTTTCCCCCGTCCTTCTCTCCTCTCTTCTCTTTTACTCCCCTCTCCTACTCTTCTGTGTTCTTCCTTCCTGCCTCTATCCCTTATTATATCCAAACCAGATCATTGAGAACAGATTTTTGGGAGATGACTACCAACATTTCTTCACCTTTAGGGCTGATGCCCTAAGGGATCATGGGTAGTTGGTTTTCTGGGTGGGATTCAGGATGCTGGGTTTGATAAAAGATAAATGTGGTTCACCCCAATTTTAAGTAATTTCCTGGTAAGAATATACATGTATATGCAAAAGGTTAATAGGGAGAGTATTTTCTCTATGAAAGAGTTTTCCATAAGCACCTGTCAGGAATAAACAGTTATTTGATCAATGCACTTTCAGCTGACAATGAACTGTACGGTTGTATTATCAATGTAGGAGGCCACAGGGATGCCGGGCATTGCTGAGGAGTGCAGGACAGGAGAAGTGTATCCATTTTCCCCAAAGCTGGGGATAGTGGTGGCTTCCTTTGCTCTCGCAATGTCCCTGTAAAAAACTGTGACAATTCTCCACATCAGCATTGTAGTCCTCAGAAATGTCTGACAAATAAATCCATAGCCATTTGCATGTGTGTTTGTATATGGGAAATGGTAGGTAGAATAATAACTCCAATATGTTCATATCCTGGTGCCTGAAGACTGTGACTGCATTACCTTAGAAGGCAAAATGGGCTTTGCAGATGTTATGCAGGATCTTGAGTTGGGAAGATTATTTCATATTATTTGGCTTGGTCTTAAATGTAATCACATATATCCTTCTAAGAGGGAGGACAGAGAGACGCTGCTCTGTTGGTTTTGAAGACGGAAGAAAGGACTATGGGACCACAATGCAGACCACATTTGGGAGGTGGGAAAGGCAAGGAAATGTATTTTCTTGAGCTTTCTTTGATTTTAACCTTGTGAAATGTTAAACCTACAAAGCTGTAAGATGACAAATCTGTGCCATTTTAGGCCACTAAGTTTGTGGCAACTTGTTTTAATAACAATAGAAAAATATTAACTTTTGAGTTTCTTAAGTAGTTAAGTACTTATTGAGCTTCTCTTCTGTATGGGGCTCAGTGGTGAGTAACACGAACCTGCCTCCTTTCTCCTTGTAGCTTGCAATCTTGGGAAGCAGCTAATTTAGCAAGTTGTGCAGTGCTGGTTTTATCAAACTGTGCATGTTGTTTGTCCGTTAGACTCTTTTGGTTAGATTGTTTCTTTTTCTCCATTTGATTTTTTTTTTAATTAAGGACTGATTTCTAATTTAAACTATTGAATATTTTGCATTTACCATGTAGGAGGCATGGTAAACAGATGCTACAGAGAAAATCTCCAAACTGTTAAGACTGGACAGAGTTTGAAATAGGAATCGAGTACACTGTTGGCAAAATCGGATTTGGTGAGAAGCAGAGCTCAGGACTTCTTGGCCCCTCTCCCTCATGTGTCTTCTGTCCTCCGAGGATGCCAGGGACAGACCTTGCAGGGAAGAGCTCCTTGTCCCCAGTGGACCTGCCCTCTGGAGACTCCAGACCTGCTTGCTGGTGTGAACTGGGCTCAACCTCAAGGGCCTCATGGGTTCCTTTAAATTGAGACTAACAGCAGGTCAAGTTCTAATCTTTTTTTTTAACATTAGAAAATTTCAGATTTATTGCAATGTAATTGACATATTTATTTGAAGTGCACTGTTAAGTGGATTTGAAATATGATTACACACATGAAACTCTTTTGCTCATATTTCAACTGAATTTTTTTCTTTTTTTCTTTTTTTGGTACTGGGGATTGAACTCGGGACCTTGCACTTGCAAGGCAGGCAGTGGAACTGCTGAGCTAAATCCCCAGCTCTGGATTTTTTTTTATTATTGAGTTTTGTAAGTACTTCAGGTATTTTAGATATAAATCCTTTATCATCTCTATGGGATGTGTCTTTTCATTCTCCTAACGGTGACTTTATTATTAATTTTACATACTTAAAATATTAATTGTCACATGATAGTGGTACATATTTGCGGGGAACAGTGTGACATTACAGTAAAAATGTACAAGGTGTAATAATGTCAGATGAGATCAGGGTGCCATGGAGGAATGTCCATCATTTCAAACACTTATCGTTTTGTCCCAAAGCTAACCTTGACCAGATAATTTTTAATTACAACCCACCCAGAAGAGAAGGAAATAATTGTGAATAATTTTAAAAGCAGACTGTTCATTTTTATTTCTCCAGCTAGACTTCGTCCTCTTCTGCCCTGTTGAACGTGTTTTATTATACCTGTGGGTGTTGCTAGGACGCCATTTTTTAGACTAGGAGGAGAGGAGCCTTGGTCTCCCCCTAGAGGTCAGAGTTTGTATAGCCGGATATGGAAGAGTTTGAGACCGCGGGAAGGAAGGGATGCAGGGTTTGGTAGAGTTAAGTGTAGTGTCCCACAAGGGTAGGGAAATCTCATTGAACAGAGGCGGGGGCTTGGCGGTATGAGCAAAGGAGAGAAGTGAGAGTCTGTAGTATTCAGGGTCCAAATCTTAAACTAGCTTGAACTGACTTTGCAAATGCAATTCTAGTTGTTTGATTTGAGTCTTTCTTAAAATATGACTGGTATTTATATGCTGTTGTCGAAGTGTTAGATGGAGAAAAATTGACAAGGCTGAGAAATCGGGGGAACTCAGGACATCGACTTCCTTTTAGTTCTTTTTAACTGGAAGCCCCTGGGGGAAACACAGCTGTCTCACCCTTTATTTACCTGCAGACAAAAATGAAAATGAGACAGATATTAATGGGCAATTTCTTTTGTCCCTGGTTAAGAAGCTTACTGCATAAATGAATGTAATGAAACATCTGTGAAGGGCATGGATTGCAGTTTACCACGATGGCACTGTCGCTGGGAAAAGACAAAGACAAACAACTGGGGCTAAGGAGATAGGGTTCAGTCCTAACACTTCAGTATCAGAGCAATGGCAAACACATAACAGATGACCACATCTCATAAACTCAGGTAGAAGGGGTCACAGGCATCCATAAGGAAGGGGCACCTGGAGCCCCATGTTATAGTTTTGCCAAGAGACTGTGTGACCATGGACCCCTTGTTCAGTCCTGGCCACAGTAGCAGGCACTTTGGACACTGACAACAGAAACTGACTGTAGCTAATAAAGAGGCAGTAAGATAAAGAAATGTATTGGAATAGAACGTACCCAAAACAGAAGGAAAAGGATGAATAGGCCATCCATGGGACAGGAAGCCAGGCAGAGCTGGAGAAATAGTAGCCCCTGTTGGGCACTAGCTCTGGGGTGAACCTTGTTTAGTTGATTCCTATCTTTGAGTCTTGCTGCACAAATCTGAATCCTGAGGGAGGCTGAGAAAATCTGGCCGAGTTTGTGTCTTTAGGTCAGAGGAAAAGAGGGCATTTTGAGTGACAGCTCCATCAGAATTCCCAGCCAGGCAGAGTGGCTCTTCGTAGCAGGGGAAAGGGCTGCTCTCAAAATCAAAGGAGTGGGTTTTGGGGTGTCAGCAATAATCAGTGTCAGGTCCAGAAAGCCAGAAGTCTCCTGATGTTTTCTCAATGGGAGGACAGTTTTTTTCTGTTTTCTCTCATTATAAACTTCAGAATACTGAAACAAATTTTATTAAGGCTTAAAATGTAGGAGTGCTTGTGCACCGAGTTAGAAACACTAGAGAACAGAAGCAATTGATACAGGCTGCAGAGCCTGAAGTTGCTTTTTGAGATTTATGACTTTTTTTTCTTTTCTTTTCTTCTTCTTTTTTTTTTTGGCACTAGGGATCAAACTCAGGTCCTTGCGCTTTCGAGGCAGGCAGCAGAACCACTGAGCTAAATCTCCAGCCCTATGATTTTGTTTTCATTCTGAAACATTGAATAGGTAAATAATGGTCGTACCGCTATTTTAGAGTTAACTAGAGGAAATTTACATAGTATTACATGCAAAGTTAATATGCTGAGAATACGCTAGACTTCTGAGTTGGAGGTGTTTATAAACTTGGACTTTTTTTTTTTGACAATTCTTTCCTTTGAAATAACAGCATCTGTCTCTCAGGCTTGTTGTCAGGGACGTGAAGTTATTGGTGTATATGAAGGCCTTTATGGATGTTAGCTCCCCTCTCTCCCACTGTGTGTTTATGTGTATGTTTCTTCTTATATATGAATCATATGCACTAATGTGGTTTTCCTTTTCCTATAATGAGCTGAAAACCAATTCTCTCCCCTTCACTTCTATGTTTCTGCTTTGGAGCTGATGCTGGTAATGGGAGAAAATAGCAGACAAGCCATCTTTATCCTGAGGCCTATATTACAGTTACAATCATTGTTCTCCTTATCGTGGGAGAGGCAGTCTATCCAGCTAGTTGTCTTAAATATCCCATATAGCAACAGTTAGCTATAGTTTAAGGCAAAATGAAATTCTCTGTGGATCTGAGTCATAGCTAGGAGCAAAGCTGTGTAGTTATGACCGAATGCTCAATGCAGCAAAGGAAAAAAATATTTTAGAACACCTGAGTAGCAGCAGATGGTAGCAGTTTGTCACACCCTGCAATTTAAGTATTCTGAGATGTTTCTTTTTATTCGCTCAGCCAATTCTTTCTATTGAAACGTCTCAATGAGGTGAGCTTCCTAATTTTTAAAAGGGGCCAAAAGTAAAAACTGTCATAGAGATAAACAAGACACTGTTTTAGGGAGATATTTAGAGGGAGAGAAAACAAATAATCTTGGAGCGTGTAAGTGAAGGAACAGGTAATCTGGGAAAATATGGGAAGCAAAAATCTATCACTCCTGCCCCAACCTAAAGGAGAATTGCCCAGGGCCACTAAAATTCGGCCAATGGGCTTCACAGTCATTTGGAACAGAGTCTGAATTGCAGTATTGCCACTTCCTACCAGCTGATTAACTTTGGGAACATTTCTTAGCCTCTCTGATTTTCATTGCTGTCCTCTGTAAAATGAGACTATTAAGAGAACTAAATGAGTTTTTTTTTTTGGTACCAGGGACTGAACACGGGACCTTGCGCTTGTGAGGCAGGTGGCGGCACTGCTGAGCTACATCCCTGCCCTATGAGGACTAAATGAGAATGTAAAGTACCCTGTAGTGATTGAAACATACAAAACATCTGAAAAAGATGGATAATTGCTACTTTAATAAATTCAATAAAATATATTCAAAGAAACATATTAAAATATACATTCAATAAGATTCCACCTGAAAAAATTTAAATTAAGCCTTTATTTTATATAAGAATTAATAATATTATGACAATAATTGTAGATAATAAACATAATAATTAATATTCTTGTTAATTATCATATCATAATGCCAAAAGGTTTGAGTAAGTCACTATAACTTGCTGAATTTCAATGTCTTTATCCATTCATCAGGGGTAAAAAAATATACTTTCCAGAGTTTTGGAAAGATTATGAAAAAACTAAGGAAAATACCCAGCATATGGTAAGCAGTAAGCACCAGTTATCTTCCATTTTGTTGTTATTCTGAGATGATTTTAATCCTGCTGTACCTCATAGTTACGTCAGAGTATGGACAGAAAACAGACTCAGAACCCCATAAATAGTATATATTTTAATGGAATCCCAGTACATAAAATTGACCAGTGAACCTGGTGGACATTTGGCTCACGATCTGGTTTAAACACCGCTGGTTGAATGCCTCTGGTGAGGAGGTGGCATGGAAATTTCTGTAGTAGTAGCTACTTTAGAATGGAGAGGATATTCTGCATCTAGGATGCTTTAATCACCAGAAAGCTCTATACATTGAACTGAAATATCCTCCTGGAAGTTTCCTCTCCTGGCTCACAGCTCTAGATCCTGCTGGCCTGCATGTCACAGCCCTGGGCGTACTTTAGGTCTGTTGTCTTAGATGTCACCTGGATGTAGTGGGTACACGCTACTTCTTCAATAAATGAATGAGACAAGAAACGAGAACCATTTGACAGTGTTAATGCTGAAAATCTAAACGCAGTTTCTTTGTGTTAAAAGTATGGTAGACTATCAGTCACGGTGTGATAAAGAAAACAGACCGTTATGAGTTTTGTAGAATAGAGGTTTATCATAAAACTGTATGTAACTGTGAAAGGGACTGATGAAGTGGGGATTTGGAAGGAGGAGCTGAAGGTTCCAAGAAATGTCAGCCGCTAAGGGCAGAGCTGACACGGAGCGTGCTAGACAGGACCATCTTCTGAGGATGCGCACTGGAGGTGAGCTGCAGACCTGACTAGAAAGGCCATGGCCAGGGCACATGCTTGGAGGTCTGGAATGTCTGCTGGTCAGTCTGTTAGTCATGGCTCTCCAGAGGATAGAGCCAATAGGACTTAATTAATTAATTATATGGATTCAAAGTTAATAACTATAAGGCAGTGGCTCATGTGATTTTGGAGGCTGGGCAGCCCAAAATCTGCAGGGTGTGTCTGGTAGGCTTGAGATATAAAAGAGTCCGAAACTCAAAGGATCGGATGGGAAATTTCCCTTTGTCCAGGGAGGCTGATTTTTTGTTCTATTCTGGTCTTCACTGATTGGATGAGACCCAGCCACATGGTGGAAGGCAATCTGTTCTACTCTAAGTTCACTGGTTCAAGCGTTAATCTTGTCACAATACGCCCTCCAAATTAACACCAGATTCATCTCAGTCAGCAAGGCTGGCAGCAGAGAGAAGAACAATATGTTGAGGGGAAAGAAGGAGGACCAGCATCTCTGCCTTTGTCTCTCCTTGCATCTCCTGCTGGTGATCTTCAGAGAGAAGTGGCTGCCATTCACTTCTTCCTTTCCAAACTTCGCTCGAGTTTCTCAGGAGAGAGTTCTGGAAGATGCCAGCAGATAGATTGATGTAATATAGAACTGCACAGTGTACTGCCTGTCAACTGGGCATCTGTACACACCTTATTAGCCCATATTTGACTTCCTAGCATGATGCAGCTGCCCCTCAAACATGCTGAAACATCAAAAGTACAAAGTCTCACTGGTCTCTTAATCCATCTCTAGGTGATATCATTCCTCTTTAAGCTGCGTCACACTCTTCCTTTGATGTCTTGTGACTTAAATACTGAGATATGGGACCAATGGCTTATTAACACATTTAATAATAGACACTAGCATAATAGGAAAAGGGGGAGAAAAAATTGACTGACATACCCACAAATCTTACCAGAACCATGTTGTGCTCCCTGGGTAACAGGCCAATTAAGTTGAGAGACAAAGTGTTGAGTCCTGAAGGAGACTTGGCTTGAAAGCCAGTTGCTTAAGATAGAGGACTCAGCACAGAGCCCATCTTGCTGGAGCAATTGATGTGTTCTCCTAGACAGGTGGGCAGCTCCTCCAGTGGATCAGATAATGCACATCAGTGTCAACTGCCTGTTCACCAGATGCTTTTCAGGACTGCAGCTCTCAAGAACAGAGATCATTATTTCCCTAGGCTATTCTTGTCATCAATTAGTTTGCCCATGTGCAGCTCCTGACATTACATAATGGACAGGCTAGAGGGTGTCGCTTCCTAGAGTCCCTCTTGCTGATTGCCAAACTCATGGTGATAAAAAAGAACATTGTCACAAATACTTGTTTAAAAAAGAGCAATAGTCAAAATTCTTAAGAGTTCTTGTTTCTATAATTGCTTAGGTGGGTCTAACTGTTGTTTACAAAGTCCTTCTTTCCCTGCTCATTCTGCCTAGTCTTGTTTTTCATTTGGTAGGATGGCCCCAAAGTTTTATTCTCTGACATAACACCAGCTCTCACTTCACTGCTGCAAAGTGTTCTTCCCCAGGTTGTTGTGTAACTGAGTTGTTGATAGGACATTCAATTGTTCTATTGGATTAGCAGCTGCTCGTGAACTCTATGTGCACAAACTTTCTGTCATACTTTGTTATAAAATGATTTCCCAGGTTGGAACTAAGTCTCTGTGGAACACTATGATAACAAGACATTCTCAGAGTCTATAAACATTGATTTTGGCAGACTTGAGAGGGTTAGGAAGGCAAATTCACAGGCAGAATCAGTGTCTTTTCTAGCGAGAACAAACCACTGTCCATGGAGGATGCCTCCAGATGATTAAATGGTTCTCTCAAGGAATGAGGCTGTGTCAGAGACTCATTGTTGGACGTGGCTGCTGGCTAATTCAGCTCTCAGTAGTATTGGATCAGATGTATTTAATGAGCCCATATATAACTTCCATCCCTGCTACCATGGTCATTGATGGATGAAGTTATTAGTCAAGGACTAGGGTGGCGTGGACAGAGGTCAAATGGATATCCACTGGACAGGTCAAGTTGCACACCTGACTACTCTCCTGTGGTGAGGTTGTTCTTTAGTGAACAGTCACATGGAATCCAAACATCTCCACATCGCTTCCATACAGAAAGCTCCATGTGTATATACCCTTTTCTAATAACTATTTTGTTACATTTTGAAAAAAATCATGTTCCTTCCAAGGCTCTGCCTGCCCCAAACCTCAGCTACTGCCCATAGATCAGTGTTGACACCTATCCACAGCCAACTGCCTTTGCTTAAAGTTGTGAGCACTAAAAGGACTTCACTTCTCCATGGTACTCCAGGGCCGCTGCTGAGTGTAGCTCCAGGGCTATAGTTGGGAATGATGCCAGCGTATCATGTACAATTATACATCAGGCTTAAGGCTGTTCGTTCTCAGTCGACTGTTCATGAGCCATTCCCCACAAGCCCAAATCTACTGCTACATAGGCTGTACCCCAAGTCTGGTGGCTTAAAATTGCAACTATTTGATTTGCTTGTTGCTCTGCAGGTTAGGAATCCAGAAGGCATAGTGTGGGTGGCTCACTTTTGCACCATGTGGCCATTGCCGGGCTGGACCTCTCCACATGGCTTGACCAGGGTCTTACCTCAGTCTTCCGCTCTCACTGTCACTTCGATTCCTTGGTTCTCCTCCAAGGACCTCCTTCTCTTTGTGCCATCTTCAGATCAGCTCTTGAGTGGCGCAGCTGAACTTCTCCTGGGTGGGCGTCTCAGTCCCCACTTTTCGTCGCTTGGATGAAAACAATATCTGATGCCCACAACTTAAAAGAAGAGTGACAGAAACAACATGAAGAAAGGGTCTGGTGGAGAAAAGCTGCTCACGTTATGGCTGCCAGGAGGCAGAGGGAGAAAGGAGGGCCAAGAAGGGAGACGCTTCTTTCTGAGTCTCACCACCAGTGGCTGCCTCTCTGGACCAGGCCCCGCCTCCTACTGTTGTAGGAGTCAGCTCTTCCACCCCCACGGTCCGGTTCTTTCCCAAAAGCCTCACTTGTGAGTGCATGAGGCCTTTGGGGCATTCTCCATACAGATAGTAACAGTGGGTTACAGAGCTGCTGAGTCTTCTTAAGGCTCAGGACAAGACGTGGCTCAGTGTCGCCTCCACTATACCTAAAGTTTATGGAGCAAGCTGGCTGAGCATTACCTGAAGGCCAAAATACAGGCAATCACAGTTCTTTGAGACTATCTGTAGCCAATTAGCATATACAGTGCAGAACCTCTGTAACTGTGGGTCCTACATCCTCACGTTTAATCAAGGGTGGAAAATATTTGAAAAATAACTACAGCTCTGCTGAACATGTTTGGACTTTTTTCTAATTATTATTCCCCATATAATATAGTATAACAACAATTTACATAGCATTTACATTGTGTGAAGTATTATATGTAACTTAGAGATGATCTAAAGGAGGTATAAATTATGTGCAAGCACCATGACATTTTATAGAAGGGATCTGAGCATCTGCAGCTTTTGATATCTGCAGGGAGTTCCGGAAGGACATCTCCTCAGATACTCAGGGCCAACTGTATACACCTTCTGAATTTTTTTTTTCAGTACTGGGGGTTGAACTCAGCACCTTCCCATTGAGCTATATCCCCAGGCATTTTTATTTTTTGTTTGGAGACAAGATCTTGCTAAGTCACTATGTTCCCCAGGCTGAGCTCAAACTTGTGATCCTCCTGATTCAGCCTCCCAGAGTGTTAGGATTACAGGTGTACACCACCATGTACACCCCAGAATTGTTTTTTAAGCAACATAAATTTATTTTCTGAAAGTTCTTGAGATTAGAGGCGGTGTCAAGGTGTCAGTGGGGTTGCGTTCTTCTGGATGAAAGTTTCAAAAATTCTATTGTCCATGTAAAAACCTTGGCATAAAAGCACTATAACCTACAATTTAGAGGCAGAGGCATAACATATATGGCCATATTCAGGGCTTGTCCAAACATCAGACTATAGAAAATCACTGATAGTGGTAGCTAGCGAGTAAAAAATGAAATAATCCTTTTGGTTCTCTGTTGCAAATCCCACTGGAGCGGTAAATTAAATACCCTGAGTTTGCCATTGGTTATTATCACATTTTAAGGATAACTTGTTAAGTTTATTGGGCATTATTTGATGCCCCAAATTACAATAATTTAAAAAAATGATCTCAGGTGTTATTCTTTCTCTTCATTTCTTTTAACTGTGCAGCATTTTTGACATTTTTTTTTCGGTACCAGGGATTGAACTCAGGGCCTTTGCACTTGTAGAGCGGGCAGCAAAACCACTGAGCTAAATCCCCGGCCCTACCATTTGAGCTAAGCCACAAATCTTAGGCTGTCAATGAAGGGAGGTGGAGCAAAAGCACAGTGTGCAAAGGGCCAGATTCTTGGCTTTTAGTTCTAAAATAAGCTTTTACAATTCTTGGTAGAAACAATAGTCTGATGCCACCACATCTTAGATATGTGAAGCCTGAACTTTTTAGAGAGGAACCTATCTACTGCTTTAAAACATCTGTTGCTTGGAGAATATGGAACAGAGGGTTTATATCATAAAGCACAGAACAGAGGAGACATTACATGACCAAGAGCAGCATCCCCTCCAAGAAAGATAAATATAACCTTTGCAAAATTATTTGGCAGTTTGTAATAAAGTGCAATGTACACTTATCCTCCAGCCCTACAATTTTATACCTATTTATTGAGGAGAAATAAAAGTATATGTTCTGCATCCCCCCAAAGACTTGTATGTCAAAGTTCATAGCAGCTGTATTCATAATAGCAAAATAAATTTGAGAATTTTAGATGACTGGATAGAGAAACTGAAATATACAATGGAATACAATGGAACAAATTACTGATGCACATCAAAAGCTTCAGTGGATGTGAAAAAAGAAAACATGATCCAGAGTGAATGACACCTGGGTATATAAGTTCATGTATATGACCTTCTAGAACACAAAGAACTTATCTATGGTGATAGAGATCAGAAGAGTGTTTACCTGAAGCTAAGTTGCCTGGGAAGGTTCATAAGAATCCTGGGGGTGGGATGTTGGGGGTGTGTGTGTGTGGAATATTCTATGTTTGTTAAGAGTATAGGTTACACAAGGACCCGTTTGTTAAAACAGAGTTGTACATTACCCTATATGTAAACCTCACAGAAACATAAAAGTTACATACAATTTCTCAATAACTGAAAGGGAAGGTAAAAGTTTAGCTGGCTGGTGTGTGGAGTATTTGGAGAGAAAGTATATATGGTTTAGATGGTGGGGCAGGCTGGAGATACCTCTCCCATCCTTCATAACTATATTTTATTCCCTTTATTCCAAGACTGCTCTGCGGTGGTTGAAACTAGACTGCTAAGGTGTGCAGGTGATGAGCTGAGCGCCCCACACAATTTAGAGCTATGGTGGGTGGAGCAGGGAAATGCCACTGGGAACTGCCCAGTGCATCCATTCTGTGCTCCCTGCTCCTGTCCAAGTTGGGTTGGGGGATTCCAGGACAGACCTCATGGATCTAATGTACTCTTTTTGTTGGGTCTTGGGGAAGTCAGTCCTGCATGTCAACTACAGCTGCCCTTGCATGTGATTCTAGCACAGTGGAAACCCACTCCCCAACATAAATCCTTCCTGGGGAGAGGGGCTGGGAAGCAGGCTTGAATCAACCTTATTTAGATCTTGAATTACCACTTTTATGATGACAGCAATCCACGTTGCCTTCAATGACACCATTAGATGTATCAACAGCTGAAGAGCAGTGGAATCTCAAGAGCCATGTTGATTTCAGTGAGAGAACAGAATAAAGCTATCTTCTGTCCACCTGGGCATTTTATTTGTTTCATTGGGCAAAAGTGTTCTTCTTTAGATGTTTTAAAAATTAATTTTTGGTACATCTTAGATATAAATAACAATCATGTTCATCATAGGAAATTTGTACCTGTACATGGTATATCTTGATTCTTCTTTTTTCCCCAACCCCCCCTTCAATCCCTCTTCCCCTTCTTATTTGCAAAAGCTTTGTTTCCATTTTTTCCTTCTGTTCTCTTTTTTTTCATTTCCCTTCCTTCCTTTTCCCTCTCCCCTCTCTATTGTTCTCTTTCCCATCTGAACATTTTCTTCCTACTTCCCAATTTGTGTCATTTAGGTTTCTCACATCAGAGAAACAGTGCGATATTTAAACATGTATGTCTGATTTACTTCACTTAAGAGTATGGTCTCAGGGTGAATCCATTTACATAGAAATGTCTCAAGTTTATCCTTCTTTAGGGTATCTTTAGATTTTTGAGGAACCTCCATATTTTCTCTACAGCAACTGTTCTAATGTACATTCTCACTGACAGTGCATAAGAATTCCCTTTTCTCCACATCTTTGCCAAATTTGTTATTTTCTTTTTTGTCTTTTTGATGTTGGCCATTCTAACTGGGATGAAATGATATGTCATTGTAGCTTTGATTTGTATTTTCCTGACGGCTAATAGAGTTGAAGTTTTTTTTCATAAATATGTTGGCCATCTTAATTTCTTCTTTTGAGAAAAGTCTACTCATATCATGTGTTCATTTCAAAGTTGGGTTATTTTGGTTATTGCTTTTTTTGAGTGTCTTATATATTCTGGATATTATTCCTTTGTGGATGAACAGTTTGCAAAAATTTCCTCCCATTCTTTAAGTCTCTTCAATCTGTTGATTGTTTCCTTTGCAATTGTACAATGCATCTTCCCTACTATTGGGTATATATCCTAAAGAAATGTATTACCATATCAAAGATAGACCTGCACATCCATGCCCATGGTTTTTCTGCCCTGTTTACAATCATTAGATATGTGATTAACCTAGGTGTTTATCAGTGGATGAATAGATTGATCATATACAATGGCATTCAACTATAAAAAGAATGAAATCTGTCCTATTCACTTTCTCATCACTGAAACACAATACCTGACACTCACAACTAAAAGGAGAAGAGGTATATTTGGGCTCACAGTTATAGCTCCTGGTCATTTTGCCCCAAGGCAGAAAAGGCATGGTCGTCTGGAAATAGAGAGAAAATGGAGGAGCTGGAGAGGGAGATACATACCCTTCTGGGTCATACCTCCAGTGTCCTACCTCTTCCCATCATGCTCCACCTCCCAACACCACACTCAGCTGCTCCACGATCCAATCACTTTCCACAAGCCCCACTTCTGAACACATGAGGCCTTTGGGAGATACCCCAGATTTAAACCATCACAATATAGTACTGTCATTTGCAGCAAAATGAACGGAAAAGCAGGTTGTTAAATAAGTCAGACACAGAATGTCAGATACCACTTCCATAATTAGAAGTTTAAAAAAAGAGAACCTGAATGTAGAATAGTGAACTAGAGGCTGGGAAGTGATGAGGAAGGCCAGTAGAGGTAGATTGGAGACAGAGACCAAAACACAGATAGAAGTACTGAATCCTGGTGTTCTACAGCACAGTGGAGTGACTGTAGTTCACAACCACCTATTATATATTTTATGAATAACTAGAAGAGAGGAGCTTCCAAGACTGCAAACATAAAGGAATTATAAGCACCAGGAAATAGCAATTATCCTGATTTGACCATACACATTGTATACACGCATTGCATTATCATACTCTACACATACACAGCATTTATCTCACCATCAGTGTATAACATAATAATAATTAATAAAATTATGTACATTAAAATGATCTCACCCAATAGATGCTCAGAGTCATTTAGAAGAATCTGCCTCTCTTTTTTTCCATCTCCTCAATAAATGTTAATAAATTAAGGCTGTACATAATAATACAACCCTACAGCATCTTCCAGTGAAAATGGTAGAAAGAACTCCAGATATCAAACTGATAGTACTACAAAAATTAAAATGCAGTGACATTTAAAAATATGAAATTACCCAGGGAAAACAATTTTTGTAAGTATAAAATGGAACATGACTTTTTTAAGTGAGGGTGAATGTCATCTCAGAAAAACCCCACTTCGAAATTAAAAGTAAAAAATTACTGGCTTAGGAATATTTTATAAGCTTTTTTTAAAAAGCTGGATTTGAACATAACTTATTTGCCATTCTGACAATTTCAGTAGTTTGCTTCAATGGATAATTCATTAGATAATTTTTAAAGAACTTTTATCATCCAAGTCTTCACTTGCTTTTGGGGAAATAATTTTCTTGGGTGGGACCTGGTAAAACCTCATCAGGGTAACAACGACAGTTTTCACCGCATGTTAATCAATGCCATGGGAACGAGTTGGAGCTGCTGATTTTTTTTTTTGGTACCGGGGATTGAACTCAGGTCCTTGCACTTGCGCAGCAGGCGGCGAAACCGCTGAGCTAAATCCCCGGCCCTGGAGCTGCTGATTTTGATTGTGCTTTCTCAGCCCAATTCATTCATTCTTCTGACTTTCTCTTACTGAATCAGTTATTACTTTTCTATGTTGATGTAGATTTCTCCTGACAATTTCTTATGGATGTTTGAGTCACCTTCCTGGGAAAACGCAGTGAATCATGGCATTTTAAGCACTGTATGGATGGACGTGAATTTCCCACAAAGTGGACAAGTTGTGTTGTTCAGGGCACTTAACCACTGGCTGCTTTTGTGCCCTGCAGGAGCTGGAACATTGCTGGCACTGCTCAGTTTCAAGAACAGGCAGTTTGATGTTTGTAAACATTTTGTTAGATGGAAGCACATGGATATTTTTAATGTAAATGCTTTTGAGATGATGATATAAGCCCTGTGTATAACAGGGCAGTAGCTTGGCAGTTTTCCTGACTCGCTAAAACCTTAAATTGAGCAAAAACAGTCAGTGGTGGTTACATGCTCTGCATTAGGATTTCGTAGTGAAATAAATATGTGACATTCCTGCTTGCCCTGCATGAGCACTATACAAAGCGTGATCAAAATATGTGGTGAATGTTTACATTTTTAAAAAATTTATTACCGTAAAGACATATTGCCACGAATAATACCCCCACTTCAACCACACTCTTAACCCATTGTTCTTGTCATTTTCCAAAACAGTTCTGAAAGTCTTCTTTTGTAAGTGTCTTTATGAGATGTGATAAAGATTACGGTGAGTGTTGCTGCCAGGTACCTCGAGGGGCAAGGTAGGCAGGCTTGTGACACAGTTATTGGGTGCCCGCGCCCACCTGACTCAGTGGACCTGGCACTGTGTGACTTCTGGCTCTTCGCCAAAGGCAAGCCGACCTCAAAAAATGAACATTTGGAATCAATGCAGGATGTTGAGGCAGCCAGAACAGCACAGCTAAAGATACTCTCGAAAGAGGAATTCTAGAACTGCTTCAGAGAGTGGTAATATGAAGGGATAAAGGTTTTTGAAGCAAAGAGGACTATTTTAAGTGGAATAAATGGCAATGTGTTTTCTACTCTAATAAATTTTAAAAATTCAACCTTGTGTTTTTTAATCACTTCTAGTACAGGTACCCACATTCTCAGGCCAGGGTCCTCCGTCCAGAGGCTCTCTTACTAGAGGACCTGGCTGCGGTTCTCACAGGCAGCTCCTCCTCCAAGGCATTCGCTGTTGAGCATCGAGGGACTTGCTTCAGACCTTTCACTGCGCTCCCTGACTCAATGCTTTTCAGCTCCTCACCTTCTTCTCTCTCTCCCCTAAGGGGAAAATGGAACACTGAACAGCATCTTTCTTTTTCCTTTGTCTCTTGCCTTCACTATGAGAAGGTGAATAAACTTGATCATGACTTCAAACTGTTTAGCTATTGTCCTAATTGATCACCTTGAAGCCTAGAAGCTTGACACGAACCAGAGGACTGAGTTCTCTTCTTAGAAAGTTCACGTTCCTCTAAAATAACCATTTAGAAGAGACCTGCAGAAAAGACCTGAATATCTTTATACTGAAATCTCATAGAGTTGTGGTTAATTCCAGGGAACCCCTACATGACTCTTGTCTTCTATAATTCATGTAGATTCCTCTTCAGTTGACCACTAATCTGATTTTAGTTCCATTTCTCATTTGTAAAACTGGTGAATACACTCCATCAGGTTCTGATTTTTCTTTTCCAAATATTTTTGTCATCATGATCACCTGTGAGTATTACTTAGCTTTTCTTCCTACTAGCATAGCACAAAACCAATTATCAGAGTGGGTGCCAGCCATAAACAATAGGCCTTTCTCATCCCATTCTTCAGGAACACTCATTCATGCATTTGTGCACACATTTAGATTTATGTGTCTCTATTTCAGTCAGAATGCTTTATTCATCTGTTTGGTATTTTATAATTCTTTTGGGATGGAGAGAGGCTTATTGTTTCAGTGTAACTTAGCTGAACAGGTAGACAAGGGGAGGGGACCAAAATTTGCATCCTTCAAGAACTATGAAAGATACTTTTAAGACCTTATCTCATATAATTCTTCTAGCGGTGCCATTTTGTAGATGAGGGTGTGGATTCATAGACAAGTTAGGTAACTTGCCCAAGGTGACAAGTGGCAATTTGAGATGTGATTGCAAAGTCTACGCACTTTGTAACCACCCCATTGTTTTTGTCTTCTCTTTCCACCTTGCTATAGTCTAAGTTACTCTATTCATGAGGTACCAAGTTGGTCACATTAATGTTTGTATTAGTGTTCTTGGGTGGCTTACACAATAGAAACATATTTTCTAATGGTTCTGGAGGCTGGAACTCCAAGATCAGGGTGCTAGCCTGTTGGTTTTTTCATGAAGGCCTATCTTTGGCTTGCAGGTGGTCACATTTTCCCTGTGTCCTCACATGGTCTTGCCCCTGGGGGTACAGATCCCTGGTGTCTCTGTGTGTTCAAATATCCTCTTTAAAAGACACCAGTCAAATGGAATAGGCAGCCCTCAAACTCATTGTAGCCCAATCACCTATTTAAGTGCCTTGTCTTCAAATACAGTCACATCCTGGGGCCCTAACTAGGCATTAGGGCTTTAATGTAAGAATTTAAGGAGGACACATAATTGCATTTTTATTGCCAGAGTTGGGCTCTGGGTTGTGTAAGACCCGGGACCATATTTAGGGCACAGTAAGACCTAAAGAAAATAACCAATACTTCATGGCTCCTACCATACAAGTCTCTTACATTGGGAAATTTAATTTGAAGTTGACAAAGAAGGAAGAGCGAAAAGAGCTACTGTGAGAGAAGGAAATGGCAGGGGGAGACATCACTTCTTGCTTTCCTGAATCCTTCTGCAGCATCTCTGAGATGCCTGCTCACTGATCACTCGCTCATTCATTTATTCAAATGTCACTCATCAGGTGTCCTGGCCTGTGTCCAGGCACCATGTTGGAGCTGAGGATACACCAGTAGTGGCCCAACTTGAATGGAATCACCTCCCCATGGGGAAAAAGGAGGGAAATGGATACAGCAATCACACTCTGCAATGGGCACTGTAAATAGTGGTACAGGAGGTTCTAGAGGTTGGGTGGTTGGGTGAGGCTTTTTGAAATGGTGACATGTAGGCAGGTCGGTGGCTCAAACAACAGAAACATATTTTCTCACAGTTCTAGAGCAATGAGAAGGAGCAACTTCTTGAAAAGTTGAGAAAAGAGCATGTCTGTGTCTTTCAAGAAGAAAAGAATGTTCTAGAAATGAAGAATAGCCCAGGGTGGCTAGAGCAGTGTGAAGGAGAGAAGTGAGAGAGAGGAACAGGAGTGCTGAGGGATATCCTCACATGGCGGATGTAGCTCTCACAACCCTTATCCTCTATTAGTAGTGCCTGTCAGTTTTTCACTATAGAATTCTTTATCTTTCAAGTGTTTTTGCTCTGTCTGGGAAAAAAACTCCTGCTTAAGTGCAGATAACCCTGGCAATATATCCCATTAAACCTGTCACCAGTTAACACTATGGCATGAATTAGCTTATCAGATCATTTCACCTTGATAAGCTGGAGGGGAGCAGCCTGTGAAAGAATAAGGTATGCTTTGGATTCTGCCTGTACTATGTCAAACTCTGAAATCTGCTTCTTTTGTGACATCATCTAGTCTTTCCTTTGAGTATCTCCACTGGTCTTTCCCTTCTTTGTGTCCTCACCAGCTACCTTTTCTGACTGTGGATTCTTCCCCAGTGCCCCTGGCAGGCTCCGGTCCCTCTGAGTGTCACATCTGTACACAGTCAGGACCCATCATACCTTCTTCTCAGCCCACATTTCTCACCTTGGAACTTCCGCCACACTTACCATGCAGATTTTATGTCTTGTGAATGGACATGAGGACTGGCCCCTGTGCTTCACCACTGATATGTCTTTGCCTGCTGTACCACTGTCATTTGCCAAACTCCGGCTTATTGTTTAACACATTTATCTTTTCTAGGGCTCTTGGCCATGAGCAGAGAAATAAACTGTGTAAGTTTTCTGTTACTGTAATAGAGCACCCTCCTGAGGTATCTGAGTAAGTCATGGAGGAGGGGGCTTGAGTATTCTATAGGGTTCTTGTCTTGTTTCTCCCTGGCACTATTCCCCTGCTCTACTCCCTGGTCACCATAACTAAGCAGTGTTGTTACACCATGCCTTTCTGGCATTATGTTCGTGCTTTGGAGCTTGTTCACCATGGACTGAATCTCCTGATGTGTGAGCCAAATAAACTTCTCTTCCTTTCAACTGGGGCTGTTGGGGGCCAGGGATTTAGCTCAGTGGTTCTGCTGCCTGCCTCGCAAGTGTAATGACCCAAGTTTGATCCCCGGTACCAAAAAAAAATTAATAAGAAATAAATAAATAAATAAATTGAGGGTATTGGGTATTGTGTCCAGCAATGGAAAACCTGACTAAAGCAGAGGGGAAGACACTAGTGTCCTGAACTCCACTTCAAGGGCATAGCCCCAGTGACCTAAAACCTCCCACAGGGCTCCACCTCTTAAAGCTTACATCACTTCCTGATATTGCCAAACTGAGCACCAAGCCTTTAGCAGATGGCTCTGTGAAGGACTTTTCAGGCCCCAAATAGCCTACCCCATGCTCTGGAGCAAAAGTCCTAGGTTCAAACCCATCTCCATGTCTTAGTTACTACAGTTGTGAACTTGGCCAAGATGTTTAACTTCTGAGAGCTTTATCTTCTTCATCCAAAGGGGTTTAGTAAAAATATTTAATAAAACCCATTTACCTATTGTAAGTTAGAATGAAATCAATTGTGCAGAGTTTCACATTGTGACATCTTGATAATAGATGAAGAAATGTAGGTTATTTTCCTCGCCCTCTCCATTGCTTATGGGCAGATGTCTCAGTAGTATAAAATTCAGGTCCCAAGCCACACTATTACAGCCTCTGAGGCCAGGCCTCAACTGTGAATCCCTTGTGATTGCCAGGGTCAGAGGAAAGGGTCACAAGGGCCTCTTCCTTCCTGTGGGAGCCTGGCTCTCCAGAGCAGTGGCTCATCCCCAGTCACAACAAATCACAGTGTAGCCTCATGAATTCAAGGAGTGAGCTGGATTTGCCTCTCCCTTCATCCAAGGCCAAAGTTCACATTGAATTTAATCAGGACTGAAGTGGGGTGGGGAATAAGCAAGGTGTGAAATATATATGTGGCAACTAATACATTTATTTATTTATTTATTTATTGTACTAGGGATTGAACTCAGGACCTTGTGCTTTCGAGGCAGGCAGTGGCACCACTGAGCTAAATCCCTGGCCCTCTAATACATATATTTTAGTACAGCCCTACTGCCCGGAGAGGCAAAACAGCAAAAGGACCATGACAGTCATCAAGAAAGGAAAAATAATTAATGCAACCAACTAGAAAATGATTCCAATGCAATCATATAGCTCATGGCACACAGGTCTGAAAAATTAATTCAAAGAACATTTCTCCATTTCCTCTTGGTAGATATCAAAGAGAAAACACAATTAAAACAATCTAGGCAGCCTCATAAGATAGCTACATGGTGGACTCTAAATTACTGTCATAAATGTAGGGAAAGAAATGATTGTGGACAAAGCCTGAGTATGACTTGCGTTAAGGAAGTAATTATTTAGTACCAGCTAGGTGCCTTGAGTAACCTCCAGGTTAGAATACATAAAGAGGCTGAAGGCAAAACCTTATCAATGTAGCCAAAGGATGCCCTAGAGCTTAGTTGCTGCAGTGTGATAATATTTGAAAATGGGAAATAGGGAAGAGTCATCAATGAGAGAGACTGGTGAAGAATAAATTTCAACTGAATGCTCATCTTGTTCCTTTCTTGAATAAATGAAGGCACTCAAATCCCCCCATATCCATGGCAAATTTTCAAGAAAGAGAGTTTTATTTGGCTTTGAATTTAATAGCATCTACAGAGTTATTCTTTCAGCATTTTTGCCTTATTAGAGACAGAGATACTTAGTTGATATAGAATTCATAATGAAGGAATAATATAGTAATAATGGTGGGGCTGATGAAGCAAATTTGGCAATGGAAATTTCCATTAATTGAGCTCTCATGACTTGTCACATACTTGGCTGGACACATTTGCTGGAATGACTTATTCAGTCTTCACAACACATTGTTAAAGTCTTGGTCATTCTTTTCGTCTATACCTTCCCACTTAATTTCATGGGATGTTTAATTTCAAACGCCACCTTGGCTGGGCTAAGGGATGCCTAGCTAGCTGATATAACTATTCTCTGTGTCTGGGAGGAGTTTCCAGAAAAGATTAGCATTTGAATCAGTAGACTGAGTATAAAAGAACTCCCGCAGCAGGGAGGATGGGCATCATTCAATCTTTTGATGGCTTAAATTGAACAAAAAGGCAGAGAAAGGGTGAATTTGCCCTCTCTGCTTGAGCTGGAAGATCCACTTTATTCTGCACTTGAACATCAGAGCTCTTGGGTTTTGGACCTTTTGACTTGATTCATAATTATACCATCAGCTTTCCTGGTTCTCAGATCTTTGAATTTTGACTCAATCATATTATTGGCTCTCCTAGTTTTCCAGCTTGTAGGTGATATATTGTGGAACTTTTTGACCTCCATAATTTTATAAGCTGATTTCCATAATTTCTCTCTCTCTTTCTCTATCTCTGTCTCCCTTTCTATCTCTGCCTTTCCCTCTCTGTCTCTCTGTCTCTCTCATTCTCTGTCTCCGTCTCTCCCTCCACATACACACCTCCTATTGGTTCTATTTCTCTGGAGAACCTTGACTAAGATACCTCATTAGAGCTCTATTTTATCATCTGAAAGATGGGAGCTATATTTTTTAACTCTAAGTTTTCATAAGGAGTATATGAGATAATGGACCAGGGCCCTTCACACAGTGCCTGTTACTGAGTAAGCGTTCAGTGGACATTGTATTTATTTCTGTGATTGTTATAGAAGAACGTATTAGGGGTGTGTCCAAGGACTTCCAAAGGCATCAGCCTTTATCTAGCTATGTCTTTCATTCCTCTTCCAAAGGTTCTGCCATAGCCAGGTGGCTGCTCAGCTCCATGGCTACTGCTACAGAGTACGTTCTGCTCCCCAGTCAGGTCCCTTAGGCCCCGAGAGGACATAGTACACTCACTGAAAGAATCTTGGAAGATTTTCTTGACCACTAGCACTTATCACATCATGTAAAAAGGGGATTCCCCTCTTCTGTGCTTGAGGAAAAAACCTCTGAATATTTTAATAAATTTTTTGTATTATAGCATCCTTCCCAATTTCCTCTTACTGTCACTGAGCTCACCACCTCGGTAAATTTCATCCCAAAAGCAGGAGGGGGAAGGGTTTCAGATGCATTTCTGTGCTAGTCTGGCTTTCTGGAAACAATTTGAAAATAACAGAACCAATGGGATTCATTCATTGACTCATTCATCCATTATCAGAAATTATCACATAATTATGGAGGCTGACAAGGTCCAAGATTTGCATGGTGATTCGGGCACTGGGGACTCAGAAGAGCTGAGGGCGTAGTTCTGGTCTGAATCTGAAGGCCTGAGAACCAGCACTATGGTGCTGTGCTGGTAGACTAGAGTCTGAAGGTGGGCAGGCTCGAGTCTCAGGAGGAGCTTGTGTTTCAGGCAGTCTAAAGGCAGGGAAGGGCCAGGCAGAAGGCACCAGGGAGGAGCAGTTCCTTTCTATTCAGGGGAGGATCTGTCTGTTTGTTCTATCAGGGTCTTCAACTGGTTGGATGAGGCCAACCATTACTCAGGAGGACAATCTGCTTCAGTCAGTCCACTGATTTGACTCTCATCCACAAAACCTTCACAGAAACAGCCAGAATAAAGTTTGACTGAATATCTGAGTAATCCATGGCCTACTTAACAGGTATAAAGCACTACCACAAATCGGTTCTCATTTCTTTTGAAGCCCCTCTTCCCTGACTTCTCTAGTAAACTGGAATTTTGTTGAAAGGTTCCAACTTATTGATATTTTACCCAAAAATGGTGGTAAGTTTTTACCCAAGGCACAGTAAAAGAAGGGTAGGGTAAGGCAGGATGGTAGCAGAAATAATTAAAAGTAGTTTCTGTAATTGTTTCCTTTTTGTGTTTACATGATGAAGTTTTATTATTCTCTTTATTGTTTCAATGTTTGAAAACTTGCAATATAATAGAGGTACAAAGTTTTAGATAAATACATAAAATGAAAGCAAAGTTGAGATAACAACCATAATTGCCAACATTTTAGATTTAATTAGGACTTTTTAAACCCAAGTAATAGGCATAGAGTAACAAGGTGATGGTCATTATGCAAATACATGGCCGTTCTTTTCCACTAGAGATGAAGATAAGAGAGCAGAAAGTGGATAAACTTCTAATAATCAGCTGCATGAGGGTCACTGGTCATTATCCTCATAGGAAACCCTTGACCACTAAGGCACCAGGCCAAAACTCTTCACTTGTTCCTTACTCTGAACCTACTCAAGTAGGACCTACGCAGGGTCATCTCTGACCCTTAGTTTATTCTGTTTCCCTCCGTGTCATCGAAGCAGCACCATCCTTCACTGCTCACATGGCATCCTCTCTGTGCTGCGTTCTGTGACTATTCCAGTGCTCCTGTGACTATTCCTTCTCTCTGGGTTCTGGATATTGACTACTGACATCTGGGCTCATATGCTCTTGGATTATTGGCTGCTTTTCCTTGTTACCTCTGCATCAGCTGAGTAAATCTTCTCAGAACAAAGCCTTGTTGCTTGTGGTTCTTCTGTAGCACCTAGAACAGCACCGGGACAGAGTTCTGCTTAGTAGATACTTGTGGATCATGAGTGCCTGCAAGCCATATCACAGGATGGCTATGATCAAAACCCTCTCATGCTTTGTCATCTTACTCACAGTCACAGCCAAAGTTTATGACAGATGACAAGGAGCAGCTTGATCTAATCAGTGGTCCCTTCTGTTCTCCTCTTTGATAATCTTGTGCTCATACACTGGAGCCTCATCTGAAATTCCTGCCAGGAAGCCCCTCAGGTGTGGGAGTTCCCAGGAATTACAAGGGCAGATACAAATGAAAATAGGAGACAATTCTCTCTGTGGAAAATAAGGGAAGAGACTTTCTTTTCTTAGAGCATTCCTTTAGCAAACTTGTAATTGTAAATTCTCTTTCAGTCTTTGTGAAATAAATGCATGCAAATCTTTTAAAAAGCTAAATAAGCCTCTGTCAGCTTTAGAGCCTCAGGATTTCTCTCTCAAGTGTCTGTCTCTTCACATTTCTGTAGCAGGGTAGGAGCTTAACTTTCTCAGGTGCCTTGATCCAAAATACTGCCTGTCATAAAGATGTGAGGAGTTTATTCCCCTGGATAAATCTAATTAGCGGACACAGATGGCCACCCCACTTACCTGGTGAATTTAGGACAAATTATGTGTGACAAATGGTGCTGTCAAGACCCCTTACTGAGAAATAGTCATTGTTTATATTGTTATTGAATGTAATGTGTTGTATCTATTTACTGTATATGGTGAGATTTCTTTTTGTTTTTCCAGTTTCTTAACAGATTGCTTGTGATATGAATCATATCCTAGTTTAATGTTTATTCAGTAATAAAATTGCTTTTTCTCTTTTACTTGTGTGGAGAGGTTTTCTGGGTGGGGAGATTGGTTTTTTTTTCAGGTGTGCAATAAATATAAGTTTAATAGTGTGGATCAACCGGGGAAAAGAAATAAACAGCAGCCAATATTTGATTTTCATCCTTATCACTTTTTCTAGGGTCCCTCTACCTTGATGTAAACTTACAATTTTCAAGGAAATTCCTATTCCACTCCCATTTTATCATAAATAAATTGAATAGTTTTTCTGTTTGTATGATAAAACAGGAAAGACTGTTACATTTGAATGGAAAAGGCACTCCATTTGTGACCAGTGTCACACAAAATCACATTCCCATCAGAAAACACAAACATCAACATCACAAAACTAAAAATAGACAGGAGATCAGTACCATTCAATAAATATGCAAGCTACTTCAGTCTCCCCCCAAAAAGGGCCAATACCTCAAAAAACCATAAAGAAAACCCCTGTCCATTTCCAAGTAACCCAAGTAGAAGAGACAGCAAGATGCTACGCGTGCTATTTTACCCCTCCCCTGGTCCTCACTACTTAGAAAACTGCCTGCTCTCCACAGAGATTGAAATGGGCCTCATTTCTTCTCGGGGGAGAGCAAATTCACAGACACCTTTGAGTAACATCCCCTGTTTCTCAGGAACCCTGGCTGTATACCTAGTTCTGCTTCCAAAGCCTCTTCATATAGTTCTGGGTAGGACCTGGGATCTGTTCCACTACGATGGGTCATATGAACTAGGAGTTTCATCTTGCTGATTTCAGCGTGGGCCCTTGGACCCCACAGGAACTCATAGCGAGCAGGATCACTGTTAGGAATCTGCCGGTACATCAGCTACTCTTCCTGTACTAAATCCTCAGTGATGGATTCCCAGGCTTCCTCAAAATGAATATGCTCAGAGTGAGCTAACATGTCCCATCGTTTCACTTTTTCAGTTAGGTCCTCCTCACTGATACGGTTGCCCTCTATGAAGATTAGAGACAGGACGAATATAATGATGTTGATTTTGAGAATGATTCTTTCATCATCACCACCTAGTATCCCACTGTATGTAAGACCCAAAATGAGGACTAGCTCATATGTATTGCCAGAGTGATTCACTTTCCTGATTTTAACGCCAAAGCCCAGATACATGGACTCACAGAGTTCCCAAAAGTTCAGAGGGAAGTTGTTACGGTAATCATGGGGCAGAACGTGCAGCATTTCTTTCATGGTCACCTGTTCCTTCTTTTGATAGCTGTGGAGCAGAAATGACACCAACTTACATAACTTGGCATTTAGGAGCATATTTTGCAGGATGAGAGAAGCATGCGTCCTGTGAGGAGATTGAACCCTCACAGGATTGACTCCTTTGGCTGGAAGCCATGAGGACAGCAAGAATTTGTTGAGGATCAGAAGCCTCCAAATGTCCAGCGCTGGGAAATAGAGTGCCGAGCAATAGCAATTCAGCTGCTCCAAGAATCCAAACCCAGATTTCGAAAAATCACAACTGAGACTTCTCCACTGCACAGTGCAAGGCTAGCAACAGAGGCAGAAATGGCTTTTTCAGAGTCTCAACCTGGAATGTGGCTTTCTCTCTCACCCTCCGAGATTATTTTTAATTATATTTATATTTCTCCAGTTGTGCCTGCCTTGATGTTTTCACTGTTTGTTACAGTGAAGTTTCTTAATATTTTAGTCTCCAGAATGGTGTCAGTTCAAGATGGAAAATGTCCAGCTCTGTTATAATCAAACTTCAAAGCATTTGAGAGGTAAACTCCCAGCCTCCCTGACCCATACTGTTTCAAACCTGGAAGCCAGTAGGGGCAAGGGAGGCCCCAGGCTGATTTGACTTCTTTGGGGTTAAAGTGGGGAGTAGGAGAGACACAGGCCTCTGGTAAGATGGCAAAGAGGTTCCCTTTGTTGTGGATATTTTATTTTATTTATTTTAAGTGACACTCAATAATTATACATATTTATGGGGTAGACTGTGATATTCTGATACATGTTTTGTGTATAAATAGAATCATAGTATTTAGTGTATCAGTCACCTTACACATGTTCTTTGTGGTGAGAGCATTCAAAATCCTCTCTTGTAGTTATTTTTTTTTAATATTTTTAAAATATATATATCTATTGGTACATTTTCGGTATAAAATACATTTACATTTATCATTGGGTGTTTGTACCAGAACATGATGCATCTTAGCTTTTTTAAATTTTTACTCCCATTACCTGTGCACCCTTCACCCCCTCCACCCTTCCCCATCTACACAGAGTTTGTTCATTTTTTTTTCTCATAATTTTTTTCTTTCCCTTCTTCCCTTTCCCCTTTCCATTCCACCATCCCCAAACCCTTGGACCTTTTCTTATTTCAAATTATCAATTATTCATTTTAATCATTTTAATCCTTATTTACACTTTCAATTTCTCACACTAGAGAAACTATTCAGTATTTACACATGTGTGTCCTATTTATTTCACTTAAGAGTATGGCCTCAATATGCATCCATTTAGCTATGAATGTCTCTGGTTTCTCATTCTTTATGGCTGAGTAGTACTCCATTTTATAAAAAAACCACATCTTCTTTATCCAGTTTCCAGTTGATGGGCATTTGGGCTGTTTCCAAGCTTTAGCTATCTTGTAGTTATTTTGAATCACTCACTACAACATCGTTGACCATAGTCACTGTAGTGTACAATAAAACACCAGATTTTATTTCTCCTAACTGTAATTTTGTATCCAATTAGCGAACTTCTTCTCTCTGACCCATTCATGTTCCTACAGATGAAAGGACTTCATCTGTTAGGTGGATGGAATGCTATTGGTCCACCAAACTGAGGGGATACAGTGAAATTACCCCTGTAAGATGCTTGTATGAGATCAAGGTAAGAAAAAACATGAGCTTACACTTCCATGGGAGTTGTCTAGAAAATGCCAAGGTTCTTAATAACTTTATCAAAGGAGTTCACTTTTTCCTAAATCTTGGTTTCTCCAACATATTTAATGAGTAGGATTGGAGCTTAGTCACAGGCTGCAGATCTAGGTCTGTACATCTTTCGCAAATTCTCAGGTGGACCAGCATCTCCTTTGGCATGTGAGAGTCGTTGCCACTGATGATCACATATCTTCAGGTAAAAGTAAGAAAGAGTCCCATTTCACACTCTATTTTGATTTAATGTTATCTCTTAGTGAAGAGATATACAAGGAAGACTGGGCTTTGCATTTCCTCTTGAAAACCTTTGAACTTATTTTTGTTCTCTCCTCTCAGTCTTACATGTCTTGAATAACCAATACTACACACATCTTGTTGGTAATCTCATTGAGAACAAGTAGGCATTACTTCTAGTTTCTTCTTGCTAATAAAGGTATAGGCCAATCAATAGATCCAGCATCAACGTAAGAAAGTTCATCAGCAGGGAAAGCAAAGGAGAATTTTTATTCCTGTATTGTGACAATGACATATTCTCTAATTTTGTTTTTGTTGTGCATCATCTATAAAAATGTGAACAAGAGAGTGTGACACAATGGGAACAAAAGGAGATAAAGGTGAGTGGTTTGTCTTAGTCTGGATGCCTTGTCTTTGTCAAGTCTTATGTTTTATCTTTGTCACTCACCAGGTGATCTGGGCCAATCTTCTCTAAATCAGTGTCATCACCTGTAAAATGAGAGTGTTACACCAGTTTAATATTATTTTATCTTATCGGAAATGATCATTAATACTCTGTGAAAGAATTCTATTGCTTATGTGTTGGAACTCGGTTTTGATACAGATGGTCAAGTATGAGCAAGGCCGACCTGTCATCATGAACATGTTAATGGACTTCAGCTATGGTTTGAATATATGGCTTGTTCTCCCCAACATTTGTGTGGAAATTTGATTGTCATTTTAGTTGTTGGGCTATTAGGCCACTAGAAGATGATTAGTTTATTAAAGTGGATTAATATTATATGACTTGAGTCAATTTGTTCTAGCAAGAGTGGACTGTTATAAAGCAAAGCTGCCCCCCATGTTTGGTCTCTTTCACCTGCCTGCCCTTCTTTCTGTCATTAGTTGAAGTAGCAGGTGGTCCTCACTGGGACCTTCAGGATGTCCTTGGGGTTCCCAGCCTTCAGAACTGTGCATCAAAACAATCCTCTACTTTTCGTAAGCTAACAACTCTCAGGTATTCTGTTATTGCAACAGAAAATAAACTGAGGCACCTCCATTCTTCAAAAAGAAAATGTAATATTTATTTTTTATTGTAAGTACCACAGTGATATGTCCTATATGAGCATTAAATGGTGGAAAAAGTCTTACTGTAAGATCTAGGGACCATCAAATATTTCATAAAAACAGTAAAAGCTAATAATATATAAGGAAATAAAATTTTGCTGAAAATGTTTTAAAATATATGATTGGTCCTATTGTGTTGCCACCTACATTTTGTTGGATTAATACAGTAAGTGTTAGCTTCCATATTACTTCACTACTTTGACAAAGATAAAGGACCTAATTTGTGGTATTGGGAAGGGCAGCTCTTATTTGCCTTTGTGTATCTAGTTCCAAGCATATTGTCTGCAATACATTCGGTGGTCATTAAATGCCTGTGAAATGAATAAATTAAGTAAGAATCACAGATACTGCAAAGAAGCTATAATGAAAGAATAATTCCAGGTGAAGAAACTGCAGGTAATTGATATTGTGGTGTCTGATTATAGAGCTTTAACTATGAGGACAAACAGGAGGGGTTTGAAGACAGCATAATCATCCTTCGAGTTCAAACTTCACAGGAATTCCAAATGAAAACATCACTAATTAGTGTCAATAATTGCCTTAAAGTTTTACACAATCAGATGAATTCGATGTTTTTCCATGCAATTTAGCCTATGCAATGACACTTGGGCAGGTCTTCCTGGCTGTGGCTCCTCCCACCCATCATTGAGGGCATATGAAAGTCACAGGGAAATTAGTGACAGTCGTACTTAGGAAACCTGCCCTTGACATCCAAACAAATCCACTGTTTCTGACACCATGGGCCACCATGGCAGCTACTATGGAGGCCTGGGCTATGGCTATGGAGGCTTTGGTGGCCGGGGCTTTGGCTGTGGCTGTGGATGTGGCAGCTTCCGCAGACTGGGCTGGGGCAGAGGCTATGGAAGCTGTGGAGGCTATGGATATGGTTATGGCCACCCATTATGCTCTGGAGGATATTCTAATGTCTACTGAAGACTGGACTTATTCTTTGGACCTCGAGAATCCTCATATGTCATCTTCACAGCTTCTTTCTTGATAAACCAGCAGATGCTGCCTTGTGAACTCGTCAAAATAAAGACAGTCCTGGTAACACACCCCAGAAGCAGAGACAGCAGCTAGGAAATCCATTGCATAAAATGACCTGGAGGTTCACTTTTCAAGCTGTTAATCCCTTTTGTTTCTTTTCCTATACCAATAAGGTACCAACTTTCATATTTTAATAAATTAACTTCAACAGCAGAGCAAACTTTGTTTTTTTAACTTTTAAATTTTTTTTTGAGACAAGAACACAACATAAGACCTACCTTCTTAAACAATTTTAAGTGTGCAATACAGTATTGCTGATTATAGGTACAATGTTTAGCAGATCTCTAGCGCTTGCTTGTCTTGCTTAACTGAAACTTTTTCCCTTTGATTAACAACTACTCCCCATTTCCTCCCCCATCTTGCCTTCGGTGACCACAGTTTTATTCTTTGATTCTATGAATCTGTCTATGTTAGATGCTTCAAAAAAGTGGACTCTTATGGTGCTTGTCCTATTGGCTTACTGGCTTATTTCACTTGGTTTTGCTTTATTGATTCCTTTCACAGAACTAGACCCCAACTCCCTGGATCTGTGCTTGCTCATTCAGCATTGTATATTCTGTGCCCATGACAATGCCTGGTACATGTGAGAGAGTCAGATAGTATTTGTGGGTGAAGAAACTTTCTCATGGGCTTTACAATACAGGCTCATTTTAAATTTATATATGTTTCATTAGCACATGTTTGCAGTGATTATAGTCATCATGGGGAGCTGGTACATGTATATAACATCTTAATTCTTCTTTTCATACCCTTTCTCTCCCCTTGCCCTGCATCTCTTGGTCCCCTTCCCTTTTGCAAAATAGCTATACCTCCCTATTTTCTCATTTTTTTGCTCTTTATTTATATTTTAGGTTTCTCATATAAAAGAAATCATGCAATATTTAAGCTTGTGTGCCTGATTTATTTCACTTAACATTACGGTCTCAAGTTGCATCCATTTTCCTACAAATGACTCAAGTGTATCCTTCTTTATGGCAGAGTGGTATTCCATTGTGTATAAACATCACATTTTCTTTATCCATTCATTTGTTAGTGGACATAGAGGAATATAGGCCCATTTAAAATCTGCCCAATAATCCTCAGGTCTGTTCTTTTGCCAGTACCATGCTGTTTTTATCACAGTAGCTTTGTAGTATAGTTTCAAATTGGGGATTGAGATACCCCCAGCCATGTCTCTATTGCCTAGAACTGCTTTTGCTATTCTAGGTCTCTTCTGGTTCCAAATGAATTTTTGGATTGTTTTCTCTGGTTCTGTGAAGTGTATTGTTGGAATTTCAATCAGCATTGCATTGAATCTATATAGTAGTTTTGGAAGTATGGCCATTTTCACTATATTGGTTCTTCCTACCCAGGAACAAGGGATGTCTTTTCATTTTCTTATATCCTCCTCAATCTCCTTTACAGAAGCAACTCTAGACATACTCAGCCACCTCATCTTTGACAAAGGAGCCAACCACCATCATTGGAGGAAAGACAGCCTATTTAATAAATGGTGTTGGAAAAACTGGATTTCAACCTGCCAACGATTAAAACTAGACCCATACTACCACCATGCACTAAACTAAGATCAAAGTGGATTAAATATCTAAATATTAAAACAGAAACACTAAACTTGGTGGAAGATAAGTTAGGTAAAACTCTTGAAGACATTGGCATAGGAAAAGACTTCATGAACAAAACCTCAATAGCACGGGAACTAGCAGAAAGAATCAACAACTGGGATCTCATCTAATTAAAAAGCTTCTGGACTGCAAAAGGAAGCACAAACAGAGCTAACAGACAACCTACAATGTGGGAAAAATTTTTAGCAGCTGTACCTCAGACAAAGGACTACTATCTAGAATATACAAAGAATTGAAAAAAATCAGACCCCCCAAATTCAAAGACCCAATTCAAAAATGGGCATCTGAAATGAACAGACATTTCTCAGACAAAGAAGTAAAAGCAGCAAACAAATATATGAAAAAATGTTCAACATCACCGGTCATTTGAGAGATACAGATGAAAACAATACTGAGATTGCACCTCACCCCAGAAAGAATGGCTGCTATCAAGAAATCAACTAATAACAAATGCTGGCTGGGGTGTGGGGAGAAAGGAACACTTCTCCATTGCTGGTGGGAATGTAGACTGAAGCGACCACTGTGAAAATCAGTATGGAGATACCTCAAAGAACTAGGACTAGAGGTCTCATTTGACCCAGCTATTCCCCTGCTGGGTATGTTCCCAAAAGAATTAAAAGAATTATACCACAGCGATATATGTGCACCCATGTTCATAGCAGCACAGTTTGTAATAGCTAAAGCTTGGAAGCAGCCCAAGTGCCCATCAACTGGAAACTGGATAAAGAAAATGTGTTTTTTTTTTTTATAAAATGGAGTACTACTTAGCCATAAAGAATGAAAAACTAGAGTCATTTATAGCTAAATGGAGGCATATCGAGGGCAGTGAAATAAATAGGACACACATGTGTAAATACCAAATAGTTTCACTAGTGTGAGAAACTGATAGTGTAAACAAGGGTTAAAGATGATTAAAATGAATAATTGATAATTTGAAATATGAAAAAAGGTCCAAAGACGAAGGGGTGAAGGGAGGGGAAGGGGAAAGGAAAAGAGGGAAAGGAAAAATTATGAGAAAAGAAAAAAAATGGAAATGATGTCTGTGTAAATAGGGAACGGTGGAGGGGGTGAAGGGCACACAGGTAACGGGGAAAAAAAGAACCAAGATACATCAGGTACAAGTACAAGCACCCAATGATAAATGTAAACAAATTGTATACTGGAATGTACCAATAAAAGAACTTAAAAATATCTGCCCAATAGTTAACTAAAATGTCATCCTTATTTTGAAATTTTCATAGTCTTTCACAGGTCTGTGATACACACACACACACACAAACACACACACAAACACACACAATGGTGGAGCATTTGATCCCCTAGTATAATTTCTATTCATTCCAGGAGCTGACCAAACACCTCAACAATACCTCTTCAGGAGCACTCTATGTATTCCCTTTGCAAGATCTGGCAGTCTTGCAGGTTGCCAAGAAACATAAGTTAAAAGTTATTTGCTGTCAAACAAGGTACTGGGTGGGAAGATATTTGCAGTGCATATAACTGGCTGAGGTGCACACTCAGACGCCACTATAAATGAGTCAATGCCTATCAACAGCAGAACCAGAAATAAATTCCAATATGTTCTTACAATGCAGAGCTCCACAGCAGTGACAGTGACCAGACTGGAGCTACCCACAACAACCTGAGTAAACTCCACTGCCATAAAGCTGAGTGACAGTGGAGCAAACACAGTGTGAAGCCATTTGTTTAAATTTCCGTATTAGACTAGGTCCTAGTCAGGGCAGTGAGCAAGGACTTGGTTACTTTGGGGAGGTGGAATTTAGGGGAGCATCGCACTAAGTTTTGAGGTGCTGATAATTTTCCATGTTTCAGCCTGGCAGTGCTCATACAGCTCTTCTGATCGCAAACCTGATAGTTTAGGTTTTGTGTATTTTTCAGCATTTTGTTATATACCCGTTTAAAACAGTTAAAACATTGATTACACTCCATGATTTGAAAAGAGTTAGCTAAGAGCAGAGAATCTAGCAATGCTTTCTCTCTCTTTTTTTTCTCTTTAGCACCTACCATGTATTTCTTAGTGGGAAGGACATACGAGGATTACATATGAACACACATTGTGTTTGGTGTCAAGAAACATAAAATCTAGCAAACAACATTAAGGTTATTGGGTGTGTGTGTGTGTGTGTGTGTGTGTGTGTGCATGTATGTTGAAGTATAAGGGTTGATGAATTCCAGTTTCAAAATTTAGGAGAGAATTAAGGAGGTTTCTCTCAATATATCTGTGGCGCTACGGGCAAGTATCTATACGTCAGTAGTACCTTGGCTTTATTCATATAGCTATTCTCTGAAAGAGTAAGATTTAAAAAGTCAAATAGGAACCAAGAAGAAAATCAAGAGAAGAGCATGAATGATCTTGCTTATCTCTTGGTTTCTGTCTTTATCTTACATAAGAAGTGCATTCTGGTCTGGTGTGGTGGCACTCGCCTGTAATACCACCTTTCTGGAAGGCTGAGGCAGGAGGATCAAAAGTTCTAGTTCAACCTGGCCAACTGAGTGACTTAGTGAGACCTCATCTCGAGACAAAACAACAATAACAACAAAAACAGCAACAACAACAATTCCTCCCAAACAAGGCTAGGGATGTGGCTCAGTGTCCTGGATTCAATTTCCAGTACTGAAGAAAAGGTGCCTTCGCCTCAGTTGATACAGAGGTGTGGATTAGTCTTTTGCCGGTGATATAAGTAGATGAGTGTGGTTAGCAGAAAAAAAATTGGACAAAATATTGTGGAATTTCAACGGGAGTTTTAATACCTAAAAAACTGTTCCAGAATGATTTACTAGGCTGTATTATTCCTTGGGATGACATGTGATAAATTTTGTTTTGCTAACACGAAAGATACAAATACGTGAACAGAAATGATGTTTTGCAATCCTCGAATTAATTTACCTACTCTTTTAGAAAGGTTTGGATAAACAAAGATATACAGTTAATGTCCTTTAGTGTTCTAAAAGACATTTCAGTTAGCAGTATTAATGATTTTCATATAAAGCCTTCAGCATTTCCGTAGTGTGTCTCATGGGTTTGGGTGTAGCTAATCAGAGATCTAACAAAATTAATGTTGCTATAAAACATTTCCTCAGACTATTGAGTGTGTCTGGAAAAATGTACATGGAAAAACATTGACTTGGAAACCAAAACTTACTCATGAGGGCTATGAACATAGAGACCAGCACAAATCTTGGCTAGGTAGTTGTTTTTATGGCCCCATTGGCAGCTAGTATCTTCTATTTGACAGAAATAATATGCCACGCATGGAACTCCTACTAAATTCACCTTTCCCTGAATGCTTGCTGAGATTTATCTTGTATGGAATGGATTAGACTTTTGAGGCTTAGGCAAAAAATATGCATCCATTCTCAACTTACTGGCTAAGCAGAAGCCAGAAATGTGACAAATTTGTGTCACATTTGAAAGGCCATTCTAATGGCCAAGGAAGAGATGACAACCCATACCACCCACCACGATTTTCTTTCTTTCTTCATTCTTTTAGAATTCATTTTTTTCTGTGTTATGGATGGAACACAGGGGGGTGGGCATGCTAGGCAAGTAATCTCCCTCTGAGCCCTTACACCCTCTGTCCCAACAAAGAGTTTAGAACTGAGACCTAAAAAAATAGCTGTTTGTAACTCAGCACTAATTTTATGTGATAAACAGGACTCAGGATACTTACAAGGAATAATTTTTCAATGTTGGTAACAGTATTCTTTTCATTAAACTTTGGGTGACTGCTACCTGGAAGATGCCTAGAAATAGTATAAAACAAAAACCCAAACCTCTATGAATTTTGTACATGACCTTAATGTATGGGCTATTTTCTCATTGATTATTAACTGATTACAAGTGATAAATACATACAAAAATAAGCTTTTGCTAGCTGGTCTTACAATGTCTGTGTTTTAGGTATTTTTGAAACAGCTGAATTTCACCTGACTACAGGTCAAGAAATTGTGTTTATGGCTTGGAATAATGTTTCTTACTAGGCAAGCTAGCTAGACTACACTGCAGTAACAAATACACACTCTTATCTCAGTGGCTTTATCCTGTAAGTTATTTGTGACTTGCATCATAGGCTTGCTCAGAGTTCCCCTTGGGCCTCTCCTTCGCAGTGGCTCAGGGGCTTCTCCTACAGCTCAATTCTTGCACTGTTCCAGCTATTCCAGTGAGAGGAGGAAGCCCTGAGGACTCATAGCTTCTGCTGACTGCTCTGGAAGAGATGAAACACATCAGCTCTGTTCCCTCTTTCCCATTGTTGAGTTCTCAACCCTAAGTGTCTGTCTGTCCAGGAAAGGGGAATTGTTTGTCTCTTCCCCGATCAAAACTATGGTGTTTGTGTATTCCAGGGATTCTTGGCCTTATTTTTTTTTTTTTCAGCCTTGTTGGTTTAACCCAAGCATAAATGTAATGAAGCAGTAGAAAGATTAGAGGTGAATTTTCTCCATTTGTCATTTTTAAAAGGTACAAACTGCCTTCTGGGCTTCCCAAGCTCCAATACATATCTAAATTTATATATTTAAATTCCTAGATCTAAATTCACATATATTCATAGATATCTACCTTTATATAGATATATGTTACAAACATTAAATCTGTAAAATATTCTAATCTTAATCTTATAAATGTAAACAAAGTGATGTATATATTTTCAAAATATTATATTTTTAAAAGAAATTTAGAGAGCACCTCCTAAATGGTTAGCTTTTTTGAGCCATAACCTAAGTGGTTTTGGAAAGTAGGTCAGAACTAAAGTTTAATAATTACTAAATTATTTATTCTACTAGCACCGCACTTGTGATGGTCTTGTACTTCAGCAATCATAAATCAAGCATCTGAGGGATTAGAAGAGCTCAAGGTTCTGTTTTACTTATTCTCCTCTCTGTCTAGGCAGTGAAGTCTCTACAGTCTTCTTTGTCCACATGCTCTTTACTATCTGCCCCTTATTATCTGCCCCCTACTATCTGCCCCCAAAGCTTTATGTACATGAAAGCATTTTGACAGATTATGGGATTTTCACTGAAGTTTTCAAGGTAGGGAGGAGAAATGATCAGTTCCTCCTCCACCTTGCCTCTGATCTCATTCCTGCAAGCCAGCCCTGCTCAGGGTCCCACTGTCCACAGATGACCCATTGGTCATGTAATCCATGACAAAGTAGTTCTGCTTCTCACTCGCCTGGGTCTTACATTGAACAGCCCCTTCCTGTTCTTTACTGCTTGAGGAAAATCTGCATTTACTTGGGGCCACTGGAATTTTGTAAAATCAAATTGCCTCCCTCTTGTTACACATTGTTCTGTCTTACCGACTTCCTAATAAGGTTTGATATTTAAAAAGAAGCAATTTAAAGTAAAAAAAAAAAGTCAAGAGAACCATCAAACATTAGAAACAAAGAACAAGAGGAAGTAATGAAGTACTACAGTTACACTAGATGCTCAGGCTGAGGAGAAACTACTTCAATGGAGTAAAAAATACCTTGCTCCAAGTTTCTTTCCTGACAAGCTCATTAAGGAAATGCATTAATCTTCATTTTACTTGATTTGGTAAAGTTTCCTGTTTTCAGTTTACCATGACTTTTCTTGATTTTGGCCCTGAGGTCCAATGTTTGGCATGGATTTCTTTCATGTATTTTCTTTAATGTTCTTGTATGTCCTCATTCACTGCTCCCAGTCAATTAGAAAATGTGCAAAATGTGCCAAATATAGATTTATTGTATGTTTTGGGGTTAACTTTTAATGTTACATATGATTACATCATTCATTGGTCTTTGCAAATATTATGGAATTTCTGACAGATTTTGGACACTGGCAAAGCATATGGGAAGTGGTAATTGGTACTTTCTACTCCTAAAAGCAATCTAAAGAAAGCGAGGTTTAGAGAGGTTTAACAATTTACCTGAGATTAAATGGAGAGCCAGTCAAATTGTACAGCTGGAATCTGAAGCCAAATCAACCTTCACTAAAACTCACGTTCTTAACTTTATCCCTTACTTCCTTTACAATAGGGAGAATTTCTACAATGGCTCCCACCAAAAAAAAAAAAAAAAAGTTCTTGCCCGAATCTATGGAAGCTGGGCATATAATGAAATGTTCTTATGAATGTCTTATGTTACAGTGCATAATTAGCCTTCCAATAATCTAGGTGGGCCTGTTCTAATCACATGAGTCCTTAAAAGCAGAAAGTTCTCTGCATGGATAGCATAAAGTCAGAAAATTGAAGCTTGAGGAAAATTCCACTCACTGTTGCTGGCTTAGAAAATGGAGGAGGCCACAGGTGAAGTAATACAGTTACTCATTAGAGGCAGAGAGAAGTTCAGAGCTAATAGCCCCTCAAATTGGAACTTCAGATCTTGTTCATGAGGACCAGGATTCTGTAAACAACCTCCAAACCCAAGCCCTACCTAGCTGACACATTGATTTTGGCCTGGTGAAGTCCAAAGTGGAAAACCAAGTCAACCCACACAGGATTGCTGACTGTGGAAGTGAAACAGTAACATGAATTGCTTTAAGTTGTCAACTTTTGGACGATTTGTTATGTAGCAATAGAAAACTAATAAAGCTCTTATATTAAAAAAAATTCCATCATTTCACCAACTCTGGTCAACTTGATTAGTCAATTGTGAATCAAAATGTCTCTCTTCATCGTTTCCCCATGTACTCCTAAATTTACCATGAGAACCTTCTATAGAATCTGTATGTATTAGTCACTTTGATGCTGTGACCAAATACCCAACGCCCACAATTTAAAGGGGAGAAGTTTATTTAGTCCATGGCTGGCTGGCTGACATCAAGGCAAAACAAGTATGGTAGAAAGGGACACGAGCAGGGAGAAGCTGCGCAACTCATAGCAGCAAGATAATGAAGAGAGAAAGTGACAGGGAAAGAGCACATCTCTCAAGCCACAGCTCCAGGCATTTTGACCAGGCCCCATCTCTGAAAATATGAGACTTTTGGGGATATTTTGGATGTATACCATAACATTCTAATTCTGGCTCCCAAAAGACTCATACCCATCTCTTTAATGTAAATTATATTTACTCCATCTCCAAAAGATACCAATGTCTTACTGGTTCCAACGTTGCTGAAAGTGTTTTTCATTCTCTCTTTTAAAAGATTTTTCCAGATGGTATTTACCTAAATAAAACACTCTTTAATGTTGCCTGTTTTTGCACATTAGATGATAGTTTTTCTTCTATGTTATTTGCTTTTTTTAAGTTCAACATTATGTTCCTGAGATTTATCCATATTTTTATATTTATCTGTAATTCATCAATTTTCATAAGAATTTAGTATTTTATTGTATGTTTATTATATAGTTTATTTTTCTCTGCTGCAGTTGATGAATATTTCGGTCATTCCTATTTTTCTTTCCACTACAAAAGGTGTTATGAATATGTTCTCATTTTCTAAAATTACTTGTTGGTTGATATAGGTTTCAAAGATCCTTGTTTCAAATTATAATCCCACCCAAAGGGTGATTCCTTTTTTTACTAGTAGTACATATTATCAAAATTCAACTTTTACTGGTCTTTTATCTAACTTCTTTTTTCTCTCTCTTCTTCCTTGCTTTTTCTAGTTGCTAGTGACTATTGTTCCATTATTTTCTAGTATGAGATCAACTTTGCAGTTTACACAAACAAGTGAAAATATGTAGTATTTGTCTTTGCTTTTCAAATAATTCATAGAATTTTTTTTTATTTAGGTACCATTCCTTAGTCAGTGATACATTTGAGAAACATCTTCCAGTTTGTGGTTTGCTTTTGCATTTTCTTTTTTGGTGAATAAAATCTCTTAATTTTAATTTAGCTAATTTACCAATATGTTTCTTTAAGATCTGAATTATTTTTGCATCTTTAGAATATTTTCTACTCCTAATGTCATAAAGATATTTTCCTATATTTTGGCCAAAATTTTATAGTCATATTTAAGTCTTTAATTTATCAGGAATGGGTTTTTGTGCATGAGGTAAGTGGGGCTTTGATTTCATTTTTCCACATGAATAATAATTGCCTCCACAATATTTTTTTTGGTACCAGGGATCAAACTTGGGTCCTTGCACTTGTGCAGCAGGCAGCAAAACCACTGAGCTAAATCCCCGGCCCAACCTCCACAATATTTTAAACATCTATCCTTTCACCACTGATGTGAAATGCCAGTTATGACATAAATAAAGTTTCAGATCTGTTTTGAGCTTTCTATTCTGTTCCATAGATCTACTGTCCTATGATAATATTTTAATGTTATAATTATAAACACTTGATATCTGATAAAGCAAGATTAACTAATTTGTTTATTCACACTATCTTGGTTGTTTTTGGTTCTATATTATTTTATATATACTTTGGAATTCTCTTTTGACAAGTTACATACACTTACTTGCATACAAAGTTGTTGCAATTTTGACTGAAAATACATTGAATCTGTGGGTCAGCTTGCAGAGAATTGACTTGTTTTGATGTTGCCCCTCCAATCCATGAACATTGTATATCTTGTATATCCACTTAAATGAGAAGTTCTTTGAAGTCTTTAAATAATTAAAATGTCTATAAAGGTCTTACACATATTTTACTAAATTCATTGCTAGGAATACATATATGTACACAGACACCATATGTTATGATTAATCATTTGAATATCTTCATTTGTAAAGATTACATTGCTTATTTATTTTTACCTCCTCTCACACTTTCCTTTTCCTTATTGGCTTATAGGGTTTTAAAAAATTAAATAATGATACGGTATGTGTATTACAAGTATCTTTTCTCACTAGTTCTTTGTCATTTCACTCTTTTTTAAAATTTCTGGATGAACCAAATTTTGACATGTATGTGAATATATAATATTTTAATTGCTATTTATAAGATTGATCTGTAGTATTTTATTCTCATAATGCCCAGGTCAGTTTTAAATGCAAAGTTATGATAGCTTTATAAAGCAAATTGAGGAATGTTTCTTTTTTTTTTCTGTTCTTGGAAACCTAGGAATTATTTTTTTCTAGAATATTTGGTGGAACTTGTCAGTCCAGGTATGTGAAACAAATATTTTTTGAGGCATTTTTTGTTTACTAATTTAACTACAAATTTTAATAAGTATATCCTTTGTTTCTTTTCATTCTTTAGGCAATCTTGTAAATTTTTCTTTTCAAAGATTTGCACATATCATCTGAATTTTCACTTTTATTGTCATAAAATTGTTATTATCTGTTTAATATTTGTAGCACCTGTAATTTTGTTCCATTTTCATTCCAATATTATTTTATTTTTTGATCACATTTCTCAGACTTGTCAAGTTTATTATTCTTTAAAATAACCTAGTTTTTGTTTTACCATTCCTTTTACTCATTTATTCTCTATTACTTCATGTTCTTACCTTTATTTTTTATCCTTTCTTTGATATTTAGAAAAAATTTGAGCATTATCACTTTTCTATTATAGTCACATTACCTTGTAAATTTCACCATAAATACTGCTTCACCTTAATGTCACAAGTTTTGTGGGACATGTGCTATTTTTGTTATTATTCCAATTCCAAGAATATTATAATTTCCCTTGTGATTTCTTCCTCAACCTGAGTTATTCAATTTGTGCTTTTCTTTCTCCTTCTGTGCTGGGGATTAAAACCCAAGGCTTTGAACATTTTGGCAAACTCTCTCTCACTCAGCTACTCCAGTCCTTAATTTCTGCTACTAAATTGCCAAACACATGGGAGTTTTCACTTGTATTTTTGTTATTGCAAATAATAATTATATTGATTTGTAGTTCAATAAATGATCTACATGAGGTCAATTCTTCAACCTTTCAAAGTTTTAGATCTAGTATGTAGCCAGTTTTTATAAATATTTTTCAAGTATTAGAGAAGAATGTATGTGTTCTATGCATATATATAAGCACATTTGATAAAATTTTGGGTATTCCTTACCAATTTATTTTTTGTTTGATCTTTCATCAAGAAAAGTATTCTAAATATAATAATATAATGATAGAATTTCCTATTTCTTTTGTACTTTCATCAATTTTTGCTTTACATAATTTAAAGCTATGTTATTTAGTATCTTGTATATAATACTTTCTTTTTATAGCATAACCTGTGAGAATTGAGTTAATATGCTTGGCCAGAATAGGGTTAATTTTCAATGAACAATCCTCAGCTCGACCAAAGATCTTTTCATTGTCTAGGAATTTGTATCAATACGTACTTTAGCTATAAAATAAATGAAAACATTAAATAAATGAATGTATAAATAACACAAGTGAACTTGTGCAAATTCTTAGTTTTTTTTGGTGTGGAAAGATTGGATTTGTACTCTGGCTAGGTTCATTAAATAGCATTATCATCATTTCATTTTCATATGTGATGCGTTAACTTGCTTGGGACTCTCTGAATCTATTTCTGTATCTATAGAGGAAAACTACGATGCTAGAGGCCATGAGTCAAGGATGGAAGGAAGAAGAGGGAAGGAGTCCTGCAAAAGGACTCAATTGGCTAATGTCTTATCAGTCTCTGAATCCTCTCAGCATCTGTCTTTTCCTGCGTAACTTCTTCTTTCTGAAGAAGGCAGGAAAAAGATGGGCTTTTGGAAAGTTATACTTTCAGTGGAAATACTCTTAGCCCAGTTTCAACTGCTGTGGAAAAATCCTTAGGTGATATTATACAGAGTGTTTGTCATGAATAACATTAAACGTTTGACACCTAGATCAGCATTTTTGAAATCTTAGCTTTGTGGCACCATTTCATAAAATTGAGGTTACTTTTAATTCTAAATATATTCAAAATAGGATAGCAATTACCCATAGTTTTTGGAGATATGCAAGAACAATACATTTTCGAACTGACAGAGCATAGCTTCTTTGGAAGTGCTTTATCAGGAATGAAAATGATGAAGTATGCTAAGAATATGCAAATACATTCAAGTGCACACAATTAAAATCTTGAGATGTGTTTGATGATAAATCACTTCACTGTGGTTGCAAGTATTCGCAATAGGAATTCAAATTGATAATTATAATTATGTGATTCTTAGAATAGCTGACAATTTTCCATTTTCATCTGCTCTTTGAAATGAAAAGAAGAATATAATACCTTAAAACTAATCTACAACAGACAGATTCTATTTCAAATATACCAGAAATTTTTCTTCTCCCCTGTAATCTGTGCAGAAGTACTTTGAAAACCCATGACTAGAAAAAATAAATCTGGTCCCATTCTATATCCTCAATTCCCAACCTCAGAATAAATCCTAAAACTTATCCCAATTCCAAAAATATCCCTAATACAGCCCTTAAAGAATGAAAGTAGGTGCTTTATGCTTCCACTACAATGCAAATGATATATTGGAAGTTCAGGCACTTCTAACCAATCACTTTTCTGAGCAGCCCTGAACTGGTGGAATTACTTTATGATGGGAGTGAGTGGGGTAGTATTAGAGGAACATGATTATGATTTTTAAAAATTGAGACATTCATCAGCAGGTGGGCCATTTCCTATCTGATATTTGCTGTTCTTTCATCTGGAGGAATGACTCCAGCTAAGCAGACCACCTTCTAATCCAGACATTCTGCTTGTTGCAAATGTCGTAGCTTTGTGGGGGCCTGGGGGTGGGGGTCTACTTGGATAATGGACCTTTGGGAGTTTCCCAGAGTGCTAGCTTGGTGAGCGAAATAATTTCTCCATGGCACTGGACACCTTCATAAAAAGAAACATTTCTGCCCCGCTGCCCCTCAACTATCATCTGCCTGGATCCTGCTTATTTAATACTAATTTTGGGGGGCTTAGTGAATACAAGACATATGCTTGTTTTCAGGCTTATTATTTTTCAGGTATAGTGAGACTGATAAATCAGTAGAAAATTACCAGTGAAAAGATTACTTGTTAGACTCACAATTTCTAAGAGCAGGGGCGTGCCAGGCCATGAGGAATCACAGGAAGAAGCACCAGCATTGGTCAGGAGAGAGCAGGAAAAGGGAAAATTATGGTTAAGAAGTTTTATTGTGGTTTTCATAGGGAAGAATAGGTGAGGCAGGTTAAGCAGGTTTAGGGTTTCCTAGTTTGAATAATTCCACTTGTTTGGGGTGCAAGAGACAACTGTCCTTAGTTGTCTAGTACTGTACCTGACACTGGGGTGATCAGGACAAGAGAATAGGAGCCCAGAAGGTGATAGGAGCAGAGTAAAGGAGGTGTTTGGAAGGCATGGTCTCTGGATTGGTTGGTTTGCAATGAGAAACGTGTGTATGCAGGTGAGTTCTTTTCATTTCTAGGAATTGACTAGCTCAGAGCTGGTGGAAAAATGTCAAAGCCTGAGAAACACACAGTGAATGCGGTGTTCTAGCAAGCAAGTGTCCTTCTTTGTGTGGCTGTTTAAGGCTTTGTGCAGACCTGGAAGAGAGCCTGTGGGGACTGAGCCTGTGGAAAGCGTCACTAATTCTTTAGAGAATGCCGCTATCTTGTAGCTTGCTGTTGATGTTTGGCCAATTCTGTTGCTGTCTTTAATGGAGTTATCACCAGGCAATGTCTCTGTGTGTTCTTGTCTACTTTTGAAGTAAGAATTGAAAAATTTCCCCTTGAGCATTTCAGGTTTCCTCACAGCATATGCAAAACTGTTTTCCTTTATGTTGGGTCCAAAGTCCTAGAGAGATCCTGATTATACTGTGTGCCAATCCAATTAAAAAAATATTTTCTCTCAAAAGACTAGGGATCTGCATGTTAGCTTGTTTATTTCCTTGGATGCTGGCTGCATGGCTAGTTAGTGGCTGCTGAATGTCCCTGATATTAAAATAGAAGGCACTGAGGCTTTCTGTATGAGTAATGATGATTCTAGGAAGCAAATATAAAGAAGACATGGAGATGATTGCATTTTGATTTTGAGGTCCTCAGCAAGCAGACACAGTTGAAATAAACTATTATCAGTAAAGAATGAGAGATGTGATTTTCTAAAGCAGGATTAGAAACCAAGCTTCCCAAATAAAAGAGTAAAATGGAAACACTGTGTGTGTTCAAATGCCAGTTCTGTTGAGGATGTGGTTGTTGATCCCTTTTATTATTTGAAAGGTGGAATGTGCCATCTCATTCTATAAGAAGGTCACGTGCATCAGCCAGATGATGACACTAAACCCCCAGGAAGCTTCAGATTTCTCTAGAAATGCCAAATAATGCTCTTTAGTGGCGACAGTGACATAATAATAATTGCCAATTCACTAGCTTTAAATATACATTGTGAACTTTAATCCTTGAATAATGCCTCACCATGGAACATATTATTCTAGGTAAATAGAAAAACTTATGACACAAAAACCAATGATGAAATTTACTTTGCTTAAAGAAGACAAAAACACTATGTGCAAACTGGAGACTAAAATCCGAATGCCCTCTTTCTGGCAAATAATCAGCAGTCCCCATGCAGTAGATTTTACATTGTGTGGAGTTCTTTCTGCATAATTGGAGTTGTGTATGCTACAGGTTCTGTGAATGCTCTTAGTTTTCATAAGATTTTGGAAACTGTGAATTAGGGACCTATTTGGTGAAGGCAGTTTCAGGCTTCTGGTCCCCTGTCCCCCATTATTTTTAGGAGCCCATGGATGCTTATTATAGTTCAGATCCTGAGTTAGGTGATGGTGTAGGGTGGGACTTTCTGCTTTCATATTAGATCTGGTTCTCAGCATAGGAGGGGCACATGGATCTCAAGCAATATTCTTTATTGTCTCTTAGGACTCTGTCAGGCCTGACATTCTGGACTTTCTCCTACAGCCCTCTTGCCTTCATCCCTGCTGCAGTGGCTCCTTAGCTTCACTGGGACATCTGCTTCCACATTTCTTCCCTACTATCTAGGTTCTTTACTTGGGTCTGCTTCCACCACACCCCTGACCAGGCTGAACCCCACATCCCAGTTTATAAAGCTCCTGACCAGCACCTTAACATCTGTCACTCCCTGTAGCCTTTCACTCTCCCTACTTTCACAGCCATTTCTGGGTACTTCTCCTTCCTCATGCCAGTCATAGGTGCCAGGAACTGAGAAGCTGGAATCAGAGCTGAAAGTTCGAAGATAATTTCACATTACCTGGACCCGTGGATTCATCTGCTACTCAGCAATCCCCTGGATTAGCTGTTAATCTTTATCTCTCTTCTTCTAGGAAACTCTTAACCTCTTGTTATGATGAGATGATCAAATCCATCTAAGAACCCCTCTCATTTAAAAATTTTTATTTCTACAGTTCTTTAAATATTAACCTATGTTCATGCCCCCCCTCAGTATTTATTCTTTTTTTTCTTTCCATTTACTGAAGCACTAAACCTTTTTATGTATTTATTGTGTTAATGGAGGGATAGGACAGGGTTGGTGTTATTGGCTTTGGTATCCAATAGCCTGAGCTCTTAAGGGCAGGGAGGACAACTAAGAATGAACTCAAAGTATGGAAGAAACATGAAAAGAGGAGAACTATCAGGCTTCTTCAACCCTTTCCCCAAAGTAGAAGGTCCTTCTGGGGGGGTGGTGAGTACAGAGGTTCTGTGAATCTTAGAGAGAGGATCAACTGTCAGATTTCCTGGCAGAACTGCAAGGAAAAACAGAGTTATGTACACAAGTCACTAAGTCTTTAGTCATGCACAGGTGACTGCACCCTTGGCATTGTGTGAAGGCAGTGCAGAGGGTCTCCTACTACTGACACAGTGTGAAAACAGCAGAAAGAGCCACCGGACTCAAAGGCATGTTTTAGCAGAAAACTTTGTGGACAAAACTTCCAACTCTCCCCACCCAGACTCATAAAATGACTAAGTATCCTACAACCTTGATAAAAGTCTGGGGGGAGAGAGGCCAGTTCAGCTGAGAGCATTTCTACCAACCTAGAAGGATGATGGCACATGATAGGTATTAGGTTGCTACAGAAAAAGACAATTTAAATTCATTGCATACTTGAGTTAAAGAGTGAGATTCAGACCCACCTCTTCTATGTCTTCAACCATCTCCTTGCATTCGCATCAAATTGCACAAGTGTCAGAAAGTGTTTTATTGCCTTCTCTTTCATTTCCATGCAAAGAATACCATGCCACTATGCCTCAACCATTGTTCCAGTATTTTCCAACAACTGCTAAACTTTTTTACTTATATAGTCTGTCTTGTATTAGGTCATTCTAAGCCTCAAGGAACAGATATCTGACTCAGAGTCCCTAAGACAAGAAGGTGAATATTTTGGCTCAAGGAAAAAGTGTTGAGGGAAATAGCCTCCAGACAAGCAGTAATGGAAATGTACTTCAGAAATAATTGGAACGAGGGTCTACATGGAGTTAGGAATGTTTCTTTTCATTTCTTTCTGAAAACTGCAATCATTATCTTTCCTTACATACTGATTGTCTTATTTCAGTAGAGGAAAATATTACTAATGAAAGTACCAACCTTTTCCATGCTAAAATATCTACTATAGGAGAAAGACTGACTCATGCTTTCTGTTTGGTACTTCATTTAGGATTCATACATTGCTCAGTTCAGAGTCTGTGCACTGCTCATTGTTTGGGGTGAGGGCAGAGCTAGATGACAGAAAGGGAGGGGCTTGGGCAGGGCAGAGAAACAACAGATGGCTCTGCTTCATCTCTAAGAGAGAACCACTGCCTTTTCTAGGTGCTGACTGTCATGTAAATAGTCTACATACAGACATTCACATGCAGTCACAGAAAGGAAATACAAAAGAACAGGTGTATAACATACCCACTGATTCTACTTCTTTCCCATTTACTCTCAGTTCATTTGAAATCTTGTTTTTGCTTTGATCACCCTAAGAAACTCTCTTAAGGATCCCCGTGAATGACCTCACATTCTCAATTTTGACTACTGCTTCTTCTCCCTATCTGTTGCCTGTTATTGTCTTCTGTCTGTCAAAATATTCTTTTCCTATCTCAAATCTAAGTGACTGTTTTTGTCTGGTTCTCTTCCTACCTTCCAGACACTGCCTTTTCTCTCCTTTACTAAACTTCTTTCTCCTTTTGTGCTTTAATTGTAGGCAATCATCACATTTCTGACTCAAATCCATCTTTTGCTACCTATCTCTTATGATGATACAAAAACTTCAACAGCTTTTTATTTTTTATAGCATAAAACCAAAAGTATTAAAAGCCAAAAGGAGTTAATGCAAAGCTAACATTCCACAAACACAAGGTGATGAATGTAAACGATTACATTCAACAGAGGTTGACAATTATTGACTATTAACTATTTCTCTTAGCACTTTATTTGAATTAGGCTGTTTGATCTTCACTCTATGAGATAAATACTAATTTTATTCCCCCTTTAAACAGATGAGGAAAAGGGATTGTGCCAAGGTTAAATATTAGCCCAATGTCAAGCAATGAGAAAGGCAGTAGCCAAACTTTAGTGGTCTCCTGAACATGCCTATAGCTTTCATAATTTTTTTTTTCTGGTACTGGGGATCAAATTCAGGACCTTGCGCTTGCCAGGCAGGGGCTGGCACCACTGAGCTAAATCCCTGGTTCACATACCTGGGGTTCTTTCTTGCGTTCATGTTTCTGTTCCTGGTGATGGCCTCAAAACTAACTCCATCATTCAACATTCTCTTTCTCCTTCAAGGTAGAAGTTGCCCGATAACTTTTTCCAGTGACTTGTTAGATTCTTTCCCCTCTTCTAACTCCCATGGTGTTATATTTTGCTTTTCTTATAAATTTATGATTCGATTGTCTCTGTCTCTGTCTCCACCTGTCTGTCTCTCTCTTTCTCATAGTTCAGGCCCTTCTTAGTGAGCTACATCCATTTTTTAAAATTTTTAATTTGTAAGACAGAATCTCACTGAGTCTAGGCTTGTGACCTTCCTGCCTCAATATCCGAGGCATACACTGCTATGCCTAGCTCTATAACTCTATTTTCTACTTGACTATTTAAAAATATTTTATCATGCTTAACAGACTGTAAGCAACTGTAGGTTTTGTCCCTCCCTTCCCTGCCGCATCACTACAGTTCCTTCAGTGTATTCTTCTGGCACGAGTGCTCAATGTTTATTTATGAGGACTTTTTTACAAGATTCTATAGAGCAGTGTTACTTAAAGCATGGCTTGTGGACTGGTTCTCTTCCTGGAATTATTTGTTATAGAGAGACAGGAAGTTTATACCCAAATGTAAATCAGCATACTGCTTCCTCCACCAAGAAAGTCTTGCAATCCCAGCACTCTGGGAAGCTGAGGCAGGAGGGTCACAAGTTCAAACCCACTCTGGGCAATTTAGGAACTGAGTGAGACCTAGTCTCAAAAATAAAAAATGGCTGGAAACAAAGCTCAGCGTGAAGGCTCTGGGTTCAGTCTCCAGTATGGGGTGGGCAAATACCAAACAAAAGAACAGCAACAAAATGTCCTGCAAAGAAAAAATTTAGCTGAATTGAACAGTGTGCTTAGTGGCATAGGTGATTTACTATGTAGTTGAATTATGTTTCAGTGCAAGCTCCTGACTTGTTCAGTTACCAACAATTTGAAGATCAATGCACCGAGTAGCATCACTATAGGGAGTTTCTACAGTTTGAATGCTTGGGTCTTTAAAACTCATACTTGGAATTTAAACACAAAGATGATGGTGTTGGAAGGTGAGGTCTTTGATAGGGAATTTGGTCCTGAGGACTCTGCCCTTGTGCAAGAGATTACTGCCATTGTGAAAGGGCCAGAAGAAACTAGCGGCCCCCCTGACTCTTCTACCTTCCTGAAGGTGAGGACAAAGTTGATATAGGGGGAAGAGATGTAACTCTCAAACTTGCTAGAAATCCGAAACGTGAGTTTGTGTTCTCTAAAATTGAAGAATGAACTCTAGGAACAACGGAGGTTAAGAGTAGGAAAAATTTCTTTTAGGAAAGAAAGCTTCTGCCTAAGAGAGGCAGAAGGGGAACGGGGAAGTGGGTTGCCCACTCACCCCACTTTTCAAAGATGTTTTATACAGCAAAGCCATGTGGTACAAAGTGGGACAAAACTCTAAGACTCAATAGAAATTTACAAGGTGGGCATGAGGTGGGACAAAACCATGACAAATCAATAAGATCACAAGTACAGTCACCCAGGTAATACTGATTAAATGGGGGTCAAATGGGGGAGCAAGTCACATAGCAAGTGTAGGAGGATTTTCAGTAAGGATGGGGGTCAGGGATATTTCCAGGAAAGGCTGGGTTAATACTTGGCCCCCCATCCAGGTGATTGATACCTATTTAGAGTATCAGTCACTGCTATTCATCCTACGTGGGTGTGGTAGTTTCTCTTCTTTTACAATTTTGTCCTTCAGTGAATGTGTCTTCATTCTCCTCCATGTTGGCTCCTCCTGGGCTGGCCCTGTCTAACTGCCTGCAAGATATCTATCTAATTAACTTACCTATCCCCAATACAGCTTTCATCCCTTCCTCCAAGTGAAGATGTAGCGATAAGCCCATTCTGGAAGCAGACAGCAGCCCTTATCTGCTGCCAGCTTGATTGTGGGCCTTCCAAACTCTGGAACTCTTAAGAAATAAATTTCTATTGTTCATAAATTATCTCAGTCTTAGCTATTTCATTGTAGCAGCACAAACCAACCAATACAGGGATATAAAACAGACGCAGTGTAATTTCTCCTCCTTGGATCTTACGCTTTAGTAGAAGAGATACAATATGAAATTAGAAAGAAAAGAATAACAACATCTAAAAAACAAGATGACAAACATGTGGTCAATGAAACAAATACAGGAATTAAATTTCCTACAGACTTTTAGTCCAAACTCTCATTTTTTCAGTTTGAGAAACAAAAGCCCAGATAGTAAATTTTAAATAAGTCTTAATAACACAAAATATTTCTGGGGAAACAAAACAGTTAGAAATGCATTTTAAAATATGACCAGATGTTAACTATCATCTGAATATTAACAACAGTTAATTAACTGTTTTGGGTTGGAATGGGTACTGTGAGGAAAGTTCTTATCTTTATCTGCAGATTTAATAAAATCTAAGTTTGCATGACCAAATATGACACTAGGACATAAATAATTTGTAAATGCATTTCTTTGCATTCTATACATCTTTGCTTTACTTAAAAATTCTGATTCATGTTTCTTAAAAAAAGGATTGTAAGTCACTCAAAAAGCACTGTATGAGTCTCTATATATTCATTGGAGGGCTTTTAAATGCACATAGTCTGCAGCATGGCTTTCAAGCATTTATTTTCTGGTTACAAATGCAGTTTTAAGTAGTCTGTTAATCATCAACTTTTCTGAAATATTAACAAGAGAAGAATTGCTAAACCAGACATTACTCAAACTGATTATGTATAAATATTGGGTTGTACGTGCCAGATTCTGGAATAGTCTTTTGGAGATGTGCAAGTTAAACCAACAGATTTCTATGAAAATAGAAAAGGCAATGAACATGTCTGTAGAAACAAAATATGTAACTTGACAGTACAAATCTTGCAGGGAAAGATGGAGAAAAAATCTCCACTCCAAGACAAAGTCAATATTGTCATAGTTTATGTACTTCCTGACAAAATATTTGCTATGTCTGGGTGCACAGGAAGTAGCCACAGTGGCCAGAGACAGAGACAATGACAGCACAAAAGTCTTTCAGCATCCTCTTCAAATGCACTAGAAAAACCATTTGATTTACAGTCCTGTCCTTAGCTCTGTCACTGTCACCAAGCTGAGGAAACACACGAGAACTCATATATCAAAATGAAATCCCAAGGAAACCTAAGCAAAATGTAAACTGAAAAAGACACCAAGTCCAACAGTTATAGTGATTTTTGTTCAAAATCTGTTGCTTTCATCAATTGCTTTTTAAAGTATTCATTAACATTTTTGATGCTTTAGAGATTATTTGGGAGAAATTTATTTAGAGATAAATGGAATAGATGAAGAAGGTGGAAGGCTAACATGGGAGAAATGTACCAGGTAAGTTGTTAAAAATGATCTTTTCTGTTCAGAGAAGAATTGTGGATAAGTGAACCTTGTCATAAGTAACTTCCTTCCTTCCATTTTCTTTCTTTTTTTATTCATTGTTTTAAAAGATTTTTGTCTCCTCTTTTAATTAGCATATGTTTACAATCCATAATAAATACTTTTATCATGGGGAATTGGTAAATGTACATATTGCATCTTCAACCTTTTCACTTTCTCCTTTCCCTCTTGTCTATACCTATTCCCAGAAGCCCTTTCCACTTCTACAGAGTAGAAAGAGCATCCAGAGCCCTTTCTAAGGCAGAGCATTATTGCAGAAATTTATATGAACTTTACTCTTGCTATAGGCTGAATTTTGAACCTCCTCAAATTGGTATGCTAGCGCTCTAACCCTCCAAAGTGATTGTATTTGGAAATAGAACTTTCAAAAAGACAAAGTTAAATGATGTCATAGGTTGGACATTAATCGAACAGAATTGTTGTCTTTATAATTAAAGAGAGAGTGAGGCAGGCATCAGGAATATGTGCACAGAGCAAAGGTCATGTGGCATTTAAATTGGATTATCAACTTGATTGGCTGGAAAGCCTTGCAGGAGTATATCTGGTTGTATTTGGGTGGGTCATGAGGCATGACTTTGGGCACTATATCTGGTTCCTGGCCCATTCCTTCCTGGTGCTGCTCTCCTGCTCTGCTTCCTGCTGCCATCAACTGAGCAGCTTTGCTCTGCCTTGCTCTTCTGCCATGATGTTTCTTCCTTGCAGTCAGCCAACAATGGACTGAATCCTCTGAAACCATGAACCATATGAAACTTCTCTTCCTTTAAATTGCAAGTGTTGGATATTTTGTCGCAGCAATGGGAAAGCTTACTAATATAGGCCAAGTGTGAACACAGCAAGAAGATTGTCACCTGTAAGCTTAAGAGAGAGGCCTTAGGAGCAACCAAACCTACCTACAGCTGTATGGTGGGTTTCTAGCCTACAGACCATGAGAACACGAGAAAATAAATTTCTATGAAGTCATCCAGTCTGGGACACGTTGTTACAATAGCCTTAGCAGAGAAAGATTAGGCTGGATCTGTCTACTCCAAGCATGGTCTGTGGTTTAGGGACAGTGTATAAATAACTTGCTGGTGGACAACATAAGATGAATACCAAAATTGAGAGCAAGACTTAATAAAATATTTTTTAAAAAGCAACTTAATTAAATTAGTTTACATTCCTTCAATTGAATAATATAATATTAAGGAAGTATTTTATATGCTTTTTAAAAATTGCACTTTCCTGGTTATTCATTTTATTGTATTTTACAAAAGTATTGCTTTGTGATAGATTATTAAAAATAATTGGCTCTTTACTGTAGTATTAGGTTTGGAAGGAAGCTGGTTTCCAGTTCCCCTACATGTTTTGAGTATGATACATGATAAAAACCTGTGATCTCATATATTTCCAAAAGAAGTAAAGCCAATATACTGTACAGACACCTGCATATCCTTGTTTCTGGCAGCCCAATACACAAGAGATGAATGAGTACAGAAATGTGGTATATATACACAATGGAGACACAGAAGGTGAGCCGCTCCCAGTGCACAAGAGGAGGCTTCCGGGCCGCTGTACCACCCCCACCAGCACACAGGAGGTGAGCTGCATGGGCGTCAGCAGCAACCCACCTCCTCAGCCCCCATCCCCATTGAAATGAGAAAACATGTAAACAAGTCTCAAAACCAGACTTCCAGATCACCTACAGAAACCCCAAAGAGAAACGAGATGGAATAGTCTGATACTCAACCACCTGGACTCCCTGAACTGGCAATGAAAGAGGATCTGGCAAAAATGAAATCAGAAATAATTTCTCAGATAACACAATGCAGTATTATTCAACTAATAAAAGCAACAAAGTTATGTCATCTGCAGGAAAGTGATGGAATTGGAGATCATAATATTAAGTGAAATAAGCCAGACCTAGATAAATATCCCATACTTTCTGCCCCATATGGAATCTTAAATAAAAATGGGGTGAGGAGAGATGACATGAAGTATAAGGGGAGCTATTAAAGAAGAAGAGAATAAAGCAGGATGCGGGAGAGAAGAACAGGGGAGGTGAGAAGGGTAAAAATGATCTAAATCTGTTACATACCTGTATGAGTCTTCCAGAATGAAACTCAGTCTGTGTAGCTAATGTGCACAAAAAAAAAGCAAATGAAAACTCAACTCTTCTGTGATTGCTGATCTGAACTGAGTAAATTCCAGAGATCAAAGATAGATTGTTTTGCATCTTCCCCTGTCAGATTTTCCTTGGGCAATGGCTTGGAACTTGATGATCTTATCTCCTATGTTAAATTATCTCATTCTTATCTTGGAAAGACATCATGTGAGAATATGAACTTGATTAGTTTTTCATAGGTCAGATATTTTGAGGGTTCTCAGTCTCAAAAGCATCAAAGAGCTTCTAAATTACTCTTGGCTAGGCCTGTGTCACATGACTCTTTTGATCTACAGAAGATGCTTGGTAAAGGGAAAAGTTTTTGTTTTTGTTTGCTTTTAGCTCACTCATTGGGTTCTACGTGAAAAGAAGAAGGAGGAGAATAGCTGTTGAGAAGGCAGCTACCTCTCTCTATCATGGGTTAATGTAATTAATTGAAGAGTACATCTTCCAATTAAAGAAGACTTGCCTGGGTTAGTACAAAGAGAAATTCTCCTTGCTATATAATGTATAAGATGATTGGGAATAAAAAATAAGAGTCAGTGAGTCAATATAAATCTCTTCATGGAAATCAGACTACAGCATGAAGAGAGACTTCTAAAGAACTTATGTTTCTCTGTAAGGGATTTTGCTCCTTATCTTTGGCTTTTAGCAGTTTTTGTCAGTGTGTGTCTAGGTGTGGTTTTCATCATGTTTGTCCTACATGTGGTTTGTAGAGCTTCTTGAATATGAGACTATCTTTCATCTGTGGTAGAAAAAACTCATGTGTAATCTCTTCAAGTAGTTCTGCTGTTACTTCTCTCTTCCCTTCCTTTCTGGGACTCCACTTACACAGGTTTTAGGTCCTTTTACATTGTTCCGTGAGGGCTCTTCTACTCTTTAAGTATTTTCCCCTTTCTCTTTTTATGCTTCAGGATGGCTGTTTTCCTACTGGGCAGTATCTTTCAGTTCCCTGATACTTTCTTCTGTGTTATCTATTCTGGTATGAATTTTTCTTCTATTTATTGAATCTAATCTCATCTCATATCTTTAGATACTAATTTTAGCCAGTGTCTCTTTTATTTCTAGATTCTACATTTGTGTTTTTCTTACTAGGTTTCAATTCTCTGTTGTAATTCTCCACCTTGCTATCTATACTCTTCTTTATTTTTTATTAGTACATGCTTGCAGTACATAGTGATTACATTCCTTGTGGGGTGTTGGTACCTGTACCTAACATATTTTAATTCCTTTTTTCATCTCCTTCTCTTCCCCTTCCACTCCATCTCTTGATTCTCTTCTCTTTTGCAAAGATCTAGCTCCCTATTTCCTGAACATATTAATCACATGTATTTTAAAGACTTACTGAGCTGTGGGTATGTTGTATTGTCCATTTTTATTCCTCTCTCTCTCTCTTTTTTTTTTTTTGGTACCGGGGATTGAACTCTGGGCCTTTCACTTGTGAGGCAGGCAGCGGCACCACTGAGCTAAATCCCCAGCCCTCTCTCTCTTTTTTATAATCACTTGGTTTTATTTTTTCATGTGCTTATATTTTTAATGTTTAATGTCAGATATTGCACATGACAAATTATAGATACTTGGAATGATATCTTTCTCTGGAGATATCACCGGATTTACCCTTTGCATTAGTCAGCTCTTTGTTGCTGGGACAAAATACCCAACATACACAATTTGGAGGAGGAAAGGTTTATTCTTGCTTACAGTTTCAGATGTTTTAGTCCATGTTTGGCTGGCTCCAAGGCAGAATCAACATGGTGGAAGAGAATCACAGAAGAAAGCTACCCCATCTCATGGCGGCCACAGGAGAAAAGCCAGAGCACAAGGGAAGAGAGAGAAGAGACAACCCTTTAAATGTATGCCCCAAGGGACCTACTTAAGTCCTACTTCCTAATGGTCATTCTACTAATGAACTCACCAATAGATTAAATAGTGAGGTTAACACTGTCATGATTCAATCACATCTTTAAGCCCTACCTTTCAACACTGCATTGGCCATCAAACCTTCAATACACGAGTCTTCTGGGGATACGTCAAATTTAAGCTGTAAGACCTTTATTCTAGTGGCAGGCACCAGTAAGAGCAGATCAGCTTGATGCAATCAGTCTATGTGAGCTCTGTTGGAATTCTGATTACCTTTTCTCATAGGGTGAAATATTTGAGCAGTTTTGCAGCTCCAAATTCCAAAGTTCATCTCTCTAGCACTTTAAGAGGAACAAAGTCCTATTTAGTTTTTTCATATCCTGTTTAGCTCCTTATATCCTGAGCTTTTTTGTTTCTTTTTCTTTGCAACTGAGAAGTTGGCATACAACTAGAGGAGAAATGTGGCAAGGAATATTATGATCACATCAGTACATTTCTTTTCTCTCTGGATCTTGATCCCTCAAGTCTTGCCACCTTGCTTGATTCCCCATGGGTTCAAACAGCTACTTTGGATAAAAATTCAGCCTTTATAGTTTATCCAAGGGAAAGTTTGTTTCATGCAAGTTGTGCCATCATAGTCAGAAGTTGAAATTTCACTTTTATTTAGCTTTTCCATGGAGTCAGTAGGCACCAGTTTTCTCTCATTCAGCTGCAGAAGACACATTTTTTTTCATTAAGTTTATTGATACATTTTAGATATAAAATACAGTTACATTCATCATTGGGATCTTGTACCATTACATGACATATCTTGGTTCTTATTTTTTCCCTTTCCCCTGCCCTCCCTTCACCCAGTTCACCCTTCTCTATTTGCAAAGACTTTGTTTCCATTTTTTTCCTTTTCTCATATTTTTTCCTTTCTCTTCTTTCCTTTCCCCTACCCTTCCCACTTCCCCTGCTCCTTTAGAACTTTTCTTCCTGTTACACAATATCAATTATACATTTTCAAAATTACAATATCAAGATCTAGGAGACATTACCACAGATTTTACAGAATTTAAAAGGATACAGAAAGCATATTATAAAAATAAATAAATAAATAAATTTGAAATAAATTTGACAACTTCTAAGAAGTACCTTAGAAGACAAATTAATGAAACTAACTCTGGAGGAAATATAAAATTTGAATAGCACCTATTAAAGAAAGTATATTCTTGGCTTGAAAAACCTACCCATATGACAACAATAGGCTCATATACATTTTAACTGATGAATTATATCAAACATTTAAAGCAGAAAAAAGAAGGAACACCTCTCTCCTCATTTTAGGAAATTAACATTGTGCTAATACTAAAACTGGACAAAGGTAATAGAAGAAAAAGTATGAACATAGATAAAAATTTGTTTAACAAAACAAACTATTAGAAGTCAGAGCTGGCAGTATGTAGAAAGTGATTTTATTATAAGGATGGCAGTGTTGGTTTAGCATTGGAAGATCTACCCCCAAAAGTCATCATTTTAACAGAGGAAAGGAAAAAGCCATATGATCCTGTCACTAGTTGGAGAAAAAGTATTGGACTAAATTCTACAACTGTTCATGGTAAAAGCTATCAGGAGACTAGAAGTAGAACAGAACCTTCTCAGTGGATCAAAGATATGTACTCCATACTTCCAGCAAAAATGCCTTATATGAATGGAGAAAATAATGCATTCTCCCTAAGGTGGGGAACAAGGGCAGATATGCCTACTCTTCATCTTTCCATTAAACGTTGAAACATAGGCCTAAACCAAAATAGTCTGGCAATAAAATGACACAATTAGGTTAGGATTGTCAAGGTAGAATCAAAATCTTTATATGTAGATGAAATGATCATCTACAGAGAAAATACTAAGAAATCTCTAGGAGCCCCTAGAACTTGTATTTGAATTTAGCAGGATTAGAAAACACAAGGTATATATAAAAATTCAGGTCTATGTATACTTGCTATAAATGAAGAATTGGATATTGAAGTTTAAAAGTTATGTAAGAGTATAAAGGACCTAGAAAAGTAAAAAGAAAAAAAAAGAATGTTGGAAGACATTTATTACCTAAATTTTTTTGGTACTGGGGATCGAACTCAGGACCTTGCACTTGTGAGGCAGGTGGCAGAACCACTGAGCTAAATCTCTGGCCCTTATTACCTAATTTTAAGACTTCCTCTAAAGCTACAATAATCAAGGCAGTGTTAGTGTAAGGAAAGACATATAGATCATTGGAATAAAACAAAATCTGGAGAAAGAACCACACATATGGTCCACAGAGTTTTGAAAGATTCTTTAACATTAACATTTTATAGAACATAAACTCAACTCAAGAGCAGAGGAAAAGATAGCATTTTCAGCAAATGGTACTAGAACACCTGTTATCTGTATGTAAAAAGTTAACCTCATCCCTTTATTTCCATACAGAAAGATAACTTGAAAGGATCTATGAATCTAAATATGAAAGACTAAAGCTATAAAACTTTAAGAAGAAATTATAAGGGATAATGTTCATGAATTGAGGGTAGGCAAGAATTTCCTAGTATACAAAAAACATGATGTGTAAAAGAAAAAAATTGATAAATGAGATTCCATCAAAATTTAGAACTTTAAATGACATCATTAAGAAAATGAAAAGTAGTCCTTAAACAGACTGTATTTATAAAATATATAACCTATGGCCAGAATATATAAAGAACTCTTACAGCTCATTAATAGACAGCCCAATTAAAAGGTAGACACAAGAAGATGATAAAGAGCCAGTATAGCACAAGGAAAGATGTGCAACACTAGAATAAAAAAAATACTAATCAGTATAATAACAATATTATATTATACACTCATTGGGGAGATGAAGTTAAAAGTTTTAAAAGACAGATGTCAGCTTAGGTGTGAACCAGTTAGAACTTTCTAATACTGCTAATGTGAGTGTAAAATGATAAAAACCATTTTGGAAAAAAATATCAAAATTACTTGTATTATTGTTAAGAACCAACAGTTCTGTTCTTAAGTTTTTACTTAAGAGGAATGAAAACACATGCTCAAAGTAGATTTGTACATACAAGTTGACTATCCCTTATCTGAAATTCTTGGGACCAGAAGTGTTTCAGATTTTGGTTTGGAACCCACTTGATCTGCAAAGAGGATAGCTACTCCTGCTTTTTTT
>NW_004624745.1:19428758-19480699 GCF_000247695.1 Heterocephalus glaber | reverse complement strand
TGTCTTCTCATTTCAATGGGGGGGGGGTTGCTGGTGGTGCCCACATGGTTCAATTCCTCTGCACTGGGAGCAGTGCTATGGCAGTCTGGGAGCCTCCTCCTGGGTGCTAGGAGCAGCTCACCTCCTCTGTGCTGGGAGAAGTGCTATGGGAAGCCTTCTCCTGGGCACTGGGAGTGGCTCTCTTCCTCTTCGCTGGGAGCAGTGCCATGGCCAGAAGACACATTTTTTAAAAAAAGAACTGTAAGTATAGGAGACCCTTTCAACATATCTGAGGTGGCGAAGGTCATACTCCATAATGTTTGCACCTTGGTGTTAGGGGAGTGGGACTCAACTAGAGCCTGGAACCAGCTCTTGCCAAAGAAATAGTCCTTCTGAATTGCCATTCTTTATATCATTTTAAGTCATAGAAATTGATGGGAAGATTCAAGAATCCTAAGCAGGACTTTGATTCCACATTTTCTCCATGAAGGGTTGAGTCTTGTAGTTGGATGGGTATTGATCCGTGGTCACCCAAGTCAACACTGAGTCAACAAAATCTTCACTGTATACCTGTACCTGCTGCATGGCCAAAGAAAATTCAATGTGAAAATATCCACCTGTGTCCAACACTAAAATCAAAACAAGGACTGGAAAACTTTTTTAAAAAATTGACTTACTTGGGGAAATCCATGAACTCTTGCACTCAGGACCCCAAACTCCATTTACTCTTTTTAAGACCAGTAATTCAGTGACATTTGTAAGACTGTGCATCTCACCAAGTGCTCTGAGGAGCTGACTACAGCAAAGATCACCCGGGAGGGAACACACCAGACAAGTTGTGAACATAAAACAGACCTTTATTAGTCTGGCCAGATGGCACCCTCCAAGCACCAAGCTTAGAGAGGTGCCCGGCTCAGAGCCTGAGGTCCTTTTATAGGAGATGCTAGAGGGAAGTTGACAAGCAGAAATACAGAAGTGAAATGCAGAAGGAACTTTTACAGATTGTTCTTAAGATAACATGTTCAGATATGGAGTTGGGTAAGCACGACGGAACACTGCACACACAACAGACCTTCCTGGCACAACAACAAGTACATGCCTGGAACTCAATGTCCCCCTGGTGATCTGTACAGAAGCAGACAAGTTGGGGCCCTATTACAAAATGGAGTAACTGTTGTTCAGTCTCACACATGCAGATTAGATGGTTTTCTTTGGACTTGCTTAGGGTTCTTTTATCTACAATATCATTACTGTGGGAAAATGATCTATAATATAGCCTGTTTATGATAAAGTTCATGTGAAAGATGTGGATTACATTTGTTAAACCTATTAATTCAGAAAGGTAAAGATTTGTAAAAGGGAATTGGACCCCTTTGGAGAAAACTGTGCATCTTTTGAAATCCTTTTTCTCATAATTACTCAAATAAGGCATTTGAGAATAATGCATCTTTTTTTACCTGTAGCTATGTAAATGGAATAAAAAGAAAAGTACATTTAAAAAACCCGTTTCTTACAAGCACATGGTGCCTACATGAATAAATAGAAAGTGTTAGGTGTTATAAAGATATAGTGAATGTTTAAATTAAAAAGTATCTATTGCAGTAAGACACATTGTCATTAATTCCCCTCAAAATACACCTGCTTCCTTTGAACACACTTATCCTACTATTATTGGTCTTTCTGCAGCAGTTCTGCAAGTCTTCTTTCATGAGTGTCTTTAGTTGCACTGTTGAGGCAGCCTAAATGTCCTGAATTGATTCAAAACATTTTTGTTTCATGGTCATTTTGTCTCTGGGAAGAGCCAGAAGTCTCATGCTGCCAGATCTGTTGAATAGAGTGGATGAGGACATGCTATACAGTTCTTGATAGAAATTGCGGTGAATATTTGTAATTGATTCAGGACTTTGAAGTAATTAAAAAAAGACACTAATGAAAGAGTATGTCTAGAACTGTTTCAGAAAGTGGAAAGTACAAGAATGATGGGATGTGTGTTTGAAGTGAGAGGAAGTGTTTTGAGGGGGATTGAAAGCAATTAGTCTTTTAGTAGAAGAAATTTAAAAAAATTTTTTCATTCATTAATTTTCTTGGTAAATTTTAGGTATACAATATGCTGACATTCATCGTTGGGAATTTGTACCTTTACATAATATATCTTGGTTCTTATTTTTTTCTCCCATTTCCCTGTCCTCCCTTCAACCCCTCTACCCCTCCCTATTTATAAAGACTTTGTTTCCATTTTTTCATTTTCTCATATTTATTCCTTTACCTTCTTTCCTTTCCCTACCCATCCCAGTTCCCTTTCCCCTTTGGACCTTTTGTTCCTATTTCACATTATCTGTTATACATTTTGATCCTTATTTACACTTTCAGTTTCTCACACCAGAGAAACTATTCAGTATTTACACATGTGTGTCTTATTTATTTCGAGTATGGCCTCAATGAGAAATTTTAAAATTTGAACACTCATCATAGTTTGTGATCACACCTAGTATATTCTTGGAGTAATAAAGGAAAACCAGTTTCAGAGCCATGGAGGCCAATGGCTTGAGTTTAGCTACAGGAACAATCTAGGCTTACCTCTCTTCCTGAGACAATTGTCTTACATAGTCCTTGAGGCTTCTGAGTTATGATATGACCCACTGAGTGGCCTTAGGAAGATACACTCTTTAAAAGGTAATTTGTGCTGATGCCATTTATTTGAAAGGGGAATATTTTTAGCCATGTCAGTCTGAGGGACGATCATTTTGCCCCACATCCTACATATAACAGAACAGAGGTAAATTAGAAGAGAGGTATATGTAGGGTTCTTGTACTGGCTTCCTAGGGCTGTGGCTGGAAAGTGCTACAAATTAGCCGGCTTAAACTACAGAAATACATTGTCTCACAGTTCTAGAACCTAGAAGTCTGAGGTCAAGGTGTCAGCATACTTGGTTTATTCCAAAGTCTGTGAGGCAGAATCTGCTCCAGGTGTCTCGCCTTGCTTCTGGTGGTTGTTGGGAGTCTCTGCCATTCTTTGAGTTGAAGATTTATCATTTCAACCTCTGCTTTTGTCTTCATGAGTTGCTGTCCCTGTGTGTCTGAGGCAGATTTTCTCCTTTTATAAAGGCACAAATGATACAGGGTTAGGGGCCACCCTACTTTAGTACAACTTCATCTTAACTAATTATATCTGTATTGCCTTATTCCAAAATACATCACATACTCAAGTACTGGAGGCTAAGATTCAACATGTGAATTTTTTTTGGTGGAGGGAGAAGTAATTGAACTCTTATCACTTCTGGTAACTTGAGACACCCAAAGTCTCTGCTTCTAATCTCCAAGCACTACACAAACAAGAGTCTAATGTACCACTTTGCGTCACTCAGTTATTATGATTTACTCAGAGTGTGAGGCTTTAGTTAGCAGACTTCCTGCAACAGGAGAGTTAATCTGTTATGCAGCTGTTATACAGCTTCCTGGAATGAGGAACCCTTTATCAGGGGTGCACAATTGTGTTGATTGATCTCCTGTTTTTAGAAACTTCTATTTTACAGCCATTCATTTTCAGTCTGGTAATTAGGTTGATTAAACTTTGACAAGCATTAAAAAGGAAATAATAACTCTTCTGTCGCATTTTTAACTAGAGAAGAAAGCTGACAGCCTCAGGAGGGAGACATGATGTATATTTAAAAATAAAATTTGAAAAAACAATGGGCATCTGGAAGGCACTTGTTAAAATAATTAGTGATAAACTTTGAATCTCAAACAATCTCCATATCTTTACCTTGATTAACATGAATAAAGTGCCTTAAAGTGACACATGAGGTATTAGTTTTGACTTATTTTTATTTTTAAGCTTCAGCTTCTCTGAGTTTAGATCATTGTCTAATCTCTTTATTCTGTTAGACCCAGTGAGAAAGAACCAACCAGAGACTGATATTAAAATCCACACAGGAGTTTATTACCAGCCAGGACCTGAGCTGAGCATTGGACTCAAGCCCTGACTAGGGGGAGACAAACATGTTTTATACACCTTTGAGGCCAGTAGTTTCTAGGACCCCCTATGGGATAGAACTAGCAAAGCAAGGGAAAGGTACAGAAGTGGAATGTCCTGCTGTTAGAACATTTGTAAAACAATAGTTGTAAAACAATAGTTGGTTAATTGTTATTTCTAAAGGGACCTTTTTTTTTTTTTTTTTTGGTACTGGGGATCAATCTCCGGTCCTTGTTCTTGCGCAGCAGGCTGCGAAACCACTGAGCTAAATCCCCGGCCTAAAGGGACCTTTTAAGGGGAGGAGGTTTCTAAGCTTCCTCCTTCTGAGTTCATCTAAAGGGCAGGCAAGTGGGTCAAGCAGCAATATGGAGTCTGTCTTGCTAACTAGAGCCCTTCATTCCCTACTGGTTCTTGTAACTTAATCAAATCTTTGATTCCTGTATTTACTCTTTGGATTTTTTTTCTAAAACATCTTTGAAAATCTCATAATTTTGTCTCAACACCATCCATCAGTTTAACTGCATCAACCCTCTGTCTAACATATTTAGTTAGAGCATTTATGATGCAAGATCTCACGAGCAAAAGCACAAGATAACTAGGGTGCCTGTTACAGCAGAAACTAGGGTAGTTAACCATTAGCATAGAAGCAACAGGTTTTTTTCTAGGGCTACACATAACCTTCCTTGTTTCATGAACAGGAGGTCAAGTCCCCTTTGATTTTGCAGGACCATCTCAGTTAGGGAATCAACCTGGTTTTTTAATCTGGAGATTGAGTATTTCAGGTGACCCAAATCTCTGGCTACTTGGTGGCTTAAGGCTTTCAAATTTGTGTCCTGAAGGATCAGGGAGGAAGTTCCTATAGCTGCTGACCCGGCTATTCCTAATCCCACCAGAATGGGCACTAAAAAGGGGGCAGCCCATTTATTCCTATAGTGTTCAGTGGTTAATCCCAGATGTTTGAAGCCCCCTTTTCCATCATAATACAAGACTTGTGGAACAACATACATGGTGACACAAAATAAAGTGGCAGATTGGGTAGCCAAGACTGATTTGGTAATGTATTTAATCAAGCCCTTGGTGCAAGCAAACCAAGCATATCAGGACCAGGTCTCCTGGCTTGAAACCATGGAGCTCTAATGTCACAAGGGGTTTTTCTTGAGCCTGTTGTATTGTAGCCTGGATCTCACTCTGAAGAATCTGTAAGGCTTGAAGAGACTGAAGTAAAGAAACACAAGAATTTTCTGTTATCTGTTCAAGGTTTAACTTAGGGAGGAGTGGTGGCGGCCTCCCATACAAGATTTCAAAAGGGGTAAACTTGTCAACATATGGGGTACATCTAACTCTTAACAAGGCTAGAAGAAGCAGATCAGGCCACCTACCACCAGTTTCTAGAACATATTTAGTCAGGATTTTTTCAGGGTTCTATTCATCCTTTCCACTTGCCCTGAACTTTGTGGGCGATAGGCACAGTGTAACTTCCAATCGATATGTAGTGCCCTTGCCAACAATTTGGATATCTGTGCCGTGAAGGCAGGCCCATTGTTGGACCCCAGGTAATGAGGGATGCCAAATTGGGGAGCTATCTCCTGGAGCAAAACCTTAGTTACTATGTTGGCTGATTCTCCACAAGTGGGGAAAGTAGTAGGTGTCAACCAATACCAGTAAATATTTGAACCTATTGCTTGATTTTATTTTGGTGAAATCAAGTTCCCAATGTTCCCCTGGCTCTCTTCCCCATAGTCAATTACCTTAGCTCCTTGGTCTCGCCTTGGAGTTTACCTGTGCACACACCTGACACCTGGAACTGATGTCCTGGACCATAGAGGTCAGTCCTGGGATTGAAAACTTAGAGCTCATTAGTCTTTTTAACTTTGATTCTCCCAGGTGAGTTAAGTGATGTAACTGATGAACAAGTTGTCACTCCAGGGCTCGGGGGAGACAAATTCGTTTGTCCTTTTCCACCAGCCTGAGTCCAGTTGTGTACCCCCTTGCTTTTGGTTTTCCTCTTCCTCTTCTGGGGTATATGTGGGTCTTTCTGGCAGGTAGCCAAAGGGTCAGATGGGCAGAAATTCTCTTGGCAATACTGGTTCTTTGGCCACTCATCCAGCCACATCATCGGCCTCTTGGTTACTGTGGGCCTCCAAGCTGTCTCCTTTTTGGTGGCTTTTGCAATGAATAATGGCCAATGCCCTGGGTTCCCAAATTGCCTCCAATAAGGCCAAAATTTTTTCTTTATTTTTGATAGTTTTCCCCTCTGATGTCAATAGCCCTCTCTGCCTGTAGATGTCGCCATGCACATGGGCAGTGGCAAATGCATACCGCCTGTCAGTATAGATGTTTACAGCCTTGTCTTGACCTAACCTTAGGGCTTGAGTTAGGGCTATTAGTTCAGCCCTCTGTGCTGATGCCCCCGAGCTTAATGCCTATACCCAGTGCACCTATCCTTCTGGACTGACTATGGCCACCCCTGCATACCTGACTCCATCTTCCATGAAGCTGTTTCCATCGGTGAAGAAGGTCTCATCTGGGGGTTGCAAGGGAATGTCAGTCAGGTCTGGGCAGTTGGTGGTGGAAGTTGTCAGCGTGTCCAGACAGTCATGGAGTGGTGCACACTAGTTGAAGTCTGGGAGTAAGGTGGCTGGATTAAGGGTCATTTCTCAGATGAATCTGATGCATGGAGCATCCAGCAACAGGGCCTGGTACTGAGTCAGGTGGGCATTGGAGAGCCTCATTCTAGGGCTCCTCTCAGCAATGTCTCCACTGCATGGGGTGGGGTGATGACCAGGTCCTGCCCCAGGCTGAGCTTATCTGCCTCTTTGATCAGGAGGGTGGTGGCTGCAACTGCCCTCAAACAGGTAGGCCATCCACTTGCCACAGGATCAAGTCTTTTAGACAGGTAGGCCACAGGTCTGTTTTAAATCCCTAATGCCTGAGGTAGCACTCCTTTGGCCATGCCCCCTCATTCAGCCACAAACAACCGAAAGGGCTTGGTGACATCAGGTAGGGCCAGGGCTGGTGCTGACACTAAGGCTTTCTTTAAAGCCAAAAAGGTGACTTTCTCCTTTTTTGCCCAGAGGGACTGTCTCTTGTGCCTGGAGTGCAGCAATAGTGACTTTCCCCAGTTTCTTGGCTAGGACTTCCTAGGGGGCATCATGGTTATCATAAACTTTCTGGGCTATGCTCAGGAGTTTAGTCCTATTCTTTCCCTCAAATCCCTCCAATTTCTGTAATTTCTTTCTAATGTCTGGGGCTGACTGGGAAACAAAGGCCAAATTTAAAGCTGCTGCATTTTTGGGAACCTCTGGGTCAATAGGGGAGAAAACTCTATAGGCTTCCAAGAGTCTCTCTAGATCTTTTTTCTTTTTTTTTGGTACTGGGGATCAAACTTGGGACCTTGTGCTTGCAAGGCAGGTGGCGGACCAAGAGTCTCTCTAAAAACACAGCCAGAGACTCCGTTTTTCCCTGGCAAACCTCACTTACCTTACTTAAATTAGTGAGCTTCCTGGGAGCTTCCCAGAGTCCCCCTAATAAGTGCTGGCAGTAGGTCCCCAGCCTCCTCCTACCATCATCATCATTGAAGTCCCATTCGGGGCACCACAATGGAACCACCACTTCAGGCCTAGTTGAATACCCCGGGGTTCTGGGAGTGATGCCGGGGTTTGGCCCCAGAGCCCCTTTGACTGCCTGTTGATAAATGCAGCCCTGCTCCTCAGTGATGAACAGGATCTGTAAAAGCTGGTGGCAATCATCCCAAGTTGGCTGATGGGTATGAAAAAAAGAAAGATCACTAGTTGTAAAAGGGACATAAATCAATCCTCCCCTGGGCTCTGTCTGTTTTAAAGGAAAAAGGGAGGAGGAAGATGGGGCTGATGGACCATAGTCCTGTCCCAATCGAGTGCCAAAGGTCAATCGGTACCTGTGGGGCCCCGACTCCCATGACCACATTTCAAACCTTGTGAACAACGTGCATAGAATAAGTTCCCACTGGGGGCCAGATGACTCTGAAACTGGGCCATTCTAATTGACACAGAGTTTGTAATTTGCCTTTAGAAAATTTTATGCCATATTTATATTCCCTGACTGTGGAATAAAGTTTTTTGAAATTATTCAAAACACAATCAAGTGGAGTTCCATCTGTGGACTGTGAGGAACCCATAATTTTAGCCTGTGAAAACACAAAAGGCACACAGAGCAAGAAGACAGACAACAATAAACAGACAAAGACAAACTTTGGGCAAGTAAAACCTCTGGGGCCGAATGGATTCGGACCCCACCCAGAGAGTCGCTTTTCTGAGGACTCCGACCCAGTGAGTCTGCTTGGCGTCACGAAGAGACTATAGATAGGGGAACCTGTGCCACATCCAGCTTCCTCCTACCTACCCACAGTGCACTAAGAATCATTTGATTCTTACCTCTAGAGGCTTTCCTGATAAACTCCTGAGGGTCGATCGGTGATAGGGCCTGACTGGGACCAGCCTACCCGGAGCCCTGGAATACCGTCAGGGTGGCCTCTCCTTCTGCAGACTGCTGTCCAGAGGAGCCAAACACTGCTGATATCAGATCCTGGTCTCTCCTAAAATGAAACAATGGCTCCAAGATAATAAGCTCCAGAGCAGCAGGCTATCTCACTGGGGCCTCCAAGAATGTTAGACCCCAACCAGAGACCAATATTAAATCCACACAGGAGTTTATTACCGGCCAGGACCCAAGCCGAGCATCGGACTCAAGCCTCGACTGGGGGAGACAAACATGTTTTATACACCTTTGAGGCCAACAGTTTCTAGGCCCCCCCTATGGGATAGAACTAGTAAAGCAAGCAAAAGGTACAGAAGCAGAACATCCTGCTGTTAGAACATTTGTAAAACAATAGTTGATTAATTATTGTTTCTAAAGAGACTTTCTAAGGGGAAGAGGTTTCTAAGCTTCCTTCTTCTGAGTTCATCTAAAGGGCAGGCAGGTGGGTCAAGCAGAAATATGGAGTCTGTTTTGCTACCTAGGGTCCTTCAATTCCATTTCTCAAATGGGAACGATTTTGTCCCTTGGGGATATTTGATAGCATCTGCAGACATTTTTGGTTGCCACAACTTGGTGATATTGGCACCAAGTAGGTAGAGGCACATTGCTTAACATCCCATAATACATAATCAGTCCCCAACAATAGAGTCATCTGGCTTCATGTCAAGAGTACTCAGGTCGAGAAACAAACATCTTTCTCAGTTGGTTTTAGACCAGGGAGTCCTGTTTATATTCTTTGCTAACAGCACCTGAGGTGTTAATCAGATTGTCTCTGTGCTTGGAGAGTTAGGTAACATTACGGAGGGGGGGTGGGGTCAAACTTGCCCTCGTGATAGGGAGGTCTAATGTTCATCTTTAGACATTTGTGAGTGTCTGGGAATTAATGTTCTCCAGGTCACATGAGATTGGGCTCTCACCCCTCAGAAAGTCACAGATTTTAATCCCATCTTCTTGCCTACTATTATTCACTTAGTGCCTTAGTCACTTTCCTTGTCTCTGAGACACAATACTCGACACCCAAAACTTAAAGAGGGAGAGCTTTGTTTTGGCTCACAGCTTCGAAGTTTCAGTCCTTGCATGGTTGGTGAATGGTGGATGGGCCGGGTGTGGAGGAAATCTGCTCACCTTATGGTGTCTGGGAAGCAAAGAGATGCAGGGAGGAGCTGGAGAGGAAGATAAACTCTCTCAGGACACAAGCCCAGTAAGCTGTTTCCTGTGACCAGACCCTGTCTGCCAACAGCAAGCCCTCCTGTGTTCTATAATCCAGTCACCTTCCAAACACATGAGACTTTGTGGGCCATTTTAGGTATAAACCATAATGCTTAGGTATTATCAAAACCAGTCGCTGGACTTGGCCTCCTGCTTTTTATATCATGAAGGCACTGGTGAGACAGGAGGTAGATAGTATGGGAAACATCCTGGTTTCCTTCTGGCTCTTAGAGCCTCCTGCTCTAACCTATTTCCTTAACATTTTGAAAGGAACCTGAGAAATATGGTCCTACCCATCCCATATTTCCTGAACATCCTGACATGAGCCTAAAAAATATGCTCCTGCCCTTATCAGGCTTCCCTGACATTTGGCATGAATCTGAGGTGCATGCCCTGTAACTGCTTTAGTGTAATCAAGGGTAACTACGTGGTCATTCATGATATCATTAGCAGTGGAGTTTTTGATCCCTCTGGTGGGCTTTGGCAGCCATCGGGTTCTGTCTAGGTTCACATAAAGTAAAAAACTCCCTTTCCTTAAGTCAGGGTGGAGATTCACAGTTGTCTGGAAAGAAGACAGTTAGCACTCCTGACCATTTCTCAAATTCTAGGAAAACAAAGGGAAGCCAACCCTGGAACTCACTGCAGTTGCCACCGCTGGCTCTGCTCACTCTGTATTTTCATTACTGGTAGTCCCCACCTCTATGTGCTGTCTGCTTGGAACTCTCCCAAGTGCACTTTAACCTCAAACCTGAAACAGATGGGGGTGGTTCTGAGTCCAACTCTCTCTCGAGTGTCTGATTCTGCTGTGTAAAGTGCACTTTCCTTTAATAAATCTCTGCTTTTCTTAGTACTTTTGTGTGTCCTATGCAGTTCTTTGTTCTGGATACAAAGAACTTGGATCTTGAGTGAGACTGAGACCAAGTGGGTTGGGTATTTTTGGAGAGAGGAGATTTATTTTCCATAGTCACAAGAGAACAGACAATAAGCTGTTAGCATTTCTTCACATTCCAGTATACTGCTTGGCTATTTTCTTCCTTCTCCACAGCTCTCTTCTGTAGTTTAATAGGGCCTCTGCCTCTTAAGTTCCCCAGTGAAATTCAATTCCCTTGTACTTCAGGGTGCATAGTGATTTTGCATTCCAGGGCTAGTCTGGCTCTAATCCTCCCATAGCATAATTTGGAACTCATTAGTCAGTGGTTCTACCATGGACCATTGCTTGCAGCCCCTGCTTAACTTGCTCAGAGATCAGGCAAAGATTTTGATGTTCTGGTTGCTTCTTTTCTTACCCTCATATCAGTCACTGGAGGAGATAGAAATATAAAGTACACTCCAACTCAAGTGATGCTATGTCCCTGTTCTCCTATGTTGCTCTTGGAAGTTAGACTTGGCTTTCTCCATCCTCCACATCCCCTTTTTCTCTCTTGTTTACAAAACTGACTTTGGGAAAATCATTCAGTTTATAATCACAGAATGTACAGCTTAAAGGAACCCTGGAAAATATTCATTTTAAGCCTTTCATTTTAGAACTAAGAGAACTGCTTAGGATTAACCCAAGGTGTTAATTAATGGTGTGTGGGACCAGAATCCAGGTTTCTCTCTCCTGGTATTTTGTATTCACAATAGTTGAGAGAAAAAGTCACCCTTAGCTCTCAAAGACGTTTCTTTATCACCCTGCACCTCAGTGTACCAGAGGAGGAAAAAAAGGAAAGGTTTGGATCAGATGATCTCTAAAATTCTTTTCAGCATTAGTGGCCAAATATTTCTCAGAAGTTCTTGGAAACTCTTTAGACATCCCCCAAAACAAGCTAAATATTTTTTTCTGATGTCAAAAAGTTTAACTTTTTCACCTATGTGACATATTTAGAAGGACATAATTGCCATGGTAGAGGATAAGAGGACAGACACTAAAACTAGAACATCTATCTGTGACTTCAGGTTTAGTCTTTTGTTGGACAAGCTATGTGATCTGAAGAAAGTCACTTAACCTCCTTGTGCCTTGTCTCATTACCCTTCAAGGAGTATCAACATCATTCTTACTGTAAAATAAATTTGGGGGTTAAATGTGTTCATAAAACACAACTGTAACTAGCACAGGGTAAGTAGCAGATAATCACTAGCTCTTACTATTTCTGTTGCCAGCAATTAGTAGGATATAGATCATGAAATAAAATAATTTGTTTAGAAGAGGAGTAGAAGTATCATTTACTCAGGTATAGGTCTTTTCTTTGGATTATAAGCACTAAAGAGCAACTGAGTGAATTTTTAAGAGGCCCCTACATTATTATTTTTAGAGTTTAAAGAGGAGAAACTTCTAATCATATCCACACCTAACATATCAAATTATTCTTGTTGCTAGAGAAGATCCATTACTGAAGTTGGGCTAAGAGCATCAAAACTGTCTGTATGCACTTTGCTTGTGCTATTGGGTGAGGTTCTTGGACTATGTTGTAGACTCTTTCCTTCAAAACTCCAGAGGAAAGCCAAATACCTGCAAACAGGAGCTTTGTGGAATTGGCTCTTTGGTTGTAATTTTTCTAATCCTTGCCATAAGAAGAGATGTTTTGTTTGGAAACTCCATCTGTATAAAGTACTTTTAATTGACCTTGAATTATTTTCCTGAGGGGTTGTTACGGCTGTGTCTAGATGTCCCCTCAAAACCTCATGTGGTCATAGGTGGGGCTTTTTCAGAGGTTGCTGAATCTAGAGTGTGATGCTGGCATTAAGGGTGTGTGTTTACTTAATTGGTCCACTGATTGGTTTGGCACCACTCTAATCCAAGTACACTAGGTAGAGTATAAAAGGGGCAGAAAGAAGCTGCTAGGGTACCTTGCTTGCTTTGCTACCTTCTGTCTACCATGAACTGTTTCTCCTCTGTGATGTTTGTTTACCTTGCCACCCTGCCTTGGAGCCAGCTGACTATGGACTGAAACCTCTACAAATGGTGAGCCAAATAAACCTTTTTCTCTTAATGTTGGGCCCCAGGTATTTTGTCTCAGAGATGAGAAAAATAACTGTGATAGGAGTCTTACACTTGAAAATTCCTCCTCCCCTTCTCAGTGATCTTATCCAAGAACATCCAGTCACAGCTACTGACCCAGCCTTCTGTAAGACTTTATCCCAAAGTCACTAAATGTCAGAACATTTGCCAAGTACAATCTAAAGGTGATAACAGCTTGGGGATGGTTCTGGAACAGAAGTCTCCCAGTGAGAGGTCCTGCCTGGTCCAGCACCTGGTGGTTGTTTCTGTCAGATGAGATGACGAAGGTGCTTGTGTCTTCCCTTCCTCCCTCTGCAGCCTGCAGGTGAGAAGTGTGAGCGGAAGCCATGGGAGGTGAGCCCCAACCATCAGGAGCCTCAGCCTCTGCCAGCAAGTCCGGGCTGAGTGAGCAGCCCCTGAGAATCACAGGTGCACGATCACCAGGTGGGTGGGAAAGACATGTTCCAGGGCATCCTCGTGGTCCCTGTGGGCATGAAGGACAGCCAAGTCACAAAGTCTCATCTGTTATGCCCAGACAACTCATGCATCAATCAGTCTCCATCAGGGGTGAATACTAGGTGGGAAAATGTGCCAACCATGGGGTTTGCTCATTGCTGTGCCAAGTACAGATCTGTGGCTCAAAAGGGAAACTGGAATAGGGAGAGGAAAGTCAGAGCAAGAACAAGGAGGCTCAGAGGGAGGTGGGCTTCCCATAACTTCTCAGGGGAGGGCTCTTTCTAACATTCTCTTTGGGATGGTAACTTCTGGAGCTCCTGTCCTCCCTTCAGAGGATAACAGCTTCATCTCTGCTATGTATGCAGTGTTTGCTCTCCTGCATGGTGGGTTAGGGACTGTACATTCCAGACACCCCTCCTCTGAACATCCACTCTTTCTACCCCAGACCCTGAATTTATTCCAGTCCCTCCCATGCAAAGGCATCAGGGGTCACCGTGGCTCTGCAAAGATATCATGCACTGCACTGGGTAAGCCACTGGTTTCATGTGACTCCCTGAGGGCAGCGCTGTGCAACACCTTGCTCTCCATGGGTTTTCTAGAAATGGTGCCATGGGGCAAAGGATCAAGAGTTAGACCCTTCTTCAAAGGAGTTGGAAATGCCATAAAAAGCACAAGGGCTGCAAGAAGCAGAATTCTGAGACACAAAGAAAGGATGCCAAACAGGGTTAGGGAGGAAGTTGATCTGAAGCCTTGCAGAATCCTGCATACATAGACATGAAGGCATGTGGGCATTTTTAAACCTTCAGACTCTTCAGCAGATGCATAAACTGAAAGCATATTCTATTCTCTGGGTCCTTTGGCTGACAGGAGTGGAGATGGTGGATTCCCTCCCTTCTAAACAATATGGTGCTGGACACCAATTAGACTCCACTTCTGCTTCACCAGTTCACTGTGCTCAGTCCCTCTCTCTCTCTGGAGTCCTTTTTTTTTTTTTTTATTCCCAGACTGTTTGCTGCTGCTGTGAGGGTGCTCTGAGCTGTGGCTGTTACAGTGGCTGGGTCAGTAAGTGTGGCTGTGCTTTGCTCCTCTGTCTGTCCTATGTGGTAAACTCTTCAGGAATCAGAAGTGTGCGTTTGTCTGCTCTGTATTCATTCTTACACATCACCTGGAGCCTGGCATCCACTAACACCTTTGTTATGTTAAACCAAAATGTTTCTTCCTCATTTCCCATGAAAGTTGCAATCTGAGCCAGTTTAAGAACATCATAATTCACTTTATTGTTAAACTTATTTACTTTTTTGTGTTTGTTCTTTTGAGACAGGGTTTTGCTATGTAGTCTAGGCTGACCTTGAACTCACTATGTAGCCCAGGCTGGCCTTGAACTCATGGTGATCCTCCTGTCTCAGCCTCCCAAGTGCTGTGATTACAGGCATGGCCCACTAAGCCTAGCCCATGATACACTTTAAAATTAGCATTTACTTTGAAAAATTCTAATAGTAAAATTATTTAAGGGATAAGGATGACAGGTTAGGCCAAAAAACCTACTGAATACCTGGTACATACATGATATGATCTAACCCCGATTTAACATATGTGAACTATTTGCACCATTTTATGAATCAGGAAACAGAAACTTAACAAAAGTGGAATGACCAAAAGCATTTTGGAGTTGAATTTCAAACCTAGTTTCAGATGGCTCAAAGTAGGACTTACCGCCACATGGCTTTGCACACATACGGAATGTTTCATATTCCCTATAGTTGTGGAGATTCTAATCTATGATTCTTACAAAAACCCATTTTAAGTGTGAGAAACTTAGAATGTGGGCATAGGACAGTTGGCTCTCCAAGTCAGTGGGTTCTACATCTGTGGATTCAACTATCCATGGAACAAAAATGTTGAAGAAAAAACTTACACATTGTCAGTCACCTTTCTCATCACTGAGACATAATAGCCAATCAATTTAAAGGAGGAGAGGTCTATTTTGCTCATGGTTTCCATCCATGGCTGTCAGGTTCTAAGGCAGAGGCATCATGGTGGAGGGGCGTGGCCAAGCAAAGATGCATGGCAACCTGGAAGCAGATGGGGGACCAGCACAGGAGGGCAGGGGGAGAGGAAGCAGACACAGGCCCCAAGCCCAAACTTTCATGACCCACAGGAGTGCGCTCCACCAGTCCCCTGGTGGATCGCAAAGTGGATTGAGTCGAAACTTCGTTCTACTGAACATGTGTAGACTTGATTTTTGTTATTCTTGAAATAAGACAATAACAGCTGTGTGTGCAGCATTTACTGTATATTAGGGATTATAAGGAATCTAGAGATAATTTAAAACATCTGAGAGGAGGTGCATATGTTCTATGCAAATACTATGCCATTTTATAGAAGGGAATGGAACATCTGCAGATGTCGGTGTGGCCAGGGGTGGGGGGATTAATTCCAGAGGATACCAGTGAATATTTAAAAAGATAAATGCAACTACTGAAATTCATGTCTAAAACACATAGAATCAGGACACTTCCTGAATGAAATTCCCCCTACCAGTTATTTTTTAAAGTATTATTTTATTTTTCAGTAAGCCCAGTCGAAAGCAAAGTAGAAGAGAGGATCTTAGTGGCAGGCAACTCCACTGGGGAGAGTGATTTGTCTTCATTAATATTCCAATTTTTAGTATGCAAATTGTATGCACTTTTTCTCTCTCTTCTTTGTGCTTGTGGTGAGTTATCATTTGCTCCCACTGAGGGACTGCAGTTGAAAATGACAAGAGCCAAATCTTTCAAAGTAGCAGACTCTGGAGTGGGAGGGCAGGAGCCTGCCTGAAGGCCTGGGGTCAGCTGAAAGACTTCTCAAGGTTTTTTTCTAGTCCTAGGAGCCATTTAATTATTGTATTTTTCTGATTCTTATTTTCCCTCGGATTTTAATGCTTCTAAAATCAGGAAGACCTTACTGTTGATGTGGATGTTCACAGTTTTGACATTTTTGTATGTCTCCCCATCTTTTGGTGACTCACAATTGATGGTAGTTTAGAATTGTGTAAATCTATAAATATTTATCAAGAATTTCAGGAATGGTTCTGATTCCCTTTATTTAGCTCTTTGCCTCCAAAGGAATGGGGGGGCTGGCATCAAGACTGCTCTGCTTAATATTTCTTTCCAAGTATGAGGTATGATCGAAAAATACAGTGTGTTTAAATTACAGAAAATTATTACAGTAAACACACATCATCATTATCCCACTCAAAATACCCCACCTTGCTATGAACACACTCATCCCATCATTCTTGCCACTTTCTGAAGCACGCAGGAGTCCTCTTTTGTAAGTGTCTTTAGTTTCACTGTTGTGGCTGTGGCTTCTTTGATGTTCAGAATCAACTCAAAATGTTTGCAATCATTTTGACTTTGGAGAAGGTGATGACATCTCCATCTGTATGGCGACAGATGTGGTTAATAAGGTGGATGACTACACACTGTAATATTTTTCCAGATTGCCTTTCTGTAGGATGGCCCTCAGCAGCAGCATTCATTGTAATTTTGATCATACCTTGCAAAGACACTCACTGAAAGAGGATTTCCACAACTGCTTCAGAAAAGGGCAAGAATGATGGGATAAGTATGATTGAAGAGAGGTGGCGTATCTTGAGGGGGATGAATGGCAAAGTATCTTTTACTGTAAAACATTTAAAAAATTTAAACATTCACCATAGTTTTGATCACCTCTTGTAGTCTCATCCTTTAGTTCTTTATTCATGAATTAACATTATAGTGATTGTCTGCTCTTTTTTACATCTTACTGTCCTCTTTCGTCATTTAATAGGTAACAATGACATAACCTGGTACATTTTTCTGATCTATTGATGCTGAGTAGGCAGAAGATTCCAATGCCAAGGAGACAGCAGGGATCACCACGATGAGACAGTGGTGGGACCAAAGGTTAGAATGATTACTCTTTGTAGCATGTTTCAGGGGACCCCTTACCTTTGTCACTGTGCAGGGAGGATGATGGGAGTAGTGTGTGATGTCTGGAAGAGTGAGAGAAGGCACTGGGAGGGGACTGACCATGTATCTTTTGGTCTGGTACGAATGTGTGCATTTCTACAGGCCAGAAATGGTGGTGACAACTTGGATGAAATATCTTGAGGGTACAGTGCCTAGGAGGATGGTCAGTGGCTATCAGAGATTTCTGGCAGCAAGAGTTAAGTGGATCCACCACAAGGGCAGGGAATGGGGGCAGAAGAGTAATCACTCAATAGGGGAATCACCAGGGCAGAGTACCCTGCAGGATTTTGAAAAACCCTCTGTGCATCCCAAGAAAAAGCTGCTAGGTGGACATCTTCCAGTGGGAAACTCAGTAGCCTTCTGGAGGAGAGGTCTGGGGTCCTGTACCCATCTCCCTGACTCTGCACACATGAATGGGAGGACAGGGAGGGAGGAGGGGTTGCAAGGTCCCACTATCCCTGCACAGCCCCACTCCGGGACCTGACTTGTGCTGTGAAAGGGACCTGAGATTGAAGCTTAAATAGGCTCAGCGAGTCATGTCTGCAGGAGCCGTTTTATAAGAAGCTCTTCTTATTACTGCAACTGACTTCTAAGTTCCACTACGCGCCTGACATGCCATCAGAAGGTACTAGGAATGGGGCTCAGATGAGACAATCGAGGGATTGGAGGGAAACTCAACAAAGCCTGTTTGGGTTGAATCTCATCAAGGCCAGCCTTTCAGTGAGCTGGGTACTCCACTGAGGTCACAGATAGAGATGATCAGGACAAGCTGTCAACGTGCATTGTCTGGCTTTCTGGAGCTGGGTCCATTGCTTAGGATCTCAGGGCTTCTTACGCTCCAGGGCTTGAGGGGCATCTTTAACTTTCTCAGAGTGAGATAAGTGAGATATTATAATATCTGATATTTTGTGTTTAATTGACTATCTTCAGCTGCTGTGCTAAAAATTTTATGTCTTAATATCCAAAACTACTTGTGGAGTAAAGACTTTCATTGGCCTCATTTTAAAGATGAGAAATCTGGGTGGGCTCAGTGATGTCCATGGCCTGAGGTCACACAGCTGGTAAGTGATGTGGCTGGCCCTTGGACCCCTGTCGGTTTATGCTTGTCATGTAGCATCACACCATGTCATGTTCTATCATAAGACCTCTGCCTTAGATATGAGGTCAGTGGTCCTCAGCCAGGGATGCTCTTGCTCTACTCTTGGGAGCAATTGACATTGTCAGGGGACTTGTTTGGCTTTCTACAAATGGGGTAGGTGATGTGCTACTAGATCTATTGACTCAAGAACAGGGCTGTAGCTCGGCCTTCTAAGGACCACATGCAAAGTCATGCTTATCTCACATAAGTATACTTCATCACAAATCATAAACCAACCTTGTGTGCTTATGCTTGTGTGTGTGTGTGTGTGTGTGCATGTGCATGCACGTGTATGTGTTACTGGGGATTGAAATCAAGCACACAGAGCTACATCCCCAACCCTTAAAAATTTTTTTAAAGTTTTCAGATAGGGTCTCACTAAGTCTCTAAATTGCTCTGGTTGGGCTTGAACTTTCGATCTTCCTGCTTCAATTTCCCCAATTGCTGGAATTACAGGTGCGCACCACCACACCCCACTATGAAACCAGTGTTGATACCTTATTATTAAAGTCTACACTTTTTCAGGTTTTCTTAGTTTTTATGGAATGTCCTTTCTGTGGTCCCAGGTTCCATATTATGTTGTATCATCATGTCCCCTTAGGTTCCTTTATGATGCTTTTCTTAGGGTTATATTGGGGTTATGGGTTTTGGAAGGATGACAACAGAGGTAAATGCCACTCTCATCACATCATACTGGGGACACAGGCTACTTGACTTATAACTTTTGCTGTTAACCTCGACCACCTGGCTAGGATAATGCTTGCCATTTTCTGTATTGCAAAATCACTTCCCACCCATTCCCTTCCAAGTTGCATTCTTTGTTAGGAAGCCATTCTATGCAGCTGTCTTTAGGGAATGCAGAATTATATGCCACTTTCATGAGGGAGAAGAGTATATAGAAATTACTTGGCATTTTTTTACATAGGGAATTTGGTTATTCTCTCCCGTTTCTTAATTCGATCATTTATCTACATCAGTGTAGTGGATTGAACGATGGCCTCCTGAAAGATATGTCCATATCTTAGCTCCTACAATTTGTGAGGGTGAAGTGGTTGGGAAAGAAAGGTCATTAGGGTTGTAGTTATGTTGAGGATCTCAAGATGAGATCATCCTGGAGTGTCCAGATAGGGCCAAACCCAGAGACAGGGATCTATGTAAAAGACCAAAGAGGAGGACACAAAAAGGAGGAGATCCAGGCAAGATGAAGGCAGAGTTTGGAGCAATGCGGCCACAAAGGGACATTCAGAAGCTGGAAGAAGCAAAGAATGGATTCTCCCCTACACTTTCAGAGGGAGCACAGCCATGCTAATGTCTTAATTTCGGAATTCTGAGAACTGAGAAAATCAATTTCGATTGTTTTAAGTTGTCCAGCCTGGTAATTTGCTACAGTGGCCATAGAAAATGAACACAATCAGTATGAGTTTAAGGATATTTATTTCATATTTCCATTTATAATCTAATACTATGTTATTGATTTTATTGCTCAAATTGTTCTAGCTTTGGCCATGGGAAGCTTTTTATAAGGGTCCTTGTTTCCCATTCTAGTATAAGCTGCTAGTACTCTGCTTTGTAGAGGAGCTTTTCCACTGTTACAGTTTGGATCTTAAATGCCCCCAAAGACCCATAGGCTAAAGGCTTGTTTGCCACCCTGTGGGACTGTTGGGAGGTGGGGTTCAGGGGAAGGAAGTTAAGTCCCTGGGGGTGCCCTTGAAGGGGATATAGGTACCCTGGTCCCTTCTTTCTTTCTTTGCTTCCCAGTTGCCATGAGCCCAATAGACTGCCTCTGTTGCATGATCTTACCCACATGTACCGGACTACTACCTACCCAAAGCAACAGGGCCAAGGGACTGTGGACTGACACTTCTGAAACTCTGAACCAAAATATTTCCTCCTTTAGTTGTCTCCAGTATTTTGTCACAGTGATGTAAGGCTAACCCCCCACCTGACTTGAACACCACCTTCCAGGTTCAAGGCCTTTGAGGCAGTTTTTCTGGCCGAACAAGGGTTATCTCCAAATCCTAAATCAGACAGGGACCTTCAGGGTCTTAACTAATTATAATTATTCTGCAGTCTATCAGCACACCCAGGAGTTTAAGGACTACATTCCAAAAGGGTTGCCAATAGAAGAAAGAATTAAGCAGGAATGCAGGCACCTTGCAAAGTTTTCTACACCCTAAAACTTTTATGTGCTTTAGCAATATACTGGCACAACATTAATGACAGTTGGCAAAAGCAAAGATGTGCTTTTGCACAGCTTCTAAGTTGCCTCTTCTTTCCCTGGCACATTGCCATGCAAAGACAGAATTAAAGTTTTCTCTTAGCAAATCTGAAATTTCAGGTACTTAGGTCAGGAATATGCACAAGCCATGTTCCCTAAGAGATTTCCTTGAAGATTCTGAGGGTTAAGATGAAACATGAAGAAAGTTTTGGGGGATAATTTTGAAACTTCCTCTCTCCATAAGCCAGCAAGGCCTTGGTAAAGTCTCTACCTGTCTTGTAAAATGACTGACTGCTCCTCCTTCAGAGCAGAGTGATTTGTTCTGAGAACTGAAAGTCATAAAAATAGTGGAGATCATTGTAAGGGAAAAGAAGGTTCAATCTCTTTTTTTCCCCAAACCTGTGCCCCTTCAGAATTTTCCATGTGCTTAAATGATTCTCATGCATCAGCCTTGCACTACATTACATTTATCTTTTCTTTTTTTTCCTGTCTGCTGTTCTTTTTCTGCTCCTCCTTCAGCCAAGTGCAGCCTGTACTTACTTCTTTGGCCTCCTATGTCTATGTGTTAACTTTGCTTTTTACAGCCAGCATCCTGAGACAGACCTATATTGACTTATTTCTGGAATGTTGCAAGACTTTTCATCTAATCACCCCCTTTTAGCCTCTCCATTCTATTCCTTTCTGTGTGCTAATGCATAATCACATTTTCTAAGCACAATTTTTTGTGCTTTTTGATATTTCCCATCTTATTATCTTAAAGGTCTGAAAAAGTAAGTCTATACTCTTTATTGTAATTTTTCAATTCACCCAGATACCAAGTTTAGCATACCCATCTCTCTGTAATTCCCATAACTCCAGAATGTCATGGAACTTCATGCTCACTGAACTGATTATTATGCTGGATGCAGGCATATTAGGCATATTCTTGGCTATTATCATTTTTTCACATTTTCTCTACCCCATCCTAGGTGTGAGGGCCTTTTTTTAAGGGCCTGCACACTTTCTCAGCTGTATGGCTTCCCTCTGAATTCTTATGTTCTTATTGGCCATCGCAATGCCTTCCACACTGAGGTCTGCAGAAACATATGGCTGTGGCTCTCAAACTTCATCACGCATGGGAATCACCTGCAGGACTTGTTACAGAGAGATTGCTGAGCTCACTGCTGGAATTTTTGATTCAGTAAGTACAGGATGTGGTGGACTGGAAAATCTGCATTTGTAATAAATCATGGAAATTCAGATGTTGCTAATCTGGAGACTACACTTCAAGAAAACCTACCATCCTGTGGTTTTACAATTGCAGTGCTTATCAGAATTCCTTAGGGCACTGGTTGCAAACATAGGTTCCGGGGCATCTACTTCATAGTCTGATGAGGGAGACTTTGGCTGGGCCAGGCCTTGTATTAGTCCCAGGTGCTTGTGACCCAGGTGACCCTTGGTTCTGCCTCAGAAGTCTTGCTCTAGAAAGGGGAGGCACTGTCATTTCTGGGAACAGCATGATCCATGTAGTTCTTCCCCTTTAGCATCCTGTTTACTTATCTTTGAACATTTGGCCAATTGCTTCAATTAGGACTTTAAGTCTATTAGGAAGCTTTTAAAAAAAATTTGTACCCCATGGCAGTTTTTACAGTAGATACTCAAGACACGTATTGTATATTTTACCTAAATTAATAAAAAAAATGGTTTCTTTCTTTTCTGATGCCCTATGAAAGTCAGAAATGAATTATTAATGAAGATTGGAGGGCTGGGATTGGGCTCTGTGGAAGGCCTTTGGCCTTTCTGAATTCCCAGCATGGGCCTGCACTTCCCCTGAAGTGGGCACTGTCAGGCCATATCTTGGTGTCTCGGTTTCTTTTGAATATCCAACTGCCTGTGTTAAGGGGCCTTCTGATTACTAAGTGCAAAGGAAGCCTCTTAACCCGTACTTTCAGATGGTCGCTTGGAGATGACAAACTTTGAAAAGTGAACCCAAACGGCAGTTTCATTTCAGTTTTGAGAATAAAAAAGATTGAGGGCACAGAACAAGTGCGAAAGGTGATATTTTTACTTTGGCCTAGAGGATTGCTTAATGTTTTGGGGAGGCACAGGGTGTCGGGTAGAGGGGAGCTGGTGGACAGGCTGTGTGTGCTATGGCTCTTGCCAGACTCAAGATCTATCTCCATTGTGTAAATGGAAAGCTAGGGAGATTAGAATATGATCACCTTCACAAGAAGTTAGGAAAATAACATGTTTAGTGTGAAACTCCATTTGCTTAAACTTACTTGGTAACTGTTGACATTTCCCCAGGCAATTTCCCCTGGATCACCACATAGAAAATGTGTGTGTCTTTTTATATGTGTATCTCAACAACTGAATTTCTGCATTACAGTAGTAGAATTGTGCCAGAACTTTCAACTCATATTTAATATTTTTAAAGGATTTATGGAGATGTGAATATTCTGTTATAAAAGGACAATTCTAGAATATTCTGGTTATTTGGGATTGTTAGAATAGTCTAAGGTTGAAATCCAAATCAGTTTTAAGAAATTCATCTTAATAAGCACATTAATTTGACTGATAAAAGAGTTTTTTAAGAACTGGATTTTATTTTAGGTGAATTCCAAAGTTTTGAATTAGAGAAAAGCTTAGTGCATAAATGAGACCCAAACAAATAAGTTATGTAATAGAATGAAACTTGAATGTTCAATGAGAGGATAGGTTGAAAATATAAGTACACAAGAGAATGTAATGAAGCATTAAAAGGAAGGAAGTGATTGGTACAGTGACTCAGAGAAGTGTCTCCTATGTTCACTAAAAAACAAGCAAGTTGCAAAGTGATATGGATAGTATAATCTCAAAAAATAAAACAAAACAAAACAAAACCAAAAACCCAACAACAAATCCCTAAACCCAAATAAACAAAAACAATATGTGAATGTATGTTTTGGTACGTTTTAGCTTCAAGGAAATTGTGAAAGAATATTTCAGAATGTTGATATTGGTGAGGTGGGAAGGGTGGGAATGAGATATTTCCCCTGAATGTCTCTATGTTGTTTGCTTGGAGGCACTGTATTTTGGCTGTGTAGATAAATGGAAAATACAATAAGTTACTTCTTTTAAAAAACACTCTAAAGAAGCCTTCAAAGTGTTCTAAAATATTGCAATAGAAAAAGTACTTATTTACCTCCAACCCTCGACCCCTTAAAAGAATCAAGGGTGAGCCTGCAGGCTGAGAAGCAAACAAGGATTTAGCAAGTCCTTGCCCGTGTTTGACTTGTCTGCAAGCGCTGAGGCTCTTTGCTAGATGGTGTTTGCTGTCACCCTACATTATCAAGAAGGGGTCCTCCAGGAAAGGTAAGATTCATTAATTGCTGCCTAACTTATTTCCAGAAATGTTATTGATATTTTCTGAATATCAAGATAGGAAATACCAAGTTAGAGGATCTCGTATTACAGCAATTGAATTGTGCCGAATTGTGCTAATGAACATTATTTTTATTCCTGGAAAAAATCCAAAGCAGTGCCTGAGAACATTGCCCTTTGTCTCTAGGAGTTTTTCATGGAGATGAAATGTCTAAATGTGCCTAAAAATTAGAGAATGTAATGAGCAAAATGTAGATTATTTGTATGGTGCTCATTTTTTGGCACCAAGATATTCAAAGATGGAGAAATGAGTAAGGCTGCAGGAGTTGGATAAATTTTATAATGAAAATTTTTGCACATCTAGAAACTAATAAAGAGAAAATAAAAATCCAAGGCCCTGCAAGAAGTCACAGTTACTTTAAAGAAAACAATCCACATGGAAACAAAATTTAAATGAATTAGAATTCCTCTTGAAATTGTTCTACAGATAACAGCTACCATTCGACATTCTCCTCGAAATCTTGTTTGTGCTAATGGTGATTATGAAGGCGGCTAGCAAGCGTGACTGAGCCTTCTGTTTTATTTAAATATTTTCTCAGCTACTGCTTCTTCAAAGAGATCTGCATGGTGCTGTTCTGTACAACTCTAAGTGGAGTCGCTGCTTCAAATAGTCATTAAGGAAACAGAATCTTCAGGGAAACCAGGATTCCCTCCCAGAGCTCTGTGAGCTTGTCATCTTCTTTGGGCAGCTTTCCAGCCAAGGCAGTTATTGGAAAATTTTCTGCTTAGCCCTTGGACATTAGTGGTTTCCCTGCTGGGGCTGCCTATGTCTAAACTCCTTCCTGAATACTGTGATTACCTAATTCACCATTATTATTAATGACAGGTACTCATACAGCCCTCCCTGTTTGCACTGTGCTCAACAATGGTATTCACTTATTATTTATTAGATGTTAATGCCTAATTACAGGATGCCTTTGCCAAGCCTTAGAAGGGATGTTTAAGTCTCCTTGGCTTCTGGAGTGGGGTGCCCAGCCCCTTCCCCTGTACTGGGATAAATGAATGAGGTCTTATCCAGTTCTAGTCCTTCTGTATAGCACAACATCAGCCTCTTGTGTGTTTGGGCCCCGATGGTAACAAACTGGAGGGAAAAGTAGATAAACTAGTTTCAGTCCTGGGCTGGCTGCATTCAGCTCTTTGGTGTTAGGGTCACCAATTCCTGCTCATTACTTTTCTAAGTAGCAAGGATATACCTTCTTCCTTTTAATTTGATAAACATTTATGATTACAATCACTAGGAAATAAGACTAGTAAAGGTATATAAACAGTTTTAAAGATTATTCTTTACTAATATGCTGGATGTACTTACCATACTATGATGTGTATTGTGTAGATAAGCAGCCCCAAGGTTTTAAATTGCAGACCAAAACCACCCCTATTGTAACACATCTATTGGCATTGATCATGAAGCAGTTATGCAGTTCCTAGCACTGTAATATTTCATTAGGTATCATAATTTATTCCCTGTCTTGCAATTCCTTGAGAAAGGTGAGCCTCATCAAAAAAGGACTTTGGTCTAGCATTTGAAAACTTCCTCTATAGTTTGTGGTTAATTGAAGTGGGACCCTGATTCCTGTTAAGGGAGCCCAAGTTTCCCAATGCTTTTGTTCCATTCCTATGTAGCTAGGGAAGGGGACTTCTGAGCAAAGCTGAGCCTGGTTTGTTCCCACTTTGGGCAGTGGCTCCGGGGCAGCATGCGAACATGATCGAATTCTCTGTGTGGGGCTGGAGGTGGTGTGGGTACATTGGAGCCAAGGTTTCTCATTGTTAGATTCTGGCTGTGGTTCTGGCCTCCCTTTCTTTTTCCCATTTTCTGTGCTTGGTCAACTAGCCTTTGCCTGAACTCTGTCATCCCATGTTATCCTTCTGATAAATTGCCTTTCACCTCCAAATAACTACAGATGGTTCATATTCTGTGGAGCTACCAGCCTCCTCAACACCCTTGTTCTGGGGCCCAGGGCATTGATGACAAATGTTAGTAGAACCTGTTTGGTCCAGTACCTCTCTTTATAATGAGAGCTTTCTGTGGACTTGACAGTGAGGCTTTGTGTCAGTTGACACGTGTTCCAAGGCAAATATCTGAGGCACAGAGACCTTTAGCCACTGTATTTTTATTATTCCAATGCTTCAATGCTCTTAGTGGCTAATTGCATATTTCATATAAATGTCCATGGCACAGGTTTCCTTGAAGAGGTACAAGCTTCCTACACGACAGGCTCTGCTAATACCTCTCGCAGATGCCCCTGCTGCAATTTCTTATGAATTCATACTGTGTTGAGAGAAATTCTACACATTTTCTTCCCTTTAGGAGAGAAAATAATAACTTCTACTGGAAGGTTACCCATAGAATATTTTCACCATGACTTGAGAGATGTATTCCCACCCCCAGACTCACAATTTAAAACTGTCTGTGTTGCTTCTGTAGGAATTTGCTGTTTACTTCATGCATATTTATTGACATGGGTTATATTTACTCGTATTTCTGAGAACTGTTTTCAGAGATTCTCATTTAGTGAATGGACATTATTTTCCATCCCTGTGCCACGAGTCTCTGGATTGGATTTGGGGGGAGGTGGTGTATCTGTTGTATTTCATTTGTGTATATAGAATTCCTTACGTACTGCACATTGATGTATGTAAGTAAATACTTAGGTAAATATAATCACATTACAATCTATCGATGGTCCAAAATTACACTAATAATTGACACAATTGCAATATGTAATGGAAAAGTAGACCCTGAATGAATAGGACATTTATTACCAGGCTCTTCCAGAAGGGCAGAAGCTGGCATGCATTTACCCTCAAGGGACTATCCATTTAATTGGGAGAACTTATAGTTTCATTGGAAGCTTAAACTCTAATGGTAATTATGGGGTTTTGGTCAACCCACAAGCCTGAGTTCCTTGCTGGCTTATATGTTCCTGGTGAATCACTGCAAGTAGACATTGGGAGGTAGAAAGCTAATATCTTCTAAAGTTTTCAGGTCTCTAGTATAAAAGTCTCTACTATCTCTACATATTATTCTGATGCTGACTTCTAATCTATTTTCATAATAACCCTAAGTAGGATAACAGTAAAGTTTTGAAAGTCTGAAAAAAAAATAAAGAGGAATTCAGAACATCTTGGGCTCTGGGATAAAGGACAGTTAATTAATTCCACTTGCTTTGGTTAACCAAGAGTCCAAAAATGTTCAATTTTGGACAATATATATGTAAGAAATCCCTTAGACAAATTCTTTCTTTTTTTCTTTTTTCCCCCATCTTTTCTCACCATTCCATTTTATTGTCCTCATGTACCCAAAGATACACATGCTGTGCTTCCGTGGTTTTGATTATTTAAAACAATTTTATTGGCAGGCAGAAGTGCCAATGTTAGTTTGGAGACATCTCCCACAGTTTTAGACAGAGAATTGGGACACAGACTACTTCTTTCTACTGCTGTAGTCCCTTTTTCCCAGGGTCTTCTTAATGATCGTAGCGAAATCATTAATCTTCTTTTTTCTGTAAAGAGCTAGCAGGCCAACATTTTAGACTTATTTGCCATATGCACATGATGTTACCTCTCCTACTCTGCTGTTCTAGGATGAAGTAGCCGTAAATGACACAGACACAAATGAACATGGCTTGCTTCTCATCAATTGTATTTATAGAAACTGCAATTTGAATTTCATGTAATCATCATATGTCATGAAATACTGTTTTTCTTTTGATTCTTTTCCACCACTTAAAACAAAATTTTCAGTTTTTTGAGGAGCTTTTATACTGATTTCCACAGTGTTTGCTCTAGATTACATTCCCATCAATAATGTAGAAGGATTCCATTTTCTTTGCAGTCTTGACAGCATTTGTTATTATTTGATTTCTTGATGATGGCCATTCTTTCTGGGGTATGATGGAATCTCATTGTTGTTCTAATTTTCAGTTCTCTAATGGCCAGAGATGTTGAACATTTTTTCCTATATTTATTGGCCATTTGTACTTCTGAGAAGAAATAGAAATTCCATTTGGCCCAGCGAATCTCCTTCCAGGTATCTTCTGGAAAGAATTAAAGACACCACATTACAGTGATACATGAATACCCATGTTTGTGGTAGCATGAGATTCATAATAACTAAATCTTGGAAATGGCCTGTATGTCCACCAGCAGATGAATGGATAAAGAAAATGTGGTATTTATACACAATGGAACACTACTGTGTCACAAAGAAGGATAAATTTGAGGCATTTGTAGGCAAATGAGTACATTTTGAGACTGTAATGTTAAGTGAAATAAATCAGACACACAAGCTTAAATGTAAATAAAAAGCAAAATAAAAATAAATAATAGAAGTAGGGAGATCCTTTTCAAATGTGAATTGGAACAACAGATGAAGGGAGGCAGGTTGTAAGGGAGGGAAAAGGGATAGGAAAAAATAATTACAGAAAAAAATGGAGATAGAGCTTTGGTGAATGGGAGGAGGACCAAGATTGGAAGGAGCAGAGAGGGTTGGGAGGGGTAGGGAATGAAAAAAGAATTAAGATGTATTGTGTACACTTACCCCATGATAAGTGTAATCATTATGTACTGCAAACACTTCCTAATAAAAAACAAAATAATAAGAAAACATAAAATTATTCTTAGTGCACAAGTTGTACAAAAACAGACTATAGTTGGTTTTACCAGTGGCCTGTAGTTTCCTGATGTGTGCTATAGAGAATCATTAAGGAATGCTCCTTATATGTACCCTGAAGAATCTCATTAGTATCAGTGCTCAAAGATAATCAATATCAGAGGAACACAACTGCCTCAAAACTAATAAGAAGCCCAGGATTTTAGCAATCATTTGCCCATAGCTCTGCATTTAAGGGTATTCAAGTGGTGACCCAGATAGAAAACAACTCTCCAATGTGACGCAGCTCTCATCTGTCAGTTATCAACTTCTCTATCCTAGGCTCATTTTGGTACCCAGTGCTGTTGAACCATATCCAACATTTGTTTCTCCAATTTTTTTTTTTTTTTATACCGGGGATCGAACTCAAGACCCTGCACTTGCAAAGCAGGTGGCGGAACCACTGAGCCAAACCCCGGGCCCTGTTTCTGAATTTTTAAAACCTTCTTTTCTCTATTTTCTTTTCTCAACACAATTAGGATTCCCATTGAGTGACAGTTCGCAGCATTTTTCTAGCGCCCCTCAGCATCAAGGCAGCTTCCCAGGGTCAAAATTCCCAGGGAATTTTGAATGAAGCCCCATATAAAGTGGTGAGGCAGCTGTCAGGAGGGCTTCAAACCCCTGAGTCATTGCTGTGTCATCATTTACAAGTTGCTGTCTCTATTACAAGGTGAATATGAGGGTGTGTGAATTTATGTACAGTTTCTAAGATCAAAATCGATGATACATTTACCAATAGCTTTATGTAGGGTGGATCAAAGTGAAAGACAAAAGCTTAAAGACTGAAAAGAAAAATGAGATTAAGATTTCAGCATGGCCCTAGCTTTTAGCCACACTTCAAAGGTGTTCGGCCTGTCAGCTTGTTTTAAGAACATACTTACATGGGTTGTTGTATAATTTACTTCCCAGAGTGAGGATTTTGAATGCTGATAATCTGGAAACACTAAGAGTGAGAAAACCAAAAATATTTCTTTAGGGTTCATCTTGAGGGGCTGGGGATTTAGCTCAGTGGTTTCGGTGCCTGCTTCCAAGTGCAAGGTCTCAAGTTTGATCCCCGGTACCAAAAAAACCCCATCTTGAGGTAAAAAATCCAAAGGTAAATTTAAATGCATGTGTGTGTGGGTGAATAGTTTGCCTTTCACTAATACTCTTTCCTAGCTTCTCTTGGGTGAGACTCCAAGGTAACAAGCCTCAACCACACCGATATTCCACAGTGAGAAACTGGAACTTCTAACAGGACTTGCAAAGAAGAAAGGGAAAATCCTGCTTCTGGCCCTCAGTTGGCACCTGCTGCAGGCTATAAAGGAGGTGTGGAGTCTGAGAGAAGAAAGTGGAATTTGGAGAAGGATTTGCTTGGGAATGAGCCCCAAGTTTCATATTTTAGCCAAGTTTCACACCCTCTTTCGCGCTCTCTTCTCCCAACATAAAAGGGAGTTGCCTTTCTCAGGGAAGGAAAGAAAGCTCTAGGGAAGTGATGGCAATCCCTTTAGAGATTTCTGTGATAACAAACAGCACACTGCTGCACAAGTGCCACAGGTTCCCCACCACTGCTCTAGGGAGTTCATGAGTCCATCTTGATCTGCGAGCCCTGCAGCTTATAACATATACTTACAAGGAAATCTCCATGGATGAGCAGCTGGCCAAACTGGGTATGGCTCCTGAGAACAGGATGATGTGTGGAAGGTGGTGCCCTCTTTCTGATGATAAGGCAGAAGTTCCTGTCACCTGGGGCCTGATGAAGGTCACACGTTAGGGCACCAGGTTGGGGTTGTTTCAGGACCTGCCCAGAGGATTTCTAGGAGGTGGAACTGGAAGTGTGCCACTAGATGTGGGGCTGAAGGAGAAATCCTAAGTGATCAGCAAGAAGATAAATTTACTTCTTCAAAGGAATTGCAGGTGAAGGGTCCCTAGCTTGGAATGTGGTCCAGAGAACCCATAAAACATTCCTCAACAGAGTTGGCATTGGATATCTGCTAGAACCAAAGCTAGATCACGTGGAGGTTCCTCAAGTGCTTCCTGCCTTTTCTCATTGCTTTAGCTCTACTTCTGGAGGAGCCAGAAGCCACAGCTGGGAGAGTGGAGTATTTAGGACAGAACATTTCTTCCTTTTACCTGGAAATGAAGTTTGAAGTTTGACAGTTACTCGAGATGCTATATTTTAATTACTGAAAGAAAGCCACGCTTAGGAGTGCTAGTCACTAGAGAGATCTAATAATCACAGAATAATCACATCCTCTGTGGTCTGCATTGCAAGATCTGACCGAAAGCAAGGCAAGATCTCACCTGGATAAAAAGAGAATTGGCACCACAAAATGGCTTTGAATAGCAGAGGGAGAAAGTCATGAAGGTATGTTTTGATTGTTTCTGGTTAATCTCACCTCTTTGATATCTGAGTCAGAACTATAATTTGCAATAGCAAATTACAGGAAGTAATTTCAGAAGTCTCAGTTTCCTCCACACACACAAATCTTAAGCCAGAGTCCTCCATCAATATTTTATAAGGTTTTGGTCTGTTTGTTTTCATTTCTTGGTAGTGTGGTTATTCTTTGATGGTTTTAACCCTGTTTCAAAACTGAACAATACAGGCTAACAGAAGGAAATCACAGGCTAATCTTATTTATGGAAATAAATTCAAAAATTAAAATATTAAAATTTTTAAATTAATCAAAATATTTGCAAATTAAACCTAGTGATGATTAAAAATAATGCATCAGGACTAAATAGTTTATTTCAAAAATAAAAGCATGTTTCTATGTGGGAAATTATAGAATTCAGTTATCTAATTGTAAGAATTGATCACAAGAAGTTTGTTAACTAAGAAAATTAAGTCGTTTCTGGGAAATTCCACAAGTCTCTTTGTTAAAAGAATGCCAGAAAACTTTAAGAGACGTTGTAAAAGTCTCATGGGGGAAAAACAGGTTTTCCTAGTTTTCTTATTTACCATTTTCTGGCATCAGAGAACCGCGACCCAATGACTCTAGTGTGGTAAGAGAGATACGACTCACTATGCACATCTGTGATGTTTGTGGTGGGCCGGTGGGCTTGATTTTGGCTAAAGTCATCCTGCTCTCTTGATACTATCTGATAAGAAGAGGGCTTCGGTGTGCTCTTTGATGTACGGGATTGGTGAAGGAAACAGGGGACTTGTGAATTTGCCTGTAGCTTTTATGAGTCACTTAAAGTCACTGGTTATCATCAGAGGTTAAAATCAAAAAGACAACAGCCAGAATAACTAAGCTGCTTTCCTACACATATAAAAGCCTTGCTTCTTCCCTTTGTGATTGTGGAACAGTGTCAGGGGAATTAAACTGCTGCTCGTCCCCCAGGCTGTCTCCTTTCTTTCTTTAAAAGTCAGTGCTTTCCGGGGTTCCAGGTCTCCCTCTAGAGAGACCACCAATATTTCTACACTAGGAACCTTGTTAATATTCTTTATTTCATTAAAAAAAGAGTCATGAAACATTATGTGATTACCTTCCAATGTACAGAAAAACAATTTGTAAGAAATCAACACTTATTTTTGATAAGAACTAGGAAAAATAAGCTTCCTAAAGTTAGATTAAAAAGTATCTACAAAAACAGCAAACATCTTACTTAAAAATGAAATATTGGTATAATTATTAATGTCAGGAGCACTTTCATTACTCCTGATTGTGCTGTAGATACCAGCCAGTAAAATAAGACAAGAGGAAAGTGAAATATAAAGATTGGAATATATATGATAAAACCATCCTTTTCTGTAGTTGTGTGCGATTTTCTACCTACAAAATCAAAGACAAAAAAGCTTTTAGAGCAAATATAGGAATTTGTTCTGTTTAGAACAAATATGAGAGTTGACCAAATATAAAACAAAACTTACCTGTCACCCAGCATTGGGATTTTAAAGATAGATGGAATTTTAAAAATAGATATTCAGAATGATTGTCAACACCAAAATGCTCAGAGATAGGCCTACTGTGAAACATGCAAGATGTATATTAATAGTACTGTACTGAAAAACTTAAAAAGAAAGATGAATAATGGAAAATTACTGGATGGAAAGATAGAGCTCTAAATTTTTATTTTCTTCCCAAGTTAATTTATAGATTCAATGCCATTGCAACCAAAATTTCTTATTTTTCCTGAAATGAAAAATATACTAAAATGACTAAAAAATGAGAGAAGACTTTTCACAGTAGTTATCAAACCACACCATAAAGTAATAACAAATTCGACAGTGATTTTGACACAGAAATAAAAAAATACATAAATAGAACTGAGTCTACACAGTCATGTATATATTGCAATTAAACATTTATAGCTAGGCTGCTCTATCAATGATTCATGGACACTTACTTTTAGAAAAATTGTTTTACATCTTACACCATATATGAAAAGAAGTGCCATATAGTTTGAAGACATCAACTAAAAACAGCAAAACTATAAAAGTACAAGAAGAACATAGAGGGTACTTGAGTAATCTTTATGTGGGGAATATTTTCATAGTTAAGACATAAAACACAGATACCTTACCTCAGAAGGAGGTGAAGCAAAAAAAAGAAGGTAAAGCTTAAAAATTTAAAATATGGACATAAACTAAATTAAAAGACAGACAGAACAATGGAAAAAACAACATAAATAATAAGTTAAAAAGTAGTTTACATAATATGTAAAGCATTTTCAAATCAATAAGGCAAATTAATAAAAAATAGACAACTGATAAAGAAAAATATAGTCATGGTTCATTGAAATTTGAAAGATTAGTAAGTTAACTTCTCCTCCAAATGCAAATTAAAATAATAAAGTATGAGCATTTTTCATACATTTGGCCAGCAAAAGTAACAATTGTTTTTGAACATAGCATGGGAAAATGAACATCGTCATACATTGTTTATTTATTTTGTATTAAATTCTTTTATTGGTACATTGTAGGTATACAACACAATTACATTTCTCATTGGGAATTGTACCTTTATATAATGCATCTTGGTTCTTATTTTTTCCCGATTCCTAGCCCTCCCTTCACACCTTCCACCCTTCCCTATTTACAAAGACTTTATTTCCATTTTTTCCATTTCTCATCATTTTTTCCTTTCCCTTCTTTCCTTTCCCCTGCCCCTCCCACTACCCCTACCCATTTGGACCTTTTCTTCCTATTTTACATTATTGATTATTCATTCTAATAATTGGTACATTTTAGGTATACAATTGTCATACATTATTGATGGGAATATAAATTAGCAAATAAATTTTGAAAATTATTTGGACAATTTTCACTTCAGTTTAAAAGACCTATATCCTTAAATCCAGACTTTCTATTGCACAGAACATTTACAAATATATGCACATAGATAAATATAAGAATCATTTATTGTAAGATTAAATATATTGGAAATAACCTGTATGTCCACCATTAGTAACTGGCAATATAAAGATTCTATAAAACAGTATAAAGAACAGTATAAGTTTTTATGTGCTGACATGAAATGAACTCCAAAATTTAACATTAAGTAAAAAAGTTACATGTTGCAGAAAATAAATACAGTATCCATATAAATATGCAAGAGTAAAAATGTACTTAAATCTATATTTGTAGCTATAAATCTGTTATCTCTTCATTTAAATGCATAGAAAAATTCTGGTGGTCTAAGACAGTGGCCTTATTTTAAGGAAATAAATGAATGTTTTGTTTTTCTAATTCTTTATCCTTAGTATTTTTAAGAAAAACATGATTCTCCTATTACTTTTTCAAAGTTCAAACATTGTTATCCCACTGTTAAGCACTGGGTAGGAAGAATGCTGGGCTTTACATTGTATGACTAATACATTGCAGGGGAAGTTGTTTCTTCAACAGTTTCTAAAGTGTTTGCTTATGCCCAAGGCTTGTTTATATGGCACCTATGTTGAATGCTTGGCCTTGCTAATGAAAGTGAGGCAGGAGATTAGAGTTGAGCAAACTGGCTTGACAAGTAGGCATGACCTCTCAGTCATAGAGACCCAAGATAACATGCACAGAACATTCTTCCCAAACCCTGTACCTGAGGCCAGTCAGAAAGTCCTGTCTTCAGTTCTTCATTTACATCTGGTGTCAAACCAAGTGGACTTTTGATAGGGAGGCCTAGATCTGACAGGCTGAAGATTGTGAGATACAAGAGACTCCCACTACTAAATTCGTGGCCACCATAAATCCTCTCAGTGTCTACTCCCACACTGTAGAGTGTGCTTCTTTTTCTACCTTTAAAAAATGTAAATCTTGGATACCTTTTGCACATACCTTGTCCATTTCTCTGTTCAGGTCACCAAGAAACTGGAAAGCATCCCTGAAGACTATGGGACCCCAAAATTCAGTGAGAAGAGCTGTATACATGCATGGATGAATTTGAAACCCAAGCTCATCATAGAGAATTATTAGGATGTAATTTAACAATTTAAAATTCAGGATTTAAAGATATTAAAATTTTTATTAGTTTATGTTTGCAATATATAACAATTACATTAATCATGGTGCATGCATGTAGCACATCTTAATTCTTTTTTCATCCCCTTCCCTCTCTTTCCTCCCCCTCTGGAATATAGATTTATTGTCAAGATTTAGAAATAAATGGTTTCACCCTACATAGAAACTTTTACCTATGGAAAGACCTAATAGCCCTACATTGGTGATGGTGGACCTTTTAGAGCTTTCAATGACAACAAACAGTTGGCTGTGGCATGCATGCCATAGGTTCACCATCACTGCTCTAGACTATGAATAAAAGAACAGTGAATAAGAGAAGTCATGGAGGAATGAAGAGTCATCTCCTTGGATGCCTCATTTCAAAGGTGAAGAGATGGAAATAATGGAGATTTGATGACTTTCTTCTATCTGGCTGGTGGTACACTGGTGTTAGAATCCTGAACCCTCCCACTTACCTAGTCACAATATACAAAGCCTTTGTCACAAAAACCTGTGAAAGGACATTGTAATATAAATGTCATGCAATTTTCAGGTATCAGGAAATATACTTCTTTTGATTTTTTTCCTTTTACCCATTAAAAATGGAAAAAGACTCAGCTTGCTAGTTGTATACAAAGTAATTGGCTTAGATTTGACCCATGGGCAATAGTTTGCTGACCCTTAAAAACATGGAGGGAAAAAATGAAGTGTTTTCATCATGAAATTTCTTTCAAAAATATTTTTGTCCTTGAACTATCAAGGCAATTTTTGGCAGAGTTATAAAAATAACAATAATGACAATTAGTTCCTCTGTAGCACTATGTGCCTTGCTCTTTTCAAGATACTTTGCCTCTATTGGCTCACTTAATTCTCACAATAAACCAATGGCAGAAGAGCTATTATTACCATACCTCTCTTACAGATAAGAAAACTGAGGGGCAAGAAATTTCAATAATTTGCCCAAATTCTCCATTTCAGTAGAAATAGTTGGGCCAAATGTGTGCCTAGAAGACTAATTCCATCATGCGCTCACTTAATTAGTCACCCACTTGATGGGCACTGCCTTATATCCTTTGCTCGAATGTTGGCCACAAGGTCTAAAAAGCAGAATGCTTTTATTTAGAATCTGTTTGTGAGGCAGATCTCAAATGAGAGTAATGGAAAAAATGCTAAACAACCTTTTATATCAAGTTAATGCATATTTTAAAACATTCTTGAATAACATAGGTTAGCAGGCAAATTAATAATCACAGGCAGTTTTCCAAAAAATTTTAACAATGAAATGAGGAAAGGTTTGTTTGTTTGATTGATTGATACTAAGGTTAGAGCAGGCATAGACTTTGCATATGCATTATTTGAACTAAAAATATAAACATGCTATCAAAATTAGGTTGTTAGGAACCAGATCAATATGGCTATCCTTGGGAAACCCAAAGGGCCCCAGACCATGAGAGTAAGTTCAACTTAACTTTCAAGTCACTAAGTAATCCAAACAAGGACTATAAACCATAAAGAGAAAATTGGTTATCAAGGATCCTATGTTGCTAAAAAATTTCTCAAATGTGTCATCAAGTGTAATAAGTCTGAAAAACAATCCATGTCTTATGTATATGTGTATATGTTTACTCTTTAGGTGTGTGTGTGGGTGGCTTTTCTTCATTTATATGGGAAGGACAAGATATACCCTAGAAAAACCTATTGGCTCTGCTAAATTCATGTTATATCATTTTTGAGTTGATTAATATTGACTAAATTCTCTTCCCTCTATATCATTTAGTTACTTCACTAAAAATGGAGATGATAATGCTGCCAAATGCACAGGCATGTTGGAAAGATGAAATGAGATAATGCATTTGTGCTATAAACTGCGAAAGAACAATGCATATATTAATTTCTTAATAAGGCTAGTGGAAAGAGAATCAAGCTGTACTTTTCTGTTTAAATGCAAAGGAACTATATTACTGCCTCCATCAGCAAATTCAGATAAGAAATTTGCTATTTATCTCTTTTTTTCACCCACAGCTAGGAAACAACTAACAGTGTAATAACTAGTCTCAAAGAGTTTCTGAGATTTGTGAGAATGTGTATATTCATTTTCTTTTGAAGTGTGCAGAGTCAGCATGACCTCAGAAACATCTTAGGGGATAGATTTTATTAAAACATTTGTTTTATATTCTTCCTAATGAGAAGCTTTTTCCCAGTTATGATCTAAACTTTGCATACTTTTAAAAAAATGAAAAACCAACCACTCAAGTGAAAAATGTATGTGCTTGTCTTTGGGAGGAGCCATGTTATTTGACAAAAATCTCAGCACTTTTGGGTCTTAGGCAGAGTTTCAAGACTGAAATGTATGTTTATCCTTCTTCCTTGTGTTCTTTAAAACTGCCAATATTTTTCTTTCAAAGTTAACTTTTATTTTTACCAGGTCCCTCTGCTACCACCCAAAGTTAAGGTGTTGGCATTCTTTAAAATTTTGTTACTATTCATGGGATAAAACTGACATTCTTTGTGGTTTTGAGGCCAATGGAGGATGAGTGGGGTTTGGGCTGTGTGTTAATAAGCTCTCTGGGGCAAGGTCATGCTGGCTGATTTTGGTTAGATGCAAACACACACTTAGCTGTAAGAGAAATGCTATGGAGGAGCTTTTTTGCAGTAGATCCTCACATGGGTTGTTCCTGCTTGCTTTGGAGACAAAAGACCTATGATGATCAATTATTCCAACAATAGCCAGTTGCGACAAATGACCTAATGTAGAGAAACTAGACAGAATTTCATTTATGACTGTTAAGGACAAGCTAAGTGGCCCACAGATACCCCTGGTAGAAGGATAATTTGGGGAGAGACCAACTCTTGAATACTGGTAAAAATCTCATGTTAATGAATGAGGGGGATGGAAGTAGCTTTGTTACGTTCCAATTATATTTAAATGGAATCTATTAAACAGAGCACAGAGGTGGTATTATTTACTTGATTTAGTTTTTCTAAATAAAGCAGGCATTCCATTTCTATATCCTACTTTAGCTACTTTAAAACAATAACATTTCATTTTTATAACCCTTTTATTTTGTACCATATTGAAGTACAGGCTTTAGAGATATTATATCCCTGACCCCTAGTTCTGGCAATTTCCTCACTCTCATTCCTTTCCAACCTTCTTCATTCCTCGGAGGCACTAATATAACAATACTGTAACAGTAGACAGCACTAATTCTGAACCATTGCAGCGTTTTCATTAAGCAGATCGACTGCTATGTGGACAGGGACTTGCGAATACATCTGTTCAACAGGGTTTTTCATTTCGTATAATTTTTTGAAACCGCATCCTTGGCAAAATATCATTTTTATAAGCTATCCCCAAAGACAGGGAAATAGTTTTGCTCCACAGAACTCTAAGCTGAAAAGCTATTTATGATTATGAGATTCTAGCTGTATTTATTTGCTGCCTTCCATAGATTAAGATAAACTCTGAGGCAGTGTTGTTTTGATGTGAATTTTGTGCTTTCCCTTCACCCAATTATGGGGCTGAGCCTCTGAGGAGTTGTCTGCTGTTTTCTTGCCTGGTCCCTCTGGTCATTTGGCAAAGAACGGCACTATTGGTTTTGGACAGAAAGAAAAATTTGCAGAATAACAAGCATTATTTATGCCAAAGTAACTGGTTCCACTGAAGTTATCTCCATTGATCTCATTTGAAAAAATTATATCAGTTCCCCTCTCTACACTCTGTCTATCTTAATACCCCTGACTTTTCTCCTCCATTTTGCCTCCTCTTCTCTCACCATTGCCAGGGTCTTTAATGTTTATGTGGTTCTGCAAAAATCATCAATTTTTCTGAGGTTGTCTGGAAATTGATGTGAAGAGGTGAAAACCACAAGCTGGAGTTTGCATAGTTGTGACGATAGATTATTTGTGGACCTTTGGGATAGGCAACGAAGCAGAGCCCAGAAAGGCAAAGCAAGGTCTCAGAGGGGTCTGAGCCAGCAGACTGTGGAATGAAACTGAGACCATATGATGCCAGATTGTTCTACCCAAGCAAGTTGGAACTATAGAGATGTGCCACACTGTGAGTCAGATTTGAGTCCATTTATTTAAAGCTGGTGGCTGAGAGGGGCTAGTGCCTGGAAAGATCTCTCAGCACTGAGAAGCGGTTTGGTCATTTTAAACCATGCTTTTAGTTGGGGAGGGCTCAAGGGGAGAGTAAGCAGAATTTTACAGAAGCAGAACCATGCTGGGTTAGTGGAGGGCAAGAGGAAATTTCACACACTAGGTGAGCTACAGAAAAACAACTTGCTACTGCAGCAAGTGTTCTGCCAAACAGGATATGGGTTTTGGGTGCTTTGTCCAAGCATAAGCACACAATGGTGGTGAGGCTCAAGATGGAATCAGCTTGGCTACCACGAGATCCCATTTCTTTCCCTTTTAGGACTCAGCATGGGCACAGTTGTCTCATTCACTTAATATATTGGAGCAGTCTGCATCAGGAGAAGATCTCTTGCCAAGACGAGTTTAGATCTCATCCGGAACGGTAGACCTCTCCTCTTGCCAACAAAGTTATCCAATTAGAACTCCCTCGGCACACTTCTCTCTGACTATATGCATGTGTGGTTTTACTCAGTGTCTTGGTGAGTTCAGGCTGCTGTAACAGGATAGCGGAGACGGAGTGGTTTAAGCCAACAGACATTCATTTCTCAAAGTCCTGGAGGCTGTGAAGTCCAAGGTCAGGTGCAGATCGATCAGCTGTCCTGGGTGCTCATTCTGACTCATTGACACCACCTTCCTGTTGCATCCCCAGATGGCCTTTCCCCTGTATAGAAAGACACGTCCCCTTGTTCCTCCTTTCCCTCTTTTCCTCCTCCTTTTTCTCCTTCTGCTCCTTCCTTTTTGCAGTACTGGAGAGCTCAGGGCCTTCACACAGAGCTACATTCCCAGCACCAAACTTCAAGACAGGGCATTGCTGTTTCCCAGGTAGGACTCAAACTTGCTATTCTCCTGGCTCAGCCTCCCAAAGTGCTAGGATTATAGGTGTATGCCACCACACCTGACTCTCTTTAGTAAAACACTGGTCTCTCCATGAAAGGTCCCCTTCTCATGACCTAATCTAGACCTAACCCCTCCTAAAGGTCCAGACCCAAATATCACATTAGGAGTTGGCACTTGAATTTTAGGGGGCCATACACATTCAACCCTTGTCACTTACTTTACAAAAATAATTCTTTAATCCCCAAATTGCCTTATGTATATCATTTGTGCTTGTATTTAATGAGTGCTAACTCTATAACAGATATATTTCTTAAGTATTTTGTGTACATAACACATTACGCTCCATGAGAGGATATCATCTCATTTTACTCATGAAGAACATTGAAATGCAGTGGTGAACTTGCTTGCATCCTACAACTAGTAATGTACAGAGCCAAGATTGTACTCTACTTGAGCAGCTGTCTCTAGAGTCTGCCCTTAACCCCCCGCTTTTTAGTGAAACAATCAGTCTTTTCAACACAGCAGCCCCGTCTTTCAAACTCCTATTTTGCCACTGACATTGCCGGTTTGCTAAACTGCTCTCTCCTTCATTGCAATATGTAAGACTTAGAAACTCATGTTCTCAGAATCCCTGGTCAGCTGGATTGTGGTTTAGATTCTGCTAGCAGGAAGCGCTTCACGATTTGGAAGGCAAAGGCAAGCGTGAAACATCTTTCCTGCATCTGTGGAGGCCAACTGCTGCAGAATGAAAGTTTCTGTTGCCCCAAATTTGTGTGTTGGAACTCTGATTTCCAATGTGGTGATGCTTGGAGACAGGGCCTTTGGGAGGTTGTTGGGTCATGAGAATGGAGCCCTCATGAAGGGATTAGCACCATTAGAAGGAGAGACGTGACAAAGCTTGCTTTCTGTATTCATGTATGCACCAAGGAAAACCCAGGTGAGGACACAAACAGGAAGAGAGCTGTGAGGGTTAACTGTGGTTGTCAACTCGATTATCTGGATAGACACCTAAAAGAGTAGTAAAGTACACTTCTGGGTGTACCTGGGTGGATCATGGGGCATGATATTGGGACTAAATCTGGTCCTCTTCCTTTCACCTCTTCACCTGCTGGCATGACTTGGATAGCTTTTCTCTACTACACTCTTCTGCCATGATGTTTCTACCTAGGAGCTAGCCAACAATGGATTGAAACTTTTGAAACTGAGCCATATATATCATTCCTTCTTTAATTTGTGGGTGTCAGGTATTGTGCTCCAGCAATGGAAAGGTGAGCAACACATGAGCCCTCACCAAGGACGGGACTATGCGGATACATTGATCTCAGACTTCTGGCTTCCATGAGTGTAAAGGAGAAATGTTTAAGCCCGTCAGTGTGTGGTCATTGCTTACGACAGTTTGAACCTGCTAGGACACCAACCCTGACAGGATCCTCTAAGGCTCCTGTGCAAATCACCACGCTGGGAATCTGCATATCAGGGTTCTTTCAGTTCCTGGCCTAGAAGTAATAGGAATTTCTTGATTCTCTGGAAGCTAATGGTGAACTCAAGAGTAGCAATAGCTTTTGCTGAGAAGTTTGTATTTCTATAACTTTCAGAATGTTATAATCACTTACCTCTCTGTATTAGATTGCTTCTTACTTGGAATATCTAGAGAAGTTTCTGTTCGGTTTATCAAAATACTAAATGATATAATTATACTTTGTTTTGTTTTTCTCTTGGAAAATAGACAATGAAATGCCAGAGTAAAATATTTCATATCAATGTTGCCTCATTAGCTTCTGTAGACAGAAATCATGTATAAACCAAGATTTCAATACACAGATTTAAATTTAATATTTAAATATTAATGGGAACTATATTTCTGGCATCATAGTTGAAAAACATTGTCTTTTAACAGATGAGATTCCAATCTGAAATGGTGGCGGGTAGCTACCACCCAGTTTGGCCACTCAATTAGAATCATCTCAATAACTTTGGAAAATATCTATGTTTAGGCTCTACCCTAGAATATATCAGAATTTCTGGTGTCTTAACCCTCATTTATTTTTTTTTGGTACCAGGGATTGAATTTAGGACCTTGTGCTTACAAGGCAGGCGGTGGAACCACTGAGCTAAATTCCCGAACCCCTAACCCTCATTTTTTAAAGTAAGAAATTTAAATAATTTGAAATAGCTCCTGGGTTATTTGGATGTATGCAGTCCCAACTTTTTTTTTTTTGGTCCGTTCTCAACCCCAGTGTCCCTGGGTGAGTCACACAATCACACAATAGAGGATGTAAAAGTCATCAGTTATAAATGCCTATCCTTCTGGGCCTCTCTAAACTAACTCTTCTCCAATATACATGTGCATACATATCATCTGGATGTCTTATTGACATTCAGATTCTTATTAAATACTTCTGGGATGGGGTCTGGGGTTTTAAATTTCCTAGTTGATTCAAATGCTATGGAATTCATAGCAAGCTTCTAACCAATTTTGGCTTTTCTACTCCTACTTTTTGATTTCTCTGTTTTGTCCACTCTGTCTCTCTCCCTCTTATTTTGGCTCACATTTTAACTGCCACTGCTTAGTTGGTCTGATTTATGCATCAATGTGTCCTGACTTGCTATCCCAACAAATATTTTCTTTTCTTTTTTTTTTTTTTGGTGCCGGGATCGAACTCGGGTCCTTGCGCTTGCGAAGGAGGCGGCGGAACCACTGAGCTAAATCCCCAGCCCCTACAACAAATATTTTTATACAGCATGAATGTTGGAATAACCCATTGGTTCTGCACTCCTCCCCAGGCTACCAGATGTCTTACAGCATGACCATGTGGGACACTATATCACCCAGTCGGGCCTGCTGTCATCAAAATTCTCCAAAGTAGGGTACAGATGCACTTCATGATAATGCTAAGCAATATTTTTGTATCTTTAACTGCATCAGTGCTATTGCCCTTCCTGCACAATAGGATCACCTGGGAAGCTTTTAAAAACATCTAATGTTGAGGAATTAGCACAGGAGATTCTGAGACAACTGCTGTGAATTGGGGCCTGGGCAATGCTATCGTGTGCCTGGCCTGGTTTGAGAATCGCTGATCTATGTGTAGATTTGAGAAACTGCAAACAGCTTTGGCCCATGGACAATGTATCCATCAATTATTGCTGTGTAATGGAGATCCATGAAATCCCACGCTGAACATTTATTTTCGACTTGTGCATCTCTCAGGTGGCTGGGCAGTCCCAATGATCCCAATATTGACTGGGCCTAGCTTTGGCCATGGATTTAGTTTATCTTGGTTCATGAGAGTCTCATTCTTTTGGGACCAGCAGGGTACCCAGAGCATGTTGTTGTCACAGCAATGGCAGGACTGCCAGGAAAGTGAGCAGAAATCTTTGAAGTTTCTTGAGGGCAGAGCTCAGGTCTATCCTGCTTTCCCTCCTGCCCGCGTTCCACAGGTCAAAGTGTCACGTGGCCACACCCACCCTCCAGGGGCTCCGCAGTCTGCCGCACTTCTATGTTACTTTCCTCAGCTGTGTCTCTCAGTGGGAATATTTTGAGCAGAGTTACAATTGAGAATTACTATTTCACGCTGCAATTCTCTTCAGACTTGACAAGGCTCTCGGAAGGTAATTATTGTTTCCTCCATCTAGTGAAACTTGTAATTTAAAAATGATCTCCCAAATCACCATCTCTAGGTCTCTACAGCTGTGTGTTCATCGTTTTTTTTTAGTACTTTTGTTAACCATCTGTTGACATTATGCAAAGCTGCTTTGGATTCTGAAACAAAAGAAAAAAGAAATCAGTAATATCACTCCTCTCTTTATATTTAAAGTTATGATTTATTTTATCATGGAGTTTTTATTATTTTCAAATAATGCATTTCAATGTTGCTTATTTTGATTCCTGAATTGTTTGGCTCCTCGATAGTTCTAGTCCTCCTCTTCGTACACGGATGGTGGGATGTGATTGTGGCCTCCCGGATCTGGCTTTGTTTTTTTCTCCACAGGAGGCTGCTGGGTGCACCCAAGGGCTTCCTTTTCTTCCCTAGCACTTTCCATAAACTGCTTTTCTAGAACAAAACTCAGAGGCGTGTTTATTTGCTGAGTATGTATGCTACGTGGTACAGCTTCTATTTCTGCTTTTAGATTACACAGGACTTCTCTCATTTGCTGTAAGTCTGACCTCCAGAAGTTCTGGGTGAAGCCTGCTTCTGTCTCCCAGCAGTCTCTGAACTCAGGGATCTGGGTAACTCAGCAGTCAGCTGAAAGCCTTCTTCACAGGTCCCTCCACAGGGCAACAGGGCATATGGTGGGTACAAATTAAAAACAGGAGCGACCTAGATATCCAATTATCCCCTCAGGCAAATATGTAAATCAAGCACACTGATAATTCTGGGTTATAAACTTAAACTCTTTACTATTAATTTTATGAAATGTACAGAGAGGAAAACTGCATCATTTTGGTAACATTTAGAAAGGTGACTCTCAGATCAATAAAGCCGTGTAGTGTAATGACAAAGCATGGATTTTGGAAATAGAAAGATGAGTTTGTACCTCGGATCAAACAGGTACTGATGTGTGACTTTTGAGAAAATTTCCTAACCTCTCTGAATCTCATTTAAATAGGGATAACAGGAGCCGGGGATTTAGCTCAGAGGTTTTGCTGCCTGCTGAGCAAGCTCAAGGACCTAAGTTCGATCCCCGGTACCAAAAACAAACAAAAAAACCCCCCAACCCCCCCCAAAAATAGGGATAACAGTTTTCTATTTGAGGCAGAGGTCTGTGTATATATCTCACAGCATATATCAGTGCTCAAGAAATGATGGTTATGAGGTACCTGAATTTTTCACCTAGAGAAACTGTTTTTGATTTAAGCATTGAAGCTTTTACAAAGTGTAACCCTTTAGGAAGACAAGTCCTTAAAATTTTATTGTATGCTCTCTTTCCTCCTTACACAGAAACCACTGAGCCTCATTTACATTTTCCTGATGCACCAAGGCCATTAATAGGTACAACTGTTTCCTGGGTACTGATGAAATGCAGCAAGGCCTTGGGACTTGCTGATGCATGAAGGGTAACTTGCCCTTTGCTGCTTGGCTTAAGGTGTCAGTGTGTTTATCTGTGCTTTATGCTCTTTGTTCTTCTCTCTTGCTGTCACTTGTCCTTACTACCCTGCTTGCCTTTTTATTTTTGAATCCTGAATTATGATAGATTTGTGAACTAGTTGTGATAAATTTTATGAATCTATGGCAACTAGATTCACACAACTGTGGGCATAAAAAAAAGGACGGTGATTCCCATATCTGAAAGGGATACATTTATACATTTTTGTAACATCTATTTTATATTGGGCTCACTTCTTGGCCTAAGACATAAAAATAGACAAAGCTGTTAAATGTCTGGATTTTTGGGTGGTAAGGTGGAATTGTAACAGTGTTTTAGTTACTGTCTCATTGCTGAGACAAAATGCCTGACACAGTTTAAAGGAGGAGAGGTTTATTTTGGCTCATGGTTTCTAGAGGCTCGTGATTCAATCCATAACCAGCTGGCTGTAATGCAGGAGGGCATGGTGGAAGGGTTTGGTGGAGGAAAGCTGCTCACACCATGGCTGCCAGGAAGCAGAGAGAGAGAAGGGAAGAGCAAGCTACAGGAATATACCCTTCTGGGTCCTGCCCCTAGGGAACAGCCTCTTCTGTCTAAACCCTGGCCTCCGACAGCACACTCAGCTCTGAGTCCATGGTCCAGTCATCCTCCTGAAGCCCCATTTCTGAACACATGAGCCAGATGTCTAGCAATAGTTTGTATTGCTTTGACTGAATGGAAGGGCTTAAATCATATCTGCACCAGGATCACGGTTGCTTTGTGAGAGCCAGAATTCTATTTTGTGTGCTTTGATTATTTCAACAATGCTCAGCATATTCTATATTTACTATAGTTCTAAATAGTTGACTGAGTTACATTAGATGTAATATAATTGTATTGTCTAGAAAAATTACATGCCCTTAAATCATACGAACAGAGGATTAGAGACAAAACAAACATAAATTTTTGAAGGAAACTTATTATTCCCTTTCAAAAATTAGAGTAACTTAAGGGAAACTCGTTTGTGAAAAGACATTTCAGAGTGTGCAGATGTCAGCTCTTAGCTACACTGCTGTCAGTCTGTCACTGACTGTATCCTCTGATGTGCAGCCGCTCCAGGCTAAGGGGATTCCAAATGAGGGCTGTCACAAAATCAACCAATAACAAATGGTGGCGGGGCTGTGGGGAAAGAGGAACCCTGCTCCACTGCTGGTGGGAGCACACACTGGTGCAACCACTGTGGAAATCAGTATGGCGATACCTCAAAGAACTAGGACTAGAAGTCCCATTTGACCCAGCTAGTCCCCTGCTGGGGATCTTCCCCAAAGAATTAAAAGGATCATACCACAGTGATATATGTGCACCCATGTTCATAGCAGCACGATTTGTAATAGCTAAAACTTGGAAACAGCCCAAGTGCCCATCAACTGGAGACTGGATAAAGAAAATGCTTTTTTGTTTTTTATAAAATGGAGTACGACTCAGCCATAAAGAACAAGAAACTAGAGACATTCATAGCTAAATGGATGCACATTGAGACCATACTCTTAAGTGAAATAAATAGGACACCTATGTGTAAACACTGAATCGTTTCTCTGGTGTGAGAAACTGAAAGTGTAAATAAGGATTACAAGATATAATAGATAATGTGAAATAGGAAGAAAAGGGGCAAAGAGGAAGGGGAAGTGGGAGGGGTAGGGGAAAGGAAAGAAGGGAATGGAATTAATATGAGAAAATGAAAAAAATGGAAACAAAGTCTTTGTAAATAGGGAAGGGTGGAGGGGTTGAAGGGAGGGCAGGGGAAGGGGGAAAAATAAGAACCAAGATAGATTATGTAAAGGTGCCAATTCCCAATGATGAATGTCGTTATATTGTATACCTAAAATGTACCAATAAAATTAATTTTTAAAATGAGGGCAATATGGAGGTTAAATATCCTGGTTGTCTATTACTCTGTGTATGTATATATTACATCCCTTTACATGACTGCATAGGTTAGAATGGATGGAATTGAAATGGACTACTGAACTAGCTTGGAATTCAGGTAAAATTCTATAGTTAAGTGCGCACCTAGAGAAACTCTTACTCCTAAAAAGAATATTTCCCTGTCAGTGACTCTCCAACCAGTGGAAACCACCTACACCAATCAGTATTGGAACAGATAAATTATGGTACAGTCATAAAATGGAAAGCTATGCCTTTGTGAAAATGAGTGAACTACATCCTATATATTTACCATACACACAAGATTAACTTTCAAAATATGGTGTTCCAAAGTCACAGAAGAAGATGCAACACTGTGGCTGCTTTCATGTAAAGATACCAGACAATTGAACTAAACTGTATTTTATTTAAAGTTGTATTCATTGTGATAAAATCCATAAAGCTTTACAGTGTACTATGTTGCTAAGCTCTATATTCAATGCATTTAAAATTTTTATTGTGGTAGTGGAGATTGAACTCAGGGCTTTTCACACTGAGCTATATCTCTAGTCCAATTTTATTTTTTAATTTTGAAACAGTCTTGTTAAGTGGCTAATTCGCCCAGACTCGGCTTGAACTTGTGGTCTTCCTGCCTCGGCCTCCCAGAGTGCTGGGGTTACAAGCATGCACCACCGCTCCTTGGGTTTAATGCATTTTCCACGTATGATTTTTCAACTTACATGGTTTATTGGGATGTAACCCCATTGTGAGACAGGGACCAATGTTACTGAGAAGCACAGTGCTTGTGTTTTCCCTCTGTTATACTGTGGTCACCAACTACCCCAAAACTTCAGTGGATTGACAGAGCGGTGTTGATTCTCTGCTTTCATGCTGGTGTTGGCCTCACTTTAGGAACACAGCCAGTGGAACATCCACCATCCAGAAAATAGCCTGAGAAGGGCCACAAAAGAGAAGGAGGCAGAACTTGCACAGTTTAAAACTTCTAGCCAGTCACTTCTGATCATGTCTCATTTGCCAAAGAAGTGACAAGGCCAGCCTGACTTCAGGTGTGTGGGAAGGTGCAGGTCTACCAAGTGGCTAGAAAGAGAAAGCCAGAATAATCAGAGCAGATATAGTGAACCTGAAGGGGATGGTTTACATAAAAGTCAGGATATCTTTGAAGGCCGGAAAGGCTATACAATTTGGGAGGGAGATAGGAGGGCTTCTGAAGTATATTAATATATTCCTGATCTGGTCAGTGAGTTTTCCAGTTTGAGTATTCTTTAGACTGTCCATACACGTTTTCTTGTACCCATTTCAAAATGAAATATATAAGAACTCTCAGAGCACAAAGAGCATATAAATGGTAACATAAGTATAGAAAATATTTGAAAGGATTTTATAAATATTGTCGATTTAAAAGAGAGAAAGGAGAAAGGAAGGGAGATGAAAAGGGAAATTTACATTTCACTTTATACCCTTCTATTTAAATTTCTTTCTTGTAATGTATGTTGTTTGCTTAGTAGTGGAAACTTATTTTTTTTTTTTTTTTAGAAAAAGCATAAGGAATCAAGACACAGAACAAAAAATGCAAGAGGCCTCAATGTGAAGCATATTGTTTATTCCCAGACTCTAGACTGAGACCCCTGCTGGGGTGAAGTCATGGAAAGGGCTCTCCGGAGGGAGCACGGGTGGCTAGAAGGACTGTGGACCCCATATCAGGATGAAGCTTGCCGCGATTAGCACCAGGCCACCACCAGAGCTCAGTGGAGCTCAGCTGACCCATCACTGTGGTCACTGCCCAGAAGCTCGGACCTGCATGGGCCACAGGGACCTGGGGTGAAGGCCAGGGTCAATTTGTGCGGGGATGGGGCTGGAAAGGCAGTCCTCTTTCCACATGTGTCACTTGAACTGAATAAAATCGAGATTTCCCTAGGAACTGGAAGTATGGATGGGAAATGTTAAACATATAATTACAATTTTATTACGTAAAAAGAGCAATGAACCATCCTTACTTTTGATTATTATAGAAATCTTTTTATTATTCAGGAGAAAAAACTCTTCACTTGGACACTGACATTCAAACTTCCAATGTGAAGAATGTAACATTTGAATTATTTCTCAAAGAGGCCTAATTTCCATTTTAGAGAAATGTAGTGGAGTTTTCTGATCAAGGAAACACAGAGGCATGGGTATATATAACAGGGACAGTGAATTCACTTTGATGGGCTTCAAGGGGCTGGGGAGGAGGAGAGAAAGAAAGGGGACTTGGGCTCATGTCCATGAGCTCATGCTCATTTCATTTTCTTTTTTTATGTGTATGGCTGCTGTAAGAATCACAGAGTAGTCCAAACAAATTGATGATTATTCTCACAGTTCTGAGGCCAGAATTCAACGTCAGGTTCACTGGGTTGAAATCAGGGTATCTGCAGGACCAAGTCCCTGGTAGAGCTTGCAAGAGATGATTTTTCTTGCTTCTCCCAGCTTCTGGTGGCCGCCAGCATTCTTTGGGTTGTAGCCACATCCTTCTGGCCTCTGCCTATCTTCACACTGCTATCTTCTCTGTGTGCATGTAATCTCCTTCTACCTCTCTTTTGTAAAGGCACTTGTGGTTGCATTGAGAGTCCAGGTGGATAATCCAGGACAATCTCCTCAATTAAAATTCATTATATAATCACATCTGTTGTGATCTTATAGGTTCTAAGGTTAAGACTTCGCATTTTTAGGTGACCATTAAAATGCTCACTAGAATTCAGATCATACAAGTTCATTCTTTAAGTTTCTATGGCTAGAAAATGAGGATATGGGGAGTGCAAAGATGTATGGACATTGTTTTCTGGTAAATAAATCCTGCTGCATTCAGCCTGGGCAGGAGTTGGTTACTGGTTTATTTTACTTGTTGTGTGTATTTGGTCAATAACACACAAATGAGTGGCCTTTGGAAATTGTAGTCTCTCCAAGCCACCCCACACCTGATACAGAATTCTTATTGTTGCCTCTGGGTACCATTATTTCTTTTGAAAACAGCGTGGAGGACAATCACATTTGACTCATTTGGGAGCCATCTGGTGTTTACATTAAAATGAAGGGTAAACATCTTTTCCCAGGTCAGTTTCCTCCTAAGTGAGCACCCGCATAGTCATTCAAGACTGTAGTTGCACTCATCAGTAGACCCACATGAGTTGGTTTAGGATCTCTGGGGAGATCCTGGTATGCATATTCCATTTATTTCAGTCTCAATTGAAATCAGTAGTGCAAATAAGAAATAAAAACAGAAAGCAATTTTGCTAACTCTTATCGTGAAAAGATAGTGAAGTGTTGCCAAAGAGAAAAGTATTAGCATGTAGGAGCAAGTGATATGTTTCTCATTGTGAACAAATTTTTTGATTCAGTAAAAAGTAGCTGCTTCCTCCATAATTTTTTTCTGATTTCTCTATTTTTATGCTTCATATAAATAGTTTTGCTCATTTCTCAGTTGAAAGTCTTCTTTAAACTTTTAAAATAGTATGGCTGGCAGGTTTTTTTTTTTTTCCTTTTGCCATAGGAATTTAGTGAGGCAGAGGTGGACACAGCTCTGGTGCAGTGTCTCTTTGGTTACACTCGTCAGAAGTGCATCACTTTTGAATTTTCAAGGTCTTTCAAAGGGCAAATCACAGACTCCAGACCAGACAATGCAGGTTACTTCCACCAGCTTTGCTCTCCTATCATCTATGAGTGAGTATGGATGGACCCCATTTGATGCCATCTGGATAGGAGACTGATGAAGTGAAATAGACCTTGTAAAATTCTCAAGGCCAAGCAGTTGTTGTACATAGCAAAACATGCAATTAAAAATTTTCAGTATCGTGGGAAAACTGATTTTGTAAGTCAACACTGAAAAAGAACATCTTGGAAAAAGAGAACATAATTTTTTTTACTGCCCAGTTTACAAGTTTTTTTCACATTTGAGTCTTCAAATGGTTCTTCGAGGCAAGGTAGGTATTATGTCCATTTTATAGATGACCAAACTGAGGCATAGAGAGGCTATGGCCTGAACAATACCTGGTGGCCCTCAGGTTGTAGAGGTGGGACAGCAAACCTGTGCTCTTTCCACGAAACTACACCCTTGTGGTAGTTGACAAAGACTCTTAAAACTGAATGCTTATGCACACACACACACACACACACAGCTGGACACAAATAACCTTTGAGAGAGTGGGTTGTAAGGGAAATCTTCCTTGTTCTTAATCCAAAAAGATACCAGGGCAATATTGCTTTGAAAGATAAAGGAAAGCAATACTTTATCCTGCCAGATCAGCACTCCACCTCAGGAATGATTAAAAAGAGCACTTTCATTGGAATCACTTAGAATGCTTCCTAAGCACTTCCCTTCTCATTTCAGACCTGTGAAACACACAATGCTTATGCACATTAATACCTGAGCATCACTGGCCCTGACTCTTCTGGTCTATCTAGCTCCAAGACAGAGACATTTATGTTTATCTGTATCTGAGATAGATATATTTCTACCTATTTACTATCTATTATCAATTAAATCAATCAGTCAATGCATCTAATCTAAAACACTGAGCAAGATAGTCAAGGGAAGCGATACTTCCTTTTCCTTTTATTCCTGTATCATATATGATGTGCACTTGAAACACCAAACACTGTTGATATAGCAGCAATGAATTGCAGACTTAATCTGGCAGAAGGAAGCTGGCCCATAGCCCCTCTATCTCCTTGTTTAAGGGTGATGGCGTGAGCAATTAGAGTGAATGCCTGGGACCTTCTCTCAGTAACCTGTGGGGGTTTGCTGGCCTAGGCCTCCTTAGAGATCTTAGCAGTAGTAGCAGGACTCAGCTTCTCAAAGCGTTTTTTGGTTTGCAGGGTGGAGGTCAGATTTTGCTGACTGGGCAGCCAGGAGAGCCGGGAGACTGGCAGTTATTGAGGACTGGACTGAGATCTGATGTTGATTCTTGTCACCTGCCTTGTCACCTGTAAAGTGTCATTTTAGAGAAGAAGGAGGAAAAGAAGGAGAAAGAGAAGAAGGAGAAGGAGAGGGAGAGGGAGAGG
>NW_004624745.1:19404888-19428658 GCF_000247695.1 Heterocephalus glaber | reverse complement strand
GGAGAAGGAGAAGGAGAAGGAGAAGGAGAAGGAGAAGGAGAAGGAGAAGAAGGGGAAGAAAATTTCCCTTTATTTAGTTTGCCTATGTTTGGGATTATTACCTTGCTCTTAGAAATCCCCTTAAGACCTCTACCTTGTCCTATCCCACCTCTTGCCCACCTTCTTCCATGGTAACCAAACACTGTTTTGCACAAGTTCCACACTTTGTGCCTCAGGGAGCAGGCCTTGGAATCAGCTACAGGAAGGATGTTGGTCCCAGACAGTCAAGGAGGCTCTGTACTTCTTGCAATAGTTGGCTCAGATGAGGGCATATGATGTAATCTTAGCCAATGTGATGCAAGAAGATCCTGAGAAAATGTTTTCTTCATTCTCAAAACACTCACAATGAAACAGTTATTTTCTGTTGCTGGTATTTTTGTTCATCCACATGATTCTTAGAACTGTGGCAGTAATCTTGGGATAGCTCAAGGAATGAAACCGTGGTGTGCATGCTAAGGGTAGCTAAGAGGAAAGTAGAGGGAACCCTGGGTTCTTGGCAAGCCCATTGGACTTCTTAATTGATGAACATAACTGCATTACCTTCGAGCTTCTTACTGAATGAGATAATAGGTCCCTTTGAGTCACTAGGTGTGTGCATGTGTATGCAGGCATCTGCATGTTTGTTTGTGTTTATTGCAGCTAAAATTTTCCTAGTGAATAATATATTAATCAGTTCGGGCCTGTGGTCTAGATAGGAATAATATGGCAAGGGTTATGTTTGAACATAATGGATATTGATCAAGAGTTTGAGGAGAAAGTTATGCTTTAGAATGGAGATATTACAACAGTGTTTCCAAAATTTACCATGTATTCGAATCACCTGTAAGCTTGTTAGAAGATCCAACTGATCTGACAGATCTGACTGAGGAGTTTAGGGGTGGTGTCCCAGATTCTGCTTTCTTATTTGATACCAGGAGATGCCGCCTTGCTGGTCCACTTACCACAATTCCAGGTCACAGAGGCCACCAACTAATAAAGCTCAACTTCCTTAAACCAGGATGGCTTCTGGATCAGGCCACCAAACTTAGAACTAATGGTTATTCTGGAAAAAGATAAACTTTTGGCAGAAAGTTTGAGATATTTCTCTAAGATAAGATCATATGGAAGTGCTATTTAACTCATCGAATGGAAATCTAAAAAGTCTCATTTTGATTTCACACCAACTTACATCTGTGACAGAGACAAACTTCCCACCTTGAGAAAGGAGAAAGATTTTTTTAAAAGTGGCGTTCTTTTTCTACCATACCCTAGAATGCAATAGGAAATGGGTGAGCACACAGAAGCAATTGAGTGTAAATGTTTTGACAGCCATAGCAAGCCTAGGATAATAGATGTTTCAATGCCAAGGATATATGTTGTCATTTAAACCCAGAGATAGTGCCACCAGCAGTCCCCAGGAGCTGTGCCTTTTTTCAGTAGTGGGGAAGAGATGACAGAGTTGTTCTGTATGAAATCTGACTCATCTCACAGAAACTTTTAAAAGTGCGTGACTAGTCAAGGGTGAAGAAAGCTAAACAAATTTGCTCCTACAAAAGTTGGAACTGTGGCTTTAGCCTCAGGAACACTATGATTTAATTAAACTTCATCCCTTCATTTATTCATTAATTCACTCAGCAAAGACTGAGAACTGCAATGTGTTAGGTATAAGAGAATTGGACACACAGAAAAAGAAGGTGTCAACTCTTGAGGAATGCACATACAATTAGTAAAAAAGGCTGACACGTAGGTGTGTGTAAGCTGCAGTGGAGGAAGCATTTCAGGCTGTGGTGTGGCAGCAAGAAGCATTTCACAGGGGAACAATGTTTATGCTGTGACTTGAAAATGAGTAAGACACTACCAGGAGAATGGGCTGGGAGTAGTGTTGGAGGAAGTTACTGTAGGAAGACTGAGCATAGTGTGAAAAGGCGTGTCAGCATTGAAGAAGCTATATCCAGGCAATCAGGCAATAGAAATGAAAAGACAAGGAAATAGGAAATTTACATGATGTTTATGCAAATATATTTTTGATTATTTTCATGGCTTCTGTAATTCAAAGTTTGGACAAAAATGTTTATTGATAAGAAAACTTAAAATTGCACTTAGAACCAGCAGATTGGCACACGGGATGTGTCTTGAATATATTGTATGGTCAAAGACTAATTTTCTTTGGGGGCAGGCAGGAACTGTAAGCCATGGGATGGGTTGATACAAGGTGACACAGAGAGGTGGCTCTGTGACTATCTGAAGATTACCTGTCTCCTTTAAAGACATTCAAGGGAAAACAGAAGCAAAGCAAAGCAAAACCAAACAAAACCATCACAAAAAACCTGAGCCTCGTGTTCCATTCCATACCTCACAACATGTTTGTGGAGGGATTGGGCTCATAGGTGTGTCATGTTTATGGTTCATTGTTTTCTTAATGTTTTAAGAAAGAACATTTTGAAATTAAATCCTTCTGCTTTGAGACTAAGAGTATTAGAGACATTTCAGATAAAATTGGGAAGTCTGATTTAGAGCCTGTGGCTAATCTGAAAATTAGAAATAAAAGTTGAAGGATAGAAAATCTTAAAACTACATTGAAATCAGTAGATTGGCACATGTTGTCATGGATATATCTGGCTTCTTCACAATTTAAGCTAAAATTATTCTCTATCTCATTTGAAACAAATCTCTAATGAGATTGGTAAACTGGTTTTTTCTTAGAATATCTTACTGTTTTCTCAGGCAATATGCAGTGTATCATTATTCAGGGTGTCTCACAGTTCTACTGTAGCTAATCATGGAGAGGGTATGGAGGTGCCAAAGCATTTACAATGAGATCTTCATTTGAGTAGTGTTAGAAGATACTGAGAGTTCCTAAGGAAATGGTACAAATGGGTTTCCTTGAAAGTTTGTGAATGAAGGAAAATCTACAGTGTCAATGTGATTATATTCACCTCTCCTACCCCCTACTCCACCACCTAGGGTCACATTGATGTGGACTAAAGGATCCAACTCTGGGAGAAATTATAAAATATACTGGGAAAATTTTTTTTGCTTTCTTTTGAATCTCATTCAACCTGTCATTAGAATACAGTCTACCTGTAGGCACTAGGATTTTTATTAAGTCTAGTAAGATAGGACTGTCTAAATTGGTCTTTGTTTTCTGTGAAGTTACTTCAGGGTCATCAGCCACACAGAGAATCCTTGTACTGCCCTGGAGTAGGGTTTTCTGGCTGAATAAATTAACAATACAGGAGTCAGTTAAGTTGAAATTTCAGATAAATAATAAAAATAATTTTAGTATAAGTAAGTCACAAACATTGCATAAAACCTTATTAGATATTGAATCTTTGGTCTGCCCATGATATTCTTGTATTCTCCAAATTTCTTTCCTGGGACAAGGACCCTGGAATTGTGCCATAAACTTGCTCTTCGTGTTTGGAAATTGACTTTCCCTTAAGATGGAAATTAGCTGTCACAAGAATCCCTGAGTTGTAATTACCCATTGTAAGCCAAAGAGCTTTTCATTATTCATGCTCACAGAATACTCCTGTAGTTAAGAGGGACTTTTAAGAGCAAATAGTTGACCTGACTTATAGAAAGTAGAAAATTTAATAATTATGAAGAATTCATTGCCTCCTATCTTAGGGAAGAAGAACAGCTAACAATTTGACTTATATTTTAAAATAACTCTGGCATAAATACTAGAAATAAATGTGCATGATATAGAATAATAGAAATGTTTGTGTATTAGCATTTCTCATTCTAAAATATGCTGATGTTGGGGCTAGACACTGCGAATTCTCTAGTGGGAAAAATGAGATAATTCAAAAAAAGACATTTGACCATTAAAAAAACATTTGCTAGAAGGTGAGGGAATCAGAACAAATTTGGAAAATGTAGCTTTGGGAAAGGGAAAAATAAACAGTCGATAAGTGGCCTAAGAAAGTAAATATTTTAGAACTGGAATGGAGTAAATATAAGATAGTAAATTAGGGCAGAGTACACACAGTTGGTTTAGCAGAGTTCATCCACATTTAAAATGCTGGTGAATTGTCCTTAGGGTTGCCCTTTTGTAAGACACACAGAATCATAGATTGTAAGGCTTGACCGCGACGCGAGGTCACATGACTCAATTTTAGATGACTAAACCATGGCTGCGGTTTAAATACTAGTTATGAATTGCAAACTTTTCCATACTATGTGGAGCCCCATATTTCTGCGTCTTACTTGAGACAGAAGGATCTACTAGCTTTTTTTTTGTTTTATCTTCAAAATTTAAATATTTCCAAGAAAAAAACTCATCCTTGCTATAGCCTGGTTTCTACTTAGGACTAGGACACTGATTTTTTTCTAGTATGAATTTAAGAAAGCTAAGAAAATGATGCCAAAATACTTTATGGTGCAGCCACTTCCTAGAATAGCTTTCTCTTGCATCTTGAAAGCCAGAACTACTATATATAACTAAATTTCTAGAGAACGGAAACTTATTTCCTTAAACATCAAATCTCCTATTTTATCTATCTTTACACTGTCTTTCTGAAATACATTATATTTCTCAGCTTTGTTGAACAGAAATATACAGGGGACAACTTTGCCTTTATTTTTTCAGGACATTTTTATGATTATGTTAAAAAAAACCCTTCCTTGTTATACCACTAAAAAGATTGTATCGGGGCTGGGGATTTAGCTCAGTGGTTCTGCCACCTGCTCCGCAAGTGCAAGGACCTGAGTTCGATCCCCGGTACCAAAAACAAAAAAAGAGATTGTACCAGTTGCATGTGTATTTATTTATAACTTACTGACTGGTTATCCCATTGTTGAATGATAAGGGTAATTCACTTTATTTTCCTTTTATGAATGCAGCAATGAGGAGCACCTTCACCCAGGCTATTATTAAGCACATAAATTATTTGGTGTTATATAAAATATGATTCCTTTGTGGCCACTAAAGAATATTGGGTTACTTGGCATTACACTAAAAAGGTACAATGAGTTATACTTTTGATTCTCATAATTTTTTGCTTTAATTTTTTTCTTCTCCCTTGATGTCAGATTGCCTGTTGCTCAAACCGTGTCTGCTTCATTCAGCTTTTGCCTCCTAGATCCCACTTTAAATGTTTCTAATTAGCTGTAAAATGGGAACTTAGGAAACTGAGTACATTACACTTACATATGCAGAAAATCAGGTTAAGAATTAAGTACCTTGTAAGACAAAGTACTCAAATTTTATTAAATGGAATTATTTGTTCAGCTGAGATGATATTTAAAAACTAAACCACAGGTTACATGACTGAAGCTCTTGCTACATAAGTTAAAAAATAAATCTGAAAATACTAAGAAAGGGTTTTTGGATGAGGCTTGTCCCAGGTAACAAAAAACATCCACAAAGATTTGTGAATGAGGAACAAATACGTTGTTTTCATGATCTGGTGGAGTGATGTGAGTTCAGGAGAGTTTAGGAAGAAAAGAAGCAGTAAAATTTATGGATTTGAGCAAATCCAATGATTTGCTTGATTACACCCCAGCTCAGCACTTGACCTGGACAGCCAAACTGCCACCTGGCTGAGCATGTAGTTGAAGAGTCATTTCATCAAGGGCTCCATGACGTGTGTGTTCCAGGACAGGCAGAAACCTGATGCATTTGGAAGGTTATACATTATCAGCCATGGGTGTTAATGCTAACTCCTCTATTTTGACAGTTAGGGCTAGTTTCCATTTCCTAGGTGATTGTACCAGCAGTTTCTATGGGAAAAATATAAATGTACAAATCATTATGCATGACTTGGAGCTTACTTGCAAAAACTGCGTGGTGATACTTTTGAAGAAATTGGGCTGAAATGCAAATTCTAAAATAGAATGCCAGGAGGTTCTCAAATGGCTAATGACACACAGTGAGCTTCCTGTGAGGATTTATAATTTAGAAGAGAGATGGAAAGCAGGCTCTGCAGAGTTCTTATGAAGACTCTCTCTCTCTCTCTCTCTCTCTCACACACACACACACACACACACACACATACACACAGGCACACAGGGATTTGAGTTTTAGTCCTGGCCATAACAATCATTAGCTATTTGATTTTAAGTCACTCAACTTTTGTCTATCTTATTATGAAGTATTTTGGGATGGATAATCTAACAGTTTAGTTTGCAATAGATGAGAAGTTGTGTACCGAGTAAGGCATAGGTGAAGTACCGTGGAGATGTTATTGAACTTGCTCTGAAAATGATACAAAAGCTTTGATTTCTTCAGGATATTTTATTTGACAAAATTCCATAGCAGACTACTCACAAGGACTACAGTTTGCCAGTCCGACAAAATCCAGTGGTCGGATATTATACTCATTCTTTTCTTTTTTGCTTTTGTACAAAACAATCATATTCACTTATTTTAGCACACAGTGATTTACAATCAATGTTTGTATTAAGTTCCTCACTATTTATTTTTACATTATCCTGAGTGCTATCATTCATAATACTTTAAATATATCTACTTTTATACTTTAAGGAATCTCCTTTGAGCTAATGATTGATGTTCACTTATTAGGGAAAATGATATAACAATGTAAATGAAAATTTATGCAAAAGTGAAAACAGAAACACCATAACTGAAGTAAATGGCATAGCTGAGTATCCTGCCCTTTAATCTCCTGAGGCAGTGACCAACTTGGTGATCATAGTGCAATGTAACCTTCGAGAAAGGACAATTAAGAGGCTAATGGGATAGCTGTGGAAGTCATAACTGAACTTATACTTCCAATCTGTAGCATATATTTAAACAAAATGGTTTCACTGCCCTTTTCTTCTCTGGAATCTTCCATCCAAATACTGAAGGCTGTTGATAGACATTAGTCTTCACATGTGTTAGAGAATGTTTAACAGCATCCTTGGCTTTTACCTGGTAGATGCCAGGAGCCATTTCTCCCTGGCCCCAAGTTGTGATGACCAAAAATACTCCAAGACCTTGCTAAATGTCAACTGGGAAACAAAGTGCCCTAGCTTGGGAATTATGATGTAGGGTCTTTGTCTTGTTAGGTAAGTGAAGAACTCTAAAACCTCTAAAATGAGGTTATTTCAAATGATTCTTCTTCACCAAACTGGGAATAGACTAGCAAAGTGAAATCTAGGTCTTAGAGGAAGACAAAGATGAAATTTAGTTCTCTTGAATTACTCATGATATGAGCAAGACTTAAGAGTCACTTGTACACCACAAAGGGGACTTGAAGCCAATCAGTCTGTTGGGTTTGGACAATATGACACTGAAACAGAAGCCAGACTCTGGGTGAGGGGCATGCACCTCCAAAAGTAACAGATTCAAGACTCCAAGGGATTACAGAGTCCACAGATCCCAACTCAGGGGAGTTAGGAAACATAAAGCACTACAAAGCACTGGCTAAAGCAAGAGGACCAAGACTTTGGGTTGCACCAGCCACCAAATCCAGCCATGAATATCAAGGGACATTGGCTCAGAGACAAGGGAACCCTTTCACCAATTGCCAGAAAGTAACATGAGCTATCCATGTACAGGAAGGGAAAGCTGCAAGTGACTAAGCACAACAACCCAAAAGGGTAAGAAGCCCAAGAGATTTTGTTTTAATCCTGTGATAGAGATTAAATTTTTTAATCATCCAAAATATAAAAAGATATTGTTTTAATCAGAAAAGACCAAGTTGTTCTTTTGAGTTGCATATAAGCACATACGTGTGCATGTACAAACATACATACCATTAGCAAGCTGGGGGTTTGATAAGAAATAAAGTAAAGAAAAAACAAAAATAATGTATTTTCCTTGGACATTTATGTGCAGTGGGAATATACTGTGATCCTGTAACAACACAGTAGTGGATATTGTTAGAAGAAAACTTCTGTGTAATAAATGGTAGAGAGGTCACACTTTTAGAGACTTGACACAATTCCTTGTATCAATCAGAAATGCTTTCATCTGGGAAGAACTCAACCCAACATTGCCTTATGCCAATGTTTTTCAAACTTTAGCTTGCATCAGGCTTGCCTGGAGGACTTGTTAAAGTTCAAATTGCTGGGTCTTACTCCTAGAATCTCTAATTTAGTAAGATTGGGGCAGTGCCCAAGAATCTGCTTTTCTAACAAGTTCTTAGGCAATACTCATGCTGATCTAGGTACATCATTTTCAGAACCACTGGTTTAAGCCACAAAACATTGCTTGTCTAATGAATAACAAGTCTGGAGAGAAGAGGTTCTCAGAGTTCGTCTATCAGATCAGAGAGTGACACATCAGGGACTTGAGGTTTCTATCTTTCATCTCCATCAAGATAAAAGTGCTGTCTTTTTGGTTCATGTCCCTTGGTAGCAACACTATGGCTGCTGTTATGCTTGATGTCACAACCTCACACTGCCTTCAAAGGGGAAGAGTATGGAGAAAATCTCATGTTTTTCAGACTAGTTCTCTGGATGCAGGTGTAATTGGAGATGTCTGATGAGACCATCCTGGCACTGGAGAAATTTTCATACATATTCCCTGGCAGAAAGGATAACCTTGGGACATTAGTTGGTTTACATTATGATTTGGATCTTAAATATTCTCCTGAAGTCCACATGATAAAGGCTTGGTCACCAGCATGTAGTGCTGTGGGGAGAGGATGGGATGAATAATTTAGAAGTGGATTTAGTAGAAGAAAGTTAGGTCATTGGGAGCATGCTCTTGAAGAGGATTTGGGATTTTTCTGTATCTCTTCTTTCTCCCATTCTCTCTCTCTCTTTCCAGCTCTGTGCCCCCCCTCCTTTCCTGGCCAGCATGATGTAAGCAGCTTTGTTTCATCATGATGTTCTCAATTGCCAGGGGCCCAAAGGCAATAGGATCAACCAACCACAGATTGAAACCTCTGAAATTATAAGCCAAAATAAGTTTTTCCTTCTTTAAGTTGTTTTTCTCAGTTATTTTGTCATAGTGACCGAAATCTCACTAAGACAGTTGATGATCATATTGCTTTTATAGAAAGTTATATCTGTGTCTCATGAATTTGTCTTGGATTTATAAAATACTGATATCCTTGAAATGGATTACATCCTTAGTTGAGCTCTCTGTCAGTGCCATCCCACGAGCAGAGTCTTTGGATATATCTGTTAGGGTAGCCTTAAATACGTCAGTGAGAAGCTCTTTCTGTCCTTATCTTGTACCAACATTGATCAAATTGGGAAAATAATGCCTCTTGGAGAAAATTTGGATACATATACTAAATTTTATCCTGTGCTACATCCTAGTACTTCTTATTCTTATTTCTCATTTTTCTTGTCAAAACACTCTAAATATTTTTCTTTTAATCTTATCAAAACAGACCAAGTTTGAATTCAGAAATGATTTCTGTTTCTATAGTTTTAGAATTCCTTATAAAATGCTGTCACTTGAGTAAACTGTGTTGCAAGCAGAATGCTGTGGGGTGAAGAGGCAAATCTGAAGGTCAGGTAAGAAAAAATATCTCTGGACTCTATTGGGTTAATAGACAAGCTGAATGGTGCCTTTAAGACACTGATTAATTCACCTGTGCAAAAGTTTCAAGGGTGAAATGTGCCTTTGGTGTTTTGCTCTCTCGTTCAAGTTACTGCCAGCTGGAGAAAAGGCTGTTCTAGCTGCTCACAGTCCAACTGGAAGCACAGGCTTTAGGAATACCTTGGGAAAGCCTGCTGAAATTTCTGCAGTCAGCATGCCTTGAAGCAGGCAGAGTGCAGGCACGGCGGGCTGCAACAGGCGGGGATTTCACTGCTGCTGGTATGTTTAGCTGGCTGCTAGCTAGGAGTCCCGTATGTTGTGTTCTTAGGTGTTCACATGGGACCCTGGAGGGGACGGTATTATCCAGAGGCCTCTGAGGCAGGAGCTGGGCTTAATCCCATAGAAGTTTCTATTTTCTCAGGAATCTTGCCAGTAAATTTTCTTTAAAGAATCCTCAGCACCTCCTATAGTGGAAGGAGGAAGGTCGGGCCTGACAATGGATTACCAACTTGATTCTCACGTTTTCCCAAACTTTTTCTTACTCTATTTCTGTTCCTTAGCCACTCAGAAATAGACTCAAAGACAAATAATAGTTTCTCTTTTGATGAAGTTTGGTTTCATTAGCACCTGTGTATGTCAGAAAAGTGGTTAATGACATTACGTATGGGTTGAGACTATAAGAGAGAAGACAAATAAAACCCACATTTATAGACTAGTGGAGAAATTAAACATGGGAGTAAGAAGTAGAAATGAAAATCGGGGGGGGGGTCCCTCCCTGGAAGTTCAGGAGAAACAAGCCTAAGGTGATATTCCTACCAAATGATGTTTTATGGTGTCAGAATCATATGGGTGCTATGGAAAAGAACCCAAAAGAAATCTATACAATTGGCCTTGTCCCAGATTGGTGAATCAAAATGTTGGGGACTGAATAGGGTGATGTTATAGCCTGAATTCGGTTCCCCTAAAATTCATATGCTGAAGCCTTCACCCCTATCGGCTCAGAATGTGATTAATTTTGGAAATATAACTTTTAAGGAGGTAATTAACTTGAAAGGAGACTGTTAGGGCCCTAATCCAGCATAGCTGGTGTACTTACAAGAAGAGATTAGGATAGAGGAGCATAGAGACACTTATGAAGCCACAAAGAGAAGACAGCCACTTGCCATCCAAGGAGAAGAAACCAACCTCCTGACACTTTGATCTTTGACTTACAGATTCCAGAACTGTGAAAAATAAATTTCTAGTTTTTAAGACAACCAGACTGGCAGCCCGAGCACAGTAATGAAGGAGGAATATACATTTGAAAGATGTCCCTCAAGTGATTTTTATGCACATTAAAGCTAGGAGATCACTTTTTTAGAGTTTGGAAAGATGAATTTGAGTTAAGTTCCATTTCAAAAAAATGTCCTTGAGCTACTTATTAAGAAGGTGAAGAGAAGTGAAGAAATGCCAGTTCACAAACCTGTATCAAGCTAGTGTAGGGCCAAGACTAGCTGAGTTTTGTTAGCTTCCGGTTTAAACAGTAACCAGGAATTAAGCAGATGCTAGGTACCTTCCTGCCATCCTCCTGATGCAAACACATGCTTTCAGTGTTGTCTTTTTTGTCTGCAAAAATAAAAAAGCAAGGCTGTCCCAAGAGGGAAATGTACTAGTTCACATCACATAGCACCAGAGCCTGGCCCAAGATGAGACAAATTATATGCCTGGGGAATAAAATTCAGAGAAGCAAGGTCATACAAGTTTGGAATTTGTACTTGTAGGACCCAAAGAGTTACATGACCTGGGTGCAGAATTTAAGGAGGTCCTTGCCCCTTTTAGGGTCCCATAAGGGCAGGGTCAGCACTCTAATGTCTTTGCCTCCTTAAATTTTATGCCCTAGTCACCTGTTTGTCTCATCCTGGTCAAGGTCCTGCAGTGGTATGATATGAACTAGGATATTTCCTTTTCAGGGCAGCACTGCTTATTCATTTTTGCAGGAGATAGTGGAGGCAACCTTGAGTGCATGTGGTTGGGTCTGGGAGGGCAGCAGGAACATACAGTGCCTGGAAGCTGAGCCTCCTCAGTGTGCCAAGGCCTGGGTTCTGCTTAATTCTGTGTTCTTATTTATACTGAAGGTCAAATGAAACATCCCACTCATTGATTGTGGTCAAATTAAGTGAGAATTTGGGGGTAGTTGAGGATGTTCCCTAATCCTTTCTACAGCGTTCGTCCTAGTAGTGTGCTTGCCAACTTGTTTGGTGCACTCAAGGGGATACCCTCTCCTCCCCTCGCCTCCCATTCCCCCTCCCTTCCACTTCCTCCTCCCCTTCCGCCTTCCCTTCCCTTTTCTTTCTCTCAACCTAAGATCCAGCAGTAAAAGATCAAAAGCCTTAAGGAACCTCTGGATCCTTGAGCAGAAAACTTCATTTTACAGATGAGAAAACTGAGAACAGGAGGGAATTATAAAACCAAGATATCAGAGAAACAAAAGAGAAAAGCAAAGGACAGCAGCTAAGTTCAGACACATAAGCCAAAAGTCTCGTTTGTACCCTACCATGGGTCAGACCACATGGATCACAGGTGGGCCTTAAGGAATGTATTTGATATGCTAAGGTCTATGTAGGAAGAAATACTCAGTTCTGCCTGGGTAGGTCCCAGGTTCCTGTATCTTCTTTTGGGAGGATCCTCTGAAATAGTGAATAAATTGATGTCCTGACCCCCACTGTTGCAAATAGACAATCTCTTATTAAGAAAATGCAAACATTTATTATATTACAGTTGTCTCATGCCCTTAAACAGAGATTCCAAGAGTCCATGTGCCTGTTGAAATAGTAGGCACAGTTTTTTGTGTTTTATAGGTGGCTCTTTTTTATTTCTCCATTCCTGTTTCCTTTCTCTTCCTTGGGATCTGGTGGAAAGAGGGTCTTCACATAATCACACTTCAAAATAACTACTGCCACGGGAGACAGTTAATAGAAAAAAAATAAAGGTATATTTGTTATATAGATACTTCACTCTGAAGAAGAGACTCTCCTCCATCCTCCCAGTATGGGGAGCCAAGTAAGTTCCCCGGAGTGCAATAGGTATGAGCAGCATCCCAAGCTTCTGTCACCAAGTTCATCCAGAGGCACAGGGCCAGAAGAGTGGTAGAGTAGAACAGGAAGAGGAAATTCTAACCAGGGAGAAGGGCTTCCTGGTATCCACCCAAGTGAGCTTTAGATGGAACAGGTTGAAAGGAAACCTGTTGGAAAGAGTAAAGAAAATTTTGCACCATTTAAAAAAAACTCATTGTGATCAATGTTGAGTAAGACTGAGTTGCTTCTTATAAGAAAAACAGCATGCTATAGTGGTTTAAGAGTGTGGGCCCTTTGGCCATAAGTGCTCCATTTGAATCATCCTTTCTGCTCACTGTAGGGGAAACTTTTTTTTTTAAATTTAATTTTATTGGTACATTTTATTGCACCTTTACATAATCTCTCTTGGTTCTTATTTTTCCTCCTTCCCTTGCCCTCCCTTCAATCCCTCCATCCCTCCCTATTTACAAAGACTTTGTTTCCATTTTTCCATTTTCTCACTATAGGGGAAACTTTGAGCAAGTCATCAAATATCTGTGCTCATTGATTTCTTATCTGTCAAATGATGACAGCTATAGCACCCACACATCCTTGGGTTGTTATGAGGCTTTAGTCAAATGTTAGCTATCAAATTGCAAGGGATAATGACATATTGTATATGCATTCCACCTTTAAGAAATGCTCATTAGCTTTAGAATAATGCACCATCTTGTCAAGTACAAGGACATCCTTAGAGTTTGTAAATTAGATGACAATTTTTGATTTTTGATTTTTGAGTTTTGGTTTTGTGTCCCAGTGAGAAAGGTTGGATTGGTGTACTTAAATTTTTTTTTTTTTTGCTCAATGAAGCATAAGGGATTAGAGAAGAAACTCTAATGTTAGTTATGTGCATCTCTCTGTTTTCGTAACTTGGAAGCTCAGTTGTCAATTTTTGGCACTTATTTCAAAGACTGTTGATGTGTTATCTCTCACTGCAGTTCTGGCAGCATCGCCACAGCCACCTAATTCTCTGGGGCAGCTGATGCTCATCCTGCTCTTGACCAGCAAGGTGTTCTGTGGGCTGCTGTCTTTTGTAATTTTCCTTTTATAATTTTCCACCGAGTTTCACCATTCTTCTCCCCTGCCCTCAGTCACCAGCTGGGCACATAAGCTTGTCCTTCAGAAATGTTCAGAGGTCAGAAGATTTATTTTACTTTTTCCACCTTTGTTCAGGTATGGGACCCAAGCTGTCAGATTTATACAGTGCTGGAGCATTTTAGATCAGACCACCTGCTCTTCACATGTCAAATCCAATAGCAGTGTTGGCAGTTCTATACAAAAAATATTCCGTAGCAATAGGAAAAACAAATTTTAGAGCATTGTGCATCCACAATAAGAGAAGGTTAATGAAGTGAGAATCATGAAAATAAATATTTGGCTGATTAGGTAAAAGAAGACAAGAATCCACTTTTCTTCATATTATGTTTTAAAATTAAATTGTTATCAATGCTGACAAAATTAAATGACATTTTTTTGTGTTTAATTTCAAGACATATAAAATGAACTTACTGTTTAGTATTTGGTTTTTATAAAACATTGCTATTTGGCATTATTATAAAGAAAGTCATGATATCTCAAGCTTGGGAAAATGCATGCCTTTTCCAATACTGTCTGCGATTTACTAATTCCATTTGCACAGTGAATAAGTTCTATGCTATTTTATACATTATTATTTGACCTGAGGAGAACATTCAAATTTCTCTGTATTTCTGCACATTATATGTGCTGTTGCACGGAGAAGGCCCTGGCACAGGAAGAGGACATATGTCCATTTTGCATGGATGCTTGTTTTAAAATTTTTTTCCCTTAATTTTGACGTGTTTCAGTGTCAAAATACACATCCTTGGGGGCCAAGTAAATTGTAGGTAGGCTTTTAGCCAGAGTCATTTCTAAGAGCTCTCATAAGAAGAGAATTTTATCTAATTCCCGAGGGAAAATAGGAATTTCAGTAACTGCCAAATGTCGGGTGGAAGGAATTTGGAAGTACCCTTCTTTTTTTTTCAGCTGAGAGCTCTCTGAGAGGCTACACCTGAAAAGTCCCCTAAGAAAGCGAATTGACATGCAAGCATGAAGTGATGTCAGTACTGATGTGGAGAAGGACATAGCTGACCTGGTTGACAATATTATATGATCCTTAAAGGCAAATGGTCACCTATTCCTGCAAAACATTGTGAAGAGTAAATTATCTACTGGGCATAGATTCTGGTCCAAAACATGTCCGCATAGTAAGGTGCTCAGCTATCCCAGCATGTCTGCAACTGTTTCAGCCCTGGAAGACACTGTGCAGGACTTCTTAGTCCTGAGTTAGCCAGGACAGTTGGTCATCTTGTCAGAGGCCATTCAGCCTACTTTAATGCAGTTTATAGACATAATTATAGGAGAGAAGTGATGCCAAAATTTGCCGTTCTTCCCTGGACATATGCCAGATATTCTATTTCTATGAGGGAAAAATTTATATGTATACATATCATATTTACGAAATATGTTGTTCCAAACTCTGTACCCTGTAGTTTGAATTTTGCAAGCTTGGCTATGATTTTTACCCATTCCTATCAGTTGTTGGATAGTTGGGGCTGTGACTTTAATTTTCACACCTGTGATTTTCCATAGAATCCTTTTTTTGCCCACAACGCGATTGACTCTCTACTTTCGTGTCAGAGTATTTGACTTCAGGTTGCTGACATGTGAGTCCTTGGCAGAAGTAGTGGCACGTACAAAGTAGTGAGGTTTGCAACCTCTGTCAGTGAATAAGCCTTCTGGAAAATCCCACTACACTGGCTTAAACACTAGAAAGTTTACTTGCACAGCTATGAAGTGTTCATGGGCATGGCAGGCTTTGTGTTGCTGACCCTGTGGATTGACAGTCACTGAACATAAGGTTCTTTCTTCCTGTTCTCTACTATTTGAACAATTGGGTTCCTGCTAAGCTTTATTCTCTCTCTTGCTGAGGCAACTGCAGCTAAATACCAAACTATTTGTTTTTTGGGTGGACATAAAGAGAACTCACCTCTTTAGTGGGGTGAGGTCAGTTCAGGTCAGGCATCCAATCAACCTGAAGATTGTTGCTGGGAGAATGCTCTGTTGTGCTTGACCTGAACAGTCTCACTGTCTGAAGGAATTGGATATCCACAATTGGATGAGCTATTGTTCTTCAGGTTTGATAGAGCATCAGACTTGCCTGCTGGAAACCCAGTCAGCTGTATTCTGCCCCCAGGATCTCTGATTGAGCAAGTCTGGGAAGGGGCAGATAATAATTTCCACTTCCATCCACTTTCAGGGAATGCTAATACTGCTGCACCAAAACCACACTTGAAAAGGGTCCATTTAAAAAACTTAGAATCTATCCCTGAAGGTGATTTCCACTCCCCAGACACCTTTATTGCTACAAAACAGAGAGGCTTGGAATGGACTTTGGCTATTTATAGCACCCTCTCTATAATCTTTTCAAGTATTTTTCTTCTACTATTTCCTCCTTCCCAGCAGCTTTTCTCTCCTGAACCCTGAGTCCTAGATCTGTAGACCCCTCCTATTGATAATTTTTCATTGTAACATCATCTTCTTGCCATTTGCACCCCTATCCAGTCTGGTCTTCTTTGAAAGTGTTTTAGGATCCAAAATTGTCCTCTTTTCTTTTACCTCAATCCTTTCTCCACTATAAAATTTCTTTCCCTTCTTTGGAGATCTCAGCTATGTATCATGTTTTTATGTATGTAGGTGAAATGACCATCCTTCCCATAACTTTTTCAAATGTGTATTTTAAATTTTTAATTGACATAGTAACTGTGTATACTTATGAATCCCAGTGTGACATTTCCATATAGTAAATAATATGCATTGATCACATCAGGGTAACTGGTGTATCCATCACCCATGACATTTATCCTTACTTTGTGTTAGAGACATTCAGAATTTTCTTGGTAGCTGCTTTGAAATATAAAATTAATTGTTAACAATCACAGTTGTGCTGATTGAGCTTGTCAACTTGATTGGTTTAAGAAGTGCTCAGAAGATTAGTAAAGCACATTTGTGGATGTATCTGCGTGGGTCAGGGCAACGTGACTTCGGGGACTATACCTGGCATCTGGCCCTTCCTCACCGGCTCTTTCTCTGCCGTCTGCTTCCCAGATGCCATGAGTTGAGAAACTTTCCTCCGTCAGGCCCTTCTGCTTTGATGCTTCATCTTGGGAGCCAAGTGGCCATGGGTTGAAACCTCTAGAAGCCTGGCCCAAATAAACTTTTTTCTCCTTGAAGCTGTATAACTCAGAGGTTTTGTCCCAGCAATGGAAACCTCTCTAATAGAATAGTTGTCTTACTGGTCTATAAAACAATATAAATGATTCCTTTCCAAAGGCACACCTGTACCCACTAACTATCCCCTCTCCATCCTCCTTCTCCATACCCTTTCAGGCTTTGATAACCACTATTCTATTCTTCATTTCTATGACATCAACCTATTCACTGCTACACATAAGTGACAAGGTGAGGCATTTGTCCTCCTATGCTTGCCATTTCAATTGACATACATTCTCCAGGCTCATCCATGTTGGTACAAATTTCATCCATTGTTATGGCTGAAAAATATTGCATTTTGTATATATATATATATATATATATATATATATATATATATATATATATACCACAACTTCTTTTCCCATCTGTCCATTCATGGATACCTCTATAGATTCCATATCTTGACTATTGTGAGTAATGCTGCATGAACATGTGAGTAGAAATGTTTCTTCAACACACTAATTTCATTTCCTTTGTATAACTATCCAGTAGTGGGATTGTTGGATCATATGGCAGTTCTATTCTAATTTTTTGGGTAACCTCCACCCTTTTTCTTCATACTTGCTGTACTAATTTACATTTCCACCAATAGTATATCGAATTCCCCTTCCTCTGCATCTTTGCTTGGTGTCTTTCTTATTAATAGCCATTCTGAGGTAAGATGATCTCACATTATATATTTGATTTACATTTCCCTAATGATTAGTGATGTTGAGCATTTTTCATATACATGTTGACCATTATATATATCTTGGGGGGGGAGGATGCAGGGCCATATGAATGTTAGGCAAGCACTCAAATACTGTGGACACCTCGTTAGCCTAGGGTGCAGGCACTGAGGGACTCTACTCCCTGCTGGGATGCAGCTGTCTTACAGGGCATGTTTGCTGGTGGCTCTGGGAGAGGTGCACCCAGATGCAGGCACGGTGTGCCCATCAGTTTCTGAGGGTTGCATGGGCATGTGGCTGCTCTGCTGGCCTCAGATAATTGTAGTGCAGTATACCTGGTAGTGAGGTACCTGTCATTATCTAAGGCCTGGGCTAGAGGTGCAGTGTCCTGGTGGTCCTAGACAAGGCACTTGCCAGTGTCTGAGAGCTGTACTGGTGACTTTGGCTTTTGGGGGATGACCTACTCAGGTTGGGTGGTTCATCTGCTTTCCCGGGCCAAAAGTGGGTAGGTGGGGCTGTGTAATTGCTTCTCAGGTCCTTGGAGTGCAGCCACTCAGGGGAGCCTGCTTGACTTCTCAGTGGGCTTAGCTTCTCAGAACAGAGTACCCAGCTGCTTCTTGGGGCTGTAGTGGATTGGATAGAGCCCAACAACTGCCCAGCTGTTTCTTTAGGGGCCTCAACAGGCTGAGCTGTTCAGGGTGGGCCATCCAGCTGTTCCCCTTAGTGGGTTTTTGGGGCTTCCTGGCTGCTTCCTGGGACAGCAGGAGAGTGAGTGGACAAACTTGGCTGCTTTTTGGGGATGCAAGGGGGTGGATGGGACTACTTTTCTTCTTCCTGAGATCTCTGTGGGTCCAGCTGCTCAGGGCTCTTTGCTTAGGTACAGAGGGTGAATGACCAGAGCCACCTATCTGATTCCTAGGGGATTTATAGGTCAGAGCTGGCTTCCAGGTGCTTTCCTGATGTGTGGGAGAATAGGAGAGGCCACCTGGTTGGTTAGCCTCTAGTTTGACCAAGCTGCTTGGCAGCCACCCGGCTCCTCCACAGGACCCCAGGTGTGCAGGGAAGAACCTGGATGGGAGAAGGCATGATGCAGGCTGGACTTTGGGGCAATGCAACAGTGGGATCACCTGGCATAGGGCCCGAGAGGCCTGCAGCATCCTTTAGCAGCAAATACTTTCATCGTGCAGATGGGAACTTTGAGGTGGCTCTTGCTTAGCCTTCCCCAGCTGAGCGAAGTCGCTTCTGGTGGAGCATTGATCTGGAGAGGTAAGACAGTGGATGCTATGTGCTTAGCACCCTTCTCTGTGAGGCTACCATGCATCTCTTCATTGGGTTGTGCTGTGCTATGCAATGCGTCTGCCACATCCTCATTATACTCTGGTATCTGCTTCAAACGTGTGTGTGTGTGTGTGTGTGTGTGTGTATGTAAGCATATCAAGTAGTTGTAATCAGCCATCTGCTCAATAATCCACATTTTCAGGGCTGGGTATTTAGCTCAGTGGTTCTACTGCCTGCCTTGAAAGCACAAAGTCCTGAGTTTGATCCCAGGTTAAAAAAAAAAAATCCACATTTGCTTTCCTAGGGTTTTATAAGAAGAGGTTGTTAACTCAGAGGAGCTAAAACTTGTCCACTTGCAGAATGAGATGTTTAGGACAAATTTTTCTTTCAGACAGCATTGCCATCCCATTCTCTCTACTTTTCATGGGGCAGAATAATGTTGCCTAAAGTGTGCAAAGAGAAAGACTTCTATTACAGCAATATTTTAGAAAATGAAGCCAGAATTACTAGACTTGATCATGCATTTTTGAAACTTCTGGATTGTAAGCCTAAAATAAAACATTCAGAACTCAAGCTGGGGAGCTCTATGTATCCCCCAGTTCTCAGAACCTCTACAACACATACTGCAAAATGGTGATGTAGTAATTTATTTGATTTACACTTTTTTGGGGAAGAAATCCATTTTATGTATTTACTAAAACTCATACTATGCAGTACAAAATATGTCAATCCTCATTTTTATAGAAAATAGTTTAGATGATGACAATAGCCATTCCAATAGTCCATATGCGTATGTGGCTTTCAAAATAAGCATTCAACAAGAAATGTAGAAAATGAATTTTTATATCCTTCTCATACTTTCTAATGGAACATTCATATGCTTTGTTACTGTAAGCCTAGTTTGAAATAAAATAATGATGAGAATAGATGGGAATTTTGATAAATAGTGGATTTCTTTTGAGTAGAAACATCTTACAAGTGATTTTCCTTGTCTTCTAGAAACAAACACTATTTATCTGAAACAATCAATACCATATTTACCAAGACCTTAGCATGTAGTTGCAGAGGGCTTCATGACAAAGGTGAGGCTTGAATTGGATCTTGAAGAGTAATGAAGACTTATCAAAGAATGCGGGAAAGAGAATCTTTTGTGTTTGAGATAAGTTTGAGGAATGGTCTGGAAGTGTGTCATGGTTTAGATCTAATGTCCCCCTGACGTCTTATGTGTTCAGAACATAGGCTTTGGGAGGTGATTAGCTCCTGAGAGCTCTAACTTCCTCATTGTTCAACGCTTGGGTGGGCTCATAATTGGATAGAACTGCTGGGAGGCGATGGGAACGCAGGAGGTGGGAGCTGACTGAAGAGTGGATCATGAGGGTATGGACTTGGGGGCTGGGTCCTGTCCCTGGCCCCTTCCTCTCTCTGACCCTTCACTCTCCCTCTGCTTCCTAGCTGCTCTGCAGTAAGAAATTTTCCTGCAATGTGCCCTTCTGTGGTGATGCTTCTGCTTGGCTACAGGCCCAGAAGCAAGGGAGCCAGCTGCCCACTCACTGAAACCTGTGGTGTCATGAATCAAAGTAACCCTTTCCTCCTTTCAGTTGGAAGGATTTTGTCACAGCAGTGGAAAACTAACTAACACCAAGTGAGAACGACGAAGCCTTCTGAAGAAAGTTGTTGATTAAAATGGAAGTTGCACCATAGGAAACAATGGTTAGGTGGACTGATAAGAGTATGTGCCCTGGAAAATTAGGCAGACAAGTTTGGAGTTGGCAGCCAAAGTAACACGAAACACTCTACATTCTTAATATTTCGAATAATGTGAGAAATACATTTTAGAAAGAATAATATGAGAGCATTATTAGGGTGACATTTCAAATGGAGGTCATGTGGGGGCTGGCACGGGCCTGGGAAGATGAGAAGACAGTCGTAGCATCTGTTGGCCCTAAGGGCTATCTGTTCAATCAACCAATTCATATCTCTTTCAAATAAGAAAATCGGATCCATTTTTACTTCTCTCTTCTTTATTTCCTGAATCCATGCTCATTCTGTCCCTCCATGGTGGCATAGCTCACATCAAAGTGGTCTTAGTTGAGATGAAAGTTGGATTGGAAGGGAAGTGACAGAAGTGGAGTTTAGTGAAAAGTTGTAACTGTATATTGAAATGGAGATATCTTCTAGGTAATTAAAATATGGGAAATAAACATAAATAAGAGACTGAAAATGATAATGGAGAAATAATTAATATAGCAGCAACGGTAAAAGGAGATCATCTATTGAAGGAGTGTCTAAAAGGGGAATATTTATCATGAGTGACACATAGTATGAAAGAATGTGTCTAAAGAGCAAACTCCTAGAAAATAAGTGAGGAAGAAGAAATCAAATATAAGAATTTGGGAACATGTATAGGAACAAGAACATTAAAAAATAGAAATGTGCGATGTGATGAAAATGAGAAAAAATTTTTCAAACAACACATGAAAGAATAGCGTCAGAGCTTCAGAGTTAGAGAATTCAGAAAAGAACACTGGATTTTCAAACAAATGACTTATTATTTTCTAGTAATGATAAACCAGGTCATTTGGACCAAACTTCCCACTACAAATAATTAGAAAATCTAGACAAGATATTACAAGATGTTTATTTTCTTAAATTTATTGGGGAAGCAGCTGGGTTGACTCACTCTGTGAGGTGAGCCTGCTGCTAGTAGTATCTTTTACTTAAAGATATCTAACAAAGCCGGGGATTTAGCTCAGTGGTTCTGCTGCCTGCCTCAAAAGCAGAAAGTCCCGAGTTTGGAGTTCAATCTCTGGTACAAAAAAAGAAAAGAAAAGAAAAAAAAAGATATCTAACAAATATGGATGAGGGAAATGAAATGTAAGATAATTGGGCAGAAATTTTATAGCTAGAGGAAAAAACAAAGTCTAGAACCTTCTGTCAGGTCACAGTGAAACTTCTCATTTTTTTGGTTGAAAACCTGGGGTAACACTTGGTTATTAAGGTGAATTTGAAGTAGGTCAGTCCTTGCAAGAACTGAAGCCATGCTTTGAATTACCTTTGTCCCTGAAATGGAATTCAAGGCAATTCTAGATTGTTAGCAGCCCTGAACATCTACAGAAAAAAATGTATCTTTTTTTTCCTGGAAGAAATAACATAGAATTCATGATATTTCTATAATTTATACAATTACTTATTTAGTTTTTATGTAAACACATTTAGCATTCAGTAGAAAATCGCCAGGTGACAAGAAAATGTAGGTCAAAATTAGATGAAATTATAAGAAAAAAAACCCCACAGGGACTCCAAATAATGCTATGATCAGAACTCAACTTTAAAATCACCAAAACTTCATATGTTCCAGGAAATAAAATGAGAATTTTGGCAAAAAAGTGTAAGTATCATAATGAACCACATGGAAAGTCTACCACTGCAAAATACAAAGTGAGATGTGGAGAGCTGAACTTAGGAAGTAGGGAAGAGAGTATAAAGAACAAAGAAAGATGAGAGATAATGAACCTGAAGCAATATTTCATGAGACAGAATCTGAGAACTTTCCAAAGATAGCAAAAAACATTTAGTCATGTGTTCAATCATCTCTACAGACCCTGAGAGAATAACTACCAATCAACTTAAGTATGTCAAAACAAAGTACCTAGCAACCAAAAACAAAGAAAAAATGATGAAAGCATTCATAAGAGAAGAAGCCAAACTATTTTCAAAGTGACAACTATTAGAATGACAAGTTTATTTCAGAATATAAACAATGAAACCCAAAGGTAATGAAATGTCATATTGAAATTTTTGGTAGTGCTCCTAGTAAACAATTTTTACTGAGAATTTGGAAAGGAAAATACCTTCCAAAAAATAGATAACTAACATTTCCAGATAAGTAAAAACTGGAAGAATTCATCACCTATAATCTATACTGAAGAGAGAAGGAACATTCAAGTTAAAAAATTGAAATACAAGAAGGAATCAGGTACAATAAAAGTGAGAAACAGTTGAAAAAATTTAAATTAATGGAGACTAATAAGTAACAGCACAGTCTCATGAGAAAATATGACAAAATCTTCTAGTTGCATAAAGAATGAATACAATTAAAACATTCCAATTCTTTACAGTGTTTTGGAAGATAAAAATGTATTAAGAAAGTGAGTCTTTGATAATGCAAAGGTGAATATCATAACCTTTTGGAAACCAGTAAACATAATTGTGGTAGGTGTAATTACTAAGCTAATAGTGAGAAAAAATGGAGTAATAAAAATATTCAGAATTAAAAAGGAAAGAAACACAATTTAGGAAAGGTGAGCCAAATAGAGGGGCTGAATATGTGATATAGCCCCAGGTTATATTAAATGTAAACAAACTAAATTTTCTAGTTAGAACACAAAGTTTATCCTATGTGATAGTTAACTATTTATGGTTTACAAGAGATACATCTAAAATAAGAGGTTAAAAGTAAAAATAAGAGAAAAATATACAGTTCAAATTTTAACTGAAAGAAAATTTGCACATACTCACATACTTACATACCAGGCAGCATACAGTTTAAGGCAAAAGACAAAAAAAAGTGTTGAAAATAATAAAATATTCAATTCACCAAGAAGACAAGCATTCTATTTTTGTGTATACCTAGTAACACAGACTTGTAATATATAAAATAAAAATTATCACAAGTGAACAAATTCCCAATCAGACAAGAATTTAAAAATGCCTCTCTCAAAAAGTGATTGCAGGGCCAGGGGTTTAAATCAGTGGTTTGGTCACCTGCCTCACAAACGTGAGGTCCCAAGTTCGATCCCCAGTACCAAAAAAAGAAAAAGTGATTGCAGCTGGGCATGGTGGTGCATGCCTGTAATCCCAGCACTTGGGAGGCTGAGGCAGGAGAATCACTGCAAGTTTGAGGCTAGCCTGGGCTACATAATGAGTTCGAAAACCAGCCCGAACTACATGGTGAGACCCTGTCTCAAAAAAAA
>NW_004624745.1:19376810-19388482 GCF_000247695.1 Heterocephalus glaber | reverse complement strand
GTCTTGGTGTTTGCATTAAAATTATAAATATTATTTATAACTATTATAAATTTTAAAATCTCAACAATTAATGAAAATGATAGAATATGAATTATAAAAAGGGACTCAATAAGATGAAAACATGAAAAGTCTGAGCATATGAACAAATAACCAAGTAAGATACTGAAATGTTTGTCAAAAATTACTTTCTGAAAGTACTTAGGGAAAGTACAGAAAACTGAGCTAACAAGTTCTGTTGACTTATGTAGAGACAAGTAAAGAACATAGATTGGTGATGTGCTCTATAAACTGTTTTATAATGTACATATAGCTGAAATTATTTATAAAGTAGTATTATCCATATCTGATTACAAAAATGTAAAAAGAAAGCCAAAGCACTAACCAAAATCCAATTTATATATAATCTCAGCACTTTGAATAAAATTATGGCAAGTTGAATTCCAGAAAAATTATTGAATTAAATATTAAACATAAATTTGCAAAATCTGGTAGAAAATGTAGATGATTCTTTTGGTGAAGGGAAGATCTATTTAAGTATAATAATGAAGAAAGAAATTATAAAAAATAGTTTGTAAGTATAAGTCAACAATACAGTGATCCAAATTAAAAGCAAGAACCAAAGGGGAAAATAATTGCAAATCTTTGTCAACGTATTTGTATCCTTAATATGTAGAGGACTGTTATGAATGAATAGAAAAAGTTAAGTGCCTTAGCAGAAAATTGGGATTAGGTGCAAATAGACAGTTTACTGTAAAAGAAATGAGCATCAGACAATAAATACATAAATAAATAACTCAGCTTCTTTTACTATCAAAGCATTAAAAATTAAAATGCCTGCTTGGTATCTAGCTATGGTCAGTTCATTTAAACTTTGTGGAAGTCCAAAGCTATTCACAGAGTTTGCTATATTCCTAGAATGTTTATATGTGCAGGCACCGCTTACCCAGGGTGCCTAGTCCCAAGAATTATTTTGGGAATCTATTTGATGCATGCTCCTTTTATCAACATTGAGTTAACCTAATGGGAAAATCAGATACTTTTCAACTCATTAGTCACTTTTCCTTTGCTGGGACAAAATAGCCAATACTTGAAACTTAAAGGAAAAGATGGCTTATTTTGACTCACAGTTTCATAGATTTTAGTCCATGGGTGACTAGTTCTAGGGCAGACATAGTGGAAAGGCATGGCAGAGAAAAGCTGCTTACCTCATGTGAGCAGGGAGCAAGAGAAGAGTACCAGAGAGGACATAGTACAGTACATATACTAATTATCTACAGTACTAACTATAGATATGACTAGATATGATTTTTCCTATGCATATTTATGATCAAGTTTTATTTATAAATTAGGTATACTAATAACACCTTAGATCTTAGCAAACTCCATATGATATTTTTCTTTCCTTATTGTGTTGAGAACTTTTAAGTTTTCACTTAAAGGAAGCACTTTATACAGCTTCTCTCTGGCATATCCAAAATGCCAGCCTCAGGGCCGGGGATTTAGCTCAGTGGTTCTGCCTCCTGCCTCACAAGCGCAAGGCCTCGAGTTCGATCCCTGGTACCAAAAAAAACAAAACCAAAAAAAATTTAAGTTCAAAATGCCAGCCTCACTGTTGTGTGGTAGAGCCATTATGAAGTAAAATCAGGGTTACTGAACATGAGCATTGTGATACCATGATATTTGATCTGCTAACCCAGCCAGCCAATAAGTGACTAACGGGCAGGTGGCATATCCAGCTGTGAATATTCTGAACAAAAAGGGATAATTAATGTCCTAGGGAGGAGGTAGAGGGATAGCATAAGATTTTTATCACACTGTTCAGAACAACATGCAATTTAAAATTTATTATTTGTTCATTTCTGGAAGTTTGCATTTAATATTTTTAGATGGTGATGACCATGGTTAAATAAAAGTATAGACAGAGGAAATAAAGTGAAGGGGGAACTACCATAGTGACTTTCTGCTCTCCTCCTAAAATCAGAATGAATGCTTCATATTTGAAATGTGAGGGGTGTCTCTCTGTATGTGTGTGTTTGAGTGATGGTTAATCTTGATTGCCAATTTGGCTAGCTTGGGAGACTCCTAAGTGATTAGTAAATTACATTTCTGGTTCTATCTGGTGGGTCATGGGGGCATGACCTGTGGTTGGGAATTATACCTGTTTCCCATACTATCCACAGTTTCATGCACCTACTGGGGTTCTTGGGATTATCACAGCACAAAAGTGGGAGACTAGATATATTTAGACTTTTTTATGTATACTAAGACAACTTTACATTGGAAAACCAATATCCTTGTTCTTCACATTTCTTCAATAACAACATTTTTAAAGGAAATTTTTTTCTGGGCTTTTTTGGTGAGGTATCTTTGGTTTAAAACACATGTGTAAATACCGAATAGTTTCTCTAGTGTGAGAAACTGGTAGTGTAAACAAGAGTTAAAATGATTAAAATGAATAATTGATAATTTGAAATAGGAAAAAAGGTCCAAAGACGAAGGAGTGAAGGGAGGGGAAGGGGAAAGAAAAAGAGGGAAAGGAAAAACTATGAGAAAAGAAAAAAAAAAATGGAAATGAAATCTATGTAAATAGGGAAGGGTGGAGGGAGTGAAGGGTGCACAGGTAATGGAGAAAAAAAATAAGAACCAAGATTCATCATGTACAGGTACAAAAACCAATGATAAATGTACATGAATTGTATACCTAAACTATACCAATAAAATGTACCAATAAAATTAATTAAAAAATAAAATAAAATAGGAGATTGGTTCATTTGTTTTCTCCTATACCCACACTCTGCTGTCTCTATTTCCGATGTTTTGACTCTTTCCCATTTTTGTTCCCAGGAATTCATCTTGTATCCCGGCAGAGGAGTTTTTTCCCATAAGAATTGGGCTCCGAAAGCCTGGGGAACTTATAAAAGCAGTTTCCTGAACTAGATAAGAGCCACTCTTTCATTAAAACAAACAAACAAAAACTCAGCAGGTGGCAGTTAGGGTCATAATGGTTCTACTAGTATATTAAGACAGAACACAGGTCTTCAGAAATGTTTGCATTTGCCTTGGCCTGCTTTAGGCTCCCTCCTAAGGGGTTCTATCAATTCCTAAGGGCATTCGATTTTTTCCCACTGTCTTTACAATTACTTTAGAAGAGTTAAAAACCCCAGTCAAGTATTATATAATCCATGACTTCAGGAATCTCCTTTCAGAACTTTAGATCTTAAAGCTTAAGTAGAGCATCTTTACCTCTGTTTCCACGGTGACTAATGATCGTTAAGTGCTCCGGTCTTGGCCAGAGCTATAAAGGTTATTCAGAGATTGAATGCACTTTAATTATAGCTAACATGGAATTCAAGCAGTTTGTTGGAATCTTGAGTCCTAGTCACAGTCCAAATTATGAAGCTGTAGCTGTTAAATATTTCAACTTGTTTGGGCTCTTCCTTTTAGTAATTGGAGGAATTAAGAGGTTAGATGGTTAGGGATCTTGTACAATTTTAACAAATTAAAATTGTTATTTGGGATAAATCAGATGGCTACAATGCCTTGTCTTAAGTTAAAAGAAAAGGAAATGGAGAGCTATTATGTACTGAGTATCAAAATGTTCCAGGAATTATTTAACTCTCTTATAAAGTTCATATTGTAGGTTTCTTTATTATTTCCATGTATAGATAAGGAAGAGGGCTTAAGACTAATAAAGGATGAATAGAAGGAGAAAAGGTGACGGATATTTTACAACTAGGAAAGGGTCCAAGAGACCAAGTGTGAGGGGTGAGGAGAAGGGGAAGGGGAAATAAGCAGAAAAAGGATATTCTATGTCCAGGAACCTAATCACCTCAATGAAAGTAACATTGTATGCCATAACATGAGTTGAGATTAGTAACATCAACAAGATGAAAATGAGGAGAGGGGAATTAGAGGAGAGAGGGGAGAGAGAAAGGAAAGGAATTTAAGAAAAGAAATGAGATGTATTATGTACACATGCTCTTTCTCCAAGATGACTGTAAATTACATGTACTCCAAATATGTACTAATAGAAACACAAAATTAATAACAAAAAGAAAAGCATAATACAAAAATCACAACTAGGTAAGTGGGAAAGCCTACTTTTCATCTGTAATCATTATAATAAATTGTAAGGTGAATTAGACAGTCAATCATTTTTGCTTGTTTCATTTAAATTACACATATTATTTGGATAATTGTTTTGTTTGTAATGGAAATCGATCAAGGATTTTGTAAAACTGGAAATTTAGAATTTCTCCAGAAGAAATTCCTTGGTCACGCCCAGATTATTGATCATTCTTAGTTTAAATGTTTTCTTTCTTTCTTTTTCTTCTTTTGAAAAAAAATCTTGCCAGGAATTTAGCTCAGTGGTTCTGGCACCTGCCTTGAAAGCGCAAGGTCCTGAGTTCGATCCCCAGTACCAAAAAAACCCCCAAAACCCAAAACCAAACCAAAACAAAAATCTTGATAGTGTTTGATTTTTTTGGAAACATTTTGCCTTTTTTTAGACTTTACTTGCTAGTTTCCTGTCCTAAATTTATATTATATGGCAGACATTGACGTTCACCATTGGATCACTGTAGTTATAGTACTCTCTTAATTGGAAGAGGGTAAATGTTAATTATTATAATTATTATTACAATATTTTCCATGCCAAGAGTGCCCAGGAGACTTTTAAAGGAGAAAATCCACTAAATGATAATAGGGAAATTTTTACGTCTTCTCTGTACAGATATAATTTAGAGGTGAAAATAAGCACAACTTAGATAAGCAGAATTATTAGTTGGTGTCAAATATTATAACTCTATAAGCTATAAATAATGTATTTCCCCAGAGCCTCTTCCTAAAGTGTCTGTATAGGAAATTGAAGTATAAACAGCATCACCTTATGCAATTTACAATGTAGTTTTTAGTTTTAACCTCCTCTAATATAAGAACAAACCTAATAGGGGTAACCCTTAATTTATTGACCCCCTAAGTTGTGGAAATCATTGTTTCAACTTTAAGAAGTGTCAGACTAATTCCAGATCTGCATAGTGGGCTAAACACTAGGACAATTTTTCATCTATAATTTTCTTGGCTGGATTCCAGTAGGCAATGCGAAAGTAAAGTCTCTCTCTTTTGCCAGACCCCAGAGCCAAGTATTTACTTCTTGTCTCCCACAGTTTTGCCTTTCCCTGCATGTTACCTGTGAATGGCATTTCCAATTCCTGGAAAAAAATATCGAATCAGCCATCCCCTACTTCAGTTTTGGAAATTCTCCAGAACATCATGCTGCTGTAATTTCCTTTGGAGGTGTAGAATGTTTGTCTCCTTTGTAAAAATAATTGACATAAAGACTGTTTGTAATGCTCAATGACAGTGTGCTTTCTTGTAGTGCCTTTTATGCGTGAATCACAAAGCATGTTGCAAACCATGACTCAATTCTCACTGCTCCTCAGGGAGGTAGGGCCTATTATTCTTGTTTTATGAATGATCATGAAACAGAGCCAGGGAGTTTCAAGGAGAAGCCTCATGTCAGGCAGTGAATCAGTGGGAAAGTTAGAGAAGGAGCTTGTGCAACTTTTCCTTCCAGTTTATTATTATTTTTTAATAGGCAGAAAAAATTGTATGTATTTAACATGTATAAAATCATGTCTTTCAATATGTATATTGTGGAATGGTTAAATCTAGCTATTTAACAAATGCATTACCTCCCAGAGTTATTATTTTTTGTGGTGAAAAGACTTATCATTCATTCTCAGCAGTTTTTAAGAACACAGTATATTGTTATTAACTCAGCTCACCATGCTCACAGTAGATCTGGACTTATTCCCCCACCTGTCTGTAATTATGTATGATTTGACCAAAATTGCTTCCCTTCAATTACCCTGATACTACCATACTACCGCTTACTTCTATGAAATCAACTCTTAGATTCCACATATGAGGTCAGACGTGCTTGTCTTTCTGTGCCTGGCTTATTTCATTTAATGCCCTCCAGGCTCACGAATGCTGTGAAAATGAAAGAATATCCTTCTTAAGGGATGAATAGTACTCCACAGAACATTTTCTTCATCTATACCTGCAAGGATAGACACACTTTTTGACTATTGTGCTGTAATGAACATGGGAATATAGATGTCTTTTGAACATATGGATTTCATTTTCTGTAGATATATACTCAGTAGTGGGATTGTTAGATTTTCTGATAGCTTTATATTTAATTTTTTGAGGAGAATAAAGTGAATGAAATGATCATAAAAAGCATATTATGATTATTTTATTCCTGTGGTACTGTTATAATGTCTTCTTTTCCTCTCTTGTTTATTTCAGTTTTCTCCTCTTTTCCATAGTCTAACCAAAGATTTGTCACCTTTTTCTTTTTCAAAAAACTAAAGCTTCATGTTTTTTCTATCATTTTTCTAGTCTCTATTTCATTTATTTGTGTGCTAATATTTATTATTTCCTTGTTTCACTAAATTTCGGCTCAGTTTTTCTTTTTCTTTTCTTTTCCCAGTTCCTTGAGATGTAGCATTAGGTTGCTTTTTTGAGATTTTCCTTCTTTTCCTGATTTAGGTGTTTACTGCTATAAACTTTCCTCTTAGGACTGCTTTTATTGCACTCTACAGGTTTTGGTATGGTCTATTCCTATCTTCATTTGTCTCAAGAAAAATTTTAATTTCTTTTTTTAATTTGGTTGTTAAGGAGCATGCTGTCTAATTTCCATGTTTTTGTGAACTTTTGAAGTTTTTCCTGTAATTAATTTTCAAGTTTTATACAATGTGGTGAGAAACGCTTGATATGACTGCATTCTTCTTAAATTTCAGAGTGTTTTGCGGGCTAATATGTCCTGCAGAATGTTTCGTATGCAGTGAAGAGGGGTGTGGGTTTTAGCAGAGAGATGGAGTATGTTTCTGCACAAGTCTACTAGGCCCACTTGGTTTAGAAGGTAGTTTGTGTCCAGTGTTTCCTTTTGGTTTTCCAGCTGGATGATCTGCCGTTTGTTGAAAGTGGATGTTTAAGTCTTCTACTATTACTGGATTACAGTCTATCTCTTCCTTTGTATATATTAATATTTGCTTATAAAGTCATTGGATCAGGACCCAAACCTTCTGGTTTCATTTAAACTTAATTACTTCCCCAAAGCTCCACCTCTAAATAATTAAATTCAGTTTCCATCCACTAAACACTTCAAAATGGGATTTAAATTTCAACACGAGTTTTGGTGGAGACATTAGAACCACAGCAAGGATGCCAAAATAGCACATACTGTACTATTTAGGTATGCCTCATGACGCACTTAAAAACTTTTCGTAGAGGTCATTTAATCAGTCCAACCTCTGCTGTACTTAAACTATTCCACTTTTTTGGGAGTTCTTTCTATTTGCTCAAAGTTCACAGAAAAGGAGAGTGTCAGTAGATAATGTAATTCATTGCTAAGCTAGGGAAATCTATGAAGTGGTTTGGTACCGAGGGAGGTGGATTGACTTTCCAGATTAGACCTAGTGTTTGTATTTTCATGGGGGTGAGAGATTGGTCCCCATCAGACTAGATTCTATTCCCTTGTGTGGCTGCTGAGGCTCCAGTCTTGTCAGTTCACCCCAGGTTAGCTGGTTCTGAAGAACTGAGTCAAGTTGGCCAAACTTTAAAGATGGTTTACAAACTAGGGCACAGATGCAATTCACATTGAAATCCTTCTGCTATATTTATGCTGAGTAATAAGAGCATTATGTTTCTACTGGGCTAATTGGAAAACCAAATTAATTTCAGAATTTTACTTTAACAGTCTAGTTCAAAGGTTGGAGGATCTGAAGGGAATGTTCACTATGCCTGGAAAGGATGTGTTTGCCCAGCGAACGTGAAGAACCTCCGCTTGATATTTTCATAACTCTTTTAAGATAATCCCTAAATCTAAAATTTTCCAAACCAAAAATGAGTGTGGCACTCATTTGAGTGAGTTTCTGGGCCAGGAAAGATAAGTTAGTGACTATGTTGATAGCAATGGAGGGAAAGGATACTAAAGTTAAGCAATGAAGTGAAAGATGAAATTGAACATCAGTACTGGTCTATTCTTTTCCTGAAAGGTCACTTTATCAACCTTTAGTTCCTTTGTTAATTAGCAAAAGCAATGACTGGTTTCAGGTTCATAAGATAGTTTACTATCAAAGGAAAGACCAAGCCATGCTCTGTGATTAGTATTGAACAACTGATCCTTTGCTTTGAGCTATGACCTCCTTTATCTATAACTAAGTATCATGCAAGGGAAAGCACATACTCCTAAAACACAAAAGATGTTTTCATTCAGTTTGACCCTCACCCTAGTTAGTAGGAACTCAGTAACAGCGAGAAATGTCCTGAAGAAGCCAACTCTTAGAATACAAAATTGATACATATAGTGGAAGACAGCCTAGAATTTAGGAAGAATTTATCATTCTCATTATTACTGCTGGTATTGGATGTTCTTCTAATATTAATTCAACCTTCGTAATTTTTAATCCATAGTGTATTGCAAAAAAATCTCATCTAAAATATGAGACTGCATAGTGACAGAACTAATCCTTTTAGATTGGTGGAGTAGTTATAGTTTAAATAACTTTTGGGAAAGTTCATGTATCTACTGTATAATTTAATATAGAAGGCCCCAAACACATTTATTCCCTAACGATCTTTATAGTGTTTGGTTGAGAAAGTAAACCAAAAGGAAAGATTACAATTGAGTGGCTGACATTCCTTAAAAGTGCTAAGGATTTTCTTGTTCAGTCAGATTTATTGTACGTGGGACATAGGCCTTACAGGTAAGTGGCTGGTGTGCCACTTCAAAGGAGTTGTCGGGGCCATCCTGTTGGTATTTCTAATTCCTTTGAGAATCCCCTCATAGTGTTTTTAGATACTATTTTTTTTTTTACTTTGAATATTTCCAGTAATATGAAACATGAAATTCAGAGTTTCTGAGAGTAAGATAAACCCGTGTCAAGGATTCCTAGTCCTAGGGTCTTGGCAACATAGGTAATGACTGTAATTTTAATTTTTTTGGCCAAAACAATATTTTCATTACCACATTCTCATCCAGAGCTTCGATACTCCTCTACCAATAAGAAAATCTCTATCACTTTCCCTTGGGCTTGCTGATACCTTGAAATACAGAGGATGGCAAAAGTGATGTTGTATGTCTTCTGAAACTAGGGCAGAAAAAATAATGCAGTTTCTGCTCGACTTCCTCTTTTCTTAGGGTTCTCACTCTTGGAATCAGCTACTTCCTTGAATGAGTCCTAGCTACATGGACAGGCCTCATGGAGAGCTGCCCTAGCTGATCATCAGCATCGACTGCCAGGCATGGGAAGGAAGGGGCCCACTAATCACAACCCCAAGCCTCCCTGTCCTCCCCCTGTTCACCCTGGAGCAAAGAAAAACCTGCTGCTCTTTGCTTTGCCCACTGGGTAACCTCATGATCTATGGGCAGACTAAATGGTTGTTTTATGCTACTAAGTTTTGAGGGAATATATTCCAAAGTAATTAATTAGCAGAAGAAGGAGCAGGATACTTGAATATTTAGGTTTGCACGAGTAGGTATGGTTAAGTGGTCACAGTTTCTGAATTAAAGTGAATTTACAAAATTAAAAGAAATTATTCAACCATATTTATTATTTAAATATATTTAAGCCATCTTATTAAACCATTGAAATATTTGCTAACATGATTTTTATCCTGACAACTTCTGCCATATTTTCATGTCAACCTCACAATTATTCATATTATATATTTATATGATGCATATGTTTATTATTTTTATTTTTTTTTGGTACTGGGGATCGAACTTGGGACCTTGTGCTTGCAAGGCAGGCGCCGGAACCATTGAGCTAAATCCCTAGCCCTATAATATGTTTATATATTATATATGATATTATATATTAACTTTTCTAAAATTTCTATTCATTCACTTTTCACACACACACAAATGCTTAGGGCTTACCTATGTAATAATATCCATGAAATTATGGCTTGGATGACTTAGTCCTATTTATTAGTACACTTGGAAATAAATATATGGTTATTAAAACTCACATGGGTTTGTTTATTACCAGAGTTGATGCACACCTCAGTTTAGAAAAGAAGCACCCTTTAATTTTGGAGAACAATTCTGACATCAAACCAACAGTAATGGTGTCGTCTAACCCTTTAGTTTTTGAAATGTTGGCATTTAGATACTACTGGCCTATGTTAAGGGAAAAAAGACCCCCATAATTGTGATTTTCGTTACTTGGGCAGAAAGTCTGTGTTGAAAGTCTTCCATAGTTTCTTATTTGGTCATTTCAGAAATGGCTTGAAAAACCCAAATATTACTTATTTGATGCTCAGCGTATATACAGCATTTTCCTTGCATTGCATAGGCTGAGTATCCACCCTTAGGGGCCCCAAGCTAGGAAGTAGAGAGCCTATTATTATTTCTCATTCTTCCCCATTAGAAAAGGTTGGAACTTAGTATCTCAGTATAAGTTCCCCTGAAAGCAGATCTTGAGACAGTTTTTGGGAGGAGTTTTATTGCAGGGAATTCAGCACAGAGAGCCTAAAACAAAGTAGGGAGAGTCCCCGCCAGGAACTGTCCTCAAGTTGGTCACCACTGTAAGCAAACTGTGCATCATCACTCGGGACATCTGCTGGGAGGATGCAAGGTGGAAGCATTTATCTGCTGGTTTGCATTTCCTGTTCTCCCAGGGTGGCTCCACTTCTGGTGGTGCACCTTAGCCATATGGTCTATGGCAGAATAAATAGTTGTTTGGGCCAGGGATTTAGTTCAGTGGTTCCGCCGCCTGCTGTGCAAGCGCAAGAACCGGAGTTTGAAACCCAGTATCAAAAAAAAAAGTTGTTTTATGCTACTAAGTTTTAAGGTAATTTATTCCAAAGTAATTAATAGCAAAAGAGGGAACCAGTTGCACACAAATGCAGACAGAGCAAGGGAGCATGGGTCACCCTCGTCCTGGCTTCCTAGGAGACCCAGCAGCAGGAAGCCAAACACAAGAATGGCCCCAAAGTGAAGGAAACACTTTTAGTTGCATCTCCAGGAAGCTGGTGTGAGCTTGTGGAGAGAGGCTGTAGCAAGGAATGGGAGGAATTTAAAAGTTCAGCTCTGGTGGTCTAGTTCCCCACTTGAGGTAGTGCTGACCTAATTCTACATTCCTAATCCCCTGGGCAGGGAGATGAGGCCAAGAAGGATTGTGTTGAGAGGACACACTCACAGTCCAGCTAGATGATGGGAAGGAGAGACTTGTCTACTTCTCCTGTCTGCTGAGTACTTCACGGGTGATCCATTGTGAGTGAGTAGGTGTCTTCTCTCTTAAGCCTTATACATAAACATTACTCAATTGCTGGTCACAAATGGGCTTACTTCTTTTTCACTCAGAAGCCCAGGAATGAAGCACATGCCAGCTACACACGGGCTTTCCCAAATGAAAGTTTTTTGTGACAAAAAACAAAACAAAACTTGGGATTCTCTCTTTTCCTCTTCCTTTTCTTCTTCCTCTTCTTCTTCTTCCTCCTCCTCTCCATCTCCTTCTTCCCTTCTTCTTCCTACTCCTCCTCTTCTTCTTCTTCTTTTCTTCTCCTTTTCTTCTTCTTCCTTCTTCTTCTTCCTCCTCTTCTTCCCTTCTTCTTCCTACTCCTCCTCTTCTTCTTCTTCTTTTCTTCTCCTTTTC
>NW_004624745.1:19364688-19376710 GCF_000247695.1 Heterocephalus glaber | reverse complement strand
CCCCGGTCTTGCTAAACTGTCCATGCAGGACTCATTTTGCAATCCTCCTGCCTCAGCCTCCCTCAGTGCTAGAATTATAAGTGTGGACCACCATGCCCACCTCTACTCAACTTTCTTGACAGTACCTTAATTTTGATCCTCAGTGAAGGCACACATGAAAAATTGTATGATTTTGCAAACAGGCACCGAGAGAAAATCGTTCAATTTAGGATTTCTCAGCTTTGACACTATCTTCTGGTGGTTTACCTTTACACTAGTCATGTAGCTGGAGATTGCTATTTTCAAGTTCTAACAGCAGCAACTATTTTGCTAGTCTTTGCTTCCTACTTTTACCTCCTATTTTTGCCCTGTAGTTGCCTCCAACCCAAGTGATTCAACTCTGCTTATGAATGATGCTTTTCGAAAAGAGTTTGGAGCATAAGTTTCAGTTTAGTTTTGTGGTGCAAATCACTCAAGCTTCAGGGATTTATGTCTCAGCTAATAAGGATTCTGGAAATTCAACCCAGAGTCCACATAAAATTGAAAAAAATAAAGTAGAACAACTCAAGCAAGACGTATTTAATTTTTAAAACAACCATTATGCTCTGTACTTCAACTTTTGCATGTTTGTTTTGTTTCCTAAGGAAGAATGAATTTCTTTGATATTGGAGGACAGTCATTCAGAAAAAGAGAAAAATGACCAAATTCCATTTTATATGTAACAATTTTTATGCAAGTTCACGATTCCTCCAATTGATGAGGCAAAGAGATTTTTTAAGTTTTATTTTTATTAATACGTATCTGCACTGCATGATGATTGCACTAATTGTGGAGAGGTGGTACATGTACATATTACATATTAATTCTTTTTATGTCCCCTTTTCCCCTCCCCCTTCCCTCCATCCCTTAATCCCCTTGCAATTGGCAAAAAATCTTATCTTTTTTCCTAACTAGGGTTGGTCAACATTATTACCAACTTTGTGATGAAAAATACGCTTTCTGCATATCAAACCTTCAGTTTCCCACACCTGCTGCATTCATTTACCCTCACATGCTTGGCCTCGCAAGTGATTACTGTGATTCAGTTTAGAGTGAATAGAATTGCTCATTTCCAGCCCTTGGTAATTATCGTATGAGACTGGGATTGTTCCCTACAAACGAGAGAAAATCATCCATCAGTGGTGGAGGTAATGGGTACTGGTTCTTTGATCTCCCCTCATCTGGTCTCACCACACTCTTCTTCACTTCGAGACTGGAGAATAATCTTCCTGAGTCTTTGCCCCGAGCTGAAGTTTCACATTGCACTTAAATACGTAGTCACAGCAGCTGGTTGTCTACATGAATTTTCTCACATTTCAAGGAAAGGATGGTTTATCATTAATTTCAGTTAACAACATGAATTAGTGTAGCATTTCTTCAAGCTTCACATGATCTTCAGGGAATGATTTGTTATTTCAGCAACTTCTAGTGAGTCCAGCTAATCAACCCAAATTCTTATATGTGAAAATAGAATGCACAGGAGTATTGAGTAGCTTCCCTAACCTACAATGGACAGTGTGTTTCAGAGAATAGCAGAGGACTGACCTTTCTGAAAAATGTGATTTACAAACTATGAAATAATTTTAGTAATATAAGATTTCACGGGCCGGGGATTTAGCTCAGTGGTTCTGGCACCTGCTGTGAAAGCGCAAGGTCCAGAGTTCGATCCCCAGTACCAACCCCCACACCCCCTGCAAATTGTGAAGATTTCAATAATCTGCTTTCAGCCATAATGTAAGCCAAACTAGTAGCTTCTTTTAGGAATTAAAATCTAATGGACCTGCTCAACAGATTGCCTTGTATTTGACACCTGCAAAACAGCATGTTCTCTGGAAAATAGGTAGGACTGAAAAAACTCAATTCATTACTCTGCTATTCTCTGAGAATTAGTTGTATGCATTGCTGTTATAAATAATTGTGGATTTAAATTGTACCTTCAATCTATTGATGTCACTCTGTTTTTCTTGCTGTGTTTATAGTGACCTTGCCTCTTATTCTATTGAAATAACAATTGATACATTGCATACACAATGAAAAAGAAACACAAGAAGTATAAATAGAGCAGTGATTGTAATTTACTATTTTATTTATTTTCATTGCTAATCAACTGATGAGCCTGGGGAACAAAAGATGAAGACTATATTCCCTATATCATTAATAAAGCACTGATTATTTGACTTTAAAAAATTAATCTTCATTCGTACTTAAATAAAGGTATCACATCATGTTTAAGTTAGTACCATTGTGGGCTTTATTTTATTTGGGTCTCAACTTGGTGAAACATAAACTATGATCTTAGCAGCCACTCACTTTCCTGAAATCCATCTTTGGTGAGATGTGGTATGTACTGCATAGAGTTTTTGGAGGGACTCAGTGGAATGGAGTAGGCTAGACCTCTTATTACCTAAAAGAGAATCCTGTGCTCAAAAATGTTTGTTTCTTTACCTTCTGGAACTGATGAAAGCTATTTCCTATCATCCCTTTATTTGTAATTTACAAAATAAGTGAAAAAGTTGAATTTGGACAAAATAATGACCTACAAAAACCTCTGCCATTTCAGAAATGTAGCAGTGGGTGCCAAAGACTTCTCAGGGTTACCCTCCTAATGACTTTACTTTTTTTTAGCAATGACATTATTGTAGACAGGTAAGTTAATTAGATATCTTGTAGGCAGTTAGACAGGGCCTCCCTTAAGGTGTCAGCTTTCCAGGAGCCAACATGGAGAACAATTGAGGCACCTTCACTGGTTAGCATTGTAAAAAGAGGAGGCACTACTTCCCCTGGGGATCGATGGCGTGATTGATGTTCTAAATGGGAAATTCTGTGTAGGTGACTTGTTTTCTCATTTGATCCCCAGTTAATCAATATTACCTGGGTGACTGTACTTGTAATCTTATTGGTCGGTCATGGTTTTGTCCCACCTCATGCCCATCTTGTAAATTTCCATTGGGTCTTATAGTTTTGTCCCACTTTGTACCTGCCTCACCACATGGCTTTGCTGTATATAAAACATCTTTGAAAAGTGGGGTGAGCGGGCAACCAACTTTCTGGTTGCTCTTCTGTCTCTCTTAGAAGCTTTCTTTCTCTCAATAAATTTTTCCTACTCTTAACCTCCATTGTCCCTAGACTTCATTCTTTGATTTTAGAGAACATGAACTTGCGTTTCAGATATCTAATAGGTTTGGGAGTTACATCTCTTCCCTCTATATAAACATGATTGAGTACTCTTCCATTACAACCTGCAAGTCTTTGGCTGGTGGAAGCCTGTAAACTACTCATCCACTTTAAAACAAGCAAGCCAGGCCCTGTGACCAGGGACTCTGATCTTCAAACACCAACTGAAACATTCTTGGTGGTGGGAAGAGCAGAGTCACAGCTTTGTGGAAAGTAGTCATCTCGTTAATCTTACCCTGTTCCTGAAAACACTCTTTCAGTCACTGAGGGCTGATCCCTGGGAATTATAATACTGCCCCTAGCACAGCATCTTCTTGTTAGAGTGTGTCATTAGCCTCCATTTACATGAATGATGCTTTTGCGAGGGGACTTCTAATGAGTTCTGACATAAAGCTGTTTGCTTTGTGGATATTTAAAACATTGCCTACCTGGAGACCTCAAATGTATGTAAATCCATTATTGTACTCTGTGAAAGCTAGTTTACAAAATGAGTCAGATCTTACAGCTTTGTTGAAGAAGAAAAGGCACTGACCACTTAAGCTATGTCAAAGTGATTTATTTTGCCAGAGTCAAATTCCTTGATTCACTTGGCTCTACCAGATGAGCTGACAGTTTTGGAGCAGTCATTTTCATGTTTAGAACTGTAGTGAGATGAGATAAAGAAAAATAACATCCTTACAGTTGCTCCAAACATAAGAAATAATTAAATACTAGAGGAATTTCTTTACATATCCATTCATTACCTAGCAATGTTTAAGTGCCTACTTCCTCTCCCCTGACTACCCTTATCTCCGGTACAGACAATGACCTTGGAGAGCCCTTAGTTTGCCCATGATTAAAATGCATACTGTGTATAAGTACTTGTGTGAAAACAAATATGTTTTGAATATATCGAGCAAACTGGGAGAAAGACACTCTACCCTTTCAAATTAACATTATAGTCATTTAGAAATTAACTAAGCCTGTTCCACTGGCATATTAATGAGGCTCATGAGACACTATTATCCATTGTTATCAGATTAAAAACTTTAGGAGTAAAGCTCATCCAATTTATTTAGAAAGGGTCTTGGGTACAAATGCAGTTGCACTTAATTAGCGTCTAATTTGCTTCACTACTTGAACTGAAAGGGAGGGTCCCATTGCCCTCCAGCCTTCTTGTGAGCATCTTCCTTTGGTCAGTCGATTAATTTGACAGCCAGTTTGTATGTTGGATTCAAATCTTTCTGTCCTTTCTCCTGGTAGGTCTTCTCATCTTGAAATATATCAAGGAGGCACCTTCCCTATCAGAAGCCCCGTTAGCTATAGAAGAGTGACTGATTAAGTTGTGCTTAAAACATATTAAATGGCAATGATAAACCAAGCAGGGTGTGGGCTTGTAATCAGGGCTGGTCAGAAGGGAGAGAGTGTGTGATGGTAGGAGATTTGCATGTTTGGGGCTGCAGTCAGACTGACATTCATTGGATGCAAGTAAGATGAATGAGGATGAAAATGTGGGCAGGGATGACCAATCCCTTTGAAGCCGTCCAGCAACCTTCTTAAACCAGACGAACTACTGTGCGGGAGACATAGGGTTTAGTTACCAAACTACTAAACTTTCTTTATGAGGAGGAAGGCTTCTCAAGAGACAATTAACCTGTAGATTCACAAAATGTTCTAAGGCAAGCTGGTGTGAGCCAAGGAAGCCAGGGAGACCGGGGAGGAAGCCCCACCCACCAGCAAGGATGTATAAAAGCTCAGGAACCTGAAGTGACATTCACAATTCAGAAGCTAACTTCAGAGAGATACCTGCTGCCCTCCCTTCACTTGGCATCATGTCCTTCAACTGCTCCACAAGAAATTGCTCTTCCAGGCCAACTGGAGGACGCTGTACTATCCAGGCCCCAGGGGGTACAGCTGCGACCCAAGATATTGACTGCTTGAGTGGCATCTATTTGCCTAGCTCCTTCCAAACTGGCTCTTGGCTCCTGGACCACTGTCAGGAGACCAGCTGCCAGCCCACTGTTTGCCAGCCAACATATTACCAGCGAACTTCTTGCGTCTCCAACCCTGTCCAGGTAACTTGCTCTCGACCAACAACCTGCTCAACTCCCTGCAGCCGGCCACTCACCTTTGTGTCCAGTGCTTGTCAGCCCATGGGAGGCATTTCCAGTGTCTGCCAACCAGTGGGTGGCATCTCCACTGTGTGCCAACCAGCCTGTGGGGTCTCCAGGATGTACCAGCAGTCCTACATGTCCAGCTGCCGAAGACCTTGCTAAGTGTGTGGAATCCAGTGAGATAGTCAAGACTCCGTGCCATGCCCTGCAAACTGTGCTTCCAGGATCTTCCCGCATGCTGCCTGAATCACTTCAGCTCTGACCCCATTAACTGTCTCATCGCTGGCTGCGAGCCATGGGCAAGCTGCCTTTGGCACGCTAAAATTCTTCTGGCAAGCACTAAGATGATTTTAAGGGCTGATCCCTGGTGCTGTGTAGGGCTCTTAATGTTTCCAGAGGCTGTACCACCCACAGGCCAGTCCTGATGCTTTTGACATGTTTTGACCTTGCTGCTGTATCTCCTGGCTTCTGCTTTTCTCTCTGAAAAAGGAAGCTTGTCTTGCCATACACTTCTCAATAAACCTGCATTTGTTGGCATTGCAAATTTATGTCTCAATAGAATTCTTTATTTGCAAGGTATTTTGTTGTCTATGAATCATTTTTTGCTGATCTGGGTCTTTTTTTGGGTGTGAACTTAGCATCTGGATTTAGTCATTTGGTTTTATGGGTGAGCAAGGGATTATCTTTTATTTGTTCTGAAAGTCTTTGGATATATGGCGAAGTGAAGGGTATGAGAGTTGATGGAATGATTTGTGTTTTATATTTCTCCCAATATTTAGGGGCTCATAAAAAGACTTTCATAGAAGAAAAAGAGAAATTACTTAGGAAACAAGACAGCTGAGAAATCTGTACAATGAAGGGGCCAATGGATTAAAGAGGTTCAGTGTCTTACTTAATCAAAAGAGCACACTGGAAACTTGTGAAAAAAAATCCCTGCATGGTCAGCTAGAAAGGAAAGAAAAGGTAAAGAAGGTATGACAAGAAAGAGAAGTTGATTTCCAGGCTGTAAAACTCGCTGCATCAAAAGGGCAGCTCCACTTTCAGCATCTCTAACTCCCCAGAGCAAATCAGTGACCTGTTTGGAGTCAATAAACTTCCCTAGTTTGGTACATCTGGGCAGAAGGACTAATAATCTCAGAAATGTGTTGGTTTATTTTTACCTCTTGCAAGCTCTCCCCTGACTCCATGTGCCAATGAAGTGCACCACCTGGAGGGACAGGGAACCCATGCTCTGACTCCCTTTGCTTTTTATTAGAAAGTGAGAACTGGTACCAATTAGTTTGCTCTTGTCCCTAACATCTCTTATGTCCAGAAACACAGGTCTATATTTTCTCTTCAGAATTGCACAAGGAGAAACAGAAGCAGACAATTTTTACTGAAAATGGAGACAGATGAGGTGCATGTGTCAGGTGGAATAGATGCTTTTCTCATAGCAGGAGGCGGTTTAGATCCTTGTGGACAATCTGGTCATTAGTCTCCGTTGTCAGTGCAAAATGCGTTTCTTATTTCAGTGATGGTTTTCCAGAAGCGAACTGTACAGATGATTTCTGTAGAGTTGCAATATTTTCAGTTTTTCCTTTTGCTGACTCTACTCTTAAGATTCCCCTTTATCAGAGAAATATTTACTATGACTTACAGTAATCTCTCACTAAAGCAAGACGTGGTTTTTACTATACATTGGTCTTCCATGACCTTTTTTTGTTTCCAAAAAAGACAGATTTTGGGTTTCAGAAATGTTCTGATTTATTGTAAAATACAAATCACTAGCAGAACTCTAAATGGCCCATTCAAAGCTGTGGCTTAGGTGACTCATTTATTGTTTATTTCAGTCACTTCACATACAGTTTGGAAAAGTCAAAGTTTTTCAGAGGCCTAAAGAATATTTTAAAAATAATTTTGTTATTTATTCTTCAGCTTTCTAGGTTTCAATAAAGATGCAAGAACAGAGATGATTTCTCTTTATGTTTTTATCTAAATGGCTAATCACTTTTAATAAATGACATTGATATAGTAATATAGTAATGATATAGGTGTTTTGGTCTGATATTAATAAATACTTGTTTAGGTTGTTTTTTGTGGTACTATGAAAATGCAAAGGATTTAGTGATCTTGCTAAGCCATCTCCTTGCTTTTATTTCTGTTTGGGGAAACATATTTTTCTCTTCTATTAGAGCTATTCTATTTATACTCGAACTTGGAGAGTTCTCTCCATTCTTTGCCTTATTACAGAATAAATTGTAAAGTTTCAAAGTAGTCTTGGGAAGAACAGTGTTTTAAGAGATAAAGTTGTGATGATGTTTCTTTTTCTTCTTAGCTTAAGGCCTAGAAATGCAATTTGTATCCAAAATCCTGTAGCTGTGCACAGGAAGTGGGACTTTTCCTGGTTCTGTCATTTGGCTGTAGGTTTGCTTACTTCTGTAACCCTGGTTAGCTCATCTTCCAACCAGAGATAATGATGGCACGTCATGCCTCTGGATGCAGGAACAAACTGAAGTAATGTGCGTGGAGCCCACGTCTCGGCTGAGGCACTATAACTTGATATTGGAATGAAATTTGCCCGAATTCCTTCCCTGTTTGGTGGACATTCTGGCTGCTCTCAATATCACAGGGGAATCTGCTAAGAGAGGTTGGGAGACAGTTTCTTCTTTTTTCTTATCTTTGGCTCTGAGCTTCTACTTTAGAAGAATTAGATCATTTTATGGCTCATATTATAATTTTATAGTCTGTTTCTCTTCCAGCTACTGTGATTCAGACATTTAACCCACTTCCTTTTCTTGATTTTCACTAAATCCATTGACATTAGGCATTTATGTGTCTAACAGACTTTATCAAAAATTTGGAGACATGGACAACATTTATACAACAGTGATAAAAGTTCAAATTTCATTAATTTTTTTACTTGGCAAAGTACACATTGTATAAAAGTTGCCATTTTAACTACTGTTAAGTGGACAATTTAGTGATGTTAAGTAAACACATAATGTCATACCACTATTACTACAATCCACTTTCAGAAGTTTTTCATCATTCTGAGCTGAAGTCTTTCAGCGCTCTCCAGGAGATTAGCTCCCCTAGCTTGAAACCAATTTCCTCCCTCTTTCTCCTTGTCTCTGTCCTTTTCCTTTTCCTTCTTTCCCTCTGGTGTTTCCCAACAAACATTAGGATACCTCTATTGCTGATTATGTGGTGGTGACAAAGCCACTATGAATCTTGCTCTTAGGAAGCTCATAGTTCAATTTTGTAGAGCAAATTCACTAGGTCTTTCTTCACCACCTTCTTCTAAAATTATACTTTGGGTCACATGTTTTACTTCCAAATGCTTTTCCTCACCTTTCCAATGCATGTAAATGCTTACCAATGTCTTCCATCACAAATGTTCTCAGTAAATGATGGACATTATAATGTTTTCCATATATGATACTTGCTTATTACAAAACTATGATAGAAACTGAAGGCATGACTTTCTCCTATAATATTTGACTTTAATCAGAGAGACATAGAACTTATAAGACTCAAAGGAATGCATTGAGAGCTAGTCAAATAGTGACTCAGCTGTACCCCTTCTGGGTGTCTTCGTAAAAGAGTTGAAGACACCGCATTTACAGTGATCCATGCACATCCATGTTTATAGCAGCACAGGTCATGATAGCTAAATATTGGAACTGGCCCCTGTGTTAGTCAACAGATGAATGGATAAAGGATAACATATACATGTTATATATATATATATATATATATATATATATATATGATTACTACTCAGTGATAAAGAAGAATAAATTTGAGTCATTTATAGGAAAATTGATAGATCTTGATACCATAAAGATAAGTGAAACAAATCAGATACAGAAGGTTAAATATTGGATGGTTTTTTGTACCTGAAAAACCCAAAGTAGGAATAAGGTAAAGAGCAAAATGAAAGACAGATGATAGGAAACAGGGAGAGAGATTTTGTGAAGATAAGAAAAGGACCTGGGGATGGAGGAGCACAGAGAGAGGAGGTGAAAGGGAAGTAAAAAGGACCCAGATGTGTACTGATGGACCACAATGACTGTGATTATTACATATCACAGACATCTACTAATAAAAATAAATAAATCAGATGTCCTACAAAACTTAAAAAGAGAGTTGGTCAAATGGCAGGGGTGAATTGCTGACATGTAAGGAGATAGACAGCATGGTGCCCTCTAAAAACCACTCAAATTGGTAGATGAAGATTGGTCCAGCTCTTTGAACTTAGTCTTTGTAAAGACCTGTTTATTTTCTTCAGCTTTTGAGGAAACTCCTATCTGTGCTTAGGAACTCACAAATACTTTTATAAAATACTGTGTGTGTATTTTTATTACTCTGAAATCCTTACTCATTAGAATTTTCAGCTTTAATCTCCCTTGTAATATGTACTTCCTATATTTAACTGCCCAATAGTTGTTTCATGAGAGATGTCCTAGAATAATATTCAAAGGAATTTTGAAAAATCAAATTGATTATAATATAATTCAGTCTACTAAATAGATTTGTATTGTATATTTTATACTTTTATGAACTAAGAACAATTATTTTTGGGAACAGTACCCATTAGCACAGGTAACATTCATAGCTATTAAGAGCAGATACAATTCCCTTGTCTAAGTAGTTTGGTACCTTATTATAGGATGATAAAAGGGATGAGATAGATAACAATTATGTTAATGACTGGTGCTTATGAGAAAGACTGACGGTAACTCCTGATTAAGAATCAGTTGTTTCCAGGGCACGGTTTGTCTAGTGATGCATAGATTTCACAGCTATGCGCTTACTAATACTTTTAAGTTTACATTTTAAATTCTTTTACAAAAAGAATCTTATCATTTTGGCCTGCAACTCTATCTCCCAAACCAACTTTTCTTTTTACATTAAGTTTATTGATGCATTTAAGGTATAAAATACAGTTAGATTCATCATTGAAATCTTGTACCTTTACATGAGTATCTTGGTTCTTGTTTTTCCCCATTACCCTGCCCTCCCTTCACTCCCTCCACCTTTCCCTATTTACAAAGACTTTGTTTCCATTTTTTTCTCATATTTTTTCTGTTCCATTCTTTCCTTTCCCCTACCCCTCCCACTTCCCCTACTCCTTTAGATCTTTTCTTCCTATTGCACAATATCAATTATAATTTTTTAAAATTACAATATCAAGATTTAGAGGACATTACCACAGATTTTACAGAATTTAAGAGGATATAGAAAGCATATTACAAAAATCTTTTTTGAAATAAATTTGACAACTTCTATGAAGTACCTTGGAAGAAAAATTAATGAAACTGGCACTGGAAGAAATATAAAATGTGTATAGCACCTATTAAAGAAAGTATATTCCTAGCTTGAAAACCTATCTATATGACAAAAATAGGCTCATGTACATTTTAACTGATGTATTATATCAAACATTTAAAGCAGAAAAATGAAGGGACACGTTTCCCCTCATTTTAGGCAATCAACATTGTACTAATACTAAAACTGGATGAAGATAATAGAAAAGTATGAAAATAAATAAAAATTTATTTAACAAAACAAAATATTAGAAGTCAGATCTGGCAGTACATAGTAAGTAGTTTTATTTATGTATTATTAATTTATTTTTTGCTTAAATTCTTTTATTGGTACATTTTAGGTATACAATACATTTACATTTATCATTAGGTACTTGTACTTGTACATGATGTATCCTGGTTCTTATTTTTTCCCCATTCCCTGTTCTCCCTTCACCCCTTTCACCCATCCCTATTTACAAAGACTTTGTTTCCAATTTTTCCATTTCTCATAATTTTTCCTTTCCCTTCTTTCTTTCTCCTTCCACTCCCACTTCCCCTACCCCTTTGGACCCTTTTTTCATATTTCAAATTGTTAATTATTCATTTCAATCATTTTAATCCTTAGTTACACTTCCAGTTTCTCACACCAGAGAAACAATTTGGTATTTACAAATGTGTGTTCTATTTATTTCACTTAAGGGTATGGCCTCAAAAGCTGATTAATAGTCTTCTCAGGTTGTTGCAGCAGGCTACAAGGGGGACAAGGGTCTTGTGCTGCCTACATATCTTGCTGTGGAGTTTGTTCTGGTTATTAAACAGGCAGCAGTAACAGTTTCATTTTATTGAGGAGGTGAGAAGAACCCAGCCTGAGATGTAGAAGCCTTCATGAAGCCATAAGTGTGAGACTCTTTATTTTTTCAGGATTAACAGAGATACCTTCTAAAGCTGAGGTCGTTGCTTCCAGCTTGATCAGTGATGCTTTTTCAAGTTTCTCCCTGATGCTGAAATCTGAAGCACAGAAGAGGAGGCTTCCAGGTTGGCATGCCACTACTCCCAGGGCAGAGGAGGAGGCTTCCAGGTCAACATCCCACTGCTCCAAGCACAGAGGAGGTTTCTGTGCCAACATAGCAACATTCCCAGGACAGAGGAGGTGAGCCATGTGGACACCAGCAGCACCCCCCTCCCCCCATCGAAATGAGAAGACACGTAAACAAGCCTCAAAACAAGACTTCCAGATCACCTACAGCAACCTCAAAGGGAAATGAGATGGAACACTTTGATACTCGACCACCTGGACTCCCTGAACTGGCAACAAAAGAGGATCTGGAAAAAATGAAATCAGAAATAATTTCTCAGGTAACAACAGAGATTGTGCCCATAGTGCAAGACATGATTAATAAATCTAGAGTGGAGCTGAGGAATATGATGGAATCCCAACATAGGAAG
>NW_004624745.1:19331588-19358159 GCF_000247695.1 Heterocephalus glaber | reverse complement strand
ATCAAGCACAGCTTAGAAAATGACAATTTGTGGTAGTTATTAATCTATCACCTTTAACTGTGTGAATTAAATAAAAATCGAGGACCAGCCCAACATATGTTTATAGTGAATAAACTCTTCAATATAGCAACTTTACCCTTTGGGATGGGGAGCTAGAAGAAGTTGGTAAGGGAGGGATAGATAGGCAGAAGGATTAGGAAAGGTTAGCCTTGAGGCCAGAGGACACAGGATGATTACACAAACTCTAAGAAACTGTTGAAGACAAGAGGAAAAGACAGAATGAAAGAAAAAACATGAGAACAGAACAACCTAACAGCAATAGGAAGGCTAGAAACTGTATTTACTTTCCTTTAAAACTAATGACAATCAAGAGAAGGAAAGTGAGAAGAAAAGAAAAATAAAGAAGAAATCCGCATTAGGGCCAGAACAGGAACAATAAGAGACATGGAAAACAATGTTGGACAGTGAGAGAATGAGTGAGAGAGAAAGAAAAGAGAAACAAAAGAATAAAATAAAAGAAAAATAAAAATTTTAAAAGAGTAGAAAAAAATTAAAATTAAAAATTAAAAATAAGAGAAAAATTATGCAAATAAATAAATAAAAATGAAGGGCCTCCTTCAGGGTATGTCTCTGCTGTCACAATAGACAATGTGGGCAATAGTGTGCAGACATAAATCAATGAGTCTCAGCAAGCCAGTAGCATACCCATGAGATTCAGGCAGATTCCTACTTGCCAGTCCCAACTTGAGCTCCCTCTCCTCCTGCAGGGTTGAATGCTGCAAGGTTCTACTGCAGGTTCCAGCTGCCCTTTCCTTGAAGATAGTCCAGGTTCTGATGGGAGGTTGATGATCCCTCCAACTTCCCAAGTGCAGTGATCTGGTGCCTTTATTGCAGAGATTCTCTTCACTTTTCCAGTGAGCTTCAATTTTCTTCAAGGAGCCTGAGAGAGGCCCTCTTTCTGTTTTTCACTTCTGCTCTATCTTCTGGATCTCAGGACAATGGCCTTTATGACCCCCTGTGCCTCTGCAGTGTGGAACCACGTAGCAGCCCAGCCAGGAGGCCAGAGGTGTGTGTGGGGGTACTGCAGGAGCCCTCAGGCTAAGCTGGTTGCTGGCGGTGGGGCACAGGGATGGAAGAGGGTGTCACATGGCCAAGGTCCTCACCATCTGCCAGTTGGTTGCTGAGGGCAGGGGGTGGGGTAAATGTTTTTATTATATGGATGGTAGTGTTGGTTCAGCATTGGAAGATCCACCCCCCCATAAGTCATCGTTTTAACAGAGGAAAGGAAAAAGCCATATGATCCTATCAGTAGTTGCAGAAAAAGTATTGGACTAAATTCTACAGCTTTTCATGGTAAAAGCTATCAGGAAACTAGAAGTAGAACAGAACCTTCTCAACAGATAAAAGACATGTACTCCATGCTTCTAGCAAAAACACCTTATGTGAATGGAAAAGATATAATGCTTTCTCCCTAAGGTGGGGAACAAGGGCAGATATGCTTACTCTTTATCTGTCCATTAAACTTTGAAACATAGGCCCAAACCAAAATAGTCTGGCAATAAAAATAAACAAATAGCATAGGATTGGCAAGGTAGAAGCAAAATCTTTATATGTAGATGAAATGATCATCTACAGAGAAAATACTAAGAAATCTCTAGGAGTCCCTAGAACTTATATTTGAATTTAGTAGGATTAGAAAAAACAAGGTATATGTAAAAATTCAGGTCTATGTATACTTGCTATAAATGAAGAATTGAATATTGAAATTTAAGAGTTATGTAGGAGTAGAAAGGACCTGGAAAAGTATAAAGAAAAAAATAACAGAGTTGGAAGACATTTATTATCTAATTTTAAGACTTCTTCTTAAGCTACAGTCAAGGCAATGTTGACCTAAGGAAAGACATATAGATCAATGGAATAAAACAGAGGATCTAGAAATAGAACCACACATATATGATCCACTGAGTTTTGAAAGATTATTTAACATTAACATTTTATAGAACATAAAACTCAACTAAAAAGCAGAGGCGCTCTGGGGCAGTCATATGGTGGCCTGAGAGGGTCACCTCCTTGCCAAACCAACTTTTCTTTCCATTAAATGAAAAAAAAATTGTCAGTGCATTTTAGCAATACATCAATTGCATAATGGCATAGAAAACTAACATAAAATATCCTTTTGCTAAAAGGTCTCATCATACTGATTTTTATCTGTTGGTTAATGGTGCCACTCACCATCTTCCAAGTCACCTGGGACTGAAATCTTGTTATCAGAGAGTACTCATCTTTGCCCTAACTTTACACCTTTAGTGAAACACCAGGAGATATTCTTCCTTCCTAAATAGTAAGAACCATGCTTTAGGGTTTTTTTTTCTTTGTTTTTCTTCTGTCCCCTAGTAGGACAGCCATCGTCTTACACTAGGGTATTGTGATAAGCCCCTAATCTTGGTGTTTCACTTTTCCATCTTGTCTCCTGTGCACACTACTGTCAAATCTGTCAGCATTAGTGTCCGGGGACTGGCGTGACAAAGTAGTCCAAACTGAGTAGTTTAAACGGCAGGCTCAATAATCTGTTCCTCATTCCTTTTCCATGGTAAATGATGAATATGAAAACTAAAACTCAATAGAAAGTAAAGTGGTTTATCCTTAAAGCTTACCCTATAGATAAAAGTTATAGTTGTAAATCCTGGAATTAAGAGTTGCATTCATTTTCAATTTGATTTAATTAAAATGAGGAAAGAACTCAAGCTCTTTGGTAGCTTTTGCCAAGATATTAATTCATGAACTTTCCCCTTATCTCTGCATGTGATTCTGAAATGAGTTTGGAATAATCTTTTGAAGAAAAGCCTGTAAATGCTCAAAGAAGCATATGTAATATTTTTCTGGAAATCAGAAGTTTTGGAAGAGGAGCAACCTGGGTAGAGAACGGTCATATGACTTGGAGTCAGAAGTTCTGGTGTTGAATTTAGTTCTATTACGTTGTTGTCCCAGAGTTCTCATCCCTTCCTGGGTAAAATGGTAATGGTAACACCAATTTCAAATATTAGGTAAGGAGAGGCTCAGGGAAACTATGTGCTCCCAGTTGCTTAACAGAACAGGAGTTTATTTCTTGCTATGTAAAGTCTTGAAGGAGTGTTCTCACTTAGTGTGTAGCTTTTCTCCAGAAGATGATTTGAGGATGTAAATACTTTCATTTGGATGTCTTCTAGCTTCTACCCATGGTTTCCAGGAGCTGCAGCAGGTCAAAGAGCATGGGGATTACAAATCTCCATTAGAAATCGGTCACTAGTCAGTTTGGCTGTGGGCCATACAGCTTTTGCTCACAGTTCATTGGCAAGTTTCCAGTTACATGGCCACACTTCTATGGGAGGAATTGGGTTCCTATAATCTAGATATGGGCCAAAGAAGAAGAGGAAATGAGTTTTATGAATAGCTGGGTTGTGCTTGTCAAACTTCATAGTTTGGCTCTAAGGATCAAAGAACATGATGTAAAAGGCTAACTCATATCAGGCACTGTAAAATCAGGGTAAGGTGAATCTGATAGATTTTACTTTCCATCTGCCCACCAAAGGAGGTCTGTTTTAGTAAACAGAATGCATAGGAAGGAATTATTTGGGCACTAATCTAATATATTCAGGGATGGCTATTGGTGTTTAAAGATGTATCTTTCTAGGGGGCGTTATTTTTAAATCTCAAGAAACTATTTCACAACAGGATCTCTGGGGGTTTGCATGTAAATATGCAGGCAACCCTATTCAGATTTTGTGGCTCCACAATTCATTCTCATTTCTTGACGCGTTACTAGGTAAGGAGATTGTCCAAGGGTAGCATGTATTCTTGTCTCCCCTGTTTTAGATTTTGTACTCTTTGCCAAGGGCTTTTATACTTTTTTTCAATTTGCAAAAAAGTTATTTGTTGTTTTTCTGAAATTCATATGTAACTGGGAGACCTGTGTTTGTATTTGCTAAATCTGGTAATCCTAGGCAGGGTGTGCTGAGGGAACTGCTTTTACTCCAGAGGACTCAGCTGGCTGTCTAATCCCACAGGCCTCACCCATTCCTCCTGGTGTTCTGTCCTCTCTGATGTGCTCCCCATATCCTGTGGGGCATAGGATGGTCCAGCAAGGCTCAGCAGCCCTGTACAAGCTCCTGCAAGCTAGCGTGCTGTTCTAGCTGAAGATTCCATCTTCTGTCTCAGCACACATTGCTTATTCTCTTCATCACGTCTTCACAACATCTTACCACCCTTCTACTGTGGCTAACTTTAACCATTGCTGGATTTGGTCTTTAAAAAAATCACTCCCAGAATATCCCATTTGGGACAAGTATTTAGGAAATATATTCACTGAAATATTTTCTAGCATTTTTTTTTTTGGAAATTCGTGTGTAACTGGGGTCCTGTATATTTTGTAAAATTCTGTAGTCTTGTTTCATGTGATATTAATAGTGACACAAAAAAGTTTCTTTAAAAGGGTAGATTTTAAGAAACTCAGGTGGAGTTAATTTAATATGATTTGTTTTCTTGCTCTTTTGACATTGTTAATATTGACTATATGTAATAGGAATCTCTGCTGGAGGAAAGTCCTGTTATTCAGTTGTGTGTGTGTATATATGTGTGTGTGTGTGTGTGTGTGTGTGTGTGTAAAACTATGGAAACCTTTTACCCTGTGGAGATCTAGTGGAACTATCATTCTGTGAAAGGCATTTTGGAGATGACTGGAAAAAGTGCCTCAGAGAGACCAGTCCAGAAGATGGATTCCATTCTTTCTAGAATGCAAGATCAGGATGAGAAGAACCAGTTACATGAATCTTAAGAAGAAAAACAAATATCCCTAATGACTTGTACAAGAGCCAGTGGAGCAAAATCTTGATGGATCATTAAATTATTTTGTCATTTGCATTCTGCAACATAAAGGTCAGACAGGCTGGCTGATAAAATTCTGTGGTTCAAAGTAAAGGCTGCCAACCTCCAGTGTTCCATACGTGCTGCTAATTATGTCTTCACCATGCTTTATATGAGTGGCTCTCAGTGAAATTCGTGGAGGCTTCCCATATTGCTGGTGCAATGGTAATTGAAAATGCAAAACACATTCATGAACAAATACAGATGACTGGGCTGTGTGATGTTCTGGTGGGGAGTTGGGCCTTTCAGAAAGATATGTGACATCTGGATACCGAGTAAGCTGATTACAAACACCGAAAACTTTAGGCATTTTCAATAGTTTTCTGATTTTTTTTCCCTTTGGAACTTATTTCTGAACAAACTCTATCAAGTGAATGATTTTTTTAAAAGTTGCTGACTGGTCTTTTCAGGGTCATGGGTAAAATTGATGGTGGAGAATTATGATTAGATTCTCTTCCTACTCTTTTCTTTCTTATTTGATGGCTTTATTTCTCATTTTATCCCTTAACTTTGCTTATTCCCCTGAGAAGAAATGTATATGTGCCAGGAGAAACATAGAGAGGGAGTTCCTAGTAATTCTGAGGTGTCGTAAAATCAGAGGGCACAGGAATAACTTTACAGTTTAGTTAATTGTTCATCTAATTATTAATTAATCCAGAGAATATTTATTAAACATATGACAGCAATAGGATGATGCTTCTCTTTCATGAAAATTCTTGTAGAGTGGGAAAGCAGATATATAAATAACCAGTTAATATGAGAGACATGCCATTATAGAGATGCATACATAAGGTCCTGTGGGATCTATAGCATTAGTAGGATCAATTTTTCGCAAGGGGAGAGACTTTGGGAGGGTTGCCTGTGGAAAGCAATTTGAACTTGTTCTGAAAGAGTCATGAAGTCACAAAGTCTAGTTAGGTGAAGTGAGAAACAGTGGTTTCCCGGGGAGTTGCCTGAAGAGTGAAAAGGAGTGTAATTTCTCCCAGATTCAACAGGTCCTAGTCTTGAGGGCATAAAAGCTAATGTTCCGAAAATGGTGAGTTCCAGTATGGCTCCAAAAATTGTTGTTTTGAGTGAGTGTTAGAGAGGGAAAACATTGAGTAGAAATATACAATTTCATATTGGGTGTCTTAAATATCATGGAATGATTTGAGTCTTTTAGTTAAGTAATATAGAGTCACTGGAAGGTTTTAAAAATTCTCTTTACCTGATAACCAAGAAAGAATTGGAGCTCAAAGATAGCTTTGACATTTCTATTCTGGAAAACTGAGTAAACATTGGTAACTTAAATTTTTTAAAAATTATTAGGACATATTTGCAATATATAATGATTACCTTCATTGTGGAGAGTTGGTACACACACATATATATATATTTAACACAGCTTAATCCTTGTTAACCACTCCCCCTCCATTGCTTGGATGCTTACCAAGACAGAGAACATGATTTGAGGAATCTGCAGGACATCAGGTAGATATTATCAGGTGGGCATGACCAGGTAGCAACTGGTCCTTTGGGTATGTAGGCTGTGCTTTTCAGATATGGATTTTTTCTGTGGGAAAAGGATGGGTTTGTTGAAATTCATCAAGATTAATGTGGAGACTGCATCATGACTAAGTTGTATATACAGTTGTCCCTTAGTATTTTTTCGGTTGATTGGTTCCAGGATCTGCCTCCCCTGAATACTGAGATTTGCAGATTCTCAAGTTCCTTGTATAAAATAGCATAGTATTTGCATAAAACCTACATACATTTCTTATATACTTTAAATCATTACTAGGCAATGTACCATACTTAATATAATATAGATTATATTAAATCTGTTGGTAGAGTCATTACAAAGTATTATTCAGGTAATAAGTATAAGAAAAAAGTCATTACATGTTTAGTAGAAACACAACTTTTTAAAAATGTATTTTCAATCCATAGTTGATTGAATTCTCTGATGCAGAATCTATGGATACAGAACATGGATTGCATTTGTATCGATCACTTGCAGCATCTAGAAAGAAAATTCACATATCTCTCACAAATCATTGTAAATTTTGTATACTATGAATACTATAAAGTATTAGGATGACAATGGGTTGTCAGTGATGCATACAAGTAACAAACTAATAAAATTTATTGCATAAAGAGTAGTCCCTTGAGAAATGCCAAAAGTGTATGAGTTTAACAGCTATAATGCTACCCACACTTTGAAAAATGTAGTATAGAATTCATATATTTATTGGAAATGCTTTACTTCTTGCACAATTTAGGTAAATTTCTTAACTAGCTGGAAAATATTGCTACTTAAAATTCAAGGAAAAGGTTTTCTAATCCATTAGTATGCATGTTGAGAAGGAAGGTTCTTAAGTGGTGAAACATTCTTTTCTTCTTGTTCTACTTTTATTTTTTTGATATCAGGGATCAAACTTTGGACCTTGTGCTTGCAAGGCAGGTGGCAGAACCACTCAGCTAAATCCCCGGCCTCTACTTTTATTTTTAATTACCACTTAATAATTGTACACATCTAAGGAGTACAATGTGATGTTTTGATACAGGTATATATTGTGCAATTATCATATCAGAGTAATTAGCATAGCTATTATTTTAAACATTTACCATCTTTTTGTGGTGAGAACATTCGAAATTTTTCTTCTAACTATGGGTCAAATTTTTAGTGAGCAGAAACATGTCCTTAGGTAAAAGCTGACATCAAACTCCAGAAAAGTGTTCCGCCTTTCACCTCTTATTTTTCTTTCAGAAAGTCAAACTCTTTCTTTAAGAACTTGCTTTCCAACCCTTAAGGGTCCTGTAACTTATCTGGCAGTTTGCTGTCCAAGAATAAATGGGCACATTTAGATTCATCATTGGGATCCTCTTCCCATACAGCAACTTCTGAGGTCAACATCTTCCATACTCTGGGAGCCCTGAGTCAAAAAATGTGGTTTTCTCTGTGTGTATTGGCCATGGCACTCCCTTCTGAAACCAGTAGCTATCAAAGGGCTTGCAAGTAGATCCTGAATCCTTTCACTCTTTCTTGGATATACCTTGAAATCTACATTTCTTCAATATTTCAGTTAGTTTGTGCATCAGTGCTAAGAAGCCAGATGTTGTTCACTCAGAAAATAATTTGCATAATATTGAAAGATAAAATTGTTTTCCTAAATATTTTTTTAAAATAGCATCTCTTTTTTCTCTTACTGTTTTATCTTTTTGTTTTCTCAGTTTCTGTGCATAGTATTATATTTCTAGATAAAAGTAGTCCCCCAGTTCAGTTGACATAGTCAGTACCTATTGTTATTTATTTGAATTGTTTTATATAATGGGCCTAATTATGGTACTCATTCCAAGTAACATGAGATCAAATATCACAAGATCCTTTCAGGGTCTCAAACAAGTTATTTCCATGTTGAGAATACATATTAAACATTGATTTGGTCCTTTAGTTCTTTGTGTATCAAAAATAACTCCTCCCTTTTCTCTTCTTGGCTCTCAAAATGTCTGCATAAAATAAATTTGAAAAGTGCTGGACACATGAAAATTAATCTTTCCTGTAAGTTCCACCATAGCTTTAATACGGTGATAGACATCTCTAAGTGTGGAGAGTATCATGGAATGCATCCTAAACTTTTCTTCTTTCCCTAGAATATGTTGGAGGACCAGAGTCCTGTGAAATAACATTCTGTAAAGCCATGCATTTGGGTCTATCGATATCCAGTGATGTGAATACGTTTTGCTAAAATGTGGTTTTCTATGTTGGCTATTAAATTGATTATTATTATTAATTTTCAAGGTGATATCATCTCAATACTTTTTAATAGTTTTTGTATAAGAAAGTAGATATTTTACTTTTTAGGGTTCAGTACTTACTGGCCTACCCACCTACAGAGGACCACAGAAAATAAGCAGCCCTACCCACCCTCCCACTGCCCTGAAAGCAATTAAGTGGCTCTTTTACTCTTTTACTCCTGGAGGAAGCAGATACTCCATCTATTAACATGTGAAAACTGTCTTAGTTACTTTTGTTGTTGCTGAAACAAAATACCTGACACCCAAAGTTAAAAGAGGAAAGGTTTATTTCAGCTCCCAGTTTATAGAGGTTCAACTCATAGTTGGCTGGCTGCAAGGCAGGGTGGCATAGCAGAGGGACATTGCAGAAGAGAAACAGTTGGTGGTGTGGCAGGGCAGGCAGAAGGCAGCAACCAACATGCAATGCCAGCAACAACAAGCAGAAGCCTGCCTTTTTATTTCATTCAGGCTACAAGCCTCCTGGGTGATGCCAGCAGCACATCCTTAAACCCAGGATCACACCCTTAACCCCAGTATCACATACCCTATATCTAGCCACCTTGGAAAAACCCCACCCATGACCACATGAAGCTTTGGGGACATCTTGATATAAGTCGTCACAAAAACAAATTAGCTAAAAGATACCATGAAAGGGAATACCTGGGTCAAATGGACCCTTTAGGTTTAGTTTTTTGAGGAATCTTCACACTGATTTCCACAGTGGTTTCACCAGCCTACACTCCCACCAACAGTGGAGAAGGGTTCGTTTTTCCTCACAGCCCCACCGTCATTTGTTATTGGTTGATTTCTTTTCTTTTTTGGTACTGGGGATGAAACTCAGGACCTTGCACTTGTGACACAAGCAGTGGGACCACTGAGCTAAATCCCGGCATGATTTCTTGATAATAGCCTTTCTTTCTGGAGTGAGATGGAATCTCAGTATTGTTTTAATTTGCATCTCTCTAATGACCAGTGACATTGAACATTTTTTAATATATTTATTTGCCAATTGTATTTCTTCATCTGAGAAGAATCTATTCCTTTCAGATGTCCATTTTTGGATTGGGTCTTTAAATTTGTTGGGGTTTGATTTTCTTGAGTTCTTTATATATTCTAGATATTAGTCTTTTATCAGAGGAACAGCTGGCAAAAATTTTTCCCAGTCTGTGGGCTGTCTCTTCACTCTGTTGGTGGTTTCTCTTGCTGTGCAACTCTTTAATAAGATGAAATCCCATTTTTTGATTCTTTTTATTATTTCCTGTATTATCAGGGTTTTATTCAGAAAGTCTGCCTACATCTATGTCTTCAAGACTTCTTCTATTTTATCTTCCAATAGATTTAGTGTTTCTGTTTTAATATTTAGATTTTGATCCATTTAAATTTTGTTTTTGTGCGTGGTGAGAGATGGGGTTTAGGTTTAATCTTCAGCATGTGGAAAGCCAGTTTTTCCAGCATCATTTATTAAAGAGGCTATGTTTCTTGAGGTGAAGGTGTTTGGCCCCTTTGTCAATGATAAAGTGACTGAGTGTGTTTGGAGTTGTTTCTGCATCTTCCAATCTGTTCCATTGATCCTCTGGTCTGTTTTTATTTTTTTCCAGTACCATGCTGTTTTTGTCACAGTAGCTTTGTAGTATAATTTCAAGTCAGGGATTGTGATACCCCCTGCCTTGCCTTCATTGCCAAGAATTGCTTTTGCTATTCAAGGTTTCTTCTGGCTCCAAATAAATTTTAGGATTATTTTCTCTAATTCTGTGAGGTATGCTCTTGGTATTTTGATTGAGGTTGCATTAAATCTGTATAATAGTTTTACAAGTATGGTCATTTTCACTAAATTGGTTCTTTTATACTGAAGAACAAGGGAATATCTTTCCTTTTCTGATATCCTCTTCAATTTCCTTTTTCAGAGTACTGAAGATTTCAGTGTAAAGGCCTTTTACTTCCTTCATCAGATTGATTCCTAAGTATTTTTTTGATGCTATTGTGTAAGGTGAGTTTTCCCTAATTTTTCTCTCAGTGAGTTTGTTATTTGTGTGAGGCTATTGATTTTGAGTGTTGGACTTTTTTCCAGCTATTCTGCTGAAATTGGCTATTAAATTTAGAAGTCTTTTGGTGGAGTTTTTGGGGTCTTCTATGTAGAGTATCACATCATCTGCAAATAATGATAATTTAACTTCTTCCTTTTCTATCCTTATTCCTTTTATTTCTTTCTCTTGTCTAAATGCTCTGGCTAATATTTCCAGAACTATATTGAATAGGAGTGCTGACAGTGGACATTCTTATCTTGTTCTTGATTTTAGAATGAAAGTTTTCAATTTTTGACCATTTAGTATGATATTCGTTGTTGGTTTGTCATAGATGGCTTTTATTAGCTTGAGATAAAGCTATTCCCCTTCTTGGTATCTTCCTGAAAGAATTAAAAGCATCATACCACAGTGATACATGCACACCCATGTTTAATACCAGCACAATTTATAATAGCTAAATCTTGGAAACAGCCCAAATGCCCATAAACAGATGAATGTATAAAGAAGAAGTGGCATTTTTATACAGTTATTATTTGTACAACTTTTATACAATTTTTATACAAGGGTATTTTTATATAATGCCATAAGGAAGGATAAACTTGAGGCACTTATAGGTAAATAGATTCACCTTGAGACTATACTCTTAAGTGAAATAAATCAGACACACATGTTTAAATATAACATTGTTTCTCTGGTGTGAGAAACTGAAAGTGTAAATAAGGACCAAATGTATAATAAATACTGGGAAATGGGAAGAAAATGTTCAAATGGGAAGAGGAACAAGGGAGGGGAGAGGGAGAAAAGAAGGAAGGGAAAGAAACAAGAGAAGGAGAAAATATAAACAAAGCTTTTGTAAATAAGGAGGGGAAGAGGGATTGAAGAAAGAGGAGGGGTATGGGGAAGAAAGGAAGAATCAAGGTATATTATGCATAGGTTCAAATTCCCTAGATGAATGTGACCATTATGCATATCTAAAGTATATCAATAAAATTAACAAAGAAAGAGTGAGACAAAGCAAACAAACCAACAAAAAAACAAATCAACTGAGCAGACTTTCCTAAGTAGCTTATCCTGCTGAGGTCTTTTGGAAGCGACCAGGTGGCTCTGTCAACCCTTCTCTGGCTCCAAGAAGCAGTTGAATAGACTTTTCTTATACTTCTGGTTCACTGAGTTCTTGAAAAGCAAATGTTCAGCCCCCCAGTCCATATTCAACTCTGGGCAGCAGGCTGGCAGGCATCCCTGAACAAGTTGGCCTCAGAGGCCCCTTGAAGCCATCCAGAGAGCACTTGGACCTTGGCAGTTGCCCTATCTTGGCCTACTGGTTTGGCTCAGTTGCTGTGCAGTCTTCAGACACTGACATGCACCTAACTCCACTACTGGGCACAATGAATTATACCCACATGGGCCTGTAGGACTGGTTATACCCTCACATAATGCTCCAAAAATGATGAGTGTTTCACAATTGCATCTGGGTGCACTACACCCAGAGATATCAGAAAACAATCCTCTTTATAGAAGCTGAATCTCAGTGGGGTAATCTCCCAAAACCAGGTCAGGGACCTTCATTGAATTGCCAAAGTTTATTGCAACCAATGAAACCTCATGTACACTACATTAAAGCACCCACCTGGAACCAAAGGCAATACAGAATATCAAACCAATACCCTAGGGAGTCCTTTACTGTGTTAACCACTCTATAGAACTGTAGAGAAAACGGACCCATTAGATGTACTAATATCAAAGTACAGACATAAGAACTATGAAAAAACAAGGTAACATGATGCTTCCAAAGGAACATAAAAACTTTCTAACAATAGATACCAAAGAAAAGAAAATTGATGGATTGCTTAACAAAGAATTCAAAAAATAATTTTAAGGAAACTTAATGATTTAGAAGAGAATAGTGACAGAAAGTTTAGCAAAATAAGGAAGACAATTCATGACATGAAAGAGAATTTAAGCAAAACCATATCATTAAAAAACAATCAGAAGTCTTGGTACTGACATAAAAATAGACACATAGACCAATGGAACAGACAGGAAGAGTTCAGAAATAAATCCACATATTTACAGCCAGCTGCTTTTTGAAAAAGGCATAAAAAACATATAAAATATAAAGGACAATCCCTTTAGTAACTGGTGCTGGGAGGACAGGATATACACCTAAAGAAGAGTGAAACAAAAACCCTTCTTCCTCTTAGCACCTATAAAATTAACCTCAAAAACGGATCAAAGACTTGAATGTTGAAACCAAAGCAATGAATCTATGAGAAGAAAATATATGGGAAAAATCACTATGACATTGGTCTGCATAATGATTTTTTTTTTTTTTGGTACTGGGGATCAAACTCTGGTCCTTGGGCTTGTGCAGCAGGTGGTGAAACCACCGAGCTAAATCCCCAGCCCTGCATAATGATTTTAAAAATATGATTGAAAAAGCACAGGTAAGAAAAAGAAAAGTAAACAAATAGGATTACACGAAACTAAAAAGCTTCTCCCCAGCAAGGAAAAAAATACACAGAGCAAAGAGACAACCTATAAAGTGGGAGAAAATATTTGCAAACTATTCATCAGATGAAGGATTAAATAAAGAACATATAAGTAACTAAATAACTCAACAGAAAAACCAGATCATCTGATTAAAAATTGAGCAAATGACCTGAAGAGTTCATTCTTAGCAAGGATATACAGATTGCTAACACTTTTAAGAGAATGCTCAGGGCCAGGGATTTAGCTCAGTGGTTCTGCTGCCTGCCTCGAAAGTGCAAGGTCCTGAGTTCAATCCCCGGTATCAAAAAAAAAAAAAGAAAATGCTCAATGACACTAGTTATCAGGGGGCTATGAATCCAAACCATACAGTTATCATCTTCACTTAGAATGGCCATTACATAAAAAAGAACAAATAAAAAATACTGGATGCAGAGAAAAGGGAACTATCTGACATTATTGTGGATAACGTAAATTAGCACAACTATTATGGAAAACACCATGGGGGTTATTAAAAAAATTTAGAGGTAGATCTACTGCACCAGTCAGTATTTGCAAGAGAACAGATTTAATGCAGGACACAGAAATTTACCAGAGTAGTGTACAATATTTTCCCACAGAGTCACATGTAGAAGAGTGCAAGAGATCTGTTGACAAGCTAGAGAGCCCACAGCAACGTCCCTTTAGAGTGCAGCCGAAGTCCTAGAGCCCACAGCATTGCCCTGCGCAAGTCGGTATCAGAAGGCCAAGGAATCCATGAAGGAAGACTGAATGGTGTGTGCTAGAAAGCCCAAAGGCTGGAGCAGGAGGCTAGAGAGTCTGCCTTGGCAGGCTGAAAAACTGGTGCTGGAAACCAAAGAATCTGTGGCTGAGAAGACAATGCTCAAGGCAAAGGCGAAGACCACAGAGCCTAGCCAAGGTGTCTGTGGCCAAGTTGGAGACAAAGCTCAGGTGAAGGCAAAGTCCAGAGCTCCTCCTGAAAGAACAGCTGAAGTTCCTCAGAGGGGAATCAGCACGAAATCCTTCCCTCTTTATCTCCTTTTATGCCATTCCAACAACAATCCTTGCTAAGTGAGTCTTCCATGCCCAGAGCCACACTAACTCAATTCAGCTGGGTGTTCCCACTCAAATTGACCATGAATTAATTACCACATTTACTATATGATCCAGTAATCCTACTGCTGGGTATATATCCAAAGAAACTGAAAGTACTATGTGGCAGGGACATCTGCACTTGCATATTTATTGCAACATTATTCCTAATAGCTAAAATATGAAACCTAAGTGACCAAAGTGTTTCTTGATGGATAAATTTAGAGAAAATTATATTTATCCATTCCAGCATAAAAAAGAAGTCTGTCATTGCATCAATGGAACCGGAGGACTTCATGTAAAATGAAATAAGTCAGGCATCCAAAGCAAAGTACACTATTTTCTCACTTCTCTGCAGAAGTTACTGAGTTAGTCTGAAGGAAGTAGATTGGAGGAGAATGGTTATGAGAGCCTAGGAATGGTGTGGCAGAAGAAGGGGCAAGAGAGGATGTTAATGCCTATTAGGGTGCAGTTAAATAAGAGGAGTAGCTTCTAATGTTCAATAGCGGAGCAGGGTAACTATAGCTGACAATAATTAATTTAATATTTCAAAAAAGCTGCTAAGATTTTGAATGCTCCTGCAACAAAAAAAAGACATATGTACATCTGAGGTGATAGAAATAGAATTATCTTATCTGATCATTACACATCATATTTAAATGTATTAAAATGTCAGAGTATAGCCCATACGTATGTACAATTGCTGTTTGTCAATGAAAAATATATAAATATACTTTTATTTCGTTTAAAGAAAATTTGCATCATTGAATTTGCATGATTTACATTTACTGTCATGATTGTCCCATGATTGTTCCATGCTGACTAGAAATTTCTTATCTTCGTTAGACTCTCATTTAGTTCTTTATGTTCTACGAACAGATAGGAAAAGAATATAATTGCTAAATATTCAAAAGAGGCAATACTAAGCAATGGCATGTGTCTTCCTGCACAAATATTCTTTGCAAAATGTAATTTCAATGGGAGATCTTCGCCATACTCTTCTCAGAAACTGGAGTTGAATCTCTGCTACAATTTGTTTCTCCGTAGTCCTTTAGAAATAAATACATAATACTGCAGTGTTATGGCTAGTTTTTTAAAGAAAAATTGTGCATAAATTTTACATGTTGGTCATGATCTATCATCTAGCTTCTATCTTCTCTCTTCTGCTATGTAAGAAATTTAAAAAGACACATTGAGTATATTAAACCCTTGTCACATATGATGTAAAAATTCATCCTACTTTGTGTTTTGCCTTTTTAAGTATGATTATTTTTTAATATATAGAAATTAACACTTTTTATGTCAATACATTCAACTTTACTTTTATGATTTTTAATTGATTTTGTATTTTTAAAAGACTTTATAATTACCTCATTTTCTTTTGAAATATTTTAGAATTTTTATTGGTACATGTTTGCAGTACAAAATGATTACATTCCTCAGGGGGAGTTGGTACAGGTACTTAATATATTTTGATTCTTCCTTTCATTCTCTTCCCTTCCCCTTTAAGTTTTCTAAATTCTAATTTTTTTTATTTGCCTTCAAATTGATTCATAATTTACTAGTGTTCCTGGTACAAAGTGATTTTTTCCCCCAGTCAAAATGTGTACCCGTTGTCTCTGTATCATTTATCTAGCAACACCTTGTTTTTCTTGCTAATCAATGATTCCACATTTGTCATATTTAAATTCATAAAGTAGTATATTTTTGTGCTTTGAGTCTTATAAAATTCCATAGTGTAACAATCCCTTATATGTCTTCTCTTAAACTTTGATTAGTATTATTAAAGTATGAGAATCCTAATTTTTAAAATAATTAAAATTTTAATCTAGTTAAAACATTCAAATTAAGAGATTAAATAATATACAACGGCTTTTAATACAAAAAGAAAATCCTATTCTTTCTTCATTCTTAGTCTTGTCCCTCCAAAAGCAATCACATGAAATTATTTTAGTTGGTTTTCTGAGTAGTTAGTACTATATCCTTAGCTGATATTGCTGTTATTAACTTTTCAAATGTAATGTTCTCTACTGACTCCTTACTAAGGTAACTAGCATTTCTTACACAGCCCCATCAACCTGTTCCACCTATTTTGTTATCCAGCTATTATTTGGGTAATAATCAACTGTTTATATATTAAAACCACACACATATTTTTAAAGGTTGAGTAGTAAGCTATAGTTATTTTGCTTTTCTTAAATAATTTTTATTTGTCCTTATTTTCTAATACTTTATTTTTTCTTATACTTTTTCTTTCATTTTTCTTTTTAAAACTCTTTTTATCAGAAATCTCACTAGGTTCCAGTGACCATACCCTTTCTATCCTGTACCTTTCTGCTCAAATTAAACTGGTTTTACTTCTACTTGTGAGTTGTCCCCTTAGAATTCCCTTTCATTACTCTTCCATGTTAGATCTACAATTGGATTGATTTCATGTCTTCCTTTCTTTGGTTAAACCTTTTGTTTTGTTGGCACAATAATCAGATTAATCCCTAAGTAAATTTTATAAACTTTTGAGGGCATGCATCTAAAATCATCTTATATACTCACACTTGGATGACAGAGATAGAATGCACATAGAATTAAAGATTTAAAATATTTTTCTATCACAATGTGGACAATTTTCCTTTTCTGCATGATAGATAACTATAACATTAGATACAGTTCCTTTTTTATTCATCATTCTTTTTTTTTTTTTTTTTGGTATTGGGGATCAAACTTGGGACCTTGCGCTTGCGAGGCAGGTGCTGGAAACACTGAGCTAAATCCCTGGCCCCTTATTCGCCATTCTTAACACTTACTGGGTCATTTTAATCACAGTATCTTGAAACAGTCTTTTGTGTTATTTATCTTAGAATTTACTCTTTCCTTTTTCTAGAAAGTTCTTTTACTTCTTTGATAAGTTGCATCACATCATTACCTGTTTCTAAAATTTTATTAGTCATATGCTGGATCTCTCTGAAACATCCTTACATCTTCTCACCATTTCCTTTACATTTCTAATGCTTTTCTATTTTAAATACATGAGAAAAATCCTCTGATTTTGTCTTTGAATTTTTTTTGCATTTTTGGCTGTCATTTATTTTCAAGACTTTTTTCTTACCTCTTCACTATTTCTTTTTCATAATAACCTTCTCTTATTTTATATGTGACACTTCTTTAAAACTTTCTGTGATATTACTGTAGCCTGTGTGGGCTGCCATAATAGAATACCTTGGACAGGGTGGCTTATAAAAATATAAACTTATTTCTCATTCTTCTGAAGGCTAGGTAGTCTAAGATCAAGCCACCAGTAGATTTAGTAGCTGGTGAGGGCCACTTCTTCACAACAGGTGGTCTTTTCTCACTGTTTCCTTGCATGGTTCAGGGCAACTGAGTTCTCTGGAGTTCATTTTATAAGGGCAATGATTCTACTCATGAAGTCTCTCTGCCTTTGTGACACAACCACCTCCCAATGACCCTGACTCCTAGTACCAGCATGTGAGGGATTAGGATTTCAACATGTGAATTTTGGGGAGACACGAACACTGACCTGACATTCTAAACTCATGTCTTTCTCACATGCAAAATAAGTTCATTATATCCCAACATCCCCCAAAGTCTTAATTCATCTCAGCGTTAACTCTAAAGTCTAAAATCCAACATATTATCTAAATATCTTTTAATCGGATAGGAATGAGAATCAAGATACAATTCATACTGAGGCACATTGTTGTTCAGTTGTAAACAAGTTATGGTTCCAAAATATAATGGTGAGAAAATAGGATAGACAGCCCCAATCCAGTTGGAGGAGTAGGCAAAAAGAAAAAGAGGTGAAGGATCCCAGGTGAGTCAAAGCTACAAGGTAAACTGCATGACATCATAGAACTTGAGAATAAACCCTTGGCTTGGTGCTCTGCTCTCTGGGTTTACTGGGGCAGGGCTTCCCCCTTCCAGAACCTCTTGTCTAGAGGGCCTGCTCTGAATCTCTACATGGAAGTGTATTCCCTAGGATTCTGGTCATTAGTCCAGTGCTCGTGGATTTGGGTGACCTCACCCCAATGACTCTGGGTGGTTCTTCTCCCATGGCTTTGGCCAGAGACTTTGTAGTCTGTTGAAAACAAGGCAGGGATCTCTCTTTGAGCATTAGGAAGCAGCCCTGAAGATTCTGAGTCACCTTTGGGATTACTCCTATTTCTTTGAAACAAAGCACACATTCTCAACTGAATAACTCTATCGTCATGTGTGGTAAAGTAGAAGTAGGCTGAGAGGCTTCCTTAGTTACTTTCCACCTCCTTTCCCTTCATTTAAACTGACATCTAGTTGGGGTGGCTGATTAAATCCATGGTCCATCCCCACACTAATCTTCCTATTAAAGAGACAGCCACATCCTTAGGGATGTTTCCCAAACATGCTTTCTCATTTTTGCAATATGGATAAGCTGAGAATTTTTTCAAATATTTAAGGTGTGCTTTCTTTTGGGATAACAACTGCATTTTTATATCATTTTTTTCATATTCTGCTTTGGTAAGAGGGCCAAGCTTTACCTTCAACATTTTGAAATTGGATCAGCTAAATACCCAGTTTCATTTTTTAAACAGGGAAACAGTGGATGACTTGGAGGAGATGAACTGCAAGTCCTCTACACATGAGTGGTTGGGCTTAGGTTTTGTTTTCTTAAGGCTTAGGTATCATCCCCCTGAAAAGAGGTACACAACAATCAGTTCCAGTAAAACATGGTGTGTATTAGAAAATGTTGAGGATTACCAGGGTCCTGTGGGAAAATGAGAAGACTTTCCAGAGTGATGCTGGCCCATAAGGGGAGGGGGTTGTTATAGGCAGAGGGAACTCGGCAGACAGGACAGGCAACCAGGGAAAAGTGAGGCCTAGGGCCAGTTGGCATGACCCAGGGAAGGACAAGATATGATGAAGCCTGGGACTGAGGGCTAACAAAAAGCCGGGCCCCAGGATGGGGACATGATGGCCAAGGCCAGGGCTCTGCTGGCCTGATAAACAAGGGTCCCATGTTAAACTAGTGGGATCCTCCTGTCCAGGAATGTGATAAGAACAATGTGATAGCCAGTACTACCAAGGCTCTCTTCATCGTGCCTTTGTGCTTGTGCTGATAATTTTAGAAAAGTTATTATTAATGGTGCTTGCAAAAGTATACTTGCTACGTACCCTGAGTTCTAATAGGCTCCCTTCTAGGCAAACTTATCTGCTTGTAACTGTATAGATTGACCCCAAGTTGGGCCAGAGTGGTCTGAGACGTAGTCATTTTTGGTATTAAAACCCCTAGACAAAGAGTCTCCATGGCAACCCATTTGGGTCCTCTCCTGGTATTGGGAGCTTTCTGCTTTTGCTCTACAAGAAATGCTTTTGCTCATTTTTCTCTTGAATCTCTGCCTTATAATTCTTTCTGGGTTGAGAGAAGATCCCAACAGGTAGACGGTAATGCTTTTCACAACTTTTACTTTCTACACATTAGAACATGAACAAAATACAGTCAAATTATTTGCCACTGGAGGACAAGGGTCACCTTTTCTACATAGTCCAATGAGATGTGCTTGTTTTCATCCAAGACCTCATCCAAATGGTGTTAACCACCCATATTTCTAGCAGCATTCCGTTCAGGATTACTTAGGTAGTTCCAAAGAAGATAGAGGTTTTCTTACAGCTCTCTTCTCATTTTTCTGAACCCTCACCAGAATTGCCATTCCTTTACAGCAATGAAGGATTTTTCTAGATTGCACCTCGACACTCCTCTATCCCTTATCCATTATTGAGTTCCAAGGCTGCTTCTACAGTCTGAGATATGTTAGTACCAAAGCAACAATTTATATGTGAATCAGGATTTCCAGAGAAGCAGACTAGTAGGGAGAGATTTACATGAGTTTGTTCATGCAAATATGGGAGCTAAGAAGGATTGCAATCTCCTGTCCACATGCTGGATGTCCAGGAAAGCTGGTGGCATAGTCCTAACTCAAACCTGAAGGCCTGAGAACAAGGGTGTGAGTTCCATCTGAGTCTGGTGGCCCAAGAACAGAGAGCCAGTGGTCCAAGTCCTGATCTGAGTCAAAAGGCAGGACCAGGTGCACCAATATCTGAGGATAGGAGATCACACTTGTCTTAGCTGAAACAGGGCAATTTTCCCTTACTCCACCTTTTGTTCTATGCAGGCCCTGAATGGATAGGATGATGTTCACTTTCATGGGTGAGGGTGGTCACCCTAACTCAGCCTACTGATTCAAATGCAAGCTCCCTCATAGATATATCCAGAAATATTTAACCACTATCTAGGCATTCCTTAGCCTAACCAAAGTGACATATGAAATTAACTATCCCAGAAATCACTATAATTTTAAAAGTTCTGATGTATTCTCTGGATTATTTTGCTCCTCCCTTACCCCAACTGGTGTTATTTATTTATTTATTTATTTAATGAATTCTTTTGCTTTCAATTTGCAGGTTTTTTTCTTAAAGTGATTATTTCATCCAGTAGAATACTGACTGGGAGCTCTGTGAAGAAGGGCAAGACTTGTTTACATGCAAGTTTTATTTAGGAATACATGAAGTAGTTTCCTAAATTGTTAGAACACAGAAGATGTATTTTTACTGGAGTCATTCTATTTCCTTGGAAAAGATCTTTCCAATTCCTTTTTCTTGGGGAGATGAGGCTTGGAGTGTGCTCAGTTGTTACATACTATTTTTAAAATATCGTCTCTGTTTTCAGTTTCATATCTTACAACTTCACAAACTGAACATAGCCACATAAGTATGTCAACTAAGAGCATGATCAGCCCAGGTGTATAAAGGTGCTTTCCATGCCCTTGTTAGTCTTTTACCTATTTCGTTTTGTAGGGATATTCTTAATTTATCATCAATTATTGGAATTTCATTTTCCTGTGTAAAAACTTTTTGTGTGTGTTTGTGTGTGTGCGTGTGTGCATTTGCCTGTCTTTAAACAGAATAATTTTCCAAATGAATAGATGTGAATGTTGAGAAAAAATGGCCTTTCAGTGCATGAGGCAAGACAAATCAAGCTCTGGTAATTTCCTTGCTCTATAAGCCTGGTTTGTAGCTCCTGACATGATGAGCTGTGCCTTCTCTTCTTACTTTTATGGTTTTATTCTCCCTGTCTCTTCCATCTTGGATTCCCTCTGTGGGGTACTTATGGACCTGGCCCTTTAACTGCAGTCAGAGTATTTACTGTTCTTCCACGCGTGATAGTTTTGAGTTTGGCAGCTTTATCTCCAATGGCAATGGCCTTGGCTCAATAAATTATGATTCCAGAAAAAGCAATAGAAGTAATGTCACTGGTAGTCAAGCGGCTTAGCTCTGGTTGCAGATTTGACTCTGGTGCGTCAGAACTGATGACCAAAGTTTCAGCTGGATTTGAGTCAATGCATCTACTGAACACCATATTTTGGATTCCAGGGATTATAGATTTAGAAGATTTATACTATCATTTTATATTTTCCTAGGCTTCCAAAATAATTTCTTATCTGATGACAAATTATCTTTTTTTTCTCTCCAATACAACAGTCGCCATCTGTGGCTGTCAAAATTCCAGATTTTATTTGCTCGACTGAGTTGTATTTATTTTGACAAGTGAGTGCACTTTTCTGCAAGGAAATTCTAAGCATGCCACCTTCTTCATTTCTGTCATACTTAGATAAGTACATGACTTCATCAAACTCAGGAAAATTATTTATTAGTGGTTTCACTTTGCATATTTGGTGTTTGTTTTTTTTTAATAATGTAGGGTCTGTTTTGACTAACAAAGACTAAAATATATGATAGAATCCCTCACTAAAATTTTGAAGGAGGGATTTCTAATTTTGACCATAATCATTTGCTCAGGCTTCCTGTGACATTTGAAAAAGTTTCAGTGAGTTTGTAAGGTCTAGACTTAGCTGGGCAGGGATCAGATTGCACAGTATCTGATCCTGTCCCAAATTGTCATGGAAGAATAGGAACTAGGATTTCTGCTGGAGGCATACATAAGAAAAAATGAGCCTTGTCATATGGACCAGAGTAGTAGTTAGACTTGGGTTTTGTTACTGGATGCGGAGGTTGATGTTTCCAAAACAGGTACTTCCTATCAATATTTTCCCTGTTAATCAACAGGTTATCTGAGTTCCATTTCAAGATCAACTAGATATTTTGATGTAGAAAGTTCATATTCTGTGCCTGTCAGAATATTATTGACAAACTTTCTGATTAGTGGGCCAGAGTGTGAGAGGTCCCCCTTATTCCTTTAGGTTAGGTCACTGTACCCTTTAAACCTTGGTGATACCGACTTCACTTCAAATGGAGATCATTTAGAACCAACATTACAATCAATATTTATCACTATTTTCAAATTCCTTTGCATTTGTTTAGGTTTGCAATCCTCACTCCAGTTTTATCACTTAATTGGACAGAGCTAATTCGTTTTGAGCGAAACCCTGTAGAATTTTTTTCCCACCTATTTCCTTTTTAGTCAAATCACAACTGATAAATCATAAGATGCTATATGAATTGGGTTTCACACATCTGTTTAGACTTTGCCTCTATGATTCCAAAACTCAAGTCTAGGTTAAAAAGAGCCTGTCAGGAAGTTCACTTCTGTGTTTCAAGGCACCTGTGAATTTGGTTTCAAAAGGCCACCATCCTCTCTTGCATCATATTCTTCCTACTGAAATTTTGGGAGACTGATAATACTCATGCGGGTTTTAAAAATATCAATTGCTTAACTAATCATTTTAGAACTAGGCATGTTTAGATATGTTTTGTGGTGTGTGTGTGTGTGTGTGTGTAGTAAAGATAAAGGGACTGAAAATAAGAGAAGTTTTGGTTAGGTGACCAGAAGTTACCAACTGGCAGACAGTAAGCCAAGTGTAGCTAGTATGCATGTTTCTTGGTCTGAACATTTACTTTAAATCTTGATTTTTGGAAAAATTTAGATAAAGTGTGTATGCTGTTTCCCCTAATCCCCCCAAATCTTGATTGCCTTCCATCTATTGTGACTCATATATTTATATTCATGTGTAACCTTATAGGTATTTGAGTTTCTCATAATTGCTTCAGACGTTTTATTGCAATCAGCAAGCATTTTTAATTTCAAAATTGTTGAAGCCAGAATTTCAGAATTCAGCGCCTTTTATTTCTATGTCATGCCCTGTGTTGTGGTTCATTCATCTCCACAGGAAATAGGATCTAACAGTTATTATTTTTAAACTTCTTTTTAAACCCTACAATTTGTGAATATTTCTCAAGCATGTTTTTCATATTATACACTTATTTTTGTGTTAATTCTGCTCTTCATTCCATGTGATAAATATTAATTCTACTAATTTTGCAATATTTTACATTATTTGGGAAGGTTTCATCAAACTTGCATTTCAGAAAAGCTTCTGATTCATCTTACTTTGTCTTTTCAGCTTATTTTCATTTTCTATTTCTTATAATTTTCATGTAACTGAGGTCACAACATGCACAGTCTGTAAAATTTCCTTCCTTTTTATAATAAATTATTTTAAAACACTGTTTTCTCTTCTGAGGTATAATGTATTCTTTTCATTTTTTTGTGAAGTCTTTTCATAGGAAGCAAAAATTATCTCATCCTGTAAGATTTCAGTGAATTTTCTAAGACCAGCTGTATTTTACTCATCTATTTATAATAAATTTACAGTAAACTTTTCTTCCTTAGTTTAGGCTATAGCTATCTGATATAATTTACCATAATCCAAATTTTATTTATTTAAAAAACAAAAATTTTTGTTGGACATTTTTCTTTCTGAATTTGGTAGATATTTCCTTCTTGCTTTTTTGAGTTTAGTGGATGTTTTTGCTTCCCAAGTAAACTTGCCTACTTAGAACATGCAAACATTAATTTGCATATGGTGATATATTCTCATTATTTGGGAAAAACTTATGCAGGCTTTGGAAGCAAATAATTAATCATATCTTTTTCCTTACCATATTATTTAGAGCTAATTTCAGAAGATAAACAGATTTCTAGCAGATGGTGCCTGAAACAAAAATATTTCAATTTGTTATCTGTAAATCCTATTTAAAGATGCAGCTCACCCAAAACTGGATTTTGGCTTTTCTGTTGTAACTCCCAAATAATGGTATGGCATGGTCACAGGTAAGCACTGGGAAACTACAAGTTGTTGCATCAGAAGAAGGAGGAGGATCACATGACAAAGGAGAGGAATATCTATATTTATATCTGTCTATATATGTTATATTCTGAGAATTATATTCTTTGTTATATTCTAAGAATGAGCTCAGAAGGAATTAAGCAGAACCCTCATAGAGTTTTCTCTGTGTCTCATCAATGCATTAATCAAGGGAAATGAACAAGGAAGGGTTAATCCTATTCCTATCCCTCCCCCAGAAGTTAATGGTGGATTGTTTTTAAAGAGACAGGAAGATTAGGGGATAATTATTTTCTCTGAAGCACAATGGGTCATTTATTTTTAACATCAACTAAGAAGATACCTGAGCACTGAGTCTGCCGAGGTCCTCTGCTTGCATCTGAGGAAAGGGCTCTTAGTGGGCTGTGCATGCATGTGTGTGTGTCTCTGCCTCTGTGTGTGTGTGTGTGTGTGTGTGTGTGTGCACACGTGTGCACCTGTGCCTGTGTAGGAAATGTACAAATTTTTCATATGTTGTGTTTGTAAGAAGACAGTTTCTCTATGTCATTTTTTTACTTGTTCCAGAGCATAATTTCATTGTTAAGCTGTAGAGCTACATTAGTGAAATAAAGCAAACAATGGCCATGAAAATTGTTGTCTACTTTCAGCTGTTTGTATCTTTTTTGCTTTACCCTGAGCTGCAAAAGAAACAAAAAGTGTTAGAATCATAAAATCTGAGTTTGTGGGACCTCACAAGTGATGGAGTATAACTTTTTCTTTCTGATTCCATTTAACATTGAAATCTTTTTCAATGACATTAGGGTAGTTTTCTGTTCTTTTCAAATCACTCACCATTCCCAGAAAACAGAGTTCTATTTGCCGGTAGCTGCCTGCAATTATGACTAATTCTATTGCCTGGGAGTAATTATAATGGCTATTCAAATATTTGAAAGTAACTTATTTCATGCTTATTTTTAAAAGCTGAGCTCAATAGCCCGCATTCCTTTAACCTTTCTGCACATAAATGTGCTTTGAAGTATTCTATCCTTTTGTAACACATTAATGTTCATTAATTTTATTCTTAAGATATAATTCTAGGATCTTGCCATTGGGCTATAATCATTGTCCGGCAAGATTATATCATCATTTTATACATTATGATTCTATTAAAAAATCTAAAAGAGATAAATAATAAAATCCTCAGAGGCCATTTTTATTCTTATTCTTTCCACATTGTGAAAACAATTATCAAAGCTTATTCAATTCAATAAAATTTATTTTTATTTTATTTTGTCTCATTTGCATTATAAATATTAAAATTTTATCTTTTGATCCAACTTCCATTTTTTATGATTTTTTTTTTCTGTTTAAAATGTTTAAAAACCTTAGCTCTGGATAACTCATATCTAAATTAATATGATAAAAATTATCAGAAAGTAACTGTTTATGTTATACGATGTCTCATTTTCTAAAATACTGATATAAAATTTAAAGCATTTGTATCATTATTGGTGAAGTACATAAAAATGGAATTTTATTCACCAGACTACAGAACTTAGTCATTGGAGTACTTGGATTAATTACTAGTAGTTGTCAGCAATGAATTGTCCATTATTATTATTATTATTATTATTTTTGGTATGGGGATTGAACTCGGGTCCTTGTGCTTGTGCAGCAGGAGGTGAAACCACTGAGCTAAATTCTCAGCTGTGCTTTACTATTGATGAGACAAATTTCATCCCTACCATCTCATTTGACTTCCAAATAGTCCTTTTAGAATAATAATTATTTTTCACATTAGGAACATACAAACATTGGATAGAAGCTAGGAGGACTTTGACCTCAGGCAGGTCAACTGAAGCCAGGTCCTGAACTTTCCCTTCTACTCCTGTGACCAGTTAGGACAATGGATTTGAATTCAGTCAGTTATTAATGCCCTCAGTGCATGTCCATGCTGTTGGCTGCTGGTCATGGAGTCTTGGACCTTGCTGGACTATAGTGGATTCTGATGACCTTGGGTCACAGGTCATAGACTGGTGCTTCTCAGATTAATATGGCTTCACCATGTGTTCTCGGCAATAGTATTTTCAAAATGTCTGAGCCTCAAAGATCAATTTTTAGCTAATTGTAACTGTTAGAACATTAGCTGCATGCACAGTTCTTAAGAATTGTGTTTATCATCTTTA
>NW_004624745.1:19301141-19325543 GCF_000247695.1 Heterocephalus glaber | reverse complement strand
CCAAAGCGGTAGGGGTGGTGGGAGGGGCAGGGGAAAGGAAAGAAGGGAAAGGAAAAATGATGAGAAATGGAAAAAATGGAAATAAAATCTTTGTAAATAGGGAAGGGTGGAGGGCGTGAAGGGAGGGCTAGGAATGGGGAAAAAATAAGACCCAAGATGCATTATGTAAAGGTACAGTTCCCAGTGAGAAATGTAATTGTGTTGTATACCTACAATGTATGAATAAAAGAATTTAATTAAACAAAAAAAGTTTTCTGTGGGGGATTCACAATGCCTTAATATATTTATGGCAGACAAGATACAGATTTTGTGTAACAATGGAAATATCTCACTGACTTAAACTTCTATTAATCTCAGTTAGGATTCTGATTATAGACAGAAAATGTTATTTATTTTTTTATTTCTCAGATAGTCAAAAGTCATGCTTTTTGCTAATGAAAAGTGTAGTCCATATGAATGTAAATAGGCTTTGTCCAGGGTCTATTCTGCTTTTCAAAGATCACAATGTTAGATAGAACAGGGCTGCAAATGTTCATTCATTCCTACACTTAAATAACTGCCATTTAATAATACCTGATGAATTTTTTTTTAAGAAGGAATATTATAAAGACAATGAAATTAATAGCAGAGAATAAACGAATGAAAACTATACAAATTTTGCTAAAATCTAGCTTTTGTAGGAACTGCATGTGTACTCAAAGCAAAAATTGACACATAAAATATAAATATCATGTGATTCTGGGATTACTTGTGATATATTATAACTGGACTCTCTTGAGTTAGCTCTCTTCCTACAAAGCACTAACCTTAATGCCAGTCTTGAAAGTGGTCACACTTAAAACCATCACAAATTTCAATGTCAAGGGCTTGGATGGAGAAAAGGGAAGGTTGTGATGGTTAAGGTGGATTGTCAACCTGATTGGCTTGGGAGCCACTCAAGAGGTTGGTACCGTACATTGCTGGGTATGTCTGCATGGGTCATGGAAGCATGACCTTGAAGTCTATATCCGATCTCTTGCCCTTCATCTCTAGTCTTGTTCCCCTGCTGTGCCTCCCAGCCAGCTTGAGGTGAGCAACTCTCCTCTGCCAAGCCCTTCTGCCATGATCTTCCTCCCTTCCTTGGAGTCATCTAAACATGGATTGACTTCCCTGGAACTGTGAGCCAAATTAAACCTCTTCTCTAAGTTGTGAGTGTCAGGTATTGGGTCCCAGTGAGAGGAAAGCTGACTAACACAACGAGATTATATAACAAATCTTGGAACTAATATTCTTAAAATTTCTTCGTCTCTCTTTCTTACTGTAAATTTCTACTCTCTATGGGATTGCCGCTTTGTTTCTTCTATTGCCACATTTTCATCTCTTTGTTACCTATTCTGCATCCCTTTCTCCATCATGATTGATCCAGCTTTGCTCCTTTCCTTGTGTAACACATCCTGTTATCGCTGTTCTTAGGTAAATTAATTTATAATTCAGTTTTCTAAAGTTCATCCATATGTACCACACAATTTAGCCAAACAGCAATCATTCATGGGTATCTAGTTTAGCTAGGGGAGCTAAGGGGTAGGTTGTTTTCTTCTTGTGGGATAACCTTTCTCCTTTGGAGCATTACGGTGAGGTAGGTCTAGGAAAATGTCTGCAAGCTTTGCCTTAGGGAAGCTGTAATCTAACTAGGGTAAAGAAAAAGCGTAAAGGGACATTTTCTCTCATAGTGACTCAAATTGCTGATGGAATAGTGGACAGATAGTATCAATTCTGATAGGTTGGTCAGGTTTCTTTCTTTTTTTTTTTTTTTGAAGAAGTGCTGTTTAATCCAATCATAAATAGGGCTACCTTGAAGGCACAGATGATTTCAAGGAAGAGACTGTCCCAATAAGTAGCGTCAATAGAAAACAAAATTTTAGAGTAGGGAACAGCAGTGCACAATGGGACATGGTGATCATGCTGGTTGCCTGGGACATGGAAAGTGGAGAGGTCCTGGATCCTGTGCTTGGAAGGTTTGAAGGGAGACAGATTGTTGAGGGCTTTATCAGATAATTAGAAGTTAGAATTTGAAGAGCAACAAGAGAACAATGAGACCCATTGAACTGGCAAATAATATAATGATGCAGGACTCTACAAAGATTCAATTGAAAATTACATGTGAATAGGGAAATGAAAGAGATGGGAAGCGGACATTAGGAGCTATTGTGATATTGCAGGAAAGACATAAGATTTTTAATTATTTCTCTTATCTGCATTTGACATTTCATCAACAAACCAAAAAAAGAAAATCTCTTTTTTTACAAACTTCTTTAGAGCGCACAAATTTTGGCTTCCGGCTTGAAAGATGTGATTGTTCACTTGTTAATATCCTGAAAATTCAGCATTTATGTGGGAAGACGTTTTAAAAGTTTTATATTCCTTTGAAAAGAAATGAAAGGATAATATTGCATTACTTCTTATAATAGTATTTCAAAAAAGAATGTAAGTAAACATATAAAAAGTGTGAGCAATTATCATACTGTCCATTACTTAATCATTTCTTTTATTGTGAACAATATTCAGAAGAGTGTGGGGATATTGTAACATGAAATGTAAAATCTTTTTTATTTGTTAAAATGTTGCAGTGCACAATGTCATTCTGCTGTGCCTAAAATCCTTCTTAAATTTTTTTCTTTTTTGGTACTGGGGATCGAACTCGGGACCTTGCACTTGTGAGGCAGGCAGCAGAACCACTGAGCTAAAGCCCTGGCCCTCTTCTTGAATTTTTTACTAAGTGTACTGAAAATTTCAATGTTTGTGCAATTTAGGGGTCTTGATCCCTCTGGAGGACTGTGAATTAGATTAACTTCTATTTATATATTTGCGAATATAAGAACTGTAAAATAAACTTTTTTGAATTTGAAAAAACTTCTCATAGGTGTTGTTATTCATTAATAAGAGTGAATATAGTTTAGGGGCTAGGGATTTAGCTCAGTGGTGCTGCTACCTGCCTTGTAAGTACAAGGTCCTTTGATATCCAGTCCAAAAAAAGAAAAGAATGAATGTAGTTTAAGGGTATACAGCCTCCCATTTAATAGTAGACCACCAATATGAATTTCTCACACTCTATTCAAAGTAGCACACAGAATGGTTTTCTACTCTTTGCAATGGTGACTTAACTGTCATCTCTTAGGACATGGGAATGTCACTTTATTTTGATCTTTCAAGGATAAACTATATATAGATACTTAAAAACCTGTTAATGAATTACAGAATTCATCTCATGGTGTCTAATATTCTAAATTTCCTTTTGACATATTTTGTCCTTTTCTTACCTAGCATTATAAATATTTCACATTTAATCTTCATTTCTTCTTAGCCTGAGTTGGGTGGTAACAACTCCCCAAGAGTCAGTTCTCATGTTTATGTTTTCCACTCTTTCCCAGTGGCTTTAAAGAATTTCCTTTGTTGGCTTGCTTTCCTTCTCTGTACCCTTCCTCCTTGCCTATTAATATTATCCAGGCTTGTAACTTGTAATCTTATCATTTTTAGGAAAATGGATGGATGGAACTCAAGGTCATCATAAGCAAAATAAACCAGAATCAGAAAGATAAGCATCATATGCTTTCTTGTATATTATGGAACCTAAGAAAAAAAATTATGATTTTTAAACTTCTCTTTTTCTTCCTCTTAAGGTGAAAATCTTGGTTTTAAATTTACATTATTTTAACCTATGCTAATTTCAAAATAACAAGACCAATATCTTTATGAACAATTACTGAATGTGATTTAGACATCTTTTTGCCTTAGGATATTACACTGCTAGGCTACACAGCTAAAATTCTGTGTTTTTAGAGTCACTAGAAAAATCCAGAGTTTTAAGACTACTTGCTTGACATTTAAATTCATTTGTTTCTAATAGCTTTCTTTTTAAAATCTTTTATTTCTAAATTTTGGTTAACAAAGTATCAGTGGGGTTCAGTGTGATATTTCCATGCATGCATGCTACTGGCTCTGGCAACATCCAACCTCCCCTTAACCAGCAGCTCCTCCACTGACAACATCCCCAGCCTCTATTCATCACTATTCTGGATTTAATTGCTTTCTCTTTTCAGATTGCCTTTCTCTATTGGTTCATTTTTTTTTTAATTGAAATACCCAATTCCAAAGTCAAAACAGTAAAATGTGTGTATCCAATCTCCTCCCTCTATTCTCCTTCCCTTTGCTGATGATTATTTTTATGGATGTTTGGTTCTCCTTTACATTCCTTGCTTTTGAAAATTATGAGCAAGTATGGACAATGTGTTAGTTACTTTTTTCTCATTGCTGAGACAAAATACCTGACACCCAAAGTTGGAGGGGAAGGGGTATATTTGGCTTATAGTTTGTAGAGGTTTCAGTCCATAGTCAGCTGGCTCCGAGGCTGGGATGGCAAACAGGCATGGTAGAGCAGAAACAACACGGTGCGTACAAAGTAGCAGAGGCAACATGGGACCTTTACCGAGTCTTTCTGCCTCTTTTATCCCATCCAGACTACCGGGATTAGGGCAGTGCCAAACTAATCACTCACTTGTAGAGATTTAGTAATCACACGCTCTTAACCCCAGCATCACACATTCCAGATTCAACTACCTCTGAAAAAGAAAGTCCCACCTCATCCACATGAGGCTTTGGGGGGACATCTAAACACAAACCATAACAGACAGCAAATATCAACAAATATTTGTATATCTCTCTTTCCTACTCAAAATGTAGCATAATGTGTACACTCTGCACTACACATGTTTTGCTTAGAAAATTCTGCATAGAATTCCTACAGAACATAGAGGGTTTCTCCCATGCAGTGTAGAGCTGACTACCATCACACTGTGGGGAGATGTCAGAGTTTATCCAACCAGACTATGGATGGATATGTGAGTTGCTTTAGATTTTGAGCTTTCCACATAATAATGCAATGCACAACTTTGTGCATATATCAGTTCTGAGTTTTGTCATCAGATCAGTGGAATAGACAGAAAGCTCTAGTCAGAAAGTAAACCCATATAATCATTTTGCTAAAAAGTGCTAACTTGCTCCTCAGGGGAGCTGTGCTAGTTTACTCTCCTGGTGGTCACACGATTAGTAATTTAGAATATTAAACAAATATTTCTACTATGAAAGTTGCACAATACATGCCTGCCAATTCAGTTTAATTTGGACTCTGGTGTTCACCAGTTAATTTTGTTTTTGAGGTAGAGAGCACCTCTATCTTTACCTCCTCAGATTGCCACTAAGACTCAGTCTTTAGAACCACCATCCACACTATCTTCTCTCCTTCTTCCTGAACAACTACTGCTAAAAATGTAATCAAATCTTTACAGTAAAGTACTTACTGATTCATGTGGTCTGATCAAGATCTAACCCAGATTTTGACCTGGGATACTACTTGAGTGGGCTGTTCTATATTCTGAAACTTATTCTTCTCATTCACTCTGACTGCTTGAGTTCAGCTACCGCCTCTGACACTGCAGAAATGTGGAATCCTGAGTGAATCATATCACCCCTCTGTGCCTCCGCATCCTCGACTATGACTGTGGGAAGAGTGACAATGAGGACCTCACAGATAGATCGTGAAGTTTGGAAGAAATAATGCCCATAAAGGAATGCCAGATGTAGTAAGTGTCCAATAAATACTATGTTCTGTTCATTATTATCTCACAAATTAAGAGTTCGGTGCTACCAATCTATCAGAACAGAGACATATTAAGTATTCAATAAATATTCTTTTTTGGTTCGTTATTTTTCACAAATTATAAGTTCAGTGGTAGCCAATCTATCAGAACAGTCTTCTTGGGTCTATGGGGATCCTACTATTACTCCAAATGCAGTGGAAACTATTTATGTCCTGAAGGCAAAATATACTTTCAATCAGAAAATTCTATGTCTTAATCTCGACTAAGGATGATTTTAGCTTTTTTACTTCTTTGTACTTTGTTTTTACTTCCTATACATTGAAATAGTAATCTATGAAGTATTAAGGCACAAGTTGGGGTGAGAGTTTCTACTGATGCACTTAAGGAAATAATATGAATTTTGTAGCTGCTTAAGAGATGTGTCAAAAAGTTTTAAGGTAAATATTTAATTTATTTAGACATGAAATAAGCCAACAGTCAGACTCCATGCAGAAGTAGTTCTGTTGTTCTTTTTACCTTTGCCATATGTAAGCACTCTGTATCTGAAAAAAGAAAAAACAAATTTGGACAACTCACCCTCGACTAGTTAAAAATGAGAATGGTTTGTTGGTGAGAAGTCTCAGTTTCCTGTTAAACTGGGGAATGCAGCTCGGATTTCCAGATTTAATATAGATACTAGTATTGATACTTTTTATGTCGTGGTTTATGTTAAAGCTTTTACTGTTGGGGATTTAGCTCAGTGGTTCTGTCGCTTGCCTTGCAAGCACAAGGACCCGAGTTCGATACCAAAAAAAAAAAAAAAAGCTTTTACTTGTTCACTATTGGTTCTAGCCGAACTGAAGTTCTCTCCAAATGTTTCTGCCTCCCCAGCTTCAGTTTTAGAAAGTGTCAAGCCTGGTGGGGGGAAATTTCTGACGCTTTTGGAGGAAACCGTTGTGTGCTGATGGGGGCAGTGTGCTGTGACTTGGACATGAAAGAGTGCACTGGATTTGAAGGCGATTTAGACCCCGCTGTTTCTCGACAGGAGGAGTCTCGACAACCTCTCCGTTCCTCCCTAAAGCCCTTGACCTTTTTCTCACTGATAAAACCCAGGGACGGAGTGATACAGGCAGAAGACACAGCGGAAGTCACCATCAGGATCATCCTTCTGGGACAATCTCTGCTTTGAGAGAAATCTAGCTGAGTTAAATCAGAGATACTTAATTCAAATTTCTCAAGGCTTTTGAGAGCTGCTTTCCCAGTACCACTCTGTTGGCCTCGGTCTGTTTTATCCCTGCGAAGACACTGGGGCGAAACAGGGGCAGCTTCAGAGTTGGACAGCTCAAGTCAGATTCTCACCAAGGCTGCCCAGGCCCTGGCTGCGCCGAGCCTGCAGGTAACGGCCCCTGACTGTAGAGGGCAGCAGAGACTGGTACAGGCTTCAGGACTCCGCTCCAAGAGCTCACCTTGGCGTTGCACGCTTGGCTGCTATAAACTGAATTTCTTCCCACTGCTTTTCTGATTTTGTTAGTCAGTTGATTAACACTAGTTTATTAAAATACTAAAATGCTTGTTGAGCCTTTCTGTGTGTCAGTCTCTGTGTTTCAGTGTCTTTACAGCTAGCCTTGAATGGTTTGTTCCTTCGCTCCATTTCCTCCACGGATCGCTTGGTCTGTTACTCCTTTGCTCAGTTCTCTGGGCTCCATCCTTCTCACCTTTAAGGATCACCTCACTGTGCCTTACTCCAGGAAGGCTTCTGGGACTTCATAGTCTTGTTTAAATACCTCTTATTTCCTCTCTCCCTTTTTGTCTGGTTTTCCCAAGGTCTATTTTCAGCTTCGTTTCTATTTTAATATAGATTTTTTTCATCACATTTTCATGGTTTACCATGTTACTTCACACAGGACAAAGCCTCAGTACATAGTTTGTATGTCTTATTACTTATTACAGTAAAAGTAGAATGTAGATTACATACTGACTAAGAGAATATGGAGAAAAGAAGAGATGCAAACAAAAAAAACTATCAATTTATCTAAAATAAGTGCTGATTAGTAGTGAATGAATCTAAGAAACTTAAATTTGTCCAGTGTCAGAATCTTAAAATTATGTCAGATTATTCCTAAGACCTTTTTAATATTTCTTTTCTTCTTATTATATAATCTTTTGGAATGTTTTCAAAATCAATATTAAAGTATGCTAAGATATTTTTTATGTATTTATTGACACAAAATAATTTTTCATATTTATGAGGTAAAATGAAATAATTCAGTACACATGTATGCATTGTGTAATGATCAAATGAGGGTAATTAGGTTATCCATCATCTCTTGAACTTCTTTCTTTCTTTCTTTTTTTTGGTACTGGGGATCAAACTCGGGTCCTTGCACTTGGCGGCACCACTGAGCTAAATCCCCGGCCCTTAAATTTATTTCCTTGTGGGGAGAGCACTCAAAAACTCTGCTAGCTATTTTGAAATGTAGACTGTTATTGATAATGATGGGAACTCTTCTATGTAATAGAACACCAGGCCTTCTACCTAATCGTAACCTTAACCAATTGACCAATCTCTCCTTATCCCCCCAAGGTGATTCTGGCTTCACTGAATGAGTTTTGGAGAATTTTTTTTTTTTACCTCATCCTCTTTGGAAATAGTTTGCTAAAGTTTGTGTTTGTTGTTTAAATGTTTGGTAGAATTTAGCAGTAAAGTCATTAGGTCCTGAAATTTTTTTTGATGGGAGATACTTATTTTTCTGATTTAATCTCCTTACTTCTTTTTGGACTGCTAAGTTTTTATTTCTCCATAATTCCATCTGAATAGGTTTTATAATTGTCCAACTCTTCTAGGTTTTCCACTGTATTGCTATACAGTTGCTTACAGTAGTCACTAAAGATCTTTGCTTTTTGGTAATATGAGTTTCAATATCTCCTTTCCTCTCTGATTTTATGTGTGTGACATTTTCTCTCTTAAATCTAGCTAAAGATTTGTAATTTTTGTTCATCTTTTCAAAAACCAAACTTTCCTTTTGTTGATCTTTTGTAATTTCTTTCATCACTTTCGTTTATTTCTGCTCTGATCTTTTTAATCTTTTTCTTTATACTAATTTTGGGTTTAGTCTAAATTGTATTTCTAATTCCTTGAGGTGAAATGTTAGAATTATTTGGAATCAACCTCTCTCTCTCTCTGTCTTTGTTTCTCTGTCTCTCTCTGCCTATCTTTCTCTCTTACTATAAATTTTTATTATAAACATCTTTTCTTAGAACTGTATTTTTTTACTTCCTATAGGTTTTCATATGCTGTGTTTCCACTTTTATTTGTTTCCAGCATTTTTACAATTTCTTTTTAAATTGCTTCATAGACGCGTGAGTGGTTTAAGAGCATGTTGTTTAATTTCTACTTATTTGTAAAGTTTCCAAAGTTTCTCCTATTATAGATACCTAGTTTTATGTGATTGTGGTGAGAGAAGATACTTGAAATGATTTTGGTCTTCTTAAATTTGTAAAGACCTCTTTGTGTCTGACATATAATCTGTCTTGGAGAACATGTTCTTTGTGGTTGGGAGAATGTGTATTCTGCTGTTCCCAGGGGAATGTCCTGTACATGCCTGTTAGGTTCATTCAGTGCAGAGTGCAGCATTAAGCCTGATGTTTCTTTGTTGATTTTCCACCTGGCTGATCTGTCCATCACTGAAAGTGGGGTGCTCTACTTTTATCTTTGTGTTTACTCTGGGACTAGAATAAAAAACTTACAGTAATAAAAGGCTGTTTCAGCTAGTTGCTGTAGTTGCATACAGATACTCAAGACTTTTGTATGTCTCCCCACAATTTTTAATGTTATTAGTTTAATTTTCAACCTTGATATTGTATATTCCTTAAAAACTTGTTGCAGATATGGTTATCATTGATCATTTTGACTTTTAACTTTTTTTTTTTTTTTACTGGACATTTGTTACAACAATGGAGAATTCTGAATTTGATAATGCATTTACCCCTTCAGTGAGGATTTTGCTTTTACATATTTTCATCATAGCAATTATCATCCTTTTCCTTTCTTTTGAAGCATTCCCTGAAATATTTCTCATAAGGCCAATCTAATAGTGACAGACCGCCTCAGCTTTTGCTTGTCTGGGAAGGATTTTATTTCTCTTTTATTTCTGAAGAATATTTTTTTTCTCCTTTCAGTATGGAATATATACCAACCTATTTGCTCTTGGCCTGCAAGACTTCTGCTGAGAAATCTACTGTTTGTATTATGGTGATTCCCTTACATAAGACTTGACATTTTTCTCTTGTTGATTTAGCATTCCTTCTTTGACTTTTAACGGCTTGATTATAATGTGCCTTGAGGAGGAGCTCTTTGGGTTGATTATAATTTAGGCTTTGAGTTTCATGGATCTGGATGTTCATATTTCTTCCAAGACTTGTAATATTTTCAGCTATTATTTCATTAAGTCGGCTTTCTGTACCTTTTTCTATCTCTTCTTCCTCTAGAACCCTAATAATGCGAACATTTTTTGGCTTGATGATATCCCACATATCTTCCAGGGTTTCTTTGCTTTTTTCTTCTTTTCTTTTAAGAAGGTTATTTCAAATAACCGTCTTCAAGTTCAGAAATTCATTCTTCTGTCTGATCTAATCTGTGGTTGAAGCTCTGAGTTATATTTTTTATTCCATCTGTTGAAGCAGTCTACTCTAAATTTCTCATTTAGATCATGAATTGTTTTCCTAACTTTGTTCAATAGCCTATCTCACTGAGTTTCTTTGGATTATTTATTTATTTATTTATTTATTTCTGAATTCTTTAAAAAGCAATTTGTAATTTTTTTTTTCTTTTGGGGTCAGTTGTAGGGTGGCTATTGTGATTCTTTGGTGGTGGCTTGTTTCCTTGCTCTTTCACGCTGTCTGTATTCTTGTGTTGATGTCTGCACATCTAGTGAAATGGTTATATTTTCTGATTACAGAGTAGCTGTCACAGAGAAAGACTTTTACCTGTAGTTATGTATTGACTGGGTAGCATGTGTTGAGTTTTGTGCCAGGCAAGTCAGTTACACAGTCTCCATTCAGTTTCTTCAGCTGTAGCCAATGTCAGCAAAGTCTGTGAGTCCCTAAGTGGCCTAGCCTGCAGGAGTCTGTGGAGCTGCACCACTGGTCAAGAGCAGCCTCCCTGCTGCATGTCATGTGGATGAAGTACCCTCCATTGGGTCAACTGCGACCTCTGTGCTGGAAGTCTGATCAGGAGCTGGTTGATCTCCACGAGAGGTGTGTAGTCTCCTCTGCATTGGGGCAGGGTTTTCACAGGCTTCTGAGCATAAGAGGACTGACTGGTTTCTGAGTAATGGTGTTTTCTTCCCACTGGGCAGGATCTCTCATTCCATGGGAGGCAGGCTGCCATTTTGGCTCTTGTGTAGGGTCATGGTTGTTCCACAAGGTTTCACTTTTCAGAACACTGCAGCTACTTGTGTTAGCATAGTGCAGTGATGGTACAGCCAGAATGCTGGGGTGATGTGCTGGCTACTGATGCCCATAGCAGGACATACTAGCAATGTATAATCTCAAGATTGCACTAAAGACTCGAAGTTGTGGAGGAGTGGGCATGATGTAGCTCCTTCCTTGGAATAATCCAATGATGTGTATTCCAAGCAGCTTCCTAGCCTGGCCTCATGGTTTGAGAGGACTGCAGAATTCTCCAGTAGAAAACATTGCAATTGTCCATGTTTTTCATAGAGACTACTGAATGGCTTTGGCTTATCTTTTTCTCTCCAGGAGAATTCCTTCTTGGTTCTGAGCTGTACCTTACTGTATTGATGGGAGTGGCAGAGTTGGGGAAATTTGTTCCCCTCTCTAGGCAGCCATCCCAAGTCTTCATGGTCTAAAGCATCTCCGCCGCTCTGTGCTACACTCCATCACTAGCCACGGCAGTGCAGTCAGAATATAATTGATTACTTACTATTTTGGTCCATTTGTGAGTGTGCATTGGGTGCTGATATTGTACTCCTTTACTCAGTCATCTTACTGTGTCCTCTTTTAAGATATGTTAAATTATTTTACTTTGTATAAGGAATATAAACCATGGAAGTCATTAATGCCCTGCAGCACTATGAATTTCCTTTCAGGTACATGGTGGTGTTGCGATTCTTGACCTAGGAAGTGAGATATAGATGTATAACTTGTTTTAGGAAATGAAAAAATGAATGGAAGTAATACATATTTGGTGAAAGTCTTTAGGAATGTGTGTGTGTGTGTGTGTATGTGTGTGTGTATGTGAGATTTGCCACATTTTCTTCCACTGTCTGTTACATTTCAGAGAAATGAAAGTTCTATCATTTTAAGCCTCAGAATGAGAATTAAGTGATCCTGAGAAAGATGTTGGTATAAGCATGAAATAGAGCTCTGATCTTTCAAAGCATAGAGGTTTTGCATTCTTTGTTCCAGCAGTGCCAACTAGCCTTTCCTGACCGATACATTCTTCAAGATACAAAAGCAATGAATTGTATATCTGAGGCATTTTATAAGCGGACACTCCTAAAAGTACCCAGAACAATATAATAAAGTGGCTAAGAACATGAGTGTGGAATGAAGCGCCATGGGTTTGGAACAGGATTCTGCGCCTATTGACTGTGTGACTTTGGGCAGTTTACTAAAATGCTTTGGAACCAATTTTCTCAAAACATATCATAATATCTGCATCATAAGGTCATTATAAAAACTAAATAAATTCACATTTGTCCAGAGCTTGGAAGCATGCATAGTAAGTACCCTTACTATATGCATAGGTAAAACACAGATATAAATAATATATGTAAACAGCTTAGAAAAGAACCTACCAGAGTAATCCACCCACAAATATTTATTATTATTACTAATATTTAAAATAAAAACAATTATTGAATCACAAATAGTTACAAGAGTTTTCTCTGGGAAAGCCTAATAGATGGGGGGAAAAATCAAGCAAAAGAGAAAAATCTATTTCTTCCTTTAGATTTAGGGTAACAAACCCGGAAGCCATATGGGTTTTACTTCCAGGAAGATGGCTGCACATTTAGCAGTTACTTTCTCTTTCTAATCTGACAAGAAGCAGAGGATATAGGGTAATGGCAAAGACAAACTAAGGCATTTTCTCTTTATCTCCATCACTCAGAGTAAAAGGAAATAGGCCGCCTGTGATTGAAACTGAGCAGTGCTGCCAATGAGAAATAAGTGGTTCAGGGCAATTTCACATAGCCCATCAAAGAGAGTTTCTTTGAAATCTCATGAAAAATTGGCCTTGGGATTTATCAGGATGATTTATTCATGAGAATTATCTGAGATGTGCCTTAAAAATAGATTTCTAGAATCTCCTGGTGGTGGTGGAAGAGAGAGCTCCTCGAAGTATAAATTTCGAACCTTTTTTTTTTTTTCCGGATTCTTCAGTCTGTTTACATTTGAGGTCCCCAATTTCTAGTTCTGTAGCTCAGACCGAGTAACCAAATTCCTACTGCCACCTTGTGACATCGTGTTCAAATTGCAAGTTCCACTTGAGCATGGTAGAATCGGTGGTTAAAAATTTCAAGTAACCACCCGATGGTTACATTTACTTTGTAGTCATCACTATCCTCTTCTACTCACAAACATATTTTTGAGTTTTTTGGATTATTTGAAAGAGGGTCTATATAGTTCAGACGTTTGATGTGACACAGCCTGCATTTTAATAGATTAGTGTTCTTAAAAATTTAATTTGAAAATAGACCTTGTCTTTTGATTTTAATTATAAACTCACAACATGTAAGAAATTTATAGAATGAAAGAAACCAAATCTATTTATAAAATGTCCAGTGGCCGACTCTTTTGTCAGAGAACTCGAGAGAGGCAGAATCTTAATAAATAGACAGTTGTCTGATAGGAATAGTATTGCTTATTGCATCCCATGATTGTCCATTAAGGGGGGATAAACAGAAGCAACTTGTATCCAGGAACTTTTATTCTTTTACTTTCGGGGATTCCAGACTCATACGTGCAGATGAAAAAGATCATCTCTTTTTTTGTTTGTTTGTTTTTTGGTACCAGGGAAAAAAAGATCATCTCTTAAGCACTGGGACAGATTTAGGTTTGCTGAGCTCAAATTCTTCCTGGTTTGATTTTATCATCAGGAATGGTCACACAAACTAAATAGGAATACAGGGAAGCTCAGTCTTCTTAAATATAACTTTACCCATTTTATTATTATGTTTAAGAATACTTGCTCAAATGGATTTTTGTAGCAATGCTTTTAAAAATTAAAAAAATGAATTTATAATACACATTAGAAGCCATTTAAAGTGTTATACACATGTACCAACTCCACATAAGATGTGTAAACAATATGTACTGCAAATATGTACCAAGAAAAAAAAAAAGGAAGGGGCTCAAGACATGGGCACAAGGGAGAGGGAGGGAAGGGAAAGGGGGTGAGAAAAATCAATCAGATATGTTATGTACAGGTACCAACCTCCCACAAGGAATACAAGCAGTACGTATTACATACTACTATTAATAAACTAAACTAAAATAAGCTTTCCATAAAAATAAAATGAGTATACAGTGGTATTTGGTAAATTAAAGATATTCTATAACCCCAGCCTCTGCCTAGTTTCAGTTTAATTTCTTCATCCACAAAAGAAACTCTGTATCCATAAATCAGTTGGTGTACCAATGTTTAGGAGCGATATACGAAGTGAATTTCAAGAGACTGTAGAGTTTCCATCTATTGTTTCAAAATGCTGTTATCCAAATCTCAAAAGACCTTAGCATGTGGCCTTGTTTTGATTTGAAGTGCTTACAGTCTCACCAAAGCTGTTATCCTGGCTATGTCAGTTGGGAGGGGTTTATAATCACAGGACAGAAAGAATCTTACATAATGTGATCAGAATGTAGTAAACTATGGGACACTGATGAGAAGAATTCCGTTTCATGTGAAGGATGGGTGCTTTGAAGATGGTATGCATTCCTCTGTAGATAGAAAAGCCAACAAAAACATGGGCAAAGAGTCTGTGGGTATTTTAATATGCATTTTGCTAGGAAATAATAGGATTGTTTACACGCATCTTTAGGAAGATGCGTAGACAGGCATGCCCGCCCACCAGCTTGAGGTATAAAAAGCCGTGCACAGGAGGAGACCTTCATTCACAGTCTTGTCCTTCACAGTCTATCCAACTCCTTCTCAACTGCTGCCACCATGACTCGTTATTTCTGCTGTGGAAGCTACTTCCCAGGCTATCCTTGCTACGGAACCAATTTCCAGGGGACCTACAGAGCCACCCCGCTGAACTGCGTTGTGCCCCTGGGCACTCCCCTGCACCGCGCCTACAGCTCCCGGAACTTCTGCTTAAATGGTTGCAGTGGTTGTTGCTATGGCAGCAGCTTTTACAGGCCTTGGGGTTCTGGCTCTGGCTTTGGTTACAGCACCTACTGATGGACCGGTGGCACTGGTGAGAACAGGACTCCCAATCGGTTCTCTGCACAAGGAATGACTTGAAGAGCAACTATCTTCCTGCCTCTAGATCTGCTTGAGAGATACTGACTGCTGCTTACTCAAGTTTTGCTCGTTCAAGATACTGAACAAGTCGTCCAGGACTCAAATGTCAAGCTGATACTCATTCACAAACTAAGAAAGCAAGACGTATTTTTCAGACATACTTGAATTTAGCAGATAGTTTGACTCCCAGGGTTGCTCTCTTCATATATTATTAACTTCTACATCAACATGAGTGTATTTCAAATTTGGGTGTGGGTAGGAAGTGGCTTTACTTTTAGTCTTTTAATAAATCTATTTTATTAAGCATGCACATTTTTGTCCTGGCCATTTATTTTACTGTTTCTGTGCTTTTGTGTTCATCAATCTTTTTTTTTTTACCTAATAATGGTTCATTTTAATCAAATTTTATTTTGATTTAAGACTGTACAACCACCTTAGAGTGATGCCTAACTATTATTTCTTTCCATATTGAGATTTTAATTTTAAACATTCTGTAGGTGTGTCCCAAATTTATTCCGAATATACTACAGTTGTTATTTCTCTATGCTGATTATGAATGGAAATATTTATTAGTTGTTGAATGCTAAGAAATAAATTTCTTCTCTCCTTTTATTAGTGACATGATTCCAGTTTGATTCATTTTGCCTTCTTTCTGTTTTTATTCTCAGCTCTGGCCATTGAGCCCCAGAGATTGTTGGAAAAATTATAACTAAATGAACTTGGTTATGAAATTGTATCTTTAGGAATTTCTAAGATTTGCTCAATAAAGGAAAGCCAACTCTAACATTACACAATATTTTCTCCCCTTTTCAATAGACGGTTTTTTTATCCCACCTTCTTCACCTCTGATTATATATATATATATATAGCTAGTGATAAAAGATGAAGCACTTATTCTTTGAAATGATAGTTGCCATCAAAAGCACTTGAAGTGATTTGTGGTCTATACTTAGAAAATGGTCCTTGTCGCTTACAGAGAAATCTCTCTTTATAGAAGCAAAATACTTTATGTTTTGAATTAAAGCCCATTCATTCATGTGTAAAGTATTTATTGGACTCTTGCCCCTAAGAAGGTGCTCAATTAATTGTTCATTGACTTGACTTGTTAAATCTCTGGTTTATGGGTGCAAAATGTTGTATAGTTCATTGTAAATTTCATTTATTAATGCACCCAAAATTATGAGGCCTTAGCCACCGTGTTAAGAGGTTTGAAGTGATAAAAACACATTAGCATGTATAAATTAGTCCAAGAAATTGATCTTTATCAAGAAGAGATTCATTCATTCAACAGATACCTATCACCAAACACTGTCCTAAGATCTGGGAATAAAAGATAAATAAAACACAGTTCCTGCTCTTAAGAGGTAAATGTTGAGTTTGATCCCTGGTACCAAAAAAAAAAAAAAAAAAAAGAGGTAAATGTATTTGACTTAATATTTAATATTCTCCTATTTTATAACCAATTAATGGGCTATAAATGATCATGCAAAGATAGATATTTCTTATTCACTTCCTTCCTAGGATTCAAAGTGGGAGATACTCTCTGATCAGACACACCAGATACACACACACACACACACACACACACACACACAGTTTAAGCTTTCATTCTAGAAGTTTGGTTAAATAAATATAATCACAAGAAGAAGCAAGAGATATATCAAGATAGATATGCTTGTAAGAAAAGAAAAAAGAACAGAGCTATCTGAAGATGAATGGGTTATCACCCTAAGGAGCATACAGTCCAGGGGTATTAAGTACTGAAGGGGTAATTTGGGATCTCTACCAAACTCAAATGTCTAGATTATATCATCATAACTAACATTAATTTTCTAAGGCCAAAATTGTTTCGTATTGTATCGGTTGATTTTTAAAATTTTGAGCCTTTGAGACTTACAGAAGTTATCATAATAGTGCAAAAAAGTCCTGCATGCCTAGATGTATTAAATGTTTATATTTTGTCATATATATATTTTCATGTATATATACACTTTGATGTATATAAATATATATATACACCATCATATATATCTTGATATGTAAAGGTATATTAAAATTCTTGCATGCTCAGATTTATAAAATGTTTATATTTTGTCTTACTTATATGCATTCATAAATATATAAATTATATAATATATATATATATCAGTGAAGTGAGACATCAGGTTATATTTACCCCAAGAACAAGGACAGTATAACCATAAAAATTAGGAAAATAAATAGTACTTAATAATAATATCATACTACTACCTAATTCACAGTGCACACTCAGATTTAGCCAATTGTCAGTGATAGTTCCTTTTCCTTAGTCCAGGATCCAATATAGTATCATGTGTATCCCTCTAGTGTTCTTTGAATCAATTTTTAACCTTTATCTTTCTCGACCTCATTCAATTTGAAGAATACAGGCCAATTATTTTATAAAATATCCCTTGATTTGGGTTTGCCTACCTTTTCTCATAGCTAAATTCATATAATGCTTTTTTGGTAAAAATACCATAGAAGCGAAGCTGCGTCCTTCTCAAAGCATCACATCAGGAGAAAAGTTATGTTGATTTATGCAAGTTTGGTTGATCTGAACTTTCATCACTTGAAAATAGTGTTCTTCAGGTTTCTTTACTATAAATTTGCCATTTTCTTTTTTGTAGTTGATAATTGATTTGTATGGCTATACTTTGACACTATATAAATATGTTTCTTATTAAACTTGTAGCCTCTAATTGGGATCATTTATAATTTTCTAATTTTGTAAATATATAAAATTATTATTTATTGGTTGGCTTTCTACTGTAAGAAAGAACTTTCTCTTCTCTCCATTTATTTTGTTTGCTTGCTTCCTTGTCTTGATACTTACGTCAATATGAGCTAATGGATTCTTAGTGTACTCAATATATTATATTTCGCTAACATTCTTATTTATTCTGGTATTCCAATGCTTCCATGTTGTCTCCCTTGTCTTTTAGAAATAGCCTCCATTATTATTTGATCATTTCTTTTTGGGTCAATAAGGTATTCCCGCAGTTCACCCAGAACTTTTCTGCTGTAGTCATGGAGTCAGTAATCTCTCCCAGGAGCACAGGTCCTTGTAATGGGTCTGGGTTTAGGAAGTCATATAAGGGTGTTGAATGTGCTCAATGCTGTGCCTGTCCCCCCTGCATATCCCCACTGCTGCCACACCAATCTTTGCCACGGTTGTTAGTCATCCTTTCAGATTCAAAAGTGCTGCACTCAGACTGTGCCAGAGCTCTGTGAGCATGACACAGTTTGTTCCCTGGCAGGAGTCATAGTAAGGTAGGAAAGAGGCTTACCTTCCCACCGTGGGTGGTCTCCAAATGCCAGAGTGCAAACTGCAGGTGGCCATGTGGGTGACCTTAATAATTTCCATTCCCATTCTCCAGCAAGACTTGCATTTTACTACCTTATCTGTTCCTCAATCCTAGCATTTTTCTTAGTGTTGTGAGTCCCAGTTCTGTCTGGGATTTTGAAAGTAACATTGGCCTACTCCTTGCTTGTATCATTGTCTTTCCATGGGTTTTGCTGTGGCTTCCTCTTGCTTTCTGGTTCCTCTTCATCTCTTTCCCTTCATTTAGAAATTCAGTCAGTCAAACTCTCTTCAACTGATATTGTGCCTAGCATTCTCTATGTTCTTGTTGGCCTTCACCTTTTTTCACTCCTTTACTATACTTTAATGTGTTTTGGGAAAAAAGGAAAAAAGAGAAATCTTATGGTCATTTTGCCACCTTGAATCTGAAAAATAAAAATCCCTTAAAGAGGGAGAAAAAAGAATTTAAAAGTTAGAACAAAAGTTTGTCTCCCTTTTTTTTCTGCAGTAACTGTGTGACAAGTAGAATAATAGATAACTTACTCTTTCCATAACAATTTATAGAAGTATATTTCATTGTTTTCCATATGACTGAAGAGGAAACCAAAATTGGAAAGTTAAATCATTTGTTTGAGATCATATCATTCACCTGTAAAGAAAAACACCAAAATCTAACCAAGGAAAGTCTGAGTCTAATTTTTTCACTGTCAAAAATATTATACAGCACTTTAAACATTGGAGAGGTTTTCCTAAGAAATACCCCTTTGCAATGCCTCCTCTTATGCCATTAATAATTACATCTGTATTTGCACATTTATCTACAGTTTACAAAATATGTAAATATCATTTTATTTAATTCTGACAATATTGGGAGATTGGTGTCATGAAGGAACTGATAGAGATTAAGTAATTTGTCCAAGCGGGCAAATATTCAACAGTTGAGGAAACCTGAGAAGTGAGCCAGTGTAAGTAAAAGTCTCCTGATTCCCTCCACACCAGTTTCTCTGCAACTAATCACAGCACAAAAACATTAATTCTTTTTTGGCCAAATGATCCTAACTGTAATTAGCAAGATCTTTAAGCATTTTCACAAGATTTTCAGCAAATTTATAAAGTAACTATTAGGCTCCATTTTTTTTTTCTTGTACTGGGATCAACTCAGGACCTTTTGCTTTCGAGGCAGACATGGCACCACTTTGCTAAATCCCCAGCCCCAACTTTTAATCTCAGTACCAAGTCCTTAGATTCCCCCCCACCATTATCTCTAAGAAATGATGTCAAGCCTTTGTTTCGAATATTTCTGTCCTGATTCACACCTTCATGATTTCTGGTGAATCACTATACCAGCTGCTTCTCTGGTCTTCTTGCCCATCTCAAATTCTTCTTCCATACAGTAAACATAGTAATCTCTCAAAAATGTAAATTGTATCAGGTAGCTGTTTTTTAAATAAACTCTTTAGTGACTCTTAAAATTTCTTATAGCTTTCAGGAAATAGATGAATCAGGAGATCACAAGTCTATCACTTTTTCTGGTCTCATTTCCTACTTCTCCTTGACATGCTTCACTTGTTCCTGCAAGGGAGCTTACTCTAGTTCTTTGTTCTCTTCTGCTCTCTTTTTCTTCTAGTGAACTCCTGCAGGCGCTTCAAATGGTCCTGCTCCATCTCAGACAACTTCTCTTGTTCCAGTTAGAAGTCCTGTCTCTGTCTTCTTGTCATATTGTTCAAACTGCACTAATGAAGCTACCAACCAAGATCATGGGAATACACCTAGACTCAAGCGAAGTTGGGTTGATTAACTTGTGGAGGCACCAGAGACCATGAGAACATGAGAAGCTGAAAGAGGATGTCAGGAGGGGCTGATGGTAGGATTTGGGATTGAATTATGTGATCTGAAAGGATTAAAGGAGGTTGAGTCACTTTCCGAATTGAGTATTATATTTGTTTCCCATTGGTACTGTATTTAATGGCCAAAAATTTAGTGGCTTAGAACAACACAAATGTACCTTCTTACAATTCTGGATGTCAGAAGTTCAAAATATTTCTTATGGAGTGAAAACAAGTGTTGGTAGGACTGCATTCATTCTGGCAGCCCTAGAGGAAATCATTTGCCTTGCCTTTCCAGTTGGTAGAGGCTGCCCTAAGAACCCTGGCTCTTGCCCCCTTTCCTCCTCTAATGATAGCAACCAAGCATCTTCTAATCTCTCTCCAAGATTCTGACAATGACTCTTCCGTCTTCCTCATTCACTCCAAGAATCCTTGTGATTACATGGAGCCTACCTTGATAACTCAGGATAATTTCCACCTATTAATTTTCCCTTGCCACATTATAAGTATATTTATAACTTCTGGGGATTAGGATGGTGACTCCCTTGGGAGACCATTATTCTTTCTACCACCAGAACTAGCAAGAAATAGTCCTAATTTCATGATTGTGGTTTTAATAATTTTCATTTAGGAGGATGGAAAAAGGATAAAGTTGCAACTGGTAAAGAAGAAGCGTGGCATGGAGAAGAGTGGCGTGGAGTTTTTTGTTGTTTTCCATATTCTTGTTTTTCTCTGTTCTCAGTCATAATTACAGACTGGTCTTGTCTTTTTTCTTATTTGTTGTCACAGTGTGCCCTCATCGCACTTGGCCTCTGGAAATTGTGCACTGGAAGAAGAGATTGCTCTGGTTTGCCATGAGGCTGCTGTTTTCTTTCTTGCGGTGCAGTCATTAGTTTGCAGTCCTGATTTCCCAACTACACTGTGTATTCTGCACTGTGAATCCTGGAGGTCAAACACCATGTTTTATTCAATGTTATTGACACTTGTGATAAATGTTTGTTAAATTAAAGGAAATACTCTAATGCCTTGCTATGTAAAACATGTTCTGCTTATAAGAAACATGGGCATCAGCTGGGATCATGCCCAAAATACAGACTCAGGGGCTTCTCTGCTAATCTAGCCTCTAGACTTTAGCGAGATCCATTGGTGATTTGTATGCACATAAAGTTTGAGCACTGGGATTCTCATCCCAAAGGAGGTGGAGAGGGACATACACTTCATTGTTGATTTTTGAAATGCCAATGAAATGGTATTAACATTTTCATGAAAAAGAAAGTTTTCTTCTTTAAAGTTATTTTTCTAATACTTTTGTTCTATTTTGTATTGCCATTTACTGGAAAACTCGATTATGTTTTTCATTTCCATTGAGAATAGAGAAAAGGCACTTAAAATTGTAGCAGCAGAACTGTGATTAGATAAAGGGAAATATTTCTTGATTTTGAGTCCTGCCAGGCAGGGAGCTCTTTGGGTATTTTATAAAACTCCTGAATGCATTAAGCATTGTTGTCGCTGAAAATACGCTGTTACTTCTCAGACACAATTTCTTTTTAGTGACTTACCTCTGAGGCTCCTGACATTATCTCCATCAATGGTATTTGCACTACTGTGTCCTGCTCCTCCTTTTCCCTTTTCAATCATGCTCCCCCTCAGTAATCTGCTTTACCACTGTGCCTTATTATTTCCACTTTGAAGCTTCTGGGTCAAATGCACTGGGGTGCAGCTTCAGAATTTTCAAGTTTTTCCTTATGAACAGCCTTAAAATTTAAGATAAACTTTAGAACACTAGTAGTAATATTCAAATTTAAATTTACTTTGGTTTTTATATTGGGTTTTGGTCAGCAAAGAGGTTGGATAATGGTACTTTTACAGGGTGGGATTATCACTCCTTTTGTGGTTTAGCAGAGATGGGAACATAGCTTAAAGGACATGGGAGGGACATATCCCTAGCCCTTCCAGGGTCCATCCCAGGAGTGAGGAAAGGAAGTGTCAAGCTTCACTTATCAGTGAATCTGTCTCAGCACCGAGGTAGCATAACATATCATTTCTTGTATTTTACCCTTTCAACTAACTCACCCTGCAGCTCTACTTTTCCAGGTTCTGGCTGTAATGGTGATTTTTGTGACACAGCAAAGGGGTTTAGTCTTCCATTTTGCATCTGTAAGAACAGAGGATAGATACTAAAAGTTACCTTGATGTCTTAACAGTGATGCCAATCTTGCAGCAAATGTATTTTCTTTGGAAGAGTGTTTTCGTGTTGCACATGACACGAGTCTGTGGACTCTGACAAGAGTCCCTGAATCTATAAATATCTAGGCATTGTTGTGGTCTCCCACTGCTTCTTAAGAAAACCATGTGCTTCCACATCAAATAGTAAGCTTTATTAACAAGGCTCTTGCTTGACAATTAACCAAAGAGCCTCACAAATGTGGCTTAGCCTCAAAAGTACAGCAATAACAAGTTTCTGAAATGGTGCCTTAAATTAGCCTCAAGACTTGGTCAGCAATTTCTGGCCCTGCCACATGACACTTTTTTTGGTATGTTGCCTGCCAATTAGATTTGACTTGATGTGGTCTTAACTTTAAACTAGTGTTTCTTTACCTGTGCTTTATTGACATTTTGCTTCTGACAATTCTCTTTAAGGACTTGTACATTATATGATGTTGGAAAGCTTCCTTGGTCTTTACTCATTCAGATGCTAAATACCACCACTCCTAACACCTTGGGACATACGAAATTGACTCTGAACATTGACAGACATCCCCCAGTGGACAAAGTGCCCATAATGATAAATTTCATCAACTCATCAACATAAATTTATCTGATTATCACTAAATCACCACCTGTATTGGAATCACCTGATCTCTTAGAAACAAGGATTCCTGGGTCTCACCCTAGAACCATGGAATCAGAATCCATAAGCATGGAGTCAGAAGTGGGCATTTTAAAGAAATATCTTGGAGATCCTTGCACAGACTGTCCTTTTAAAACCATTAAGGTTTAGAAGTTCCAGCAATTCTCTTCTGAGATTCCCACCACTGCATTTCAGTTTTAAAGTGATAGCTGCTGGGACCTCATTAGTTTATCTTAGCAGGATGTGTAATAAGGTGGGAAAAGTGCTCTCTGTACTCAGATGCTTAATTGACCAAATTCTAATGAGGGAGGGTTGAATTGTAACCTTGGCTTATCAGTGATTTTTATGGTAGAATCATACAATGTGTAGGGCAACAATTCCCCAGAAGTCAACTCATCTCATTTTATAGCTGAGTGCCTTGAGCCCAGAAAAGTGATTTGCTTAAATCCTCACAGCAAGTGAGTTGCAAACTTAGGTTTAGAATATTGTTTCATTAATTCATTCAATGAATACTTATTGAAAACCTAGATTGTGCCCAGTAGTGGGCTAGGCACTGAGAAATGAAGGATACATAAAACTATTATTTTTGCTGTCATGAAAACAACCATGTGAGGGAAGTAGACAGCAGTCACACAATTTAAGGTTAAGTGACGACTATAGTAAGTACTATAGCTATGGGAAAGGTGGTGGCCTGTCAGGGTGCTGTAAATAAACTTCAGCTCACCGGGGAAGTCAGCAAGTCCTCCCCAAGGACGTGATGGAGCTGGCACCTAAAGGTCACAGGACGCTGGCTGGGAGGAGCAAGTGAGGATGATGATTCCATGCAGAACAACAGCATGTGACAAAGTTAGAGAACAGCGAGGTGCATGCCAAGTTTGAATAACTAAGACAATGGATGGAAGTAGAGTGATTTAGAGAGTTTTAGATAGCTTTACAAATAAAAAAAAAATCTAAAAAATCAATGGAAGTTACTGAAATACTTTTTTTGTTTTCTTTTTAAGAATGCTATTTATCTATTTTTAATATCCTGAGGCGCATTCCTTTTCTACCTATTTTTTGAGAGTTTTTATTACAAAAGGGTGTCAAATTTTTGTCAATTTCTCTTTCTACATCTATTGAAATGATTACATTTTTACCCCTTGTTGTCAATAGGGTGTATCACACATATTTATTTGGGTATGTTGAACCATTCTTAAATAATAGGGAGAAATCTGTTTGCATCTGTTTTATGGATTCCATTTGTTTCCTATGTTGGGATTCCATCATGTTCCTCAGATCCTCAATTTTTTTATCTGTGTCCTCTC
>NW_004624745.1:19274029-19290270 GCF_000247695.1 Heterocephalus glaber | reverse complement strand
GGGGAAAAAATAAGAACCAAGATGCATTATGTAAAGGTACAATTCCCAATGAGAAATGTAGTTGTATTGTATACCTACAATGCACCAATAAAAGAATTTAATACAAAAAAAAGAAAAAGAAAAAAAAAAGAAAAAATAGAACCAAGATGCATTGTGTAAAGGTACAATTCCCAGTGAGAAATGTAATTTTGTATTATACCTACAATGTACCAATAAAAGAATTTAATAAAGAAAAAACAAAAACAAAAACATGAAAATAAAGTTTCCATCGACCCTATACAAGGTTAAGGTAGCTATTTTTAAAAAATTTCATTTTTGAATAATGATTTGTTGATAAATAATGTGTTTCTCTACCATCTCCTTTTGTTAGAATTTTCTGTGAAATTTTTAGAGAAAATCCTCACTGTTCCTTGTATATAGATTTACATTTTTAAAACAATGGCATATTTTAATATTTATCCACCATTTCTACTCCTATATAAAGTTGTGTATTATACCACAGAGGGCAAAGTTATCTTGTCACACTGAATGGGCAGGTGGGAGAGGAACTTATTTAAGTAGGTCATCATCATTGAATGTTGGCATTAACTCAAATCATTTTTTTTTCATTATATGAATGCAACTTTTAAAATTGCCATTTTCCTCAAATGTTCTGTATTTTAATTGTGAAATGGAGCAATATGATGATGGTAGAAATATAATGTAGATTATTGTATGACTCTTAGCGAATGATCAGAGGTTGAATATCTTTATATTTAGGAACAAAGCTAATTTTAATTCCCTGGCTTGACTTAGCTATAAACTACTTGAAGTGCTTGCGTTTTAAATTCTGAATCACCATAGGTAGCTACATATCTTTGTTTATAAGGCAGTGTGTTGGGGCAATACTGTAGGCGTTTGTAAAAATGCCTCTGCTGTAATTAACCAATTAGTGGTTAGAATGCTGGCATAATTTTGTATTTCTCCAAGAGTCTCACCTTGACCTTGGATTCAGCCCAGGCCCTGCTTTCTGCAGAAAGAAGGAACAAAGTTACCTTTGGGATATTCAGTAAAATTTTGGGGCCAGCACGTAACACATGTTTTGTAGTCCCCTAGAAGGACTCCTTTGCCTTTCTTTTTCTGTGCCAGTACCCTCATTTGCCATGCTTTCTGAAAGTTCTCCAATCAGCGCCCTTGTTGGGCACCTGGGAATAATTTTTCAGGTCTTGCATGAGCCAAGATAATTTTGATCAATCTTAATTCTTCTTTATTCCAGAGGGAAATAAATGAGAACTAAATATCTGTTTAAAGAGGAATGATTTTTTTTTCTATCCTGGGGTGCACAATCAGTCTAAAAATGAAATAATATTAATTTAGTATTCACATGACCTTTCATAAGATCATCACAGTTGTCAAATAACCTGGCTTTGTTAGATGTAATGGAAAAATAGTCTGCATTTTAGGATGAAATCTCTCACTTGTTCTTCTTTTTTTTCCTTGTTTTTATTTTCCATATTTACTGTTAAAAGTATATTAGATCAACAAATCATACTTGTTTGATGCTCAATTTTAAGATTAATCCACACACTATTTATTAATTGCAAGATTATTAGTATAATCAGTGGTTTAGAACTGTGTTGTTGGATACAGTTTAAAGGATGACTATAACTGCGATTAATTTTTTAACCAGTTTCCTAAACAGAGTAGATGTATATGGAAAGTTTCAAAAAGGAAATATTTCTGGTAAACCCTACAGCATTTGTCTCGCATGCTTCCAAAAGATAATTCTTTAAGCAATTGAATACTAAGAATTACCTCCATTTTTGAGATGAGCTAATTATTGATTTATTATTTCATATATTAATGTATCCAGCACATATTTATTGAATTCCAATGCTGCATTGTTGAAATTCAGAGTGAGGCCACATAACAGTCTAGAACATCAGAATCCTCCCTGGCGTTACTAAAGCCTGCTTACAGAGAATTACATACGGGATCTGTAAGACCAAGGGCTTTGAAGTCATTGCAATAATTTTTTTTTAGCAAGGCACATACTGTGTTTGAAGGAATCGTCTCCCCGCATTACGTCACATGAGAGCATTATTAAACAAGAGCAAAACAAATTAATGAGCTTTTGGTAGTGCAAATTGGTGTCAAGAATGAAAATGAAGGCCTTGTGCTTTCCCACTACACCTTAGAGCCAGCGTATATAAAGAGGGCTCTGAGACCAGGGAATCCATCAAACTCCCTTCTCCTGCTACTTGAGCCCTCCACTGCCAGCACTATGTACTTCAACAACTGCTTTGGCTCTGTCTTCCCCGGATGCTACTGGGGCAGCTATGGCTACCCCCTGGGATACAGCGTGGGCTGCGGCTTTGGCAGCACCTATTCCCCAGCGGGCTATGGCCTCGGCTACGGCTATAACGGCTGTGGAGCTTATGGCTACAGACGCTGCTGGCCATTTGCCCTCTACTGAAGTCTCCGAGACAGAATCTTCTCTCCTTCAAAGGCCAAGTAGCATCATCTCCAGGTTCCTGCTCTATCTACCTCTTTTGTGCTCATCGACCTCCAAGCGGCTGCTTTTCAGACTTAGCATCAGAATCCCAAAGAGGAAATGGGGAAACCAGATGATAACTCAAGATGACTGCCTAAGGCAATGTTTGTGGGGACAATTTCAAAAACTTGACAGACAACTTGACACACATTACTCTTGAGATATACTCATGCCTCTCGTCAGGAAAAAGTTATGGACGTGTCTCTCAAATTTTCAATAAATTTGTCTCAACTTGCATCATATTCTCATTCTGAACTGCGGTTTTCTTTCTTGGTGTGTACATATTTTCTAATACATCGAATGGTGGGGAGGTGGATTCATTGTTCTCACACACAGGCATCAGAAGCAAGGAGGAGGCAAATAGTATTTAATCCGGTGTGATAAACTGTCAAGTGTTTGGTTGTCTGGTGCTGAAAAAGTTTTCTATTTGAACTTTACCCAAACTGTGAATTAATTAAGCATGCAGGTTGCAAAGGGACAGGGAAAGCAAGGAGGGATTTTTTTAGGAATTAGAGCATCTGGTAGAACATCCAATCCCATGTCAATAGCTTCAGGTCACCTTCTCATCTCATGACTTCTGCTCCTCCCCAAGAAAACCTAGCATAAGAGAGAGACTTTTTCAGTTATTCCCATGTTAGTGTAGATGAAATTCACTGTGATCTTTCTTGGTGACTAATGATTGTAGAATAAAGTATGTTGTCCCCTATTTAAGGACTCTGGAATATTATTTGAGAAGTATATGCATCCTCTGGGAGTCTGACAATGTCTTAGGTAAAGTGATGAATCACCTATATCAAATCATGTAAGGTGTCTACTTTATAGCTTAGAAGAACCCACATTAGACAGAATGACAGGAAGCTTCATGATCTTTGTAGAATCAATATCAGGTAGTGAGTTTCACTATTAAGGGTTATGAGCTATAATGAATATTTCTGAAGATATATCAGCCTCTGTCTATTTCCTTTAGAGAGGAGAGCAGTGTCCCTTTTATAAGGAAAATAAAAAATACCTTAGTCCTCCTGTTGAAAATATTTTATGTACAGTACAAATATTCTTAGTGATGGAGGACTTGGCTGAACTCCACTTTTTATTGAATACTGTAGCTTTTAAGTGGTCATATTGCACATGATTCTCCTTGTAGCTATGAATGTAAAAGCTGTTTGGAAGGATCACTTCAGAAGAGAGTATTATCTCCAACATATTTCATTCAACACACATCTTTTTTTAATAAAAGTTCAGAAAACATAAATTTCAAGGATATCTAATTGCATCCTATTTTCCTTTTTAATAATAATAGGTATCATTGCAAGAAATAATATCTCCAGCTATGAATGTTCTAGTAGCCAATGGTAACTCATGTTGAGGACTGAAAATGAGTTAAACATGTAAGTTAGGGGCTGGGGATTTAGCTCAGTGGTTGCGCTGCCTGCTGCGCAAGCTCAAGGACTCGAGTTCAATCCCCAGTACCAAAAAAACAAAAACAAAAACAAAAACAAAAAAAACATGTAAGTTAGAAGAGAATGGGGAAAGTAAAGGGAATTTTCAGCAATTAAAGCAACCAATGGAAGTTGAGCAATCTCATACTGTATTCTTGAATGATGATTGACTAATATAGAAACTTAAACTTGAAAAGATCTCAGAGAGCATCTAAAGTGTTTTGTAAACAGTGGTATGCAGGAAAATTGCATGAGTAGCTGATATAAAATGTACACTCTTATGCCTCACTCCCAGAAATTCTGACTTGCTGCATCTGGGGTAAGGCTCAGAAATTTAAAAAAATTTTAGAAGCACCCAGTGTGGTATGAGGTCTACATTTTAAGAATCAGTATTTCAGGCATTCACACACACATATCTATCTATCTATCTATCTATCTATCTATCTATCTATCTCTATCTATCAATCATCTATCTATCATCTATCATCTATCATCTGTCAATTCATCATCTACCTCTATCATCTTATCTATGAAACTAAGTCTTAAAATTTTTTTTTAAATTTTATTGGTACATTTTAGGGTTACAATATAATGACATTCATCATTGGAAATTTGCACCTTTCCATAATCTCTCTTGGTTCTTATTTTTACCCCTTCTCCTGCCCTCCCTTCAACCCCTCCATCCCTCCCTATTTACAAAGACTTTGTTTCCATTTTTTCATTTTCTCATATTAATTCCATTCCCTTCTTTCCTTTCCCCTACCCCTCTTTTTTCCCTTCCCCTTTGTCCCTTTTCTTCCTATTTCACATTATCTCTAATACCTTTTAGTCCTTATTTATATTTTCATTTTCTCACACTAGAGAAACTATTCAGTATTTACACATGTATGTCCTATTTATTTCACTTAAGAGTATGGCCTCAATGTGCATCCACTTAGCTATAAATGTCTCTAATTCCTCATTTTTTATGGCTGAGTAGTACTCTATTTTATATAAAACAAAGCACATTTTCTTTATCCAGTCTCCAGTTGATGGGCATTTGGGCTGTTTCCAAGTTTTAGCTATCACAAACTGTGCTGCTATGAACATGGGTGCACATATATCACTGTGGTATGATTCTTTTAATTCTTTGGGGAAGATCCCCAGCAGTGGAATAGCAGGGTCAAATGGGACTTCCAGTCCTAGTTCTTTGAGGTATCTCCATACTGATTTCCACAGTGGTTGCACCAGTCTACACTCCTACCAGAAGTGGAGCAGGGTTCCTCTTTCCCCACAGCCCTGCCAGCATTTGTTATTGGTTGATTTCATGATAGCAGCCATTCTTTCTGGAGTGAGGTGGAATCTCAGCATTGTTTTATGAAACTAAGTCTTGATAAACAAAAGTCATTTACTCAAATGTGTCTAGCATATCTCACAAGATAAGGACAGAGGGAGGATCATTTTTTACATGTCCAGGACGTACAGGTGGTACACTGCAGTAGATCATCTGTTGTGAAAGCTTTTCTCCCTTACATGTGGCTGCTGGAATGCTACAGAGATTTTATCAATTGTAACAGTGTGGGCAGTTATTAAAAACAAAAAGAATCTGTTAAGTAGATAATAGACTGGTGCTGAAGATTCAGATGTCATAATCTGCTAAAAGGAAAAAAACCCCTATTATTGGAAGATTTTATAAATTCATGTCTTCCTACGCAATAGGAATAGGTTCTACTTTACTTGATGTCATTTGGTGACTTCTTTAAAACCAAAATTCACATTTATCACATGTGAGTCTTTCAAAAAATATGTATATTCAGATCTCACACTTGGAAATTCTAATGAGAAAATCTTCTATGGCATCTGGGAATTTTTATTTTTTAAAAAATCTCTTAAAATAATTTGCTTTTATGCTACCAGTTTTAAGCCTTTTATTCATGGCTTTGTATTTCTTGTCTTTTCCAGCTTTTCATTTTACTTTGAAGCTGGAAACTGATTCACCAATATCTGTACACAATTCATAAAAATGAAAATAAGAACACTTTACAGATAAATTTAAATAGAGTTGACAGAATATTTGATGCTACATTTGGGGTTGGAGGTGATCCGCATGGAGTGTAGTTGGGTGTATCTTTCTAACTGTACATCATATTTGGTATTGAGCCAAGTTGAGTGGTCTGTATGTAGTAGAGACTCAATACACATGAGTAGATTACCTGGACTCTTTCCTCAACAAACACACAAAAAGGTTTTAAATGTCCATTTGGTAGCATCTATTAACTAATCTTCAATTGGAGTCATTTGTGGATAGGAGCTTATTGTTTACCCATTTTATGATTCAGGCTCATCTTACAAAATCACATGTGCAGCTTTTCTTTTTCTTTTCTTCTAATTCTAAAACTACGGTATTTATATTTAAGATTTACCTTCTGGATACAGCCTGTTGAACTGGGGAACATGATTTTGCTTTTATTTTATTTTATTTTTGGTACCGGGGATCGAACTCGGGTCCTTGTGCTTGCACAGCAGGCGGCGAAACCACTGAGCTAAATCCCCGTCCCAGGAACATAATTTGAATATTTAAATCCTCTTAACTACAGAACAACCTTCAGAGGGTGAATGTGTATGTGGGTGTGTGTGGGGGTGTATTTCCTTCTATATTTTAGGATAGTTCTTGGGAATTCTTTCTGCTGTTTTTAAGTTCTTTATAGATTCGAGATAGTATACCTTTGTCTGAGGAACAGCAGGTGAAAATTTTTTCCCACATTGTGGATTGTCTCTTTACTCTGTTGGTGGTTTCTCTTGCTGTGCAGAAGCTTTTTAATATGAAGAGATCCCACTTGTTGATTGTTTGTGCTAGTTCACAGGCAACTGAGGTTTTGTTCATAAAATCTTTTCCTACACTGATGTCTTCCAGAGTTCTACCCAACCTCTCCTCCAGCTGGCTTTAGGGTTTCTTTTCTTTCTTTTTTTTTTTTGGTACTGGGGATCAAACTCTGGACCTCGCTCTTGCGAGGCAGGCAGTGGAACCACTGAGCTAAATCTCCAGCCCTCATATTTCTGTTTTAATATTTATGTCTTTGATCTGTTTCAATTTTAGTTGAGTGCATGGTGAGAGATATAGGTCTAGTTTTAATCTTTGGCAAGTTGAAACCCAGTTTTTCCAGCACTATTTATTAAAGAGGCTATCTTTCCTCCATTGAGGGTGTTTGGCTCCTTTGTGAAAGATGAAGTGGCTTAGTATGTCTGGAGTTGTTTCTGCATTTTCTAATCTGTTCCACTGGTCCTTGGGTCTGTTTCTTTGCCAGTACCATTCTGTTTTTATCACAGTAGCTTTGTAGTATCATTTCAAGTTGGGGATTGTGATACCCCCTACCTTATCTTTATTGCCTAGAATTGCTTTTGCTGTTCTAGGTCTCTTTTTGTTCCAAAAGAATTTTTGGATTGTTTTCTCAGGGTCCCTGAAGCATGCTGCTGGAATTTCACTTAGGATTGCATTGCATGTGAGGTTGGTTTTATTCCAGGTTCTGCTATCCTCATTTTATACAGGAAACTGGAATTCAGGAAGTTCTAATGACAAAGTTTATGGTCTCAAAGCTAGCAAGTGGCAAAAGAATTTCCAATCTGTGTGTGTTTGCAGCTTAAACCTTGCTACATACTTCACTACTATCCAGGGTAGATCCCTGTTGTCTCTGATAGAATTGAAGAGCACCTACTCCATGAAAGGAACTTACTTGTTTTGTTCAGAACTGTCCCAAACCTAAAGCATGACATTAATGCCATACACAGTATTGGGTTTCAATAAAAATATTATTAATTCTTTTTTTATTTTTATTTTTTTGGTACCAGGGATCGAACTCAAGACCTTGTTGTTGCAAGGCAGGCGGTGGAACCACTGAGCTAAATCCCCGGCAATAAAGATATTATCAATGAAATGGGAAGATGTTATTTTGATGTTCAAATTAAAATCTTTAACTATGGCAATGAGATCTTTTGGAAATCTTTCTTTCAAGCCTCAAAATGGTACTATTGGACTTGTGGTTTTTTAGTGATAGCTAAGAAAGAGTCTATGAACATGTGGATTTTGAGATCAGAAATATCCTCTGAGATGCAGGCATGGGCTGCAGAGGGCCATTTCTTCATCTTCACCTATGGAGAGGATGCAGCAAAAGCATCATTGTGCAATTTTACTTCCATCAGCTTCTCGGGAATATCAAATAGAGAGTGTTTTTTCAGTAGGATTCTCCATAAATGTCAAAAGTGATTTTATGCCCTGCCTTGGAATGATTGGATGTGTAAGCTATCCGAAATTATACCGTCTAGAAGCAGAAAGACAGTGAAGAGGAATTAAAAGTAAAGGAAAGGTATTCTGGCTTTGGGTGTGTTTCTGCTAGGACTCAAAATGTGCATTTGTTGCTTACAATGCAAAAGAAAGATTGCTTTGCCATCTGGGTACTATGTCTCAGCCTCACTAGTCTTAACACCAGAAGTGTAAGTATACTTCATCTGTGCTAAATGATATGTATTCAGACTGCTACTATAACCCCTGTTCCACTGCATCCACTGCATCATTTTATAATGATAGCAGGTAGTTGCATCTATTTACATTGATTGTTGGTGTGTCTATGATGCCTTGACTTCTACCTTGAAAGGTTTTTAGGTCTATAAGCTCTTTAATATCTATACCTAAAATCTTGGTGTAGAGTTTTATGAAGCAGGAGGACATTCAGTAAATTCCTGTGGACTAAAACATGGTTTGGTATAACAACTGAATGGTGCTCTGTTGTTGTTGGGAAGTGTGATAATTGGAGGATTAAATTTGGAGTCTCGTTTAAATGAAGACTTTGAAGACACTGCAGTAACTTCTCATTACAGGGATAAAGCCTATAAAGAAGAATCTTACTTTGGCTTTGGCAGTTAGTCAAGCTTAAACTTCTTTCAAGAATAATGAGAATCTCGTCTCTTTTTTTCAACAAGATCTAGAAAATTAATGAGATTATTCCCTTGATCTTAATAATAAATGGTATATATCCCAAACAAATGAAATAGCCATGTCCAAGAGATATCTGCACTCCCATGTTTCTTGCAGGATTATTCATAACAACCCCCAAATTAATCAACCTACGTGTCCATCAATTGATGGATGTGTTAAAATATGACATAAAATTAAAATATGATATTAAAAATTATATATATATGTATATATACACAGTGGAATAGTAGTAGCCCAGAAAGAATGAAATCCTTTCATCTACAACAAGGTGGGTGGAACTGAATGACATCATTTTAATTTAAATAAGCTCAGCATAGAAAGACAAATACAGTATGATCTCATTCATGTATGGAATCTAAAAATATTGACCTCATAGAAGTAGATGAGAGAATGTTGGTAACCAGAGGCTGGGGAGAGAAGAAATGGATAAATGAGGAAAGTTTTGTCCATGGGTAATAAGTTTCAGTTAGGAGAAATAAATTCTATTTATTTTTGTTACTGAGTTTCATTACATGGTAGAGCAACTATAAATAATCATAATATATTGTATATTAAAAGCACTAGAAGAAAAGATTTGAGGGTTCTTACACAAAGAAATGATTGGGGAGATATATATGCCCACCTTGATTTGAACATTACCCTGATTCTGATACATTACATGTATCAGAACATCACATGGCACTCCAAAAATACAAACGATTACTATGTATCAGTTTACACAAAAGAAAAGACAGTGCATAGCTTCATCAAGGCCTCTGCTGAAGCCGTGAGAGTCACAAGAGAGGAAAGATTCTATTTCATGCTGTAGTCACTGACTGTGCCGCTTGATCAAACCATTGTCCTCTAGATAATATGTCATGATATCTTCCCTGAAAACTTCCTCCCCATGCCTACTAGGAACATTATGGGCTTTTCCCTGGGTCACAGGGCCTGTTGTGGATGGGTAACAGCTTTTTACTAGCAGGTTACTTCTGTAGAAGGTACTGGACAACCAGAGTCTTCTGATGCATCTGTATGGCTGAATCCTCGAAATTTCTGGGACATCTTGTTCTTTTGTTTCTAGTCTGTATTTTCCTTTGAGTTGCAAGATGGTGCTTGATGAAATCTAGACTGTGAAGAGAGCAGATTAGTCCCACTTCAAGATGTATCATCATCCGGTGACTCTGAACTTTTGGGAAGTCCATCCTTTAGGGCTTTGATTATTATTTGAAATGTGCACTGCTGTTATACTTTTGCGAACGTTTTCATCTTGACAATTCTGATTTCTTTTTCCTCAAAAACTAACCTGAGTTGACATCAGATATGTGGTTTGAATGCCTATTTTTTTGGTTTAAATTTATATGGTAGAAGTATTTTCAGTTACCTCCTACAATCAAAACAATATTTTAAACCTGGTAAAACAAAGACTGAGTTTGACATCTTGCTAAAAGATATTAGCCTTATCATTTAACTAACTGAAGGGGAGATTTGATGATATCTTGGTTAATTTGATTTACATATAAGTATTCAAACCCAAATATAAAATCAAACCTGTTTCCTTTGGATCTCAAATCATACAGAATGATGGTCTATATTAACATACATATCACATCCTAGCTCAATTTGAAATTCAATTAAAATTAATTAAGAAGTATTTTTATTGCATCTCTAAAATCATGTTTTTTAATGTGTGGCCACTGCAGCAACAGCATTAGGATCAAGGGGGAACATTTAGAAAGGCAAATTTTTAAACTACTCTCTTGTCTCTTCCTCTTCTTCCCCCCAAGACCAATGGAGCCAACAATATATGTTTTTAAAAGCTATGTGGGAGATTCTGATGTATTCTATGCCTAAGAAACACTGCCTAGAATATCAAATGAAACACTGAATTAATATAGAATAATTTTAGGTAATCACTTTGAGGAGTTCAATTTGAGATGAACAAAAGAAAACAATTTTAATATGCATTCATATTGCACCTTATGATATCATTGAACATTCATTTACATTATCTTAGATCTTCACAAAACCTCACAAATTAGTCAAGGTGTTTCCCACTTCCTTACAACTTTGCTGTTGACTTACAGAATGTACTATTGTCAAAGTGCAGACAATGTATAGATCTAAACTCAGAATTAAAATCTCCTGACTATACTATGAGGTCTTTTCATTATATTACATATTGAGTAAATTACACTCCAACAAATGAGGAGTATAAGCAATTCCATGCAGTTTGGATATCCTCTTGAACATTTTTATTGAAGAAAATAAATAAATGCATTAGTGCATTACCTTATTACAGGCTATACCTTGTTCTTCCATTTAACGTTAGACATGGACTCCTTAATTTTCTTTTCAAGATTTGAATTCTTGTATAAAAATGTGTTTAAATATAATAAATCCAGGTAATAATGGAAATATAGAATATATCTTTTTCATTAACCTTTCCAAAATATACACTGAGCTCCATGACATCTTCTGTTACACTTTTCTAAATATTTTAAAGAATTAAAAAATCTAAAAACTATTTGTGCTGGTTAGGGTGAAGTGTGAACTTGATTTGCTTTGATATCATTCAAGGGACTTGTGAAGCACATTTCTGGATGTTTTAGGGTAGGTCAAAGATGTGTGACTTTGGGTAATTTATATAGTCCCTGGTATTATATGTGGTTTCCTGGCTGGTGCTGTTCTTTTGCTCTGCTTCCAGGCCATCATGAATTAAGTATATTTGCTCCCCCATGTTCTCCTGCCATGATATTTATGGCTTGGAGCTAGCCAACCATGGACTGAATGCCCTGAAACCGTGAGCCAAATTAAACCTCTCTCCTCTTTTAAGTTGTAGGTGTCAGGTATTTTATTTTTCAATTGGGAAAGCTGACTAATACAATGTATATTGCTTAATTTTAACTTTGAGGCTATAATACATTTTTTGCTATTTAATCATCTCACTGGGCTTTTCCCAGTATTATTGATCTTATGCTAGAGAACAGTTAAATAAGGCAAATCAGTTGACTTAATGATTTAAGTATATGTAACATGTAGAATGTGTTCACAAATTCTTCAAGTCTCTGTTGACAAACTGGAGTACCATTTTGATGTGTTTCTATCTTTCTGAGTATTGGCCTCTAGTTAGGTATTGAACAGAACCTAGAAGAGTGAGATCATTTGGCAGTCATCTTGAAGGTGGGGTCTTAAGGGAAACTGTTTATATTTTATGCCACAAGGTTGATTCTTAGAAACATTTCATTCTTTGTTTTACTTATTTCTTGATGCCTAGTACATCTTGGTTAACACCAATGCCTCTACAACAATGGAGCTTAAACATGGTTTATAATTCTGATACAAAAAACAATGCTAAAGAATTTGAAAATTAATTAAAAAGCTAGTGAAAGTGTTGGCCATCCTTAAATACTCCTAACTGTAAAACACAGTTCCTCAAAATTGATAAATATCAAATGATCCCTAAACACTAAATAACTGCAGTTTAACTGTGCAGTAGATTCCTAATGAAGAATAAACATTTCTGAATTTCATGAAACATGGTTGACAGATTTACAGTAATTTTGAAAATATCTACAATGGCCTCAATCATTTATGAAGACATTCTGTGGAGACAAATCTTTACATATATTTAACTTAATAGTTCATACAATACTGCTAATCACTTTTGTGACTCCACAAATATCTGGAATCTCAGGATAAGTAATATGGCAAAAATATTTCTGCTTATTTAGAAGCCTGATTTCTTTTCCCTTAAATTCTTTTATTGGTACATTTTAGGTATACAATACATTTACATTTATCATTGGGTCCTTGTACCTGTATGTGATGTGTGTTGGTTCTTATTTTTTCCCCATTACCTGTGCACCCTTCACCCCCTCCACCCTTCCCTATTTACAGAGACTTCGTTTCCATTTTTTTCTTTTCTCATAATTTTTCCTTTCCCTTCTTTCCTTTCCCCTTCCCCTCCCACCAATCCTACCCCTTTGGACCTTTTCTTCCTATAGAAGCCTGATTTTTGATAGTTAAATTACAGATTTCCTTTAACAAAGATTCGGGTGGCATTTTCTGTAGCTTTTCATTATACACACTAACTGTATTAAAGGGACTTTAGGCAGTCAGTCAACCTCAAACAATTTTAAGAGCAATAAAGACGCCAAGGATCAAGGGGCTACTTGTTACCATAGCCTCTAGCAGGGATGTATAAAAGAGTTCAGACAGATAGTGCACGTCATGGTTTTTGTTACTAAATGTTCAACTCCAAATAAAGTGATCTTTGACTTTTTCAGCGATAGCATCTATCTTGGATTCTACTGGGGCAGTTGTGGTGATGCCCTGGGACACAGTGTTGGGTTTGGATATGGTAACACCCACTCATCAGTGGGCTATGGCTTTAGATATGGATGTGGTGGCTTCCAGCCACTTGACCATAGACTACACTGGACATTCAATTTTTATTTCTGACTATGTATTTCATGTGCCTCAGTAATCAAACTGAAAGTGATGCTTTAGGGACAGCTTTCAGGTGATGAAATTTGAATTTCATATTCTCAATGAATTGAACTGTGCAATGTAGAGTGGAAATGAACTTTATGGGTTGAAGTTTTTAATAGAAGTCATAGTTTTTTTTTTCCTGAGAATACTGTACCTTTAAAAAAACTTCCCAGTGTATTTTATTTTCATGTTTTCCTCAAAACTTTGGTATATTCCATTGATTTTCACATTCCAATAATATACTTTGCTCTACAAAAGTGATTTTTTACTTTAGTTCTTTTCTCCTGATTTCCTTCTGTGGCTATATTTTTTTTACTGCAGTTTACAGTGAGGAAATGGTTTTCTGTTCTCAGCATTCTATCTACTAAAGGGATATTGGTTTAAAGAAGCATCAGATAGAGCATGGAGAGCTTACCCCAGGCTCTTCCTTCACTTTTCTTATTCAAATTATAACCTTGACTAAGAAATTTTGGGGTTAATCCCTTACCTGTCTAATCTCCAGTGTGTGTGTGGCTTAATAAAGAAATTTAGGGCTTTGTATTTTTCCAGTGCTAGGGATCCAGCGCAGGACTTGGTGCATGCTAAGTGTTATGGTTTGCATCTGGAAGTCCCCTGAAGTCTCCTGTGTGGAAGATGTGGTCCTCAACACAGTAGTGTTTGCAAGTGGGGAGTTGGGAAGGTGATTGGACCATGAAGACTCTGAGTTCATTAGTGAATCTGGCCACCAATGGATTCATGATTTGGTGGCATTGTGGGAACTCAGGGAAACTTAGGAGTGGGCCTTCCTTGAAGGGAGTGGGTCATGGGCATTTACCTTAGGGTTATAGACTGTCCCTGGTCTGTTCCTCTCTGGCTCTTCCTGCCTCCTGTTGACCCTGAGATGAGCTGCTTGGTTCCCACAGATGCTCTCTGCCTTGATGTTCTTCCTCACCATAAGCGCAGAAACAACTGAGCCACATGATCATGGACTGAAGCCTTTGAAACTAAGCCTTTGAAAATCAACCTTCCCTCCTTTAATTTATTTTTCCCAGGCATTTTGTTGTAGTGACAGAAAGCTGAACAACACACTAGGCAAGTGCTCCATCACCCGCAGTCCCCAAGATTTAGCTTTTTTTTTTTTTTTTACTGGGAATTTAACCCATGGACTTTGCACTGAGCTGTATCTCCTGCCCCTTTTAATTTTGAGACAGGGTCTACCTAAGTCACTAAGTTGTTCAGGCTGGGTTTGAACTTGCAATCCTCCTGGCTCAGCCTCCCAGAGTACTAGGATTACAGGTTTGTACCATTACACCTGGATAAGATTTAACTTTTCAAGAATACTTTTTAGTTTCCTATTGACTTTATTCTGATTGATGTTTACAATGCCAACTAAAGTCAGCACATGAAATGTGTATTAAAATTTATAACCCTTTTCATACTCCCATTTGCAACAGCATGGATAAACTAGAAAGACACTATGCTAAGGCAAATAAACCACACACAGAAAGGAAACTATTGTGTGATCTCTCTTTTATGTGGCTCTAAGAAATAGAGATTAGAATGGCAGGCAGGGGAAGGAAATATGGAAATGTACATCAAAGGGTACAAAATTTGCAGTTATGTAGAAGAAATTCCATAGATATAGTGTGTGGTATGAGGACTATGGTTAATAATACTTTATTGTATTTTTCTCTGAAAAATTTGCAGAGCATGTAGATAAAAATATTTTAGGTGTCCTTAACACACATACACACTCACATACATTTTAACTTCTAGCAACTACTGTTCTTTTTCTCTGTCTTTACAGATTTGTCTTTTTGATAGGTGATATGACTGGAATTACATAATACATAACTTTGTGAAACAGGGTTGTCTGGGTTTTTCCTATATGGAGTTTGCTAAACTTCTTGACTATGTCTGTCTTAAAATATGTTAAGAATAGAACTTGCTCCAGAATCTGGGGTAGGGATGAGCTTCTAGTTACTTGGCCAAGATTTTGAAAGAGAAGAAATGCAGGGAGAGGTAATCTGGCAGTTTCTGAAAGTATGGTACTCACCCTGACATATATACAAAATGTGTGAAGTTTGTTTTAAAAAACCCTGAATTGTGCATTATGTAAGTTTGAGTGTGCACAAGAATTCTAGTTCAGCTTTTAAAGAATACATATTACAGACTTTTACCTCCATAGATTCTAGCTCAGTATTAAGGGTGTACTGATTTACATGTATCTGCACTTTCTTTTTACCAGCACAAAATGTTTCCCAAGTGGGTTTGACCAAAATTACCTTTTGAGAAATAAGCATCAAGATAAAGAAATGGACTTGCTCACCACACTCTTCCAATGTCATTACACTGAGTATTATTTCCAAACTTTGAATGTTAGAAATATATTTTTAAAGGCAACTTAAAAAAGTAACCAGAAACTTTGAAATCTGGCAGGAAAATGAGGAAGCTGGACAGTGCCATGGATAGTATGAGAAATACTGGCTTGGAAAAATGTTGCAGAAATGTAGCCAGCCACACATGAGGAATAAAGCAGCAATGTAATGTGTAGTTAAACAGGAACCTGATACAAATGGTGTTAATAGAAGTATGACACATGGGAGGTGACGGTTAATCCTTCTGCTATACAGCACTGCCTTGTTAGAACATGGGTTCTGCTTCATCATGTGGATTTTATTCAGGATGTGGGAAATTGAGAAAGTATCTAGAATGAAATAGAAGTTATACAGAGAAAGGAGTTGAGCTCCCTTGGAAAAGATTACGGAAATATGAATTGTGATTTACTTTAATAGAAAAGTAAAAATATTTTACATGTATTTTTATCTAAAATTGCTTCTTGAAAGCAGTG
>NW_004624745.1:19254049-19270253 GCF_000247695.1 Heterocephalus glaber | reverse complement strand
ACTCATGTAATGGTACAAGATCCCAATGATGAATGTAACTGTATTTTTTACCTAAAATGTACCAATAAACTTAATGGGAAAAAAATTATATACTAAAAACATGTACAAAAAGAAAGGGGAGATAGTATTTATTACTAGTTAAAATTATCTTTTGCAATTATTAGTTAACTTGAAATGATTCAAGTATCAAATGGATGATTCCAAAGTAACTTGTATGAAAAAAGCAGAAGACCAAAAAATGCAATTTTTTATCTTTAGTTTCTTCTAGTCAGTGACCTTTACCTTCAAGTACTTCAAGGCATTTTTCATACTTAATCACTTTTCCATAATAATTTTACTTTTCACTTTTTTATTTTCTTGGTTTTACATGTACTTTATTGACTTCCTGTTATGTGAAATGAGGATTTATTTCTTCTATATATACTTCACCCAAGACACACACTGTTACACACTCTCATCTTTCCAATATGATTATATCATGGAAGATTTACACTAGTAGGGCTATTTAAACAATATTCATCCAAAACCCATGTTGTATTAGAATTGCACTTATTTTCCAGGAATCAATAATTGCCTAGGTTCCTATAATGAAACCTTCTCCATATTTGTTGCTGGAACTATAAAATTTCTCACTGCAGGATTGCACAAATCAAAACATTCATTCTTGACTCAGAGACACAGTGTCATAGCATTGATACTGAGAAGACTTCTTCCTATGTGTGTTTATCCAAATATCCAATGTCATTCTCATTGTATTTGAAAACAATAATGAAGAATACCTGTGAAAATTTGAAAGGTGTAAAGCTTTGGGAGTTGAAAGGACTTTAAGGAATATTCTATTTTACATCATATTGTCAAGTAGGAGGCTGTGGACCACTGGTGAGGGTCAATGGCTAATGAAAAGGGACTTCTTCCTTCAAGCTCTTCAGACAGCGATTCTGACAGTGAAGTTGGCAAGCAGTTAAAGAGAAAAAAGCAGTTTGCTCCAGAACAACCTAGAAAGAAGCAAGAGGCCACTGAGACTTCGAGAGCTCTGTCATCTCCTGAGCACAGCAGCCGCAGCAGTGAGAACAACGTGTTCCCGAGTGGGGAAGTAGGGTATTTCATCCATGAGGTTTGTAAGGAAGGAGATAACTGTCGCTGCTCACATGACCTCTCTGACAGCCCCTACAGTGTAGTGTGCAAGTCTTTCCAGGGAGGCTACTGTGTATATGGAGACCACTGCAGATACGAGCACAGAAAGCCATTGAAACGGGAGGAAGCAGCTGCTACAGATCTAACTGCAGAACCATCCCTTGCCACTTCCTCAAGTTCCTCCATCGCTGGACCACTCATAGAGATGAATACAGTGAAGCTGAGTCCAGAAATGTGAACTTCCCAGCCATAGGCCCAGGTTCCAAGGACTGGGCAAATGCCATTGAATTTGTGCCTGGGCAGCCCTACCCCGGCCGCACTGCTCTTGCCTGTCCAGAGGCTGCTGTGCAGGGCTCAGTGCCCAAGGCTGAGTGTGAGAAAGGAACCCAGTGTGATGGAGACCAAGAAGCAGCTCTGCACCTATGCTGCCATGGGAGAGTGCCGCAGTGGGGAGAGCTGTGTGTACCTGCATGGCGACACCTGCAACTTGTGTGGGCTACAGGTCCTGCACCCGATGGATACAGTCCAGAGGTCCCAGCACATAAAATCTTGCATTGAGGCCCATGAGAAGGACATAGAGCTGTCATTTGCTGTGCAGCGCAGCAAGGACATGGCGTGTGACATCTGCATGGAGGTGGTGTATGAGAAAGCCAATCCCAGTGAGCGCCGCTTCGGCATTCTCTCCAACTGCAACCACACCTGCTGTCTCAAGTGCACTCGTGAGTGGAGGAGTGCTAAGCAGTTTGACAGTGAGATCATAAAGGCCTGCCCTGAATGCCGCATCACATCTCACTTTGTCATTCCAAGTGAGTACTGGGTGGAGGAGAAAGAAGAGAAGCAGAAACTCATTCAGAAATATAAGGAGGCAATGAGCAACAAGACATGCAGGTATTTTGATGAAGGCCATGGGAACTGCCTGTTTGGAAGTAACTGTTTATACAAGCATGCGTACCCTGATGGACCCTGATGGCCTTGGAGAGGAGCCACAGAGACAGAAAGTGCCAACATCAAGTAGATACTGGGTGGGGAGCTAACTGACTGAGAGCATGAGCGGAACTTGTTTCAGGATGAGCTAGAAGACTTTTATGGCTTGGACCTGTAGTGGCTTTGTGTGGCTTGGGAATGGCCTGCTGAGCCTCAGACAGTAACTGTGGCATGTGGCAGTGCATCGCTGTCCTAGGCAGGCCTCTCAACTCCACATGTTGTCATGATCACTTACCAGGGCCTGCTCTCCACCCCACTTCCCCAAGAATGTGTCGTCTCTGTTTCAAAAAGTTAGAAAAAAAATCAAGTTAGAAAATAAATAAGTAATAAAACATATTGTCTTCAAGGGGCAAATGTGATAATAGAGAGGGAAAAACAAAACAAAACAAAAACAAAACAAAACAAAATTCATTCTTTCTATTTTACCCTTAGAAAATTTCCTCTTGGAGTTCTCTAGAACATCACATTTATGAATCCTTATGAATTTGTATACTTGTTTAAGTACTGCATATTTGATGCTCAATGTATTTTTTTTTAATTGTTTCTCTTAGAAGGTGGCCTATATCAGCTCAACAGAAGGAAAAAAAATATGTAAAAAAACCCCATACTATTTGAAACAGGGTGGGAGGAGAAGGTAATAAAATGGTAGCGAACTTTGACCTAAATTGACTGGTTGGCTGGGTTCAACATTCAGTCAAATGGTGAGGCCAGTACTCAGGGCAACATGACACATAGATTAAACTCACTTGTTTGGACACAAGCTGCAATAGATATTTTTCACTTTCGGTTTACAAGAGGCAGAATTGGCCAAAAGAGTGAAGAGAAACATAGGCTAATGTTAAGGAAGATCATACTGACCTTTGTCAGTGTGCTGTTCCTTGTAATCCTAAAAAAATTATACGCCACCTCACATTCCCGTAAGATGTCATCTAAAATACTAGATCAATATTTGAATAATGTTATAATTTGGATTTGAAATATCCTCCACATGTGTTAAAGGCTTGGTCCCCAGGCTGCGGTATTTTTGGCAGGTGGTGATCTTAAAGTTAGGGCCTAAGGGGACGTTTTCAGTCACTGGGGTTGGACCCTCGCAGCTTATCCTGAGGCCCCTGTCTCTTTCTCTCTGTTGCTTCTTGGCCACAGGTGGTGTTGCCACGTGACACTGCCATGAGTTGCTGCTTCACCACAGGCCCAAAAGCAACAAGACCAAGCAATCGTGAACCAAAATGTCCAAAACTTTAAGCCCAAAGAAACCTTTTCTCTTTATAACCTCATTATTTTAGATATTTGTTGTAGTACCAACACAAAGATAAAGAAATAGAATTTCTGGTATATTTTAAATATCATCACTTTAAAATTTAGCTGTTGCAATACTTTTTCTATTTTCCAATAGAATATTCCAATAGAATACAAATAGTCATCTGCTGTGCAGTACCATACATTGGAAAAAATTTCTAACCAATATTTCAATATTAAAGAACTTTGCTGCTTTCCTTCTTCTTTCAACTTACATTGCCTTTTCTCTTTACTCACAATTTTACAAATAAAATATATGCATTTAAAAATTCTGCATAAGTGTGATATTAACAATTCTATTTTGCATCTCCTTATAATATTTATACAAGGAGAAAATTATGATCTCATAATTTATTTTTACATTTAATCTCATTTATTTATGAACTTTATTTTCTAACGCCACAGGGCTATGTCTTAAAATTATCCTTCTGGATTAGATTACCATCTTAGTAAGATTTGGTTGCTGTAACAAAATACGACAGCAAGGTGGCTTAAATAATTCTCATTTCTCACACTTCTGCAGGCTGGACTGTCCAAGGTCAAGGTGCTAGCAAGGTAAGTGTCATTCTGAGTTTCTTTTCTTGACTTGTAGACATCCACTCTTCTTGCTGTCTTGTCACAAAAAATGAGGAAAGAGAGAAAGAGCGAGAGAACGTGAGAAAGAATATTTATTTCTTTTTACAAAGGTTTAAATCCATCTGAAGCTGAGTGAATCAAGATCCTACTCTTATCCCTATGACTTCATTTAAATTTAATTACCTCCTTGTAGGTTTTATCTTCAAATACAATAAATACAATCAGACTGAGGGCAGGAGCGAGGGCTTCAACATATGAATTTTAGAGGACACAATTCAATCCATAGCAGTTATCGCTATAATTGTTACTATATTTTATTGATTGTTAGATACACATTTTCAAATTGTACATGTTTTGAAATTGCATGCATTTGGTATTCGATGAGTGCCAGTCTAATTTTTTAATGCTAAGTAAAATAACAGAATGTTACACATGTGATAAAATCTTAGGGTCAATATTAGTGCAATATTAATCACAATATTATAAGAATATTATAAATTTGATAGTTACAAAGAATAAAAAGAATTTATAAATGTATCCTCAAGGCTGAATAAACTTGTTATGTAATATTTGTTATTTCAAAGATTCCTGAATAATTATTCTTTTCTAGAATGAAATAAATTTCAGCATCTTTTGTTTGTATTTAATTCCTTAGATTAAAAACACTCAGGGCCTTGTTTACATAGCTAAGTAGACGGAAATGGAGGAAGTTTTGTTATAGTAATTCTACTTGATTAATTGACCTCCTTCTGAGTTAGCCAAAAAATGAATAATTATCTAATAACAAAATTATGTTAAATAATCCACCAATTGATAACTTGATTAAATTATCGTTCAATTTTGTTGAAAGGAAAGATTTAAAAAATAAGCTATTACCTAATTATTCAGTCTTTCACTGCCAGAGACCCCTGTAGTCAGGCTCTAGTACCCACCAGCCCCGTGTGTGATGTAGGCCTGAGGAAAAGAATACATTAAGAGACAGAACTAGGAGAGAAAGCGGGGAGCCAGAACAACCAATGCCGGTGCAACCGACAAAGGTGCTGGACATTCCCAGGCACTGACTTTTATTGGCAATCAATTGGGGTAAAGGCAACATGTGGTTTGTATGGAAATTAATGTAAACAAGGTTCATAAAGGACAAGACAAAGCATTCTCAAGTTAAGGATAGGATACACAAAATATATATGATTGTCATTGGAACATTGTCCTTGTAGTCTGACGGTTTTTGTTGTGGGAACGGACTTTGGGTGTGAGTTACTCTGACCTCAGCACATACGCTTCAGCCAGACTCACTTCTATAAACAAGCCAATTGTGGGGTTAACTCTTCACAGCCTGCTTTGGACATAATCAATATTACAGTCCTCTACATCTCACTATTTCTGTTTCTTGGGATTATGCCTGCAATTACTTAAGTGTTTGTGGTATTAAAAATTTCAAATATTCATATTCTAACCCCTAATGTGATGATATTAGGAGGAGAGGCCTTTGGAAGTTAATTAGGTCATGAGAATGGATCAGCCATGGGAATGGGATTAGTTCCCTCATAAAAGGGATGCAGAGAATACTCTCGGCCTCTCACCTTTAAGTGAGTAGTACTCACTACAACAGCAGTGTGTAACCTAGAAGAAGGTCCTTATCAGCCTCCAACAGTGCTGCATCCTGATCTTGGACTTCCAGCCAGTAGCATGTGAGAAGTAGATTTCTGGTCTTTACAAGTTACCCACTCTATGAAACTTTGTCGTAGTAGTCCCAACCAACTATGACAAATCCTAAAACACTTTGCCAAGAAATGCCAAATGATCATTAACTAGCTCAGCTGCCTTTTATTAATTAATTAATTTATTTTTGGTACCAGGGATCAAACTTGGGACCTTATGCTTGCTAGGCAGGCAGTGGAAACGCTGAGCTAACTCCCAGCCCCTATCTGCTGCCTTTTAACTTAGACCTTGTTCAAGGAGACAAAATTAGGTTGAACATGCAATTCCCTGGCTTTCCATGAAATTTGAAATTATGCAATTAAGAATTTTTAATGATCACTTATATACAAAACACATAGTTGAGAAAAGTTTTAGTTTTCTAGGGCAGTGATCCCCAGACTTTTTGGCACTAGGGACTAGTTTAGTGGAAGACAATTTTTCCTGAGGTGAGGCTGGGACTGATGTTTCCTGATGATTCAAAGAAGTGTGCAAACTCCATCCCTTCCACATGTAGTTCACAGTGGGTTTCACACTCCTATGAGAGTGCACCGCTGCCACTGATCTGACAGGACCCATAGGTCAAGCAGTAATGTGAGTAATGGGGAGCAGCTACAAATACATATGAAACCACGCTGGCCTGCCATTCACCTCCTGTTGTGTGGCCTGGTTCTTAACTGGCTTCACACTGGTACCAGTCCATGCACAATGGTTGGTGAATCCTGCTCTAGGCCATGCTGATAATTCATTAAAAATGCATCACAGTGAGGTGGAGAGATATTATGGCAAGAATCATTGGTTGGTAATTTTATTCAATGTTGGTTCATCGTTAGGTTTAAAATTATGAACTTGACAGAAATGAGAGAGCACATCAGTTTTTGAGGGGGCAGAATTCATCCTGCTTGAAAGAGGCAACATTGTTATGGCTGTGTCTAGATGTCCTCACAAAGCCTCATGTGGCCACAGATGGGGCTTTTCAGAGATGGCTGGATCTAGAGTGTGTGACTCTGGGATTAAGGTTGTGATGCTGGGACTGATTCAGTGTGATGCTAGGATTAAGGATGCCCCACCCTAGGTGTGTGTGCTAGCTGCCCTAAGGACAGATAACCTAGATAGAACATAAGGGACAGAAAGAAGGCTGCTGTTGCTGCTTGCTTCCTCGTTGATTCCCTGCTTTCCTGCCTTCCTGCCTTTTGCCTGCCATGAACATTTTCTCCTCTGTGATGCCTCTCTGCCATGCCACCCTGCCTTGGAGCCAGCCAACTATGAACTGAAACTGCTACAAACTGTGAGCCAAGTAAACTTTTCCTCCTCTAACTTTAGATGCCCGGTATTTTGTCTCAGCAATGAGAAAAAGTAATTAAGACAAGCATGTTCTAAATTATACTTTGGAAACCCATTGTCCTGCACTCTTACATAAGCAGATACTGTTTCAAAATAAAAGTAACAGAAAAAGGATGAGAATGTATTGGTTAGGTGTATAAAACATAAATTTAGCATTTCCTTTGGATTCCGCATTAGCCTAATGTCCACACTGATTATTGCTGTTGCCTCTGAACTTACCATTATTCTGTTCTTGTGAGAGTTTCTGTGATGGACAATTTCAGTTATATAAATAAGACATTGAGATTTATAGTTATTATCTAAACATTAACTTTATTATGTAGGCAAACACTCCAGAAGTAAATTGAATTGCTGATGTTTTACATAGCGAAATACTGTTAATTGAAGTACTCATGATTGTAAGAGAAATGTGCCCTAATCATAAGTAATGATTGAGAAAGCTCTTGAGTTTTGGATCAAAATTATTAAGAACCATTGGGCTGGGGATTTAGCTCAGTGGTTCTGTTGCCTGCCTCACAGGTACAAGGACCAAAGTTCGATATCTGGTACACCCAAAAAAATAAAGAAACAATGAGCACTTCAATAAATAGATAGATACATTGATAATTAATCCAAATACACTAAAAGTGTGTGCTATCTAGATCATTGTGTCTCAACTTTAGTGGTAGATTCAAATTATAGAAGGCCTTGGCCACAAATCACATCAGCTTCAGTGGATTCGGTTTGGGGTCAGGCATTCTTTTCTAATATGTCCTCAGGAATTTTCCCAGCGTACCACCCCAAGTAACCCTGTTACCCTTTAACCTAGAACCTGAGGCACAGAGTTTCTTTTAGAAAATATTTAAATAACTTAAATAATTTTCCTGAGTTACATTCTTCTGTTTGTCAAACAATTCATGGTATTATTAAATAAGCAATTCTTGTGTACATTAAGCCTTTAGACATGCAGAAACAATGAAAAATCTTTAAAATGTTGAATTATTGATGATACCTACTGTGATGCTACTTTACTCTGCTGCCAAAAAATCTCTGGAACTCATCTAACACATAACACTGTGAATTTGTTGGAAAAATATATTTGTAGAAAGAAAACTAAAGAAAAGTGATCACCATTGCCAGTGACAATGGAAAACAAAACAGATGAGGGCTGTGAGTGATTCGGTAATTATGTGCATTATGATTTCTTGTTCTCACCCTTCAGTTTTTGGTACAGGACATAATTACAGCACACAGTTGAATAGCAGAATTATTGTCTATAATCAGAGAAGTGGCGAGCTAATTAAATCATTATTCTTTAGCCATGGACAAACTACATGACATAAAGAGACTTTTGGAGCTTCTCTTTTATGCTTATATAATGTGTTTCAAACTAGATGGAATAGCATTTATCACATATTAAAGGGGGTTTAAAATGCTAATATTGTACTTGATAGATAATATCAATAGATTAATAATCTGATTACTTGTAGATATTTAATTTACTTGCTGAAATCTGATACTAAAGGAACCAAACTCCTGGATATAATTCTTTCATTATATCTGGTTCCTGTCCTTCTATTCTAGAGGAAATGCTGCCCTTGGTGCAATCTGAGGTACAGATAGTTCATAGTTCACCTTGAAAGTCAGTAAAGTTGCTCCTCTGTCATATAATGTATGAAGAGAAGTTTTTTTTAGTTCAAGTGATTGAATTAAGCATTAAGTACAGGCAGATCCATTAACCACTCTCTTATTTTCTGCATTCTAATGCTTTAACTTTTGGGTCCTTGTTGATTTTCTCTGCCAGCCATGGTTAACCAATCCTTAGGGTTAGTGAAAAGATCATCTAGGAGTGTAACTTTCAAATGCAAACCAACCAATCCAGAGCCCACATCTGCTCACTCCTTTATTGGACTCCAACACTCTGGGCCACTATCTACCTGTTCAGATAATTCCAAGGCCAGGCCTCAGGCAATCAGGGACACCCAGCTCCAGACCCCACTGAAGTGAGTCACACTAACCAACCCTTAACATGCTTAGTCTGCTTGCTTGCTCTTTCACATGGGAACCACAATGAAAGCTTTTTTCCACATGTTCTTCATTTCCTTTTGCCTCTCGATGGACCCTATGGTTCTCTGTGCAGCCCTCCCTGGTGTGGCATGGCTCATCTTCCTTAGGATTCGTAGTGTAACAAACTATTTTCTGTGGCAGTTATCTCCTGTCCTTTTGCCTTATCACACCAAAATAATAACAGATTATATTTAAAACAGCAAAGGTGTTAAGATTTAATATAATATGAACATGAGAACAGGCAATTTTAATCTACCTCTGAAACTATTCAGAAAGTATCATCTTTAAGTTTCAGTTGGTGAGAGCCATTCAGGGTAAATATATTTATACCAATGACAAAATCTTCAAATCAGGAGTTGAAGAGGAAATCCCTTCACCTTCAGTCCATCATTTGTCAGAGCTAGCAAAATGATATCTTGCTTCTCATCAACATGGTCTGGGAGTGAACATTTACTTAGCTTTATAGTTTCTAACTTCATAAACAATATTCCTCATAATTTTTAGAGCAGACTTTACTATATGCCATTAAGTTAATTTAAATTAAACACAAACATATCAGGGGTGAATATATAAACTAAAAGAAGATAAACAAATTTTACAAGGAAAGAAATTTCTCCCCAAATAAAAAGTAGGTTGTCAGGACACCAGCAAGATGAAAGAAGATTCTAGCTGTCAAATTATCCCCAAATTCTCACACTCACCCCCCAAAACCCCACCAAAATCAAAATACACAAACCCTTCAATCAATTTTGATAACTATCCATGGCAGAAATATCTCTCTGGGATCCTAAGAATCCAGTAGAGCCATTTCAAGAAAATTCAAGAACAGATGCATCAAAGAGGGTAAGCACAGTTGCACTTTATTCACAGACAAGAGGAACATAAAAGAGAGGCTGGAAATAAGCCAACACATATATGGGCAGCCAGTGTTCAAAAAGGATGCTAAGAATATATGTACAATCGGAAAATGTAGTGACTTAAATGAATCCTAATTGACCCTCACATGAAAAATCAATCGAGAAGAGCTTAAAGAATTAAATGTAAAAACTTAGGGCTAGGAATGTAACCCAGTGGTAGAGTGCTTGCTTAGCATGCATGAGGCCCTGGGTTCAAACCCCAGTACCACAAAAAGGTAAAACCTTGAGCTATAAAATCCTAACCCTAAACCTATTCTAACCCTAACCCTAACCCTAACCTTAATTACACCAAAACCCATTGAGATTTGTTTATAGAAAACCAGGAAATATGGACACTCTACATGTAATATCCATCGTTTTGTAAAAATGAATTTGTTCTCAAGCTTTATCCCTGTGAATCTTTGTCATACATCCCAACTTCCCATTATTCACTCACTGAACAATGTTGGGAATGTATTCTCTGTCAGAAACTGTTGTAGACATTCCCCCCCCCCCCAAAAAAAAAACCCAAACCAAAACAAAACACACTACTGTACTTGTAGAACTTACCTTTGACCACTGGGAGTTTACAATAAATGAGTAAAAGAAATCATACCAGATGGCAAAAAGGGCTTTGGAGAAAAATAAGGGTAGTTAGTGAAATAGAGAGTTCTGGAGAGGAGAGCTGAAACTTTAAATAAGATGGGCAGTGAGGTTCCACTTAAGATAGCATTCAAGAGCATCTTGAAAGGGATGAAATGTGACTTGTATTCTAGGGCAAGTATTTGAGGCAGAGTAAATAGTCAGGACAGCTTTAATTGTAAAAAGAGACTTCGTTGCAGGGTTTAAAGCAGAACAGTGACCCAGCCTGACACATGTGAACATCATACACTGATGGGATCTTGTGAAGAACAAGGATGGACAATAAAGGAAGAAGGAAGATCGGATAGAAGGCTACTTGCAATTAGCTGTTGATGGCAGTAGAAATGATGAGATTTCAAGGAAGAGTGTATTTTTGTTGTTGTTATTGTTGAAATCCTGGATGTGAGGTGTAAGTGTAAGAGAAGCGCTAAGGGTGATTCCGAGGAGTAGGCTGCATGACAGGATAGATAGGACAATTTTAAAGTGAAGTAAAATAGACTGCAGGAGGCGCTAGTCTGTGGGTGAAGACCAAGAGGTCAATTTTGAACTTTCTCTGTTTGAGATTCTCATCAGGTCCAAGGGGAGATGACACTTATGCAGTTGGACGTGAATTTAGGAAGTGATCTAAGCCAGAGTCTTGGATCTGGTTTTTTAAAAATAGAGATGAGTATTTGAAGCCATGAGACTGGATGAGATCACTAAGGGAGAGAGAGAGTAGACAGAAAAGAGGTGATTCAGAGAGAATTCTGGGTACTTCCGGTCACAGTATTTGCTGCATCCTAACTGCCTCATGACTCTCCCAGGTTTTTATTTTCACATACTTTTTCTTTCTTCCTATAATATTTCCCTTGGTTCTTTGTCTCACAGCAGCTTGCTCATTCTCTTTTTCTTGGAGCTTGCCATGACCATCTAGCTTGATTTAGTATCTATTTCTCTCTTTTCTGTCTCATATTACCTTGGGACTTGTTATGGTTTGGATATTAAGTGTCCCCAAGAGGCTCATGTGTTGAAGGCTAGTCTTCAGCTCATGGTTCTGTTTTCAGGTGGTATAAACAGGAGGTGGGGCTTAGTTGAGGGAAGCTGTGTCATTGGGGGCAAGTTCTAAAAGGGAAATTTTGGACCCTAACCCCTTCTTCTCTCTCTTTCTCATGTTTCCCTTCTTCCTAGCTACCATGAAGAGAGTAGCATTGCTCTACCACATGTCCCCTGCCATGATGTTCTTCTTTGCCACAGTCCCACAACAATGGGGTCAAATAATCATAGACTAAAACCTCTAAAACTGTGAGACAAAATGTATCTTCTCCTATTTTAAGGTGCTTATCTCAGGTATTTTGTCACAGCAATGGAAAGCTGACAAGCACAAATTACTTACATGTTTATCACATATTTGATTCTTCAGGGCAGAGGCTCTTTTGCATTCCCAAGATTTAACACATGAAACACATGCAATTGATATTTATTGCGTGAGTATATACATTAGTTCATATAATGTATCTTCTTTTCATATAGCTATAGTGAAAAACCAGAACTTTGATTCTGTAATATAGTAAGTTTTTCTATGATATTTATAAGAATATGGTCTTGTATGACTGTAGAAAGAGTCCTATATTAGAATAAGGAAAGCTTATTGCCATTTCTCCTTCTATTTATCATTTGATTAACCATCTGTAAGTAGTTTAATGCCCCAGGCCTTGTTTTCTTTTCTGTAAAATAGAATACATAAATTTTTTGTTTTCATACTATACTATATACATGAAAAACACTTTGTAAATTGTAAAACACTGTAACATGTAAAATGCTATTATTATTATTTATTTTGAAACACATACATTATGATACTTCTTTTGCCTCAGGTGTTGAGTATTAAAATAAGTTGTGTTTAGGATCAGAGTGTGCTGTGTTCCAACATGCCACTTATGGCTGATGAGCATATGGAAATTGAGTCTCTATTGTGACAAATTTTTCATTTCAGGAACTGTAATGCTCTAGCCAGTTGCTATTACTCTTTATATGTTGTCAGTTACACTCTGCACAGCAAAGTGTCATGGTGATGTCAGAAGTAGAGTAAAAGAAGGCAGATCTGGCCCTGAATAAAAGAGACTGATGTTCATGAGTGAGATGCTTTCCCTGGAACCTGTTTTGTGTCCCTGTGGCTTACCATTCTTAAGTGTGGAGCTGGCTTCAGCTGTAGATACTGTTAGAAATCAGAACACAAGTGCTTTATGGAGTTGGTTGAAATTAGGGGCCTGGCCTCTCTTTCACACTTGAAATACATAGGGATCATCCTTAAATTCTCTCTTTTTACCTGGCCTGTCTACACATGAAGTGGAGATCTGACTTCAGAAGTGTAAACTCTCACAGCTTCCTGCTTTTTTAAAGCTCTTTTCATTTGAATCTGTTCAACAAGGTTCTTTGCACTTACTGCTCTTGTTATTTCATGGAGAAATATGATTTTCTTTTGTTCAGGCTTTTGTAGCTGTTATGGGAGAAAAGATCTTTCTTAATCTTCTAAATGCTAATTGGGAGTAGGAAGTCTCTTCTTATACTTCTTTTTCATTCTCTACCTGTAAATCAATTTAGGAATCTTTGGAATTGATCGATTTAATCATTATGACCATTTTTTACATTTCAGCATTTCTTGCTGGAATTCAGTTATCTCCTGGACAGAACTCAGAACTTTGGAGTAGTATGGATGTAAAAGACATATAATCCCCTCAGTGGTTCTTGTCAGGGGATATTTCACTAATGTGCAAGGTCATGAACATGTTTCTTATTTGAGGAATTTGAGTGCAATAAACATTCAGAGCATGACTTGGCTTTTATTCCAGGTTAACAAACTTTAATCTGCATGTTGGCATTTTTCAGGGGGAAAATATGAATTAATAATTTCACATTCATCATAGCTCTTAGAAATAATTATTTAAATACATGTCCTACTGATAGCTTATTTTTGCATTACTTATAGAAAGGAAAATTATGTAAATGCTAACAGAATGTGATAAACTTTTTCAAAACATAATATATACATGAATTCTAAAATAATATATTTGAAATCCCCATATTTCATATTGTGGAATCATTAATGGATATGATATCAACCCATTTTATAAATGCAAAATTCTGAAAAGTGAGTGCATTTTATTTCTCACTTTGCACCATTCTTTTCTGAGGAGAAGTATCATTTGGCATTTTATTTTTTATTTCAAAGTTAAAATAATATATAAAGCATTTAATTAAAAGTTATCTTATATTAAAAGTAACCCATTTGTATGTTTCATCTCCAGAATTTCTAAAATTCATCCTATTTATGTTCAATGATTGCTAAATTTAATCTAATATTCAAATCCAGCTGTTATTATTTCAATGGACTGATAGCATACATTTTGCCTCAAGTAATATGTAGCAATGCTGATAACTATTTTCTTCTAAAAAATTCACAATCCCAAAGGTCCTTATTAGCATTCTCTGTCAATGCTGTGTATAACCAAATAATACTGTTTTAGTTGACTTCCTAGTTCTTATTTGCTTTATTTTTTAAGTGCCCTAGGCCATAAGGGCATATTGTCCTCTCTCTGTCTCTCTCTGCAAGTATATAATTATTTTTAATATTTGCAATAACCATAGCCTCTATCTAATAATAGTCATTTCCAGATATTATTCACAATTATTTTCATATTTTAACCCACTTAATATTTAATATTTACTTACTACCAGTATTCTCAATAAAAAACAAGAGAAATGAGGGACAGAGGGTCATTTACCCAAATTTCTCAAATGGTGAATGACAAAGTTGGGATTTGAACCTAGCCAGGTCAGCTTTTAGGTTATTATTAATGGGAAACTGATTTACTACCCAAACTGAGACTTTGGGAAGTAATGGGTGGCCATATGTTTTTGCCTGTGGCTACACTGTGTCAATACTATCTTTTAGTAATGAGCTCTTGCCTTCTCCCACAGCATGGATAAGCCTAGAGGACAGGAGGATAAATTAAATAAGCCAGATCCGAAAGAAAAATAGGATACAGTGTCACTTATATGCAGCGTCTAAAACAAAACAAAACAAAACATAACAAACAACAACAACAAACCCCAAGTCAGAGTCAGACACGCAGAGCTAGAGAACAAAACAGTATTTCATGTGGTTTAGGAGTGGTGGAAGGCAGCTGGGAGATTCAGGTCACTGGATACAAAGTGGCAGATATGTAGTCTAGAGATACAAGAGACAGCATGAAGGTAGAGGTGATAAAGTGGTGCAATATGTGGGATTCCTGATAAAACATTAGATTTTAGTTATTCCTGTAAGAAATCTAAAAAATGGGTAATTGGGGGATGATAATTGGTTTGCTTTACTATAGTAACATTTTTACGGTCTCGGTGTATCCCATAATATCATGTTCTATACTTTAAATATACACAATAAAATTTATTTCAAATTTTATTCAATTTATCTTTTGTGTCATTTTTTTATTTGAGTAGGGCTATATTTAGATCTATCACCAAAAGGTGAGTGATACTTGGCTATGGAAAGAGATGCAGAACATAAGGTAGGAATTTGGAGAACATATGGAAAAGCGTGATGCATTCTTTGCTAGATTTTTTACTTTGAGAAGTAGAAGTATATAAAAAATCATGATAGGTGGAAAAATTATCAAAATATTATTAACAGACAAGTTAGGCAGATGAGATATTTAAGAGAAAAAATAATTTGCTTTTAGAGCATAATTTTTGATACATGTGCCGATAACATTCTACATCACTGACCTGTGGAGATTTGGTGGCAGATGCGACCATCAATTGCATGATGCCAATTGCATGACATAAGTAAGTTTCTGTGGCTTTGTACAAAGCTTTCATAGTTAGGAGAAAACAAAACAAAAGAAAAATTACAAAAGAAAAAATAAATAAATGGAAAATTATTAAAATCTTTTGGTTTCAATGGATGCAATTAGGACAACCTATGGGGGGGGGAATTCAATTCATATATCTTATAAAAGACTACCTAGAAGATACAAGGAATTTTTCCATCTCAATAATAAATAACAAATAATCCAATTCAATATAGACTCAGGGGCTCATAGATATTTTTCAAAAGAGCATATAAGTATGGACAATAAACACATGGAAAGATATTCAACATCAATTAGTTATCAGAGAAATGCAAATCAAAATCTCACATCTCACATGCACTGGGATGACTGTGTTCAAAAAGTTTGATCCTGGTCCCTTCTGCTGCTCCTGCCTCAGAGGAAGGGTCTTCCAGGCTGCCATCCATCCTGCCACTCCCTGCCCAGAGGTAGAGGCTTCTGAGCCGCTGTCCCACTGCTCCTGGTCCAGAGGACAGAGCTTCCCGGCAACCATTCTTCCTTCTGCTCCCAGCCCAGAGGAAGGGGCTTCTGGGCCACCATCCCTACCACCGCTCCCAGCCCCTGTCCCACCTCTCCCAGGTCAGAGGAGGTGAGCCACGTGAGCGCCAGCAACAACACCCCGTCACCCAAGATGAGATGAGAAAACACATAAATAAGGCTCAAAACCAGACTTCCAGATCAAATACAGCAACCCCAAAGGGAAATGAGATGGAACCCTCTGATACT